>OW240912.1:174220402-174235402 GCA_933207985.1 Pelobates cultripes | reverse complement strand
AGGGAATGAGAATACAAAGTATCCCCTGGTATGAGGTCATCGAGTGGAAGGCAAAAAACCCCCCTCCCCGCATATAGACCCTTGTAGCTACCACTAATGAAATAGATTTCCCCCAACCCCCCTTAAATTTCCTCAATAGTTAGCCCAGTAGGAAAGCTAGAACAACCCTAGTCCAACATCCAAGGCGAAAATAAACTTCCCTAAAATCATCTATAATGAGAGATCCGAAGATGAGAAGAGTCTAAGTGGTCTCCCTGTCTATTGCCTAACACGTGTTTCGGCGCTATAGAACTCGCCTTCTTCTGAGGCTTGGCAAACCTCAATCTGTACAGGAGGCTGTTTAAATAGCCGTATAACGCCAATGAGGAGGAGGGGGTGTGTGTTTGCTGCTCGCGCCCAAATCTGCATGGCGGCAAATGGTTGGATAGCGTCATGCACATGTGGACGCCCATGAGAGAGAGAGGGTGTGTGCTTGGTTTTTCGTTCAGAAAACTGAGTCCGAACAAGCCACACCCCCTGACGTTTCGTGACATCGATTGATTGAATAGCAAAATGGATTTGTAAATAAGTGAACAGATCCATGTGTCATCTCATCGGAGAAACAGATGATCAAAATGGAAAAAGGAAAGAAGTGTACTAAGAAAGTTAATGTATTATGTATATTACCTTATAAATCATAAAACATAACTACATTAATGGTAAACACTTCATCATGTCATATATCGAAAGGTCACCTATCTAGTGTCCCAGATAAAAGAGTATACAGTGATTATCTGGGACTCATTTATTAAAATGGCCATATGTTCACACTTATGTGATGAATATAATACATATATGTCTATATGTGACTTTACTGATTTATGGTATATAGCCTTCTATCAGGTGACCTAAATCATATAGTCTCTCACAGTGAAGGAAGTGATCCTACTGGTATAAGCAATTTATTAGAGTTATCCCTCACAATGGGCACCTTATGTAGATCACCTGGTTTACATGTATAGACCAGAGAATGAACGTGATCCATGGTGATAACCCTGGGGGAACCTAATAAGCCCCCACAGAGCTAAATGGAGGAAACACAACTTTCACATATTGAAATGTTAACCACATCACGCATGTACGCTCAAATAATATTGAACCAATTGGTTAATTCTAGTTTACAACCTCTTATATATGAAAATATATATATACCATCTCTATACATATAACTAAACGGATTATAGTTGATCCTAGGTACTCTTATTTATCAATGAAAGGAGTGAAGGTAAAACCCTCATTTAATCCATAGGGGGCCAAAGTCTTGAACCTGTAAATTCAATAACATTCCCTTTTAAGGAGGGTAAGATCAAGGTCACCTCCTCTACGTCCCAAGAGAGTCTTCTCGATCCCTGCAAACCTCAAACCGCTTGGATCACCCCGGTGGCAGTTCCTTAGATGTCTTGCCACCGAGGTATCCTTGAGGTTTCTAACAGAGTGTACATGTTCCATTACCCTCCTTTTGAGGGGACGAATGGTTTTTCCCACGTACTTTAATCCACATGTACACACCATTAGGTATACGATGCCCTTAGTGTTGCAATTAAAGAATTGCTTCACATTTAGCACCGTGTTGTCACTTGAATCTGTAAGACATTTGGAGTCCTTATTGATGTATCTGCAGGCTACACATCTCCCACATTTGTAGGTGCCTTGCGTAGATAACCAATTTTTACCGGGCTTTTTGCCCGAGAAATGACTAGGTACTAGGATTTCCTTGAGGTTTCTACCTCTCCGTGCTGTAAGTGATACATTGAAAAGATAGGGAGACCAGAGAAGAACTGAGTACAGATTATTAGATGGGAGCACAATGTCTAATTCCAAGGTCCTTGGAATTAGACATTGTGCTCCCATCTAATAACCTGTACTCAGTTCTTCTCTGGTCTCCCTATCTTTTCAAACCATTTTTTAACTGTTTGTCTCTATGTGGGACAATATATGGATGTTTTTATAATTATTATTAAAAGTTACGTTTTACATACATATAATTTCACTCAGGGGCTTCCTAATTTTGACCCTGTGGGTCTTTATTTTGTTATAGTGCATATCATGCCTGACATTTAATCTTGCTTCCATTAATCCACTAAATGCATTATAATATTATTCCTCAGTACACACAGAATGCAATCACATAGCATACCCTGTCATTTAAACTGTACTGTGTAAACTGTGCAGAACTACCTGTTATTCGTTAAGTATTACTATACCGTTTGACTTGATGGCATCTCAAAAACCGAGACAGATTATCCAGAAGCACATATGCCAACTGTGATTCACCATTTTAACATATGCATTAATTTTAACCATATGCATCAATAAAAGAAAGATTGACAAAAAAAATAAAAAATGTGTTTAGCCACGGAACGCATAAGTAGCCTTTGTCATCACTGCACCACTCTCTTTTTGTCATTGCCTTGTATGTAGCAACAGGTACTTTATAATTTCAATGAGAGTCAGATAATCTCTATCCTATGACATTCTTCTCTAAGCTACGCAGCATGGCTGAGATCAATTATGATGTAAGTGATCAAGAAATCTTTGCATAACATGACTTTGAAGAGATGAGGCATATCCTACTAGAGGCATTGCACTCTGCCAGTATTTACACTTATTATAAAAATCAGAAATGTATTTGACCAGGATAAACAACCAAGTAGCTAGCTGCTTTATGTCATGCTCCATACCTCTTTGACATAGAGGATCTCAAACTTCATGATGGTCATTTATTGACCATAATCTCTTCCCTGCTAGAGAAAAAAATTGTTATGCTTCATAGACTCCCCGTATGCTCTATTTCATACCCAGCATAGCAAAATTCATGTTCCCAGTACAGTTCATTACCTTTTGGGGTAATGAGGCTGTATCATCTGTATCATGATTAATTCACATCTGGCCACACAGATCCCTGGACATTACACAAAGTCATTTTGATTGTTAAAGCAGTTCTCTCATCATCTGGGATCTTTGCATAATTTTTTCCGGTGGCCAGAGAAGGTAAGGCAAAAGTGAGTTTTACTTACCAGGACCTGTCCCTCACATGTTCTTCAATCTTTTTCCATTTGCTGCTCTTCAGCTCCTGATGTTTCAGCTGCAAGGAGCTGATGTCAGTGCTGTAATCCAATGCATTGAGGTCTATGGAGAATCCTGCAAGACTGCAGCATCATCCATAGAAGAAGCTTAAAGGAACACTATAGGGTCAGGAACACAAACATTTATTCCTGACCCTATAATGTTAAAACCACCATCTAGCACCCCCTGATCCCCTTAAATATAGTAAAATATTGATTTTTTTCAAGTCTGCAGTCGCTGCTAGGATGACATCAACAGAAGTGATTCTCTAAACCAGTCACAATGCTTTCTCACCGGATTGGCTGAGACTGTCAAGGAGGCAGATCAGGGGCTGAGCCAGCACAAGCCAAACAGCCCTTGCCAATCAGCATCTCCTCATGCAGCTCTAGTAGCCATATGAAGAGTGGCCAGTGGAGTTATCACTAGGCTGTAATGCAATTCTCTGAAAAGACAGCGTTTACTGATGTTCTATTTCAGAAGCTGTTTCCTCAAATACCTATTTACATGGAAAGTACATATTCCAGAAAAATAGGTCTGGAAACCCACTCCCAACATCCATGCCTTTCATTAAATTATGATCTTAGGGGGAGCTTAATTTGGCAAAATTCGAGTTGGGCATTTCAGTGACCTGTAACCAAAATAGCTAGTATTTATATGGTCACAATTAAGAATGAGTTTTCACTGTACTCTTTTCTCCTGCCTAAGATAGCCCTGCATGATCTCTTTTAGGATATTTAGGACCTCTTCTCTCTCAACCACTGAATTTATCTTCACTTTCTGGCTATTTGTCCTTCCATAAAATCAGATGTTTGGTGTGCATTTTAGAAGGGGGTTGTTAGGAGAATTATCCATAGCTTTTCTATAACTCACTTTTCTCTTTCAGTATGTGAGGACACTGACACCTACTGGAGAGATAACATAGTTGCAATTACCTCACTGGTGATAAATTGATGGACTCTCAAATTCAAAACTGCCCTTATTGCTGGGTAACTTTAAGTACCTGTAAATCCTTGTGTAATTCTAAGGGATTATAAAGATCGTCTCACTCATAGGTGTTTTGATTTTTAAAAAATATTATTTGTAAACCCTTGTGATTTTGATGTTCTCGACTAAAATTATAGTTTAATAACACGAATGAAAGTGATAAGGAAAGGTAGGTAATATTGAAGATACTAAAAAAATAAAATAAAAAAAACATAAAATATATTGGAGAACTTTTACCTCTAATTTCCTGCAAGCCAATGCTTGACTGATGAGTTTACTTTTTTTTCGGTACCTTCTATTCTGGTAAATAGTTTAGTAGACGGTTTTGTTGTTTGTATATTTAACTGTTCAGTCCCACTGATAATGCTGACAGAAGGACATTGGTTTTTAACTGGATGAACCACAAATAAGAAAGCAAATAACTAATGAATTACTCTGTATGTCCTGGTTCTAGTTTGATCACCCGTTCTAGGAATATTGCCAGTTTCATGAATTAAGAAAGAAACTCCTGATAAATCTAAACTCATATCATTGTATTAACTAAACTAGGTCAATATAGTCAACTTGGAACAATTCCCTTTGCAACTATTTTAAATTTAGCTACTTTGGCATACCACTTAAAAGCTGCATCTATACCAGTTTTGCCAATAAAGCTCATTTTCCATATTAAACTTGTTCATGTCACAAAACTTTATTTCTGCTGAACAACTTGATCCGAAAAAAACATCAGAAGTTTGTGCATGTGGGGTTTTTGCTCATCATAATTTTGACTGCTGAAAAAGATTTGGGAAAAAGAATCAGACGGAGCAAAATGGTGCAAAAATGAGCCATCCAGTGTACTGAAAAAAATATAAAGTATTTGATCCCCTGCTGATTTTGAACGTTTGCCCACTGACAAAGAAATGATCAGTCTATAATTGTAATGGTAGGTGTATTTTAACAGTGAAAGACAGAATAACAAAACAAAAATTCTGAAAAACAATGTCAAAAAAGTTATAACTTTATTTGTATGTCAATGAGTATTTGAACCGCTACCAATCAGCAAGATTTCTGGCTCCTATATGTCTTTTATACAGGTAACGAGCTGAGATTAGGAGCACTCTCTTATCCCCTTCAGGACCAGACTGTTTTGGCCATGTTGTATGTTAATGACAAGAGCTGTTTTAACACTTTTGTGGTGTTTGTGTTTAGCTGTAATTTTCTTCTCTCATTATATATTGTTTTTTTCAGGACAAGAAGGGTTTTCTTTACATACCATTATGTGTATGATGTCATATAATTTACTTTAAAAAAAAGAAATATGGTGAAAAATGGAAAAAAAAACATGTTTTTTACTTTTACTTGTAAAATATTTTACTAATCTACAAAAGCTAATGAAAAAAACTGCAAAATAGATTCAAACTTTTGTCCCGAGTTTAAAAACACACAGTGTTCACATGCTTTTTTTTGCAAGTTATAGGGCTATAAGTACAAGTAGGACATTGCTGTTTCAAAATATATATTTTTAAAATGTATCAATAGTGACATTGTAACACTGTTATCTGTCATAAATCTCTGAATCACACTTCACATGTACATATTTTTTTAAAGTAGACAACTTTAAAATATGGGGTATGTCCACTCTTTTTAGTAGCCACTTAGTCACAAACACTGGCCAAAGTTAGCATTTATATTTGTTTGTGTGTTAAAAATGCAAAAAAACCAAAACAATTATGAACGCTAACATACCCCATTTGCAATACCTTGGGTTGTCTTCATTTGCAAATGGTATGCCATCATGGGAGTAATTCTCATTTCTGGGCTACCATACACTCTCAAAGGCAATATAATTAACCTGGAAATCTTTAATGTAAAAAAACATGACCCTTATATTTGACCCTGTATTTTTCAAAAACACAAAAAACCCTGTACAATGGGGGGTACTGTTATACTCGCGAAACTTTGCTAAACACAAATATTAGTGTTTCAAAACAGTAAAACATATCACAACAATTATATCATCAGTGAAATTGCCGTTTGTGTGTGAAAAATGCAGAAAATGTAACTTTCACTGACAATATCATCGCTGTCATATGTTTTACTGTTTTGAAACATGAATATTTGTGTTTAGTGAAGTCTCCAGAGTAAAACAGTACCCCCCATGTACAGGTTTAAGGGTGTCATAGAAAGTCATAGAAATTTTTACATTAAAAATTGCCAGGTTGGTTAGGTTGCCTTTGAGAGCCCAAGAATTAAAATTATACAAACTACAAAAAGAAAGCAGCCTGATCCTCCTTCTCCTACAGAGCACCGCAATTTGTGAAACGACCTCCCGTACACTTTAAAATCTTCCCTAAGCCTAAACATAGAAACATAGAATGTGACGGCAGATAAGAACCATTCGGTCTATCTAGTCTGCACAAGGTAAGAGATCCCTCTCTACATACCTCAAAACAGAATGCACAAATCATGGTTGATTATATATTACCTACCTGTTCTATGTAAAAATTTTTATATATTGTGTATTAATATTGTTTTTGTATTTTATTGTACCATAATGTATCAATGCAATGTTTTGTGGACCCAGGACATACTTGAAAACGAGAGAAATGGCAATGTATTTTTCCCGGTAAAATATTGTATAAATAAATAATTTATATAATTTGAAAAAAAATTTTTTTTTCAGTTTTTTAATTTATTTTTATTTACTTATTATTTATATTTTATAATAATAATTATGTATATATATATATATATATATATATATATATATATATATATATATATATTGTGATAAAGTGAAGGCAGATAGGCCTTTTAACCCCAGGGGAAGTACGTGTAGTTTGTGTGTTGCACAACACAAAGCTTTGTTTAGTTATGGGCCCCTGGGGTGGAGCATTTGGAGAGAAGGGTGGGCCAATGCTCCACTCCACAGTTTAGTGGTTTTCTGGGGAGACATAGATCCAGGCCAGGGTTTTTTGGACCGTCTCCAACCCACTCCTCAGCTGCAGTTAATCAGCTGTTGCAGTAGGAATAAACTCCTCCCTGATAGGCAGGTAATGGGGAGGGATTTCTGGCTTCCTCCGAGGAAGCAGGTAGGAGAGAGGCTGTTCTCTCCAGATAGAGAGTCAAGGAGACTAGGCACTGGGAGTGCAGAAAGGAAGCAGTCAAGGCTGGCTTGGAGCACTGGGAGTGCAGGAGGAAGCAGTCAAGGCTGGCTTGGAGCACTGGGAGTGCGGAAAGGAAAGCAGTCAGGGCAATGCTGGCTTGGAGCACTGGGAGTGCAGAAAGGAAAGCAGTCAGGGCAAGGCTGGCTTGGAGCACTGGGAGTGGAGAAAGAAAAGCAACAGGCTAGATAGCAGAGTGTTGCTATCTAATAAGGTTGGTGCAGTATGTTTTGTTAGTTTAACCCTGATAGAGAGGGTTATTCAAAGTGAGTCAGTGCTCAGACGAGCTAGGTTTTTTGTTTAAAGGGAAACCTGTTATATTTATGTTTTTCATTTGCTGCTGCCTCATATGTAAACTTACAAATAAAGTGCCTGGAATGAAGTTGCATTAAAAGACTGTGCATGTTTTTGCCCTAGAGGACCATGCTACCAACTGACAAGGATCACAATATGGTGGAGAATGCGGGCAAAGTAGCACAGTGAGGGTCTGTGGGTGTGCCGGTCATCTGGTAGTCTGCTTGAGGAGTTTTATTTTGGTAGCACTGCACCTTTAAGACTGTTACCCGCTTGGTGCAATAATGGAGGACCTGCTGAGAGCTGTGGTACAGGCAACTGCTAAACAACAAGGCACAAACAGTTTCCTGGCAGCACAGGTTAAGAACCTGAGGGACGCTCAGCAGGAGTATAGAGCTGCCCTTACTGAGGTTTTGCAGATTGCCCCCTGCAGGGAGCGTGGGGACAAGGGACCCTGTAACCAAGCTACTGACCACCTGCATGGCATGACAGAGGCAGTAGAAGAAGTCTTCAGCAAGCTGAAAAGCATGGAGGCAGCAAAGCGTGCTGTTGAGAAACACGCAGGAGAGAAAGAACAGGAATTAAAAGGCAAGAAGGATGAAATTGAGCCTGAAAGAAGTGATAAAATGGAAGAGGGTGAAAAGCCAGCTGGATCCTCCAAGGAACAAAAAGAAGAAAAGTTAGTAAAGAGTCCAGCAAAGCTAAAGGAAAAAGCGGAATTGCCAAGAGGCAGTGATGGTGACACTGATGACATGCGCCAGAGTAAGAAAGAGCAGAAGAGTCAGAAGGGAGATCGAGACAAACTGATTACTGAAGTTGACAAGTGTTTTATTGAAAATCAAAACATTGCAGCTTCACATGAAAGCCTCAAACTTGCTCGGAGTGGCATCACCACAGATGAAGAGGACTTGGAAAAAGAGTCAGAAACAAAATATTTTCACGCTCAGAAGCTGAATCTTACATGTTTCAAGAGAATGCTGGAAAGACATTAGAAAACAGAAAGGTGCTGATAAATCTTCCCGAGGCAACAAAAGGAGAAAAAAAGACTGTGGCTGAGGCCAGCAGTGTCAAGCCGGTTTGTGTAATAAAAAGTGAAGCAGAAGCCGCTGATGTTCACCCAAGTGAACAAGTTAAAGGCATGAAAAGCAGATTGACTTGGGGAGTCAGAGAAGACCACAGCGAAGGAGCTGAGCTCAATAGAGAGAAGCAAAGCACCCCAGTTGAGCTAAAAAATGCTGTGCACTGTTTAGTAGCAGAGGCTACCCAAAAATGGCAACCAGCTGTTGGGCAGTTTGGCAGAGAAAAGCAAGGCAGAGAAGTAGTGGCAAAACGAAGTCAAAATAAGAAAGGCAAAGTAGCCACTTCTGATCTAAGCCAAGAGAGAGCGACAGTTACAGAACCAAGCTGTGATGATAAGATGGGCACGTCCGCAGCTAAGCCAGACCAAGGCGAACGTCACAAAGTAGGTGACATTGGCATAGCAGAATTAAATATTTCAGAGATACCTAGTATAGCTACAACGACTTTGAATGATTGTTCGGGAGCCGTAGAACTGGAACTGCTGGCAAAGACTACTGCTACAAGGCCTGGGCGCACTGACTACCTGGAACAGCTGCCAGATTCTGGGAACACAGTCATGGAATTAAAGGCGGGACTCGGACTGCCTGACCGGCTGTTTATACCGGGGCTGTCCTGACCCAGCGAGAGGCCATGACTGCGTCTCTGGACACCCCCAAGGGAGCAGGGAGACCGCCAGACTGCCCAGAGGAAAGAATTGCTGACATTGAGAGGTGGCCACTCAAGGCAATGGAAACCAGGCAAAGGAAAGATGAGCTAAGCCGGGAGTCTGGACCTCCGACACAAGAACAGCGCTCCATACCAGGCCAGGCCAAATATGATGGGATGGAGCTGAGATCAAAGGCTGCATTCATGCAGGAGGAAGTTGCTCTAGACAGCCTCCCTGGCCAACCCCCTGAGGATATAGAGATGAGACCTGTAGCATTAACCGTAGAAAGCAAGGAAGGTTCCCAGGGATTCACAGAACAGATGGAGGATGTTGTGAAGCCCTTCACGGAGGGACCGGTTCCAGTGGAGGATGAGCTGGTGACAGAACCAGGTCTTGAAGAGGTTGAGCACCCAGCAAATTCATCTTATGAAAGAACTGGACATATAAGTGATATAGAAAAGTTAGTTACACGCAAAGCTTTTGTAAAGTTTGCGTTTGAAAGTAACTCGGACATTGAGAGACTATCAAACCAGAAGCTGCTGTGGATGTGGAAGCAGATGATGATTCAGAGGAACTTGGCTACTAAGGAGCCACACAGTACTGATCCTCAGCCTAGATCCGCTAGCAACCAGATAAGCGGGGAAACTGGAAAGCAAGGACAAAGTCTAGGACAATATACCTATGATGGTAGAATATACCTAAAAGTCCCACTTTGGCTACGAGACCAGACTGAGAAAAACTGCTTCAACTGCCATATGCAAGGACATATTACATATAGCTGTCCTGAGAGTGAAGAGACAATACAATGTGACATAGTAATAAGGGCTCTGTATAGGATTGTATTGACTTGCTTGATGTGTATGGTGACTGGTGTTATAGCACAGCTAAAAGTGGTGATGGTGGTAGGGAAGACTGCACAAGCACTAATTAATTCAGGGAGTGAGGCTACTTTGAAAAGTGTTCTGCTCCAGCCAGAAAAATGTGATTTAAGACAAGTGATTGATATTGTGGGTACACATGGTGGGTGTCATACCCCATGGCAGAGGTAGAGTTTGTCACAGAGGTTGTAAAAGTTAAATGCCCTGTAGTACATGTAGCTCAAACACAAGAGCGTACAAGTAAGGCCAGGTTTCTGAGTACCTTGGACCTGGTCATAAGGTATTGGCAGGTTCCCCTGACAGAGAAAGCAAAGGGAAGGACGGTGTTTTCTACTCCCGAGGGGTTGTGGCAACATAAAGTACTGCCATTCAGGTTGCATGGTGCAACGGCACCTTTTCCGCATATGACGACTAGGATACTTTGGCCCAACAGAGAGTATGCAGCTGCCGGTTTGACCGCTAACACTAAGTGTTATCTAGGATTAGAGGAGGCTAACTATGTGGGTTATCCTAGTGGGTGGGGGCTCCTTAAACTACAAGGGAGCAAGGTAGAAGCCATCTGCAATAGGCCACGTCCTGTAACTGAAGAGCAAGTCAGGGCTGGTACAGCCCTAGGTGACGCGAATGTTCACAGTTTGTGTTCTAAGGCCGCTCGACCCGATGGATCTGAGCTGGGGAGGAGGATATGTGATAAAGTGATGGCAGATAGGCCTTTTAACCCCAGGGGAAGTACGTGTAGTTTGTGTGTTGCACAACACAAAGCTTTGTTTAGTTATGGGCCCCTGGGGTGGAACATTTGGAGAGAAGGGTGGGCCAATGCTCCACTCCACAGTTTAGTGGTTTTCTGGGGAGACATAGATCCAGGCCAGGGTTTTTTGGACCGTCTCCAACCCACTGCTCAGCTGCAGTTAATCAGCTGTTGCAGTGGGAATAAACTCCTCCCTGCTAGGCAGGTAATGGGGAGGGATTGCTGGCTTCCTCCGAGGAAACAGGTAGGAGAGAGGCTGTTCTCTCCAGATAGAGAGTCAAGGAGACTAGGCACTGAGAGTGCAGAAAGGAAGCAGTCAAGGCTGGCTTGGAGCACTGGGAGTGCGGAAAGGAAAGCAGTCAGGGCAAGGCTGGCTTGGAGCACTGGGAGTGCAGAAAGGAAAGCAGTCAGGGCAAGGCTGGCTTGGAGCACTGTGAGTGGAGAAAGAAAAGCAACAGGCTAGATAGCAGAGTGTTGCTATCTAATAAGGTTGGTGCAGTATGTTTTGTTAGTTTAACCCTGATAGAGAGGGTTATTCAAAGTGAGTTAGTGCTCAGACGAGCTAGGTTTTTTGTTTAAAGGGAAACCTGTTAGATTTATGTTTTTCATTTGCTGCTGCCTCATATGTAAACTTACAAATAAAGTGCCTGGAATGAAGTTGCATTAAAAGACTGTGCATGTTTTTGCCCTAGAGGACCGTGCTACCGGCTGACAAGGATCACTATATATATATATATATATATATATATATTATAAATATATACGCGTGTAATTTAATTCTGAGTGTATTTTTATATTAATATAAAAATACACTTAGTATGAAATTATATATATGATATATAGACATATATTATATAGATATAATATGTCTATATATCTTATATATATTTATATACACATATATAATTATATTTTTATTCATTAACAATTAAATTTTTTCATTTTACACATGCAGGGAGACTGCCTGTCAGCACAGACAGACCCCTACAGGCAGATTCACGGGCGCCTATTGCGGCCATGTGACCGCTCTGTTGTCACATGGCCGCGGGGGCCTGATTCGCTGAGGGGGGCTGTCTGGGCTGTATGGCAGTCCCCCCACATCGGGAGAAATGCTTATAGCCACCGGGCTAAGTAAATATTAACTTTATGATGGTTCAGGAAGGGGATTTTTGGATGATGGTCCTGAACTGTCAGTGGTCCTTAAGGGGTTAAAGGGAGTGCTCCTAATATCAGCTCATTACCTGTATAAAAGACACCTGTCCACAGAAGCAATCAATCTATCAATCAGATTCCAAACTCTCCACCATGACCAAGACCAAAGAGCTGTCCAAGGATGTCAAGGATAAGATTGTAGACCTACACAAGGTCTAGACACCTCCTCCCTCAGAACTTTCCCCGCTATGATGTCAGGGGACCAGGTAAGTCTGTCGGGGTCTGGTGACGACTCTAGGATCCTGCATCCTTGGGGTTTACCCTTTTTTGACCCAGATGAGTTTAGGCATCTACGTTCAGCGGAATGGCGTCCTTCTGACCATGTGGCAAAATATATATATCGCTTCCAGAGTACATAAGCCCTTGGATAAGGTGACTAGAAATAAACTACGGACAGAATGCCCCCGTCCCACTGACCCAGATGACGCGTGTCAAACGCCCATTGTTGACCCCAAAATTGCCCAATTCCCAGGGAAAACTGGATGGAAGACTATAAAGGGTCTAGATTTTGCTCTAACTAATTGTCAAGACAAATTCTTGGACATTTTGGGCCCTGCAGCAAAAATATTTGATGCGGTCAAAGACGGCCGAGATCTAGACAGGGATTTCATCCGTGGTTGGATCCAGAGGATAATTTGTCTAATGAGCAACGTAAATTCAGCGCTGGCTACTGAGCACCGCAAGTCCATCTTGTGAAAATCGAGCCAAAGCTGGTTAATCTAGCTATTAATGAGCCAGGTGCCCAGGCTAAAGGGCTGTTATTTGGTGACTCTTTTGTGAAAGAGTTGGGTTCTTTTGTGCACATCTTCACGGCTTTAGATAAGGCCCAAAGCAACATGCGCAAAATCTTTCACCAAAAGACTTTTGCCAGAAGAGAAAGGAGACGTCTGTCTGGCCGTATTCAGAGAGGTTCGTATAGGCAGAACTGAGGTTCCTATTTAGGACAAGCTGTCTTTCGGGAGCAAAGGTCCGCACCAGTGTTTTTCCCACAAAGAGGCAGACCCTGGGTCACTAGGGGCATCCAAGGAGCTCCTTCTGGATGATGAACTTATGGTAAGTGTCTACTCTCCTCTTTCTGTCCTTTGGGTTGTGGGGGCAGATTTATACATTTGTCTCATGTGTGGTCACAGCTGACATCAGATGCTTGGGTCCTTCAAGCTGTAAAAGGTTATTGCATAGATTTTGTGTCACACCCGACCCAAATCTCCCCTCCCAGAGAGATTGTTTTTTTTCCAGCACGATACTCTCCTTGTATCCAATGAAATTCACGAATTGATGCGCAAACAAGCCATCACAGAGTTCCCAACCAATATACCAGGTTATATCAGCAATTTCTTCCTGGTATCCAAAAAAGGTGGAGGGGTGAGACAGGGCCAGATTAAGAGCCCAGTGGGCCTGGTGCTGACAATTATGATGGGCTTAAGTACAGAATCTTATCAACCAAAAACACTAAATCAGTCGTACATACGCTATGTATCTAGTGGAGATGTTGCAGGAGGGAAACTCATACGATGCAACTATAAGAAAACTCAGATTCTCTTAAAATATGCTAATCTCTCTCTAATTCATGCTTTCATCTTTTCATCCATACCACCTAACAGCAGTGTAAGTGAAGCAGGAAGTCAATGGGCGGTGTAAAAGGGTGGGCCACTGAGGCGGATCATGTAACCAGAACTCCCGAAAGAGACGAACATGCCCAAAAAGGACGCATGTCTGCCCAAAGAATTAGAAGGCTAGCCTGGCATGAATGCATGTCAGGCTGCTTGCTAATCATGCATGCTGGCCAACAGCATCCTGAGCTTGGCATACATGTGTCTAATGATGCGCTTGTTCCGTGCTTTCTAAGGACTTTCCCCTAGCACTCACATGTTCACTTGTCTCCTTAACTTCGTAAGAAGCTCCTGGTATACAGTATGTGACAGAGAAAAGGTGGATGTAGTGAGTGTAGAAGAAACAGAACATGCCACAGTGTTAGAGAGACCAAAGTCAGCATTATGTTAACTAATTTTATTTCAGCTAGCCCACACAAGGTTTGTTTCCATATATCCCTCTTAAATTTCCATACTTAAGCAAGAGTATGTGAAGAGTAGTTAGGGTTGCCACCTTTCTTGGAAAAAATACAGGCCTTACTAATTTGCATAACTAATTATGTATATGTGACATCACATGATGGTAAGAGAAAATTCTGTGAAATCACCAAAAAAACTTCTTACAGTTTGATTCTGCTGTATAGATGGATTGCTCCCAGTGTCTTTCTGTCTCCCAGTGTCCCCATGTCACCCAGTGTCCCCTAGTGTCAATGGGTGGCACTGGGAGACATTGGGAGACATGGGGACACTGGGAGACATGGGGACACTGGGAGACATGGGCACACAGACACTAGGAACACTGGGAGACATGGGGACACTGAGACACCAGAGACACCAGCTGGGAGACATGGGGAAACTGAGACACTTGGGAACATTTTGTCCCTAGTGTCTCAGTGTCCCCATGTCTCCCAGTATCCCCAAGTGTCTCAGTGTCCCCATGTCTCAGTGTCCCCAAGTGTCCCCATGTGTGTCTGTGTCCCTAAGCTTCTGTATCCCCATGTCTTCCGGCGTCCCCTAGTGTCTCAGTGCTCCCAGGTCTCACAGTGTCCCCTAGTGCCTCAGTGTCCCCATGTCTTAGTGTCCCCATGTGTGCCTGTGTCCCTATGTCTCAGTGTCCCCATGTGTGTCTGCATCCCTGTGTCTCCAAGTGTCCCCAAGTGTCTCAGCATCCCCAGAGGTCTCCCTGTGTCCCCATGTCTCACAGTGTCCCCTAGTGTCTGTGTCCCGATGTCTCCCTGCAGCCTTTCCCCCCATCCCTCACTTCCCTGAGCTGTAGGTTGTCTCTGCAGGATGGGAACTGCTGTCTGGACTCTCGGTG
>OW240912.1:174137768-174220302 GCA_933207985.1 Pelobates cultripes | reverse complement strand
TTTTCACTGTAATAGATTAAATAGCAGTCAGTGTCCTTAAAGCTGGTGTGTCAGGCTCACAGTGGATACTGTGCCCAGTGCCACCACTCACTCACTGGTGTCACAATAGCTTGCATTTAAAAACAAAAAACTTTTTTCACTGTTATAGATTGAATAGCAGTTAGTTGTCTGCCAGCAGGTGTGTCAGGCTCACAGTGGATACTGTGCCCAGCGCCACCACTCACTCACTGGTACCCGGACGAAATTTATTTTCACAAAAGGCAATCCCCAACCTGTACTCGATTGTGCAAAAGGAAATAATGGCATGTCTGGCACACAGTGTTGGGGCAAAGGTCCATCTGACCACTGATACCTGGTCTGTAAAGCATGGTCAGGGCAGGTATATCACCTACACTGCGCATTGGGCAAACCTGCTGACGGCTGCCAAGCATGGAATGTGTGGCTCTGCAGAGGAGTTGGTGACACCGCCATGACTTGCAGGCAGGCCTGCTGCCACCTCCTCTACTCCCTCCTACTCCATCCTCTTCCATAACCTCCTCGGCTGAGTCCTCTTCTGCTGCTGCGTCTTGCTCCACATCAACGGATAGGGGACGTAACAGGGATTAAACTGATAAGAATAGTACTACTTAACACACCACTCCTATCTGGAGGCACATTAGATTGCATGCGCAGTGCCCCAAATTTGTTGTAATCTGTGAGTAAGGTAAACGGTTGTCCATACAAGTAAGGTTGCAGCTTTTTGAGGGCCCACACCACCGCCAGGCACTCCTTTTCAATGGCAGTGTATCTACTTCCCTGGGCAAAAGTTTCCGGCTTAGATAAGCCCCGGGTTGCTCGCCGCCATCTGCTCCGACTTGGCTCAGTACTGCTCCCAATCCAAACATAGAAGCCTCTGTATGGACGAGAAAGCGTTTAGTTGGATCAGGAGCAGAAAGTACAGGTGATTTAATGAGCGCCGTCTTGAGCTGTTAGAAGGCCTGTTCACACTCTGGGGCCCATACTACTATCTTGGGAGGTTTTTACGTGTTAATATATGGCACTTACTGGGATTTAGGGTCAGTCCGGCCTCCCTAATCCGGTCTAGTACGGCTCCTATGTGGGTCAGGTGTTAGGGCCAGGAGCAGCTAAAAATGGCTATATCATCCAAGTAGGCGCAGGCATACTCCTGAAACCCATCCAGTAGCCGATCTACCATCCTCTGAAAGTTAGCCGGGGCATTCTTCATCCCGAATGGCATGGCCTTAAACTGATACAGGCCAAACGAGGTGACAAATGCCGACTTGTGGATGGCGTCCTCGGCTAATGGAATTTGCCAGTACCCCTTGCACAGATCTATTGTGGTGAGGTACTGGCCTCTGGCCATTTTGTCTAGGAGCTCGTCTATCCGGGGCATAGGGTAGGCGTCTGAGGTTGTTTTATCGTTTAGCCTCCGGTAGTCTACACAGAAACGGGTCGTGCCGTCCCGTTTCGGTACTAGTACTACCGGGGAGGCCCAGGGGCTGTCAGAGTGTTCTATCACCCCTAACTGCATCATTTCCTCAATTTCTTTCTGAATATTTTCTTTAACTGCTTCGGGTATGAGATAGGCGGTTTGGCGAAGGGGGGTCAGGTCTAGGGTTTCAACTTTGTGAGTGGTTAACGGACTGTACCCAGGTAGGTTGGAAAACGTGTCCCCCTTGTCCTGGATTAGTCTTTGGACCTGGGTTCGCTCCTGGGGGTCTAACCGTTCTCCTAACTGTACTTCTCCCAGGTCTCCGCTCTGGCCCTCTAGGTCTAGGAGATCTGGGAGTGGCAAATTATCATAATCTTCAGTGGCAGGTGCACAGATCGCGGTTACCTCTTCCGTGCGCTCGTGGTATGGCTTGAGCATGTTCACATGGAGCATGCGCTTGCCTCCCGTGCCTGTGACCGCACCGATCACAAAGGTGGTATCACAAACCTGCTCTACCACCTTGTATGGGCCCTGCCAGGAAGCCTGCAGCTTGTCCTTGTGGACAGTGTCAATCCATATCTGCCAAGTGACCCTATGTAGGGGGAACAGTCTCTATTCTGCTCTGTGTCAGTGTGTATCATGTCTCTGAGGACAGGTGTCAATCCATATCTGCCAAGTGACCCTATGTAGGGGAACAGTCTCTATTCTGCTCTGTGTCAGTGTGTATCATGGATCTCTGAGGACAGGTGTCAATCCATATCTGCCAAGTGACCCTATGTAGGAGAACAGTCTCTATTCTGCTCTGTGTCAGTGTATATCATGGTCTCTGAGGACAGGTGTCAATCCATATCTGCGAAGTGACCCTATGTAGGAGGAACAGTCTCTATTCTGCTCTGTGTCAGTGTGTATCATGGTCTCTGAGGACAGGTGTCAATCCATATCTGCCAAGTGACCCTGTGTAGGAGGAACAGTCTCTATTCTGCTCTGTGTCAGTGTGTATCATGGTCTCTGAGGACAGGTGTCAATCCATATCTGCCAAGTGACCCTATGTAGGGGGAACAGTCTCTATTCTGCTCTGTGTCAGTGTTTATCATGGTCTCTGAGGACAGGTGTCAATCCATATCTGCCAAGTGACCCTATGTAGGAGGAACAGTCTCTACTCTGCTCTGTGTCAGTGTGTATCATGATCTCTGAGGACAGGTGTCAATCCATATCTGCCAAGTGACCCTAAGTAGGAGGAACAGTCTCTATTCTGCTCTGTGTCAGTGTGTATCAGGGATCCCTAGGACAGGTGTCAATCCATATCTGCCAAGTGACCCGATGTAGGGGGAACAGTCCCTATTCTGCTCTGTGTCAGTGTGTATCAGGGACCCTTAGGACAGGTGTCAATCCATATCTGCCAAGTGTAGGGGAACAGTCCCTATTCTGCTCTGTGTGAGGAGGAGGAATGGGAAATGAGTAGCTCGGCATCCAACCTTGTGCAAATGGGGTCTTTCATGCTGTTGTGCCTGTTGAGGGACCCTCGTATAAAAAGGATGAAGGAGAACGACCTGTGCTGGGTGTCCACGCTACTAGACCCCCGGTATAAGCAGACAGTGGCGGTAATGTGACCGAATTACAAGTCGGAAAGGATGCAGCATTTGCAAAATAAATTAAAAAGTATGCTTTACACAGCGTATAAGGGTGATGTCACAGCACAACGGGAATCTAACAGGAGAAGAGGTGAAAGTCATCCTCCTCCTCCCACGACCACGCCATATCTGCCAAGTGACCCTATGTAGAGGTAACAGTCCCTATTCTGCTCTGTGTCAGTGTGTATCAGGGGCTCTGAGGACAGGTGTCAATCCATATCTGCCAGGTGACCCTATGTAGGAGGAACAGTCTCTATTCTGCTCTGTGTCAGTGTGTATCATGGTCTCTGAGGACAGGTGTCAATCCATATCTGCCAAGTGACCCTATGTAGGAGGAACAGTCTCTATTCTGCTCTGTGTCAGTGTGTATCATGGTCTCTGAGGACAGGTGTCAATCCATATCTGCCAAGTGACCCTATGTAGGGGGAACAGTCCCTATTCTGTTCTGTGTCAGTGTGTATCATGGTCTCTGAGGACAGGTGTCAATCCATATCTGCCAAGTGACCCTATGTAGGGGGAACAGTCTCTATTCTGCTCTGTGTCAGTGTGTATCATGGCTTCTGAGGACAGGTGTCAATCCATATCTGCCAAGTGACCCTATGTAGGGGGAACAGTCTCTATTCTGCTCTGTGTCAGTGTGTATCATGGTCTCTGAGGACAGGTGTCAATCCATATCTGCCAAGTGACCCTATGTAGAGGAAACAGTCTCTATTCTGCTCTGTGTCAGTGTGTATCAGGGGCTCTGAGGACAGGTGTCAATCCATATCTGCCAAGTGACCCTATGTAGGAGGAACAGTCCCTATTCTGCTCTGTGTCAGTGTGTATCAGGGATCCTTAGGACAGGTGTCAATCCATATCTGCCTAAGTGATCCCTATGTCAGGGGTAGGGGAATAGTCTCTATTCTGCTCTGTGTCAGTGTGTATCATGGTCTCTGAGGACAGGTGTCAATCCATATCTGCCAAGTGACCCTATGTAGGAGGAACAGTCTCTATTCTGCTCTGTGTCAGTGTGTATCAGGGTCTCTGAGGACAGGTGTCAATCCATAACTGCCAAGTGACCCTATGTGGGGGAACAGTCTCTATTCTGCTCTGTGTCAGTGTGTATCATGATCTCTGAAGACAGGTGTCAATCCATATCTGCCAAGTGACCCTATGTAGGAGAACAGTCTCTATTCTGCTCTGTGTCAGTGTGTATCATGATCTCTGAGGACAGGTGTCAATCCATATCTGCCAAGTGACCCTATGTAGGAGGAACAGTCTATTCTGCTCTGTGTCAGTGTGTATCAGGGGCTCTGAGGACAGGTGTCAATCCATATCTGCCAAGTGACCCTATGTAGGAGAACAGTCTCTATTCTGCTCTGTGTCAGTGTGTATCATGGTCTCTGAGGACAGGTGTCAATCCATATCTGCCAAGTGACCCTATGTAGGGGGAACAGTCTATTCTGCTCTGTGTCAGTGTGTATCAGGGATCCTGAGGACAGGTGTCAATCCATATCTGCCAAGTGACCCTATGTAGGGGAACAGTCCCTATTCTGCTTTGTGTCCGTGTGCATCAGGGGCTCTGAGGACAGGTGTCAATCCATATGTCAAGGTGTCAATATGTCATATGTCAGGTGTCAATCCATATTGATTGTGATTTAGGAATGTTAGGTGATTTCTACCCTTTATGGATTAAAACCAGACTCTGTATCAACTGTGTAATTTTCCATGGGAGTTTTGCCATGGATCCCCCTCCGGCATGCCACAGTCCAGGTGTTAGTCCCCTTGAAACAACTTTTCCATCCCTATTGTAGCCAGAAAGAGTCCCTGTGTGTTTTAAAATTCGCCTGCCCATTGAAGTCTATGGCGGTACGCCCGGTTCGCAAACATTTGTGTAAGTTCGCGTTGCGAACCGAAAATTTCGTGTTCGCGACATCACTATTGAATGGTTACGTATCCTATCACCACTTCAAAATGGAAGGCATACACTGCCTACATCACTTACTACAACCAGCAGAATGGATGGCTAAATTAGACTTATAAGACACGTATCTCATGGTCCCTATAGCAGAACGACACCAACATTTCTCCAATTCATGTGGCAAGGAAGGAATGGAGGTTCACATGCCCTGTTTGGCCTGTCATCTGCTATGAAGTCGAGGCATTCAGCTAATCATCTATCTGGACAATATCCT
This sequence comes from Pelobates cultripes, assembly GCA_933207985.1. Classification (NCBI taxonomy): domain Eukaryota; kingdom Metazoa; phylum Chordata; class Amphibia; order Anura; family Pelobatidae; genus Pelobates; species Pelobates cultripes. Next base: position 174,215,065 of record OW240912.1, on the reverse strand, counting down.
CCTTTTAGCCCAGTCTGCCGACCTCTCCTGTCTCATACACCTGACGTGGCCTCTGGTGTTACTACAAAACCTGGGTTTCCTTATAATTGGAAAAAATCCATTCTGACACTGACTCAACATATCGAATTCCTGGGACTAGTGATCGATTCAACCTCACAGGCGTTACATCTTCCAGCATCAAAATTTCAAAAAAGGAAATCAGACGCACATTTTCCATTCCCCAACTCTCCCTCAAACACTTGACATGAGTCATCGGACTCCTGGCAGCTTCCATCCAGGCCATATTCCCAAGCCCGCTCCACTAGCGAGCTCTTTAACAGTTACAAGCTCTTACCTCAAAGACATGGTGACATTAGACAAAGAGGCAAAAGACAAGCTTCAATGGTGGCTTCTCCACATGGAAGTGTGGAATGGACTCGCTATCTTCGGAACAACCCCAGACCTTATCATAGAATCGGATTCGAGCTTACACAGTTGGGGTGCACGTTGTGGAGATACCTCCATAGGAGGCAGATGGTCAGACCTGGAAACGACGCTGCATATCAATTGCTTGAAACTTCTGGCCGGATTTTTGCAGTACACAGCCTATCTCCGACTCACTCTCAATGCACAATTCTATTGAAGATGGACAATGTTTCCGCAGTCAGGTACATCAACCATCTAGGAGACACAAAATCCAAAGTTCTGGCGAACATGGCACGCGATTTCTGGCCTTATGCACATCTCAAGGACTTAGATCGTTTTGCCTCTCATTTGAATGCTCAACTCCCTAGTTTTTTAAGTTGGAGACCAGATCCTACGGCTCCAGCAACAAACGCCTTCTCTCAAGTTTGGGCCACAGAGACGAATTACACATTCCCTCTGTTTAGGAGGGCACGTTGGTACTTGTGACCCCTCTATTGCGGTCACAACCATGGTTCCATCATCTATTGGAAATGGCAATAGACTTTCCCCGCCTTCTCACATCATACGCCTTTCCCAGCCTTCTCACATCATACGATTCTCTCCTCCGGGATCCGGACCTACAATTTCACCCATTAATTCTCCAGCATCTCCTTTGACTTATGGCTTGGCTGATTTCAGGGGACCTTGGTCAATCGAGGGCGCTCCACAATTCAACTCCCAGACTTCTCGAGAATGCGTGGGGACCCGGCACAAGACAAGCTTATAATTCTGCTTGGAATGCATGGAATAGCTAGTGCTTGGGAAGAAATCTGGATCCCTTATCGACTCCTTTGACATCCATTTTGCAATTTTTGACTTTACGTCACGTATTTAGTAAAATCTGGTAATTGCAGTTCGGAATGAACAAATCTCCAGGTCTAGTCTATATTTTGTTAACATACACTTTATTGATGTGTAGACAAAAGGAATCTCTCAGTTTTGTTAATGATCTATTAAACAATTAAGTTTCAAGTCTAAATCAAAGGTAAGGAAAATGATTAAACAAAATATCATAAGAAAACAAACATAAAATGAAAAGTAAGACTGTCAGAACTAAATAGGAGTTAAAACTCTAGAAAAAAACTTGTCTAATTAATTTGGCCACCTGCCGGTTCGTATATGGTACTTAATAATGCGGTAACCAAGGTAACATAACCAGCGTCATTGCCTTTGGAATTTTTTTCTGTAAGCTTTTAAAGCAAAATCAGTTTGGCTAGTAACCCACACAGCTTGTGTTTTTGTGCCTAAATTTATAAATCCTTTGGTGTTTTGTATTGAACTTTATTATGAGACTGGCAAATATCTTTCTGTTTACCACTTACCCAATTCTACAGCTTATTTACATCAAGTGATACAGAACCATAAAATAAACCAAAGCTCAACACTGTTATACCCATTTTAAAGTTTGTCATGTTTGCTAGAAGTACTCTATGAGTCCAACTAAGTTTTAAGGAGCAGTGATCGCCAAAGAAGGGAATCCCAGATTATTAAATTAAAATTTAGCAGGATGCATATAAAGTAAAAGATGGGGGAGTCCAGAACCCAAAATAAATGCAGAAGATTGAAAAATATGAATATTTGGGATAGTGTGCAAGTAACTCTTTTAGTTGGTTTTTATAGTATGGATTGTGGCTTATGTGTACTATAGTCATTGCTGCTGCCCGGGAGTAATGGGAATCTGAGCGCGGGACTTATTTTTGTATATTTGTATTTGCTTTGTATTACAGAGGCATGTTACAATGTTGTCACCCTATATTTTCCTTATTAGGGGTTAATAAGTATGTAGGGGTTTAGAAAAATACCCCTTTTTCTTTGGTTTTTAATTTTTGTATTGGGGCTCATGTCTACAATCGTCATTGCTGCTGCCCAGGAGTAGTGGGAGTTTGAGCGGTTGAGTATGACTTATTTTTCAACATTTGGATTAAAAAAATAAAGTCTTAAACAATAGCATCACTACAGTATACAGTCATGGGAAAAAGAAAGTACACCCTCTTAGAATTCTATGGTTTTACATATCAGGACATAATAACAATCATCTGTTCCTTAGCAGGTGTTAAAATTAGGTAAATACAACCTTTGATGAAATTACATATTACACCATATCATGATTTATTTAACAAAACTAGAGAAGAGTACAGCTTATGATTCAATACCTTGTAGAGCCACCTTTAGCAGCAATAGCTTAAAGTTTTCTATATGACTATCAGTCTCTCGCAATTTTGTCCCACTCTTCTTTACAATGTTGCTTTAGTTCATTGACGTTTGTTGACATTTGTTTATGCACAACTCTCTTAAAGGGACACAGTAGGCACCCAGACCACTCATTGAAGTGGTCTAGGTGCTGTGTCCCTTATGCACATAGTGCTGCAATGTTAAACATTGCAATTCCAGAAAACTGCAATGTTTCCATTGCAGCTCTAAGTCTGCCCTCAATGACTGTCTACCAAAAAGCCACTTGAGGGCTTCCGAATCGAAACAGACCTTTGGTCCGTTTTCTAACGTTGGACGTCCTCACGCTCTGTATGAGGACCTCCAGCATCACATTTTATCCATAGAAAAACATTGATTAATGCTTTCCTATGGGGAAATTCTAATGCGAGTGCGGCAAATCCTAATGTGAGCACAGCCATTGCTGTGCATGCGCATTAGGTCTCTCACGCTGACTGATGTCAGCGGGGGAGGAGTGGGGGAGGGTCATGGGCGGAGCCTGACCCAGAGCCGAGGGACATTGGCGCTAGCTTCAGGTAAGTGACTGAAGGGGCTTTAACCCCTTCAGCCTTGCGGGAGGGGGGGCGCGAGGGAGGGGGGCTCCTTAGAAACATTTCAATCAGGTTGAGGTCAGGACTTTCACTGGACCATTGCAACACCTTGATTCTTTTCTTTTTCAGTCATTCTGCTGTAGATTTGATTGTGTGCTTAGGATCATTGTCCTGTAGCATGACCCAATTTTGGCCAAGCTTTAGCTGTCAAACAGATGGCCTCACATTTGACTCTAGAATACTTTGGTATACAGAGCAGTTCATGGTCGACTCATTGACTGCAATGTTCCCAGGTCATGTGACTGCAAAACAAGCCCAAATCATCCCCCTCCATCACTTGGCAGTTGATATGAGATGTTTGTAATGATATGCTGTGTTTGGTTTTTGACAAACGTGATGCTGTGCATTATGGCCAAACATCTCCATTTTGATCTCATCTGTCCAAAGGACATTGTTCCAGATGTCATGTGGTTTGTTTAACATACACCAGAATGTTCCAGACCAGCATACTGCTAAAACTTCAGCTTTCATAAGGTGGTTATGCTTGATGATGATCAATTAATAAAGGGAATTCGATTAATTCGATTAACAACTGTCTGCTTCTAAGACTCTTAAATCCTATGGAAGTAGGATAGTTTTTCATACATGGCTTCTCCATTTTGGCTTCATTTTTGTTAAATAAATGTATTAAATTCAATAATGTATGAATTCAATAATGTGTTGTTGTTAATCTGAGGTTGTATTTTCCTAATATTAAGACCTGCTAAAGAATAGATAATTGTTATATATCCCGATATGTAAAACCATGGAATTCAAACAGGGTGAAAATGGGCTGTACTGAAAAACTAGATGTGGTGTACATACTTCTCAAACTGAATTAAGAAAAATTCAATAAGTGCTACACATAAGCAGAACTGAACACATAATTAACATGACTGTGTCAGTTTCCATTTAGAATTGGACATACCAGAAGGTTTTCACCACAGAAGCTCTCTTTATTTACATCAAAACATATTGGCATTGCAGTGTGCTCTTAGGAGCTGATACAGACTAGCACAAATCAAGTATAGTAGATGAATAGTCAGGCACGTCAGGATTTAGAATGCTAGATCAAAGCTTAATATCAAAGTAAAACAGAGCCAAGTGTAAGCATTGCTAGGGAGGGGCTTTGTGGGTGGATATGTCACTCAATAGTGTTTTGTTTTAATTTTATAATATGACAGGAGGCTTCATGTTTTCTTAAGTCTCTCTTTACTATAACTCCACAGCAGCACATTAACATAGAGAGAAAAACAACCAAAGACAAAAAGTAAGGAATCCATAAAATGCTCCTCCCAACCAACTATTTCCTCTTTCTTTGCTGCTCTCTGCAGTCAGTACAGGTCAGAGTACCACTGCCTTCTGTTTTATATGGGTGGCTGTGGTTATTTACTGTGTTTCTGTATATTTTCTCTGGTTTATCTGCTGTATTGTTTAGCATTTATTGTGTACAGCCTGTTTAGTTTTTCTTGCCTGGGGGTGCTCCCTGTGGGCTTTGGGGATCGGGGTGCCCTCTGGCTGCCTTCTCTTTCTCCCCCCCCCCTCTCTATCCCTCTATTGGGGTTCATCTCATGTGCTACTTTCTTATTTTGGCTGTGGATGGTCGCCAAGAAGCGGTCGTCCAACCGCCTCCCGTGCCGACCGTTGGGACCGCGGAGTAAGACTCTGGCGGTCCCACGTGTTGGTTCCCACCCGCCGGCTTCACCCATTTAGCGGAACCGTCTGTTTGCCTCCCTGTCCCTTCCCACACCTCTGCTCGCTTTGTACACTCTCTTGCTGCTTGAGCAGCGTGGGTAGGGTGCAGGGCAGGTTCTGGCCACGTGGGAGCGGCAGCTCCCGGGCACCTATCCCCCCGCAACCGTGTGGTCGGGCCGGGGGGTGTTTGGTGTGGTGCTGATTTTGCCGCGGGTGCCGTCCTGCACTTAAAGGCACAGTGCTAAACACATTATTTTTCCTTACACATGTTTCTGGGCTGGTTCTCTTTCTCTGGCAATTAAATACATTACTGCTAGTCTGCTTTCTGATATCCTAACATTTTAGTGTTATTTTACATGGAGTGAGTTTTATGTGCCCAATAAAGTTTTTCATGCATGCATTACGTACATGTCTCCTGCATGTAAATGCTTACCCTTCCACTGGCTTTGGCCTGTCTTTGGACCTACTGCAACTCAGTCCTGCATAGACATGTGCAAATCGTTTCGGGCCGAATATGAATTCTGACAAATTGCGGGCAATTCGGACATTCGGGTACTTCCAAATAGCCGAAGTGCCGAATTACAGAGGTCCCGAAGTTGCCGAAGAGCCGAAGTTCCGAAGCACAGTATATTCTAAGTACTAATATACTTACCCAGTGGAAGAAGAAGAATGTTACACTGTATACAATTTTAGATAAAAAGTATACAGACATAGCCAGGATTCAGCTGTTAGCATTTGCAACACTTACAATAATCAAGTAACATACATTCATATAAAATGAAAAGTTACTTGGCCAGTCAGTGTAATGACAGGAATGAATAAGTAGATAACTCCCTAATTCCCACGGTATTAGGGGGCTATCGACTAAAAGGCTGAAAGACCTGAATTGGTCTTTCAGCCAAATTTACTAATACTAAGTAAAGAAAAAAAAAGAAAAAAATCCCCCCTCCTAACCTGAAGGGGGGACCTATTGACCCCCCTGGCCCTCACCCCTGAACGGCGGGTGGGGGCCCTAAATACTAATTGGGGGGGACCTAATGTCTTCCCCCTTTGCCCCCACCCCTGAGTGATGGGTGGGGCCCTAAATTAAAAAATGTGGTGGATGGGGGCCCTAAATACTAATTAGGGGGGGACCTAATGTCCTCCCCCCTGGCCCCCACCCCTGAGTGGTGGGTGGGGCCCTAAATAAAAACTAACCCCCCTCCCCCGGGTGACTAGGGGTCCCCAAACCCCTAGTCACCCCCTCCCCCATAAAATTAACCCCTACCTACCCCCCTCACCCTAAAAATAATGAGGGGGGATCATTTAACTAAGTACCTGAAAAAAAAAAAAACTTACCATTTGATGTTTTCTTTCTTCTAAAATCTTATTTTTTCATCCCCAAAAAAGGCCAAATAAAAAGCTATAATAACCGGTGCACTTAAAAAAAATAAATAAAAAAAAACTAGCGCAAAAAAAAATAATCCATCTTTACCCGGCGAGGGCTCCGCGCAGACTGAGCTCTGCAGGGCGGGGGAAGGCTTATAAAGCCTTGCTCCGCCCTGCAATTAGGCTCAGAGCACTCTGATTGGTGGGTTTAAGCCATCCAATCAGAGTGCTCTAACAGGTAAATGAAGAGACTGAAGTCTCTACATTTACCTGTCACAGCACTCTGATTGGTCAGTTTGAAATCCTTTGGAATTTTCCCACGCTGTGTAATTTGACTCATAATACTCTGATTGATGGATTAAGCCACTGGCTGCTCACTGTTTAATAGACATGCCCCTACTCGCGGTATAGCGAGTAGGGGCACAATTTACTAATACTAAGTAATTTTTACTTAGTATTAGTAAATTTGTCTGAAATACTGTGGGAATTAGGGAGTTATTTACCAAGCGGCTGCAAGAGACATTCCGAAATTCCGAAGTGCTGAATTGCTAAGGTCCCGAAGTTCCGAAATTACCGAAGTTGCTGAAGTGTCGAAGTGCCGAATTGCCGAAGTCCCGAATTTCGGAATGCCAAACAGAACCAATTTTTTTTCCATGCACGTGCCTAGTCCTGCATGCCCTGAAAGTCAATCTGCATGTGACCGATTAATGCTTTTGCCATACTGGCTGCATCTATTACTGGGTCTGCGCTGCCTGTGCCCATATACTGGCCTGCTTTGTCTGTGCCCCATTTGATTGGCCTGCTTTGTCTGTGCCCCTATGATTGGCCTGCATTGTCTGTGCCCCATGATTTGGCCTTCGCTGTCTATGCCATATTATGCATGCTCTTGGCCTGGCGGTTCCGTACCCTGGACCCCTGTCATTTGGGCCTGCATGCGCTTACTACTTGCCTCTCCAATATTAGGGGTGCTGCCCCTATTGCCTGCTGGTGATAGCTGTCCTCTCTCTCCTTAGGTGTCACGTTGCCTCATCTCTTGAACTATGGAAGCCTCTATACAGGAGAAGAATTTGCAGGCCATGATTAATGCGGCAGTGGTCGTCTCTGTGGAAAAGGCCCTGGCTAGGGCCCTCCCTCAGCCACAACCAGAATGGGGTGCTAATGGAACCCCCTGTTTGGCAGACAACTTTGTGCAGTGGCGGGCAGACCAGTCCCCCTCGGATAAGGAAGATGCTTGGGACGAGGACCATGGTGATGACCCCAAGTGGCGCTGGAAGGATGAAGAGACGCCAGCGACAGGGGCCTCCACTGCCGTGATGGAGGATGACACCTTCCTGGATGCTACAGGTGAGCCTTTGTTCGACCCTCGGTCCATCCGGCACCCCAGGTCCTCTGAATGGTCACTGCCTGACCACTTGGCACATTCGTGCACTACTGGGTCCGCAGGCCTCTTGAATGGGAGGTCCACAAGAAACTTCGGGCGGAATGCCCCAGACCTGTCCTGCCGGAAAAGGTGGCCATGATACCGGAATTTGACCCCCTGGTGGCCAAATACATGACCGCATGGGTCGGGACCCCAAGATAGGGGTGGAGCGCAGCCTCCGTTCGGCGCAAGATAAGCAGCTGGATATGCTGGGCCCCCTATGCAGGATGTTGGCACTGGCAGACGAGGCCTACTCGGAAAGTACACTCCTAGACCCAGCCACCATGCGAGAATGGGCACTACGATCTATTTGCCTGCTGGGCAATACTAATATGGCCCTCTCCACGGAGCGCAGGAAGGCAGCCCTGCTCCGAATGGACAACAAACTGTCAGAGCTGGGATCAAAAGAATTGGGTTCCCTGGCTAAGGGCCTGCTGTTTGGAGAGCCATTCATCAAGGGCATGCACAAACATGTCAACTTGTTCACCTCCCATGACAAAGTTCAGACCTCCATAAAGAGGGTATTCTGACCACAGACGTCGCATGTTTTTGGAGGGGCTGGACGACAGAGGGGTCGTGTCTCCAGCCGCAGCTGGTCTTTGGGGGCGCCGAAGATCCCGCGGGCCATCCTTCTTTTCCTCATACCAGTCCAGACCCTCCTACACACAGAGGTCGGATAGAGGTCGAAGGAATCATTCAAGAGGACGTTCAAGATTCTCTTCAGGTGAGAACAACTCCTGCCATTTCTCCTTTCCCCCTATTGCATGTGGGCAGACTGTTTCACTGCAGGGACAGATGGCGGGAGGTATCCTCGGATGCATGGGTCCTTCAGACCGTTCGGGGATATGTCATAGATTTTCACTCCCCTCCGACACAGGTTGGACCCCCAAGGGTTCCCATCATCTTAAGAGAACAACAGGTCCTGATAGATGCAGAAGTTCGGACACTGTTCAACAAGGGCGCTGTCCAGTGGGCTCCGGACACAGGAGGTTTTTTCAGCTCTATTTTTCTGGTGAGGAAAGAGTCTGGAGAATTCCGCCCAGTGATCAACCTGCAGGAACTGAACACTTTGGTGGTTTACCACCACTTCAAGATGGAAGGCATCCATCTTCTACGGGACCTTCTCCGGCCAGGAGACTGGTTCACAAGGCTGGACCTTAAGGACGCTTACCTCTCCGTCCCGGTGGACGACAAATGTCGCAGATTCCTCCGTTTCCTCTGCCAATTCACTTGTCTCCCCTTCTGCCTCAGCTCGGCTCCGTGGTGCTTCACCAAATTCATGAAGCCGGTGGTCGCTCGGTTCAGATCAGAGGGCGTCCATTGTATCGTATACCTAGACGACTTGCTGATCTTCTGCGAGGACCCCTCCAGACTCAAGTGTCTGATGCGCTCTGCGGTCTCCTTATTCAAACGCCTGGGGTTCGTGGTCTATTTGGAGAAATCAGCCCTCGATCCTTCTCAGACAGTGGATTTCTTTGGTTTTCAAGTGGATGTGAAAGACTGTGTTCTTCGTCTGCCACTGGCCAAGATAGCGACCATAAGGAAGGAAATAAATAGGATCCTGTGGCAAGACCGGATCCCTCTACTAATGTTAGCTCGTGTGGTGGGTCTTCTCTCTACCTCTATACAGGCAATCTACCCAGGTCCGCTTCACTACAGTGCCATGCAACGACTGAAGGCTCGTTTTTTATGCAAGAGACCCTCCTACGACCAGATGATCCCTCTGTCCCCGGACGTGAAGACCGAACTACGCTGGTGGCTCCTGCACATGTCAGCCTGGAACGGCAAAGCGATATTCGGACCGACACCGGATTTCGTGTTGGAATCGGATGCGAGTCTTTGGGGTTAGGGTGCCACCTGTGCGACCGGGTCCACGGGGGGTCCGTGGTCGTAAAGGGAATCAGAGCTCCACATCAATTGCCTGGAACTGATTGCAGGTTCGTTTGCGATTCGGAGCCTGGCAAACCACCTTTCGGACTGCTGCGTGCTCCTCTGGATGGACAATGTCTCGGCGGTACAGTACATCAATAGCCTGGGGGCGCTCGGTCTCGAACACTGTCAGAGGTGACAAAGGAGATCTACAGTTTCTGCTTCCAATGCAACATCGCTCGAAAAGCGGAATATCTACCGGGGGAGTCGAATCTGACAGCGGATTGGTTCTCCAGACATTGGAGGGACGCCAGCGATTGGAAACTCCTTTGGGCCATCTTTCTCGGACTTACGAATCAGAGGGGCCCTTTCACGGTGGATCTATTTACCTCCAGGACGAACCATCAGATCCAGACTTACTTCAGCTGGCTCCAGGACCCAGCGTGCTCAGCGGTAGATGCCTTTCGCCAAGTGTGGCCTTCGCAGGGAGCGTATGCTTTTCCTCCGTTCGCTATGATTCCCAGGGTATTGCTGCAAGTTCGACGTCAGCGTGTGTCTTTGGTGTTGCTGACTCCTATATGGCAAAGTCAAGCCTGGTTTCCGGAGCTCTTGGATCTCTCCCATTGGGATCTCTCGGACTCTCGGGGCAATCCGCACCCCCTAGTGAGGGACAGCCACCTGCGCTTGGTGGCCTGGACCCTTTCAGGTGTACCAGGAATGTCTAAGCATTATCGCAATCAGCTAAAGACCTTCTCTGGGATTCCTGGGCCCCCAGGACGAGAAGATGCTATCTCTCAGCATGTCGTTGGTGCCTGGAACGGGATACCGATCTCTTTACAGGCCCTGTAACTAATGTGCTGAATTTTTTGTCTCACCTCTTCGACCTGGGACGATCGTATCGTTCAGTTAATGTGGTGAGGTCGGCAATCTCAGCGGCGCATGTCCCGCTCGGAGGTCTTCCCATCAGCCAGGACCCGCTAGTCTGCAGACTTCTTCGTGGGATGAGGCTGGCACGACCACCGGTGCCCAAGTATTCCTCCCTCTGGGAAGTACGCACGGTTTTATCGTTCCTACGGGATTGGCCTGATAATCAGGACCTTTCCCCTTCGTCAGCTTTCGGCCAAATTTGCCCTCTTACTGTGTCTTTTCTCGTTCAGACGTGTTTCTGATGTCCAGGCGTTCGATGTCGTTGCCTTTTCCTTTTTCCGGAGGGAGTCACGTTCAAGGTTGTTAGACGTACCAAGTCAGATTCGACGGCTGTTTTTTACACTTATTTATGGGATTCGCCAAAACTCTGTGTAGCGAAGGCTCTGACTAGTTATGTGGCGATTACCGCTCCGCTTCGGTCTGCTCACTCCTGCCAGTTGTTGATTTTGTATGTCAGACCCCACAAACTGGTCTTGTCGCCTACCCTGACTCGGTGGATAAAATGGTTATTGACGTTGGTGGGGGTGAATTCGACCTTCGGGGTGCATTCAGTTAGAGGCGCCGCAACTTCCGGAGCTTTCATGGCAGGCGCTTCCCTCTAGGACATTATGCATTTGGTGCACTGGTCCCGTGGGGATACATTTTGCCAATTCTATTTTAGACCATGGGATCATGCTGCTTTTGCTTTGCTGTCAGAGCATTAAAACAGCAAATATGAAGCCTCCTGTCATGTTATAAAATTGTAGATTATACTAGCTTTAGTGTAACTATAATCTTAATTTTATTAATGACAGGAGGCGAATATTTCCCTCCCAGTTTCTCACTCCCCTTGTTTGGTTTGTTTTGACTGATCTACTGTTTATTCGCCTAGTCTCTTGGGCTAGGTTGTTAATCTGGTTATATTCCTAGGGGAGTTGGGTGTTTATCTGGGTTATTGTACTGTCAGTATTTGAGGATGGGAACTCATGTTTTCTCAATACATTTCATTCACTAATCAGTGTTTTCGACTCTGTTTATCTCGTTTCAGTTTAATGGTTCGACTACAGTTCTTAGATCCAACTATCCTGCAGGATAAAGATCAAGATTCCATCCACTGGTTCCACGTTCTATTTCAGATAGCACTCATCAGAATGTTATATATTTGTTTCTTCCGTTATTTTATTAATGTTATATAGTGATGTACCTTATTTTGTCGCAGCGTGAAAGAGGAAATAGTTGGTTGGGAGGAGCCTTTTATGGATTCCTTACTTTTTGTCTTTGGTGTTTTTCTCTCTATGTTAATGTGCTGCTGTGGAGTTCTAGTAAAGAGAGACTTAAGCAAATATTTGCCTCCTGTCATTAATACAATTAAGATTATAGTTACACTAAAGCTAGTATAATCTACAATTTTAAGTCAGGCAGAAGATTCTTAAAGTTGCTTCCTGTTAAAAAAAAAAAAAGAGAGAGAGACAGAGAGAGAGACAACTAGTATACTAGCCTCCAGGGGACTGCCAGGAGAGGGTAATGGGGAAACAGAAATTAGTTGCACGACCCTCTATTAGCTAGCGTGTATGTTGATATGACATTGAATACCTTTCTGCGCATCATGTGCTTGTTTTCAGCTATACTTTCATTGAGATCATCAGCAGCATGGGGTCCAGATGATGGGTCAAAACATATTTCTACCTTTTACATTAGGGGTCATTAAGGTTTGCTTTGGGCTTAAGCTCCAGGTGGCTCTGGAACTTGGTAACACTCTTGAAACCAAGTCTGGTATATGTCAAGCAGCAGAGGCGTAACTAGAAACCATGGGTAGTAGGCAAAAATGACAGCAGCAATGCAAGTGACTCATTAGACTGGCATGGCATAGAACAACTGAAATACACCCAAAGCATAGATACTGGAGTTCACAGCAAATGTGAGTTCATTACTACTGGGGTCCTTGTCATCTAACACATTGACTTTAGTACAGACATTGCTAGGTCACCAAACAACTGTGACCTAAAAGGATAGTCCAAGTACCATGACCACGTCTGTGATTTGAAGTGGACAGGGTGTCTGGACTTTGTATGTGCAGTGTTTCGCTATAAAAGGGGAGGCAGACCAGGACAAAAATGATTACTCTAGCCAAAACAGTGTTTAATGAAGGCACTGTTTTTGGTTGAAGTGACTCTTTAAGCCCTTAGCTAAGATTCTGGGTATGTACCTCTTTCCTGTTTGTGATAACTAAGAAAAACTAACCTTTTTAAATTGTCTATTTTCTTGGCCAAACTCACAGCATCTTTCTAAACAAATAAGAGCAATATATCCTATATACTCAAAATTGCTGCTAACTTTTTGGATACAAATAAAACATACACAATGTCATTAGTAAGACTGCATAAAATATATAAAATGTGTGTGTGTGTGTGTGTGTGTGTGTGTGTATATATATATATATTTGGGGTCAGGTATGCCGGTAATAAAAAAGGGAAAAAAGGTATCAAAGAAAACACACTTTATTGCAGTAATTTTACAGAACCAGACTTTTAAAAACTTTCCTCATTTCTTTCTCTGGATGAGGAATATATATCGGTTGTAGATTGAGGATTTCCATCTCCCCAATCTTTTGATAATATGCACCGGAGTGTCAGTACTGGAAGTGGCGGAAGCGGCCTCTATTCTAAATGAATGTCCTGAGAATGATGCTGGATTGAAACCTAATCTCAGGAGTAGGGTTCTGATATAGAAGATGAATTTAGCAGTGGTAAGGGGCAACCTCTGAAGTGAGAGAAGTGATAAATTATATATGATATGATCGAGTGTGGCCAGGTAGGAGTCAAGTATTTTTAACGGGCACCATTTGTTCTCGGTGAGGGATAGTGGATCAGGGCCGGATTAACATAGGGGCTGACGGAGCTGCAGCTCCAGGCCCATGCCCAGGCCCATGGAATAGGCCCATTGATTTAAAAAAAAAAAAATTTTTTTTTTTTTCATTTTTTTTTTTACACACTACTCTTAGGGATTCCACCTGGCTTTTATTTTATTGGCACAGCCAGTATTTGAGGCTGCCTGACTAGTGCCAATAGTGCAGTGATACTGGCAATATAAATGCTGGTATTTTTCTCAGTTTAAACAAGAGATTAATATGCAATACCAGCACTGGCCAGTAGGGGTCACTGTATGTGGAGACAGGCAGGGATAGGAAGTTCCAGCATATCCCTCCCTGCCTATCTATACTCACTGATCTGCAGGGGTGCAGCTACAGAGAGTCCAGACAGCAACTTCCACCCTGCAGAGACAGCCTACAGCTCAGGGAAGTAAGGCATGGGGGAAAGGCTGCAAGGAGACATACACTGAGACACTAAGGGACATTGGGAGACATTATGACACAGACACATGGGGACACAGTGTCCCCATGTCTCCCAGCCAGTGTCCCTGGTGTCTCAGTGCCCCCTAGTCTCCCAGTGCCCCCAGTCTGAAAGTGGCTCACTGTCCCCATGTCTCCTAGTGCCTCCATGTCTCTCAGTGCCTCAAGTGTCACAATGTCCCCAAGCTAGTGTCCCTAGTGTCTGTGGCCCTGGTCTCCCAGTCCCCCCATGTCTCCCAGTCCCCCCATGTCTCAATGTCCCCATGTCCCCCAGCCAGTGTCTCTAGTGTCTGTGTCCCTGGTGTCTGTGTCCCCATGTCTTCAAGTGTCCCCTATTTTTCCATTGTCCCCATGTGTCCCAGCCAGAGTCCCCTAGTCTCCCAGTGTCACTGGTGTCTCCGTGTCCCTAGGTCTCCCCGTGTCCCCAGGTCTCCTAGTGTCCTAGTGACATGGGGACCCTGGGATACATGGGGACACAGGGAGACATGGGGCATTGAGACACTGTGATACATAGGATCACTGGGAGACCTGGGGACATGACACTAGGGGACACTGGGAGACATGGGGCACTGAGACACTGATACATAGGAACACTGAGACCTGGAGTAATCGACACATGGGGGCACTGAGTCATGAGGGCACTGGGAGGAATCCATCTATACAGCAGAATCAAACTAAGTAGTTTTTGGGTGATTTTACAGCATTTTCTCTTATGTCACTCCTTGTGATTTACATCATGTGATGTCACCCATACATATTTATTTATGCAAATTAGTAAGGCCGGTATGTTTTTCCAAGAAAGGTGGCAACCCTAACTACATTTCACATACTCTTACTTAAGTATGGAAACTTAAGAGGGATGTATGGGAACAAAACTTGTGTGGACTGGCTGACAATGAATATAGTTAAAGGGACACTATAGTCATCAGAACAACTACAGCTTATTCAATTTGTTCTGGTGAGTAGAATCATTACCGTCAAGCTTTTTGCTGTAAATACTGTCTTTTCAGAGAAAATGCAGTCTTTACATTACAGCCTAGTGATAACTTCACTGGCCACTCCTTAGATGGCTGTTAGAGATCCTTCCTCGGTCATGGCTGCCTAAAATGCATCCAAACTTTCAGTGTCTCCTCCCTCTGCATACAGACACTGAACTTTCCTCATAGAGATTCATTAATTAAATTCATCTCTATAAGGAGATGTTGATTGGCCAGGGCTGTGTTTGAATCATGCTGGCTCTGACCCTGATCTGCCTTTTTGTCAGTGTCAGCCAATCCTATGGGGAAGCACTGTGATTGGATCAGGCCACCACTTCTAATGATGTCAGCAGACTGCTTGTTTTTATGAGTGTAACAGCATGCAGAGTTACAGCTGCAGGCTTAAATATAGTAAGATTTTGCTATATTTATGGAGGCATGAGGGGCCCAGGGGGGGCTAGATGGTGGTGTTAACACTATAGGGTCATGAATTCATGTTTGTGTTCCTGACCCTATAGTGATCCTTTAAGGTAATGATGACTTTGGTCTCTCTAACACTGTGGCATGTTGCCTTTCTTTTACACTCACTACATACAGCTTTTCTCTGTCCCAGACTATATACCAGGAGCTTCTGCCTGCTACTAAGAAGGTAAGGAGACAAGTGGACCAGCGAGTGCTAGGGGACAGTCCTTAGAAAGCGTTGAGTGAGCGCATCATTAGATGCATTTATGCCAAGCTCAGGGTGCTGTCTGCATAGTATGCCCTTAGTTGGCCAGCTGCATGATTGGCAGGCAGCCTGACATGCATTCATGCCAGGCTGGCCTTCTAATTCTTTGGGCAGACATGTCCTCTTTTTGGGCATGTTCGCCCCTTTTGGCAGGTTATGTGATTTGTGTCAATGGCACACCTTTTTACCTTCCTGCTTGACTGGACACTGCTGTTAGGGGTTATGGATTTACTTGAAAGATGAAAACATAAATTAGAGAGAGATTAGCCTAGGGTATGTGTTTTCTTATAGCTGCTGTTTTCTATCTCTCCAGCACCATCTCCATCAGATACATGACGCTTGGGAGTGTTTTACTGGTTTTGGTCGATATGATTCTGTAATTAGGCCCGTCATAATTGTCAGCACCAGGCCCAGTGGGCTCTTAATCTGGCCCTGTAGTGGATGGCTGACTAGTGTAGTTGGTTTTAGAGGTTTGTAGGAAAAGTATACAGTGATCATGGTATTGCGTGAAATCTGATATTTTAAGGCTTGAAATAATGTTGGTTTGTCTTGCTACTGTAAACTCTCTTGGTCTGAGGAAACCGTAGAAAAATATATACATGGCAGTTTTAATAACTGAGTTAGTATGGTTGTCAAATGGTCAAGTGTCTAGTAAATCACTGAGAGCTCAGAGTATGGGACCATCTATTAGTAAAGAAGTAGGGGGTCTATCTGTTTTATTAGTATACTTTTGATAGGATAAGATGAGAGAAAAGGTGTGTGATTGGGAAAGGTAGTGAGTATGTTGAATTCCCGTGAGATAAAGTTTAATCATGTTGTGTGCTAATTTAAGATGAAGGTGGCAAAAAGAAAAAAAAAGCTACCATGGATTCAATGGAAAAATCCTCCTGGATGTGGAATTCCATGGCAAACCTTCTATACACTGTTAAAGCCCTATCATAAGCCGTCGTTGTGTTGTCAGAAAGTGCAGAATGTGATACTGATTGTGTTTGAGAAAGAAGACTGGCTAGTCCATCACAAGCTTTTGGAATAGTGGAGTTCTGGACAGGAACCTGTCTGCAGTGGGGTTAAGTCATGAAAACACCTGAAATTGAGATTGTGACAGGGTGTCAGCCAATCTGTTATCAACACCTGGGATATGTTCACAACAGAGAAAAAAATTGGAATGGGGTTGGAAGCCAAGTCAATCTTTGGACCAGTCTCATGATAGCCACGGGCGATGAGCGCCCCTTATTGATGATTTTGCAAGCCGCCACATTATAACAAAGACATCTAATGGTCCAAGGATGACCCCAAGTGTGAGCAGCTGCTACTATGGGGTATATTTTGAACAGGGCAGAGGTCTCCTTGAAGGCTGTGAAGGAGAGGGTCTCATTTGTCCAAGAACCCCTGAACCAAAAATTCCTCAACACTGCGGCAAACCCCGTATGGCCTGCCGCGTCAGTCATGATAAAGGGTGGTAGGTGAGAAAGAGGTGGGATAAACATAGAAATACCATTCCAAGATAAGAGAACATGGTGCCACATGTGTAAATTAGCTCTGACTGGGGATCTAGGAGAACGGTGGCACCAGACAAGCCAGGTAGGAGACAAAGAAGCCTGGAAATAAACGCCCTACCCTGCGGGATGTTTCACATAACAAAATTTAGCTGTCTGTGTACCAGATTCCACCAGTAGAAAGTCGTCGAAATAGTGAATCACCGTGGGACAGCGGACAACATTAAGGAGCAGCCAGCAAAGTGTTTCTGAGAAAATATTGAATAGTTTCAGACTGCTCCTAGAGCCAAAAGTCAATCTAGTGTAAAAGTAGTAATTTTCCCTCCACTTAATAACATCAATATACCACAGGGACGGGTGAATTGGAAGCAGCTTGAATGCATTAGAGATGTCCGTCTTGCTTAGCCAAGCATGCTTACCCACAAAATGGCATTATCCACGGCAGCGTAATGGAGGGAGAATTCTCCAGCTGGGATGAGTGAATTAATGCTTGGTGTAGAATGAGGAGCCGAAAAATCAATAATAAGATGTTTTTAATTGGAGGATTTCGTTACTAAAACTAGAATAGAGCCTATGTCAGAAGAGACACAATGGTAGTAGTGGGGAGAAAGTGGGGGGGGGGGGGTAACTCCTAATTGATTGGTAATTATAAAATGAAACAATCCTAAAGTAAAAGGGGGAAGAAAAACAAAACTAAAAACTACCAGCAGGTGTCTCCTAAGAGATAAATTGGTAAGTTATATAATAAAATATTAAAAATATGGGAAAAACAGTAAAATTGGTGCTACTATCACTAAGTGTGAATCACTCAACCACACAAAATAAACGTGCATAAGAAATAATAAAATAGTGAGAGCGCTCAATACATGCAAAAAGCTATATTACCAATATCGTCCTGAGTATATAGCTAGAACAATAAAAAAGGGCAGAGAAAAGAGAACATAGGGTAATATTGTTTAAAATTATAAAATAACCATATGTAATTGGTTACACTCACATGCTTCTGAGTCACTTATGTAAGCTGACTCAGACTAAGGGCTTTGGTTAGAGATGAAACCTTTTATGCTGGTCACCTTGTATTGATATGCAGAATGTAGATGAGTTATCCCTGGCGATCTCTGGATGTGAAATTCAAAATATTCCAGGATACCGGATCACAGTAAAACTATTTATTAACTCAAAAACTCAAAAACATATCAAATCAAATACAGGTAAAATTAAGTCCATCTGAAGTACCACGACGCGTTTCGGCAAGAAAGCCTTTCTCAAGTGGTATTCAAGTGGTTGTAAAACGTAACTTTTAATGTTTGTAGATAGTATAGGTAACAAAAAAATAATACTAAAGAAAATAAATTGTCAAAATAAAATGAAAACGAAATAAAAACAGGATGTTCAGTCCTATTTATGTATGATAATATATGCTGTGCGAACACAGCAACAGCTCTGAGGGTTGTGAATAGGTAGGAAAGTTAATTATCTGAGCATATTGATTTAGCAAGTCAAAAGTCTGGAGGGAGAAGGAGGTACATCTAGTATTCCTTGTAGGTACCTATTTGATTACACCTGTTTTAATACTTTAGCCCTCGCTATAAAGGTTGAGATAACAGTATAATCGTGAGGGCTGAGCCTTCAGTCTGATGATAATCTACCTATTCAGATATATTGCAGAAAGAAGATGGAGGCTTATATATTCAGTAATTTCTATGGTAGGCTGACCGGGAGGGAGATACAAATCTGGTTGATTCTGTTGCTATAAGAATCTTAAGTTACTTTGTATTTGCTCGTTTGATACAGCCCGTTCCGATTTTCAGCCTATAAAGGTTTAGCAAGTGGTGTGTCAAAGAGAGCCAAGCCTGCAGTCTAATGATAGTAGATTTTACATGCACTATAGCACAGACAGATAGGATTAAAAGCTAAACGAAAGAGGTGCATATTAATTAAATCCTATATTAGTGAAGGATCTAATGTGCCTTCGAGGGCACCACTTAAATAAACGCCTACTCTAGCAATAGTACCCCCTACTGTTTGACAAGGTAAGCAGTATACTCGTGCGGACTGAACATCCGAAGACAGGACGCCTAGATGACAGGTAGGTATACCATCGATGTCAGATTACGGCGGTGTTTGTTAACACCTAAGAAGATTTGGCTAGGTGTCCTGAGCCTCTGATATGCGCGTTTCGCCAGGATAGCTCATCAGAGGGGAACTGAGGATAGGTAAGTATAGGTATTTTAAATAAACAGCTCACTAATGATTAGTCAAACTAATTATCTTACTGGCCAATAGTGAGAGAGGGGGGCGTTCCTCATGATTGCTGATAATTAACCCTAGAGAAACTTAACTGAGCTGAAAGATATGGCTAAGGAAAAAAAGACACATTGTACACTACAATAGTTTTTGCAAGTATAATATGAATATACTCTTAGAAATTGGGAATAAGAGTGCCTCATACATATTGATTAAGTCAGTTTACAATATTAAAGTTATGGTGATAGGACAGATTAGGGATAACAATAAGAAGCCAAATATCTGGAGTGTCAAAAATTTAAAGCGTGTATGTAGTGGATGTCAAACCCAAAAATCTAGTGACAAATGTATAGACAACTAAGTTATTATCAAGATTAACAAGAATCATGATTTTTAGGATTTTGCCGTTTATAGTGGTAGTGGTGGTGACTATCCACTAAGAGCATGTAAATCTTATTAAGGTGCTGGTATTGAAAAAGATAAATATAATAATAATTGTGGACCCATTGCTTGTTAAAAATAAAGAGCAGATTATTAAAGGGATAGATTATGGTCACCATTTGTTTGCAATATAATCATCCATCAGATCTACACTGTATACTCTCCTAGATAATTCGGTGATCATTTTCAATACTGGGTGGTTGGTTCAGTGATACAGGATTAAAAGTATTGTGTATGTTATTTACCTGTATTAAATATTAGTTATTGAGGATAATGTTTATTAATACCTGGTGGAATATATTTGCAGTTCTTGGAGTACTTATCAGGTCGCTTTGTAAGATCATAGCAGGATTAATTTTGGATGAAGGAAGTGAAGTTAAACTCTTCATTAAGGCTATGAGGTGCCAATGTTTTAAATTGGTGTATCCATCTGGATTCCTTTTTTAAGAGTGTTAAGCTGAAATTCCCTTTTCTCGTGTTCAGATAGATTCGGTCCAAAATTTGTCATGGACATTCCTAACATGGTTTGCCACTGGTGTGGAGATATTCAGATTTGTAACGGAGTTGATGTGCTGTAATATTCTCCTCCGAAATTCTTGATATGTTTTACCTACATCCTGGAGTTTGCAGCTGCACATTATTACGTAGGTGACCTTAGTTGTGCTGCAGTTAGCAAAATCTTTTATAGTGTATGTTTTTTTCGTATTAGTGCATTCCACGATTTTGGATGGTGTAATGTATTTACATGCTTTGCATCGTCCACACCTAAATAGTCGCTTGGTTGGTTGTAGCCATGTTTTGGATGGTGACTGTGGACCAATAGGTCACGTAAGTTTTGTGCTCAGCGAGGAGTAATACTTGGGAACTGTGGAATACTGGTTGCCACATCTTTATCATTGGTTAATATAGGCCAGTTGTCGTTAATTATCTTGCGGATAGGGTTCGAGAACTGGTCATAGGTCCCTATGCATCTGATAGTTTGCTTGGTGGGTGGATTCTTTTGATTCCTAAGGCAGATAGCCCTGTCCATTTTTGAGACACATTGGAAGGCCTGCTTCAGGATCTTATTCGGGTATCCTTGTTGTTTAAAGTGCATTCTCAGTGCTTTGGCTTCCTTTAGGAAGGTTGCCACATTAGAGCAGTTCCTCTTAGCTCTCAATTAAAATATTGTCCATAGGGGATACCCGCCTTTAGCTTTTAGGGATGGTGGCTTTTCCAGTGAAGGAGATTGTTACAGGATGTGGGTTTTCTATATAATTCTGTTTCAATCTCACCTTCAGGTGTTAACCGAATTGTGAGATCAAGACATTCAAGATGGTCTTCACTGATAACATGTGTGAGTTTCAAACTAATGTTGTTATTGTTTAGTTTGGATACCATCTCCTCAAACGTTATAATTGGGCCTGTCCAGAACACCAGGACGTCATCTATGTACCGATGCCAGCTTAAAATGAATTGATTGTTAATGTTATTTCTGTCAAGATGGTGGTTTCCCACCACCCTAGATATAGATTGGCATAGCTAGGGGCACAAGCCGTTCCCATGGCTGTGCCCCTAGTCTGAAGGTAGTATATGCCATTAAAAACTAAATAAATTTGAGTGAGTATGTATTCCAGTAGCTCCATGAGAAAAGTTTTTTTAGTTGTCTTGAATTTCTTGAATTTCCAGAAAAAATGACGTGACTTTCAGGCCAATGTCATGAGAGATGTTATTATACAATGAGACCACGTCAAGACTTGCTTTAAGAGTGTAAGGTGGTACTGTAAGATTTTCTAACATCAGCAGGGTTTGTTTGGTATCCTGTATGAACCATGGTAGTTGTGGCGAAAGTGACCTCGCCACTAGTTTTTGGAGGGGCCTGTTTGCCAGCCTCCTGCCCTGTGACTATGGCCCTGGGATTTATTGGCTTTTAAGGAACTGATTTGGGCATACTGTATTTTATTATGCTGCTGCTGGCCCTTTAAGAACCATCTGGGGACATACTGTGGAGTTACTGGGTGGCCACCATTTCATGTATCAGAGGCACATGGTGAGAACAATGGATGAAGCACGTGGTGAGAACAATGGATGGTGGCCATTTTAACTCACAGACACTGTTGTGACTTTTCTACACAGTGCCATCTCGCCGGTATTTGGTGCACAAAGACATCGTTCAGTAGTTTTAAACTACAGAACAGGGGACACATTTAACAGTAATTATTTTTCATATAGCCTGTATATGTTCTGCGGAATCTGCATTAAACCGTATCTTCCAAACTACTGAATGGATCTGGGTGAATTTTGGATATGTGGTTCACCCAGATCCCCCGGTTCCGAGGATTTTTATGGGGTTATTGCATGTTTTGGGGTCCCTGTGATATGTTTTATAATACTGTATGTTCCTGCCTGTGATAATTAAGTTAGTCTATTGTGTTGAGATAATTGTATCACAGGCAGAGGGGATGATTTCTGATGTAATGAATGGGAGTGTTAGCTGTGTTGTAATGTGTTGATTGGTTGTGCTTCAAAACCCTGTGGGCAGTACTATGTTTGTAGAATGTGAATAAAAGAGGCTGTATGTGCCAGTACAGACAGTTCTTCTTCACCCTCAATCTAGAGTCCTGTCTCTTATTGGGGGAATCGCTATATCACCACAAGGGATTGCTATGCTCTGCATACTCCCTTAGCTAATCACTACTAAGCTCTTTTAAGAGCTTGTTCCTGCTTCACTCTCTTGGAGGAGAGGTTCACCCACTGGAACCTGGAGCCTTGTCGTAGGTCCAGGATGGGTAGGAGACGGCGAGACCCCAACCAAGCTGTGGCGATTTGTGGGGTCTGCGGTGGTTGTGGTGTCTGTGGAGAGCTTGGAGCCCTCTGTAAGCGCTAGGAGCATCCTTCAATGGAGGTACCCAGTCAGGGTGCCAGGTGATCCGTTACAGTAGTTCCGTGACCAGAGGATGAAGTATACTTTCCATGTACTTGCTAGCTTGTTCAGTAAGGGAGTTGTTTCCAGAGACAATGGGTCTGCCTGAAGGATTTGTATCATTCTTATGAATCTTAGGCAGACAATAGAAGGTGGCCACTGTTGGGGTGTTGTTTGATAGGAGAAATCTAAACTCATCTTGAGTGATAATTTCATTGTCTCTGGCTTTGATTAACATTTGTTTCAATTCCTGCAGATAGTGGGTGGTGGGATCACCTTGAAGGTTTTTGTAGCAAGATGTGCCACGGAGATGGGTCATGCAGATATCAATATATTTTTCTTTTTCCAGAATTACGATATTACCCCCTTTATCTGAGGGTTTAAACACTATATTTTATTCTGATCTGAGTTCTTTTAGAGCTTGATTTTCTGTTACTAGTCATAGGTGTCATTGGTGTTCGATTTTGTCTGTAGTTAATTGTACAAATAACTATATTGATTATATCTTTAAAATTTGGAGTGTACCAGCTTTGGGGTTTCAGGTCAGTAAGAGGGGGATCTTTTTCTTGATCTTCCAGTAGTGTTAGTAATGTGCTAACATGTTGGTAGTTTTCAGGTTCAGTCCCTATTTCTTTTGCCATTTGGGTATCTCTCTTTTTATGTAGAGCGCTTAATGCAAGTTTTCACCTAAAAACATTCATATCTTTGAGCCAATTAAACTTGTCTGCTCCTGGGGTGGGAACGAAAGAGAGTCCTTTGTTTAACAGTGTTATATGTATTGGAGTGAGATTACTCACCTTGTTTTCTGTATTCTCACTTGGGATCATTTTTTCTGTCTGTCCCTGTCTGCTCTGTAACCCCATCTGTTCCTGTTCCTCAGTCTGGGTCTTTGGGGTATTCTGCCATGCTTGATCTAAAAAAGAGCCTGAGATTCAGGGCTACTCTCGGGGGGGGGTATATTCAGAAATGATACTGACTTTTCTGGATTTCTTATAACTCCTTTATTTTGTTGGTTCAGGCTGTCTGTTTTTCTAGGAAGGGACCCATCTCTAGACATCTAGATATGTCCGTCTTGCTTAGCCAAGCATGCTTACCCGCGTGCAAAATGGCCTGCATGGCATTATCCACGGCAGCATAATGGAAGGAGAATTCTCCAGCTGGGATGAGTGAATTAATGCTTGGGGTATGTGTAGAATGAGGAGTGAAAAGATCAATAATAAGACGTTTTTAATTGGAGGATTTGTTTGATACAACACCGATGGGGTTCGTGCACCATGACTGAAAAGGTGGATAGGTAAAAGGGCCTAGCAGAAAACCTAGCTGAACTTCCTTGGCCAGTAGCGTATCTCCTGCGGTGGGAGCGGAGTAAGCTGCTAACAGGTTGGTGCACTCTAGTGTGCTGGATGGGAGTGCAACTAAACCTGTGTGAAAACCATCAGAAAAATCTGCCACCAAGAAATTCACCAAGTGAAGAGAGGGGTGTGCTCTCAAATGATAAGTGAGGTTGTCCACATTAACCTCTGTAAATTTCCAGGAAAAAAGCGTGAAGGGCACATGGATTTTGCCCTAAAGTTGTCGATGTGTAACAATCGACACACACTGTAATTGCAGGCACCCGCATTCAAGCTGTTGCACACCTGTGCCTTAGGAAAATGACAGGCCTGCCCAGTTTATTCTTCTGGCCTCGATCTTGACCCATGAAGGAACCTGGATTGGCACATGCTAGGGGTGAGGAAGTGGAAGATTCAGCTTCATAGGGGCACAAGTTGGTGAAATGAGAGGAAGATGCAGGGGGCTTCAAGCCGGCGAAATGCCTACAAAACAGATCTGTGTCCAAATGACCCCAGTTTGTTTGAATATTAAACTGGGACAGAGCTGCCACAGCCTTGGCAGAAACCGACTTGTGATAGTCATAAAAAGCAAATTGTATTGCTTGGATGCTTGAGACTTACTAGAAAGTGACAAAAGAAGTAATCAATCACACATACCACCGAATATCTCATATGTAGAACTGGCTGGCTGAATATTGCTGGGAGGCAACAAATTACCCCTTGATAGGTGAGGCCCTGCTAGTTGCCAAGCGGCAGAGAGAGGCTCTAACTATGATTTGGCTCAAGAGAAACGTAGCCACCAAAACGTTGTGGTGGGGAGTTGGCCTCTCGGTGACATTACAAGAATCACCACGTATGGCCATGACATGTGTATCCTGACTAGGATCCTAAAAAAGGCTATGAGAGGCAATAACTATGATGTAGGGCCGTGGGCAAATCTCAATGATGAGGTAGGGAGTGTGGCCTTGCTAGTTTGTGAATGTAATAGGCACAAATTAAAGGCTAGCAACTGAACCTATCAGCCAGTTCTCTATTCCTGGATGTGGGCTTGACCCTGCAAGGGCTAACGTGAGTAGAGAAGACATGTAGGTAGAAAGTGTAGTTTATGACAGAAAAGTATAGATACAGGAAAAGTATACACCTATAGGAGTAAATAAATAGGGATGTCACAGGAAGGAAAAATTAGGAGAAGATACTCCACGTACCAAAGTGGTCAGCAGAACTATTCTCCTGAAGAAACAGGAATTTCTTATAGAGCTCTATGAGTAAAATGATACGTAAACCTAAGTATAATATCAAAAAAGAAACAAAAAGGGGAGGGGGGGGTGTAACCACTAAAGTGTTATTGAGAGAAACTAAAATACCGAAGGAAAATATGAATTCACTGTGTCCTAGAATAGTTGTAAAGTATAGAAATAATTCTAAACAGTGACAATAAATAGTGTGGCGAAAGTGACCTCGCCACTGGTACTTGGAGGGGCCTACTTGCCAGCCTCTTGCCCCTGGACTATGGCCCCTGTTTTAGACCTTGGTGCAAGATTGTGGAAAGGCTTTGTTCGTGGTTTTTCCCGTCTATGGTTCAGGATATGGGGCTTATCGAATGGATTATGCCTATGGCGTTCGTTTACCGAACAAACAACCAAACAGTCAGACAACCCGCAAGTGGAGTGTGCAACCTAGTAACCTCCCAGACGTGTGGTTAACCGCAGTTTAATTGACGAACGGCTGGGTGGTTGCCGTTCATATAGTCGAACACGTGGTGGTGGCCATCTTGTTTAGTCGAACACGTCCAGCGGTGTTTTGTCGTTGGGCGCATGGAACTAAAATCGGACACTCAACGGCATGAACACCGCTTCCACTTCCAGTTAGGTTCGACTGGAATTGCACGAACGGAGCGCTGTTCGGTAGAAATAATCTACAGAACCAGATACACTCACTGACTCTGTGCACGAACGGCTCAGTTAGACTATTTGAACGTTACTTCGACTGGTTGAAATAGACCGGCCGTATAGCCTGATTCTCTGGAACTATTTTGGGCATGAAACCATGTGTGCGGTTGGTCAAAAAGAGACTTCAAGCTGACTTTTGAACCCCTGAACCAATCTGGGTGATTTTTAAGGGCTATCAGGGGATGTGACTTTTATGGGGATGTGTTATGTTTTGAGGTACTTATGAGACTTTGTAAAATATGTGTTCTTTATGCCTGGGGATCATTATGTTAATACATTATCTGCCTTAATTATCTCTCAGGATGAGGGGAGGGGCAGTGCATACTGTATGGTAGTGTCTCAATGTAAAACTCTGTTTTTATTGGCTTGTTACTCTTGTGTCCCTGTTCCCAACAAGGTCCACCTGGGTGTCACCCTTGTTGGGAAACCTGCATAAAACGCCAGTGCGCCTCCATTAAAATTGAGTTCCTGTTTTAGCCTCAACATAGAGCCTTGTCTCATGTGTGGGGGAAAAGGCTGCATCTACCCTGGGGATTGCTATATCACTATACTACCCTGGGATTATAATCACTAGCACTTTTAAGAGCTGTTCCTGCTTTGCTCTCTGGAGTAGGAGAGGTTCACCCACTGGAAGCCGGATCCTGGTCTTGGGTCCAGGGTGGGTGGAGGACAGCGAGTTCCCAGGCAAGCTGTAATGCTGAACGTGGGGACTGCAGTGCTGATGGTGTCTGGTGGAGTGCTTGGAGGCCTCAGTGAGCATTAGGAACATCCGTCAGCGGAGGTATCCAACCAGAGTTCAGGAAGCTCCGTTACAAATAGAAAAATAGACAACTTTAACCTCAAATTTAAATACCATCACAGACACAGAAATCCTACTTAATAAGCGTCTGATTGTTAACGTATCTGATCATGAACCATGCAAGCATCAAACTAAGAGAGTCAAGGCCCACGCCAACCCCCAAGGACTGATAAGCGTATAATGTTCGTAAATGACAGGAAAATTTGAGACCCAGCAGGAGGCATAAAGCAGAGTGAAAACTTCCCTAAGTAAAGGCATGATAATGCAATAACGTAACAATAAATACCTTTAGATAAACAGTACTGATTAGATGACTGGATTGCGACAATTGCTTGGAAAGCCACAAAGGAATTGGCTTATGATGCCTACAAGAGATTATTGCAGATCAATACAACATATTACACAATTTTATATCTATCAGGCCAGATGTGCATGTATATGACCATTTATGAAAAAAAAACATCTGCCTGCCAGATTTACACATTGTCAGATTATAACAATAACCAGTTGTAAAAGGAAAATATAGTGGGAACCTATAGTAAGGCAAAACCGAACAACATGAAAATTTAACAACCAGCGAGAAAAACCTATTTTAGTAGCGAAACCCTGAATAGGTGAAATACAATCATCCATGAACATAAACCAGACACCCAAAATGAAGAGAACAAACTTTATCAGGATAACCTAAGATACCATTTGTTCCTTAAGCGAGTACTGCACAAACACGTGGCGGTGGATACAAAACATTTGTTAAGAGATTTACAATCAATTGAGTGGAAATCAACATACATTTTAGCTTCAGTAGATGTGGTTTCATTGTATGCCAATATTCCTCACCATAAAGGTCTATCAGCAATTAGGGACATTTTAATTCAAAATACCAAGATAAATTATATACAGATAGAATTCCTTATTGATTGTATAGATTTTGTCCTAACAAGGAACTTTTTCTGGTTTGACAATAAATATTTTTTATGTGATGTCGCCATGGGGACGAGGTTCGCCCCTAGCTTCACCAACCTGTATGTTTCCCATTGGGAATCTCGACATGTTAGGTTGGGACAGATGCTGGGGGGGAGCCCTGTCCTATGTCGACGCTGTGTAGATGATGTCCTTAGCATTTTGCAGGGTGACCAGATCAGCCTCAATAATTTTATTCAATATATTAATCAGAATGAATATAATTTGCAATTTACATCTACCTGCCACACAGAGAAAATTGATTTTCTTGATTTAACCATATATATTGAGGAGAATCATTTGAAAACTAAAACTTTTTTTACAAGTACGGATTGTAATACCGCCATTAATTATTCAAGTTCCCATCACCCCTCTTAGTTAAGAAATATTCCAAAAAGTTAACTTACACGTCTAAGACGGAATTGTTCAGATTTTGATACTTTTAAAACACAGTCCAAAATTATAAAAAACAGACTGAAAAAGGTTATGACCCAAAGCAAATTGAAGAAGCAGAGTTATCACTAATTAATACAGACCAAAGCGATCTGTTTACTAAGATCAAACCAAACTATTTCAAAAAGAATAATAAATATTACTTTGCCTTCATAACCAAATACAACTCACAATTTTTCAAAATATAATTAATAAACATTGGCATATTCTAAAAAAAGATATACTTTTAAATAAAATTCTTCTTAACAAACCAACAATAATTTATAAGGGAGCAGATAACCTGAAAAACAAATTGGCCCCTGAGTTTATTGTCAGTTGACAAAATTCTACATACACAATATCCGACACACATCTTTTCAAAATAATTATTACAGGGTTTTTATCGTTGTGGAAGGTGTTCCACATGCACCTTTCAAAAGAAAACTATCAATTCATTTATAGGTTCATATACTCACCAGACTTATCATATCAAGAAATTCATACATTGCTCCACAACCCACATAATATATTTATTGCAGTTTGGTTGTGGTGCACAATATATAGGCCGTACTATCCGCAAATTGCATATGAGACTCGCAGAACACTTCTATAATATTAAAAATAAAAAATCAGATCACAGCGTGCCAAAACATTGTGCCTTTTGTCCACAATTCCAATGGAGTACTTTTTTGTAATAGATAAAGTAGTGTGGGGATATTTATGGGATAATAATAGTAACAGTTGAGAATTGCCCACTAATTCAATTCTCAGATCCCAAAGAACGTTTATCGTAAGTGAAATGTATTTCATATAAATAATATCACAATGTATAAAAATAGATTTTATTTATGATAACCAATAATTAACAAATAATATTATGTAACATGCATAACAATAATCAATGAATATCCAGTATAAAATGATATGCAATACAAAGGAATGGGTATTACGTTTCAATGGCTAACTAGCATTTTCTGTCAAGAATTCTGACGATTTATGAGGTATCCTTAACACAGACTTAAGTGAAACTTTTCACAGCGAAGAACAGAATTCCTCAGAGTGCAGCATAAGGTCGTAAAGTTTAGCAGACAGTTAGAATAACCCTTCCAATGCTGGCTAGATCTCCTAGGTATTTAAGATCTATTCTTATGTAATTTTTAAATAAAATAACATTTAAACCAGTTCACTAGTCATTTTCTTAAAACAATCCAATAAGAGAATCTACATATTATATAAGCAGATTTTTAATTTGTCTAAAAGATATCTATCTTAAATTAGAGCAAATCAATACACCTGGATAAAAACAGCGGTATGCTAACACGTGATAATATCACATCAATATATAATTATTCTTAATTCCACCTGCAGAATGGAATGTTTATAACTATATATTCTTAGTTAACTAAGATTTCTTAATATGGAAATCTGACCGTGCTTTATCCAGTCATATATAATGCTATTAATACATTTTAATTAATTTAATTTAATTAAATGAAACCAGTATAATTACCAGTTGAGTAGATATTTCATCCGATTGGTAGTCTCTCTGCATGGAGGTGTTGGTTAGAAAGTCAGTAAATTCTAAGTGTTAGAGTTTTAGGAGTAGAGTGTTAGTCTCAGATGTTGTCCGAGTTGGAGTCCCCAAACTTCCAATTCCTCTCTCCTCTCCTTTGCATATGTCCTGCATCTGCCTCCTGTCTCGTATCTCTCTCTCTTCCCTTTGTCCTAACTTTTAAAGGGCCAGACTCTCTGTACGTCATCAGTTGATAACCCAATAGAAGCACTAGAGGTGTGGTTATCTTCCAGATCGCAATTTAGGTATTTAGTCTATAGAGGGCAATCTTGTCCCACTAAACATACCTATCCAGGAAAGAGTTAACTTTTCCTGGTGGCTATTTTGACGTCATTTTGCGTTATCTTTATAGCGCCATAATTTAAAATTTCAAAGGATTTCTTAAATTTTGTCCAGACTTAGCGTCTGCAATTCCTGCCATAATTTCTGATATGACAGATCATGAACTAAGTTTACCCTTTTCCATACAATGGTACCTTATATATATAGACAGTTAAATATTAAATTATTTAATCTTCTCTGTCACAATTGTCTGGGTTTAGATTTGATTATATTCCATTAGCATTAGACAGTCTGTCCAACCCCCTTCCTTATCACTTGGCTTGTATATACTATGCATTCCTCAGCTCTGGGAAAGTGGTTAGCTTGCAGATAGAAATATAGTGTCTTTTTGTTAACTTGAAATAACAAAATGGAGTCTGGTCTGTTCAGAGTGACTCAGAATATACACTTTTAGTTTCTATCATAGCACAAGATGTCTGCCGATATAAATACTCTGACAGTAGAGAGATACTGGAGAGGGGTGAATATCAAGACTTGGATCCCAATGGATCTTCAATCTAAAGACCTTGAAATATGGTCTTAACCGGGAAGTAGATTTAGTAGGATTTATTTAGTTCTATTTTATTTGATTCTAGAGAGGACCTATATAGTCCAAGTGTTCTAGTTTGTTTTTCCTTTTTTCCTTTATTCACTCTTTCTTTCCTTTAAGAAACGTTTGGGTCATTCATATTTAGTGTGATACTAATACCCAATTTTTGAGTTGCAGAAATATGAATCATATTGAAGAAGGATTCCAAATAAATGTTTACATATGCTTTATACATGACTTGGTTTAATATATTTGGTCTATCCGTTTTTTATATTTATTTTTATTTCATATGTTTTTATACATTCTTTATATTTTTTTTATTTTTTTTTCATATTTTGTAAAAGGCTCAATATAACAGTCATATACTATATAAATAATATTTTTCTATTTGTTTACATATAATTATTTCAATATATCAAATTTAATATATTTTTATTTTTTTATTTATATTATTCCTTTTTTCTTAATATAGTTTACACCAGTACATGACTGCTATGTTCTCCATTATGAACATAATCATATTGTAATGTTTTTATAAAAATAATATGTATTTTATGAAAACTTCATATCTCATGATGCCCTCTATTCATAATATGATTTCAGCATATTTGTTTTGTAATGCCGTCAAACGGAAGTGACATCAACTGGAAGTTACGTCTGTACACGGTGTTATATGTGTTCCACAGTGGAACGCATATCATCAGCTGCCGCTAGTTTAACACAGAATAACCGATATATAAGAAGAACTCGACGGATCACTACTACATATCCCTGAGGAAGTCCAGAACAGGACGAAACGCGTAGGACTTTACATCAACTTTTTGATACTATATACTTTTTATTTCTGTTTGTTTTTTATTTGCACCTGTGATCCTGGGACCTTTCCTGCTACCTGTTGGAAACCTGGATACCACTTTGGTGTGGAGATATGCTGTTTGTCATCTGACATTTTGTAAGTGCAACTTACTGCACTATCCTTTTTTCTTTTATATTTTGTGCTACCTAAGAAGTTACACTTACACCAAGATTTCTGTGTCTGGAAGACCCTTCTCATCAATGAATTTACCCCATTATTGAGGGAGACATGCCTGAATTTTCTAGTGAGTTCTATACCTATCACCCCAAGCCCCTTGCTTGTGCTTATTGTATTGCACTATATTTTTCTTTTGTTCTCCTACATATATGGTGTTTATGGTATATTCTACCGATTATTATACAGGTTGCACCATTTGTTGCCACTTTTGGTGTTTTACACACATTTTCTTCCTTTTGGTTTTTCATTGTATTTTTTGTATTTTCTGAGTATCTCAAGGGAACACTTTTACCTAAGGATTTCTGTGTGTTTCAGAGCATATATTGACTACTTTTCTTTCTTAAGCAATGCGTTGGACAGTTCTTACCCCAATTTTAGAAGTTTCTGCAATCTCCTTAGATGTTTTCTCTGCTTGATGCATGCCAATGATTTGACCTGAATGCACTGAATTCTACCACCAGCCTTTGTCAAATGTTTGGGTAGTAATCTTTTTTTTGTTTCTTTGTCACACATATTGTACTTTAGGCATGAATTAACAGATCCTGTTATGTGTCCCTGCCAAACACTGCCCAATATGTTCAACATCTCCTGAGTACAGTGATACCCCCCATGTATAGGGTTGCTGGGTTGTTTGGGGGCCAAAAGGCAACAATCAGAACTTGTACATGTCAGTTTTTCAACTTGATATATAGGTAGGGGCATACCTAGAACATTTGGCACCCGGGGCGGATCCTGTGCTTGGCACCCCCTGCTCCCCCCCAAAAAAAATCTGTAAAATTTTTTAAAGGTTTTCTTTTTTACAATTTGTAATCTTTGCAAAACCGCTGTCAGCCCCTCCTACAAAACCCTTGTCCTGTCCTGCCCCTCCTACAAAACCTCTGTCCTGCCCCTTCTACGAATCCTGTACTGCCCCGTCTACAAAACCCCCGCAACCCCCTTCCACAAATCCCCTGCTTATCCCCCTTATAAAGACTCCTGTCCCAATACAAAACCCTCGCCCCCTTCTACAAAATCCCTGCAGCCCCACACACACATTTACAGGCAGACAGTCACACACTCAGTTACAGGCAGACTGTCACACACTCAGTTACAGGCAGACAGTCACACACAGTTACAGGCAGACAGTCACACGCACACACACAGTTACAGGCAGACAGTTACACACAGACAGTCTCACACACACACACACACACACACAGATACACACTCTTACTTACAGACAGTGGGATGGAGGAGGACTGGATTCCCTAAAGTCCTTCTCTGAAGCCTGGGGAGAAGCAGAGATTCCATCTTGCTGCACCTCCTAACAGTAGTGGGTAAGGGCCATATTAAGCCCCGCCCCCAGTGCCCATTTGTCTCCGCCCCAATTTTGCTTAGCTCCGCCCCACTTTTCCTCCATGCGGCCAGTTTATCAGCTGTTTGCTTGTGTGAGCTGTACTGGCCGCATGGCACCCTAGCTACCATGGGGCACTGCGGCCACAGCTCACACAGCCCACTCCACCCAGGGCCGGTGCAAGGATTTTTGCCGCCCCCCCATGTGACATCACAATGCCCCAACCATATGATTTGCCATGTTAACTAACGCCAGTGCTGCAGTGCCGCCACAGGGACAGGCTATAGACACCAGAACCACTACATTAAGCTGCAGTGGTTCTGGGGACTATAGTGTTTCTTTAATGTGTGGTAAATTAGAGCTTAGTGCCACGAATAATATACTAGATTGCCTACTTACAACCAGATGAGGATGATGATGGGCTCTAGCTGCAGTCTGGCTCCACTGCTCTGGTGTAGAACAGGCTCTCTGAAAGCGGTTTGTAACTGTGGTCACAAAAATCAATGTTCTGGGAGAACGGGAAGCAGCTCCATTTTTTGGGGGCCCTTTACACAGCTCAAGGTGTGGGTCCCAGGGTCCACCTTCATGTTCCACCAATGAGTTTGTTCACAGGGGGTAGAGTGTGTAGGGGATGTCCTGATATGTGTGTAAGGAATGCATTGTGTGAAATTGTGTTTGTATGTGTAAGGGCTGCAAGGTGTGTTTCTGTGTATGTACGGGATGCATTGAATGTGTGTGTGTAAGGGGTGCATTGTGTGTTTCTGTGTGTGTAAGGGATGCATTGTGTGTAACAGTTGCATTGCTTGTGTATGTGTGTCTGTGTGTGTAATGCATTGTGTGTTTTTCTGTGTGCAAGGGGTGCATTGTGTGTATGTGTGTGTGATGAATGTCAATCTCCCCCCCTCCTCCCAATTTCATTCTCCCCGCCCCCTCCTCCCAATTTCTTTTCTCCCTCCCCCCTCCTCCCAATCTTTCTTTCTCCCCCCTCCTCCCAATCTTTCTTTCTCCCCCCTCCTCCCAATCTTTCTTTCTCCCCCCCTCCTACTAATCTTTCTTTCTTCCCCCCTCCTCCTAATTTCTTTCTTCCCCCTCCTAATCTTTCTTTCTTCCCCCTCCTCCTAATCTTTCTTTCTCCCCCCACCTCCTCCTAATTTCTTTCTTTCCCCCCTCCTCCTAATTTTGTTCTCCCCCTCCTAATCTTTCTTTCTTCCCCCCCTCCTCCTAATTTCTTTCTTCCCCACCTCCTCTAATTTCTTCTCCCCCTCCTCCTGTTTCTTTCTTCCCCCTACCTCCTCCTAATTTCTTTCTCCCCCCCACCTCCTCCTAATTTCTTTCTCCCCTCCCCCCCTACCACTGTTGTAGCGTGGCCAAGCGCTCTATGGTCCGCTGGTACAGGGAGCTTTTGTTTCCTGTACCCGGCTGGACTAAAAGGAAGTGCACACTGAGTGTGCACTTCCTTTTAGTCCGGCCGGGTACAGGAGACAGATGCTCCCTGTACCCGCGGACCATAGAGCGCTTGGCCACGCTACAACAGAGGGAGTGACAGGAGGGAGCGCTGAGTGCTTCCCTCCTGTCAGCCCCTCTCCTCAGGCTGCGCCCGGGCGGTGCGGTCCGCCCTCATGGACGCACCGCCCAGGCAAAGCTGCAGCCGCCTGAGGTTCTCTACAGAGTGCTCGGGCGGCTGCAGCATGGGGGGGCTGGCGCTCCTGGTCATGGCACCCCTCACCCTGGTCGCACCCGGGGCGGACCACCCCCTCCGTCCCTCCCTTAGTACACCACTGTATATAGGCATGCTATATCTTCAGTTTGACATATTTTTGCACCCCCCAGTTAATGTTACCATCATGACAGTATATATAGTATATATTTTTATAAAGTAAACATCAAAGGTTATAGAAGATGGGGTGTTTTGACTTCTTTCCCCCAACCATTTTGCCCCCCACAGAAAGTGTAGTGGTAATTTTTTAATTCTGGTTTTTATGCACACGTCATCTGGTTTTGGCCAGCTGGTTATGTGTTACTGCCAGAAAACTTGTTAGATCAAATGTGCAGGTAGCAAATGTACATTTAGCAGCAATCTTTAAACTGACTCAAGAGATCATGGAAAGTCTTTGGAATTTTTTTTGGCAGTGCCGCAGGCCAGTGTCTGTAAACCATAAAGTGTTTTAAACAGACGGACACTACTATAAAAATTATCCACATAAAGGTGGTAACCTTTATTAAACAAGGGGTTTAGTAGGTCCGATACAAGTTCCCACTTGTCCCCAGGGAGTCAGGACAGCCAGGAGGGTCCAGTTGACCATCTTTCACCTCATATACACGAAAGGCAAACGTGTATCCACTTTCGCTCTCGCACAGTTTGTACAGTTTTATGCCATACCTAGAGCGCTTTGAGGGGATGTATTGTCTGAACCCTAATCTCCCTTTATATTTCATTAGAGATTCATATATGGATACATTTTGTTGGGGGGTATAAACATCCGAAAATTTGTCCTGAAAATGGTCTAGCAGTGGGCGTATTTTATAAAGCCTATCGTATTGGGGGTGATCTCTAGGGTGACAGAGGGTATTGTCACTGAAATGTAAAAATCTCAGCAGTAACTCGTATCTGGCTCTAGGCATGGTTTGGGAGAATACTGGACTAGCATTATTGGGTTGGTGCTCCATTATGAGCGAATCGATGGCGTCTTTATAATCCCCATGAGCATTGTAAGAGCCCAGAATTTTTTAAGCTCTGGGACATCTGTGGGATTCCAGTCATGCTCCCTGACTGTATAGCTACCTGGACAAGTTAGTCTGGGAAGCAATCTCCTCCTAGGTGGTATCCCCTAAAAATAGCTCTACATACATTGGGGAGAAGCCATTCACATAAACATTAATGCCTGCGTTGGCACTAAAAGGGGGGACGTTGGGCTCGGCTAACTGTGGAGGTACCCAGTCCTCCTCCACATTCGACGTAGCAGAGGAAGCACAGCTTCTTTCTTCAGCCGGCTCACACACAGATGACATGTCGTCTTGACCTGACTGTCAGGAAACTGACCTGGGTCAAAATCTGACGCAGTGTATTTTTTAATACTTTTTTTTTTCTTTTTTTTTTACTAAAACAGACTAAACAGCAATCTCTAAACTAACACCTGTCACAAAAAATCTAATGGAGATTTGGGGGAAGGAAACTGACTGACCAAGACAGACCAAGACAGACCAAAACAGACCAAAACAGACCAAGACACAGATTTTTAAAACAAATTTAACCCTTTAAGGGCAAAAACAATACAGACAGTACAAATGCACTGCTGTAACAGATCTGGCAGGGAAGGGGTTAAAAGGGATTTTTTTATTCACTTTAAATACTGTATAAAGCTCTGGAACACTTCTGCTGCAACAAACTATCACGATTGTGAACAAGAAAACAAAAGGAAACCGCGTCCTTACTGTGATACGAATATACGTACTCAGATTCTTAAGATCGTGGTATTTTCAACAATTAACCTCAAAAAGAAAATACATAAAATAATATTGTAATACTGTAGATACTTTGGTTAGTAAGGAACAAATGGATAAATGTATACTCACATTTGCCAGAGCTAATACAGAGCTCTACTGTTCGTGCGCCTAGACGGAATTATCCCCGTCTCTGGATTAGAAGTGATCAGCGTCTTGATGGTCTCAAACAGAAAACACATAGAAAGGCATAGAAATCCACAGTGTAGTATGTAAGGATACCTCAAAGATAATAAATGAGTATAAAGTAGCGTACTCACATGTGCCTCGCTCTAGTTAATAAAGTTTAAGTGGTATAATCCCCACCAAGGAATAAGATGGTAACCAGGAAATATAAAAAAAATTAAATGGTGTCTCAGAGTGATGAAAAGTAATATAATTGTTTATTATACATAAAAAACAATAAAAACAAATTTGTAAAAATCACTCTGTAGAAAAGTTTCACCTATGGAGGCTTCTTCAGAAGTGTGGATAGAGTCCTGGTAATGTCCAAATATATAAAAAGGTAATATTGAAAATAATTGACTTCTGATGATAAAAATCAATTACTTACTGTTTCCTGGTTTCAATAATGGCGATCGCGCGTCATACCGGAAATGACGCGGCGCCATATTAGCCTATAATATAATAGAGGATATTTCCTGTTTAGCCACCGGTGGAACGCATGCGTCATACCGGAAATGACGCTGCGCGGTAAGACGGTGTTATTCTATGCGTTCCACCGGTGGAACGCAGGCTGAGATCGGCTCTTACAATGCCATGGCAACCCGTGCATTAAGAGGATGGTATAATCCATATATAATGACTTCAATACAGAGATTGTAAACATACTATATATATGTATATATATATATATATGAATAAACATTATCGTGATTAAACTGTGTGTAGCAAAACATATATGTATAATATAGACATGCACAAATAATAGACATATACGGCAGTGAGAAGGCCCTATTTAGCATAAATACCTAAAAATAAAAAAGTAGTATAAAAGGAGGGGGGAAAAGGTATAATAAAATGTAGGTCTATACAATGGATACAAAAATTGAAAAAATAAAATGACAATCTGTAAAAAATAATCTTGCTAATAAAAAAAAAAAAGGGCACGGTATCCTTTTGTTTTCTTGTTCACAATCGTTCTATTACAAGGTTGGGAATCCTTGTGCTGGTCACTGCTGCCCACTTTTCACTATACATATCACTATAGTGAGCGCCTAATCGTTTTTGCTTTTCACTTACTATACTCTTATTCCCAATTTAGGCAGCCCTATAGTAACAACAAAATGTTTGAATATCGTGATAATTATAACATCAACATAGATGATATTTTTAATGATTTGGAAAATCTAGATAACCCAATAGACAATGAATCATTAATTATATTTGATGATCCACAGGAATTATTAAAAGAGTTAGAATTTTCTCTAATCAAAGAATGGGAAATAGCCACCTTAACCAAATATATCAATGAGAAAATTACCGCAAGAGGTTTAAGGCTATTTAAAATGCCCACATCAGATACAGACAACAAACCATTTATGGAAGAATGGTACAATCATTTAGAGTTCTGTACTTTTGGACTTATGAAAAGTCTCATTAAAGTAAAAAATGAAAAACTTTCAAACTTAGACAAAAAGATTAATAGTCTAAGAGATCAACTTATCCCATTTGCTGATACTGAAGAATACTATAATCAAACACAAAAAATTAAAAAAACTGTTGAAAAAATAGAAACAGACACAAAAAAGATTAAAATTACAAAGGAGGACAAACGAGATTATGCTCAAAACCAAATCCGCACATATAATGCAAAAAAGACACATAACCAATATAAGAAAAGCACTAACAACTATCTACACATTGATACTGAATACAATTCATCTAGATATAAGCGACCCTAAAAAGAAATAAGAGGAAATAATAGATTTCAACATAACACATATAACCAACACAGATCCCCCAAAAAATACACTAGAAAACCTCATAATATGCACTATTGGAATAGATCTCCAAATGAAACTTCTCACAGAGGTACTTTTACAAATGACACCAAGAAATACACTACAATGGATAATAGAAATAAAAAGATTTCTACTTACACCAAATTTTCAGACCACAATAGAAAAGACACAATGCACTTCTCAGAAAGAGAACTTCACTACAATGAAGAAAAGAACTCTCATCGAAGCACTACACCATTAGTTGTTAGACCCAAAACACACAAATACAATTATGAACCACTTTCTCCACAACAAAAATATACAAAGAAAAGACATTACTCCTGGGAAAAAGTTACTACCAAAAATCACAAAAAACATGAAGAACATGAATCTAACACTCCGAATGATTTAACCATTAAAAATAGGTATAATGCACTATCTTTTTGTGAGCCATTTGATTAAACTTCTTTTTTAGAAATTCCTTCCAACAGAAAACGTCACACAAATCATATAAATATTACTCCAATAAAGAGTCAAAAAAGAGACCTAGAGGACGAAGATCAGGGAGAAGACAGCAAAAAAGGACGAATATAAAGATTTAACAAATCAATTAAGCCATTCACCTACAGGCATTTTTAACTTATCAAATAAAAACTTAAGTAAAACTGAAACAGATGTTTTGAAAAAAGGCCTTAAGTTTGCTCCAACAAAACCCTATAACTCTTTTATGACTTTTATAAATATTAACAAATTTGTTAGAAATGCCACATTAAAAAGCTTTTTTGCTGCTAACACTAATAGTGAACAAGTCGACACAAGAAATACCTCTACTTATATTCCAGCTAATAAATACATAAAAAGCAATCTTAAAAACAAATCAAATTTTTATCCTGCACACTATAAATCTAGCGCTCTAGACATTTTTGAAAAAAAGGTTGGGAGAGATATAAGAAACCTAGAAAATAACAATAAATATAAAGATAAGGCGAATCTAAATAAAAATGGAAAACAAACTCTAAAAGATTTGTACAACGATAAATCTATTGTGATTAAACCTGCAGATAAAGGTGGGGGTCTTGTTAT
This sequence comes from Pelobates cultripes, assembly GCA_933207985.1. Taxonomy (NCBI): domain Eukaryota; kingdom Metazoa; phylum Chordata; class Amphibia; order Anura; family Pelobatidae; genus Pelobates; species Pelobates cultripes. The sequence continues at coordinate 174,175,618 of OW240912.1, read as the reverse complement.
ACTATCTAAAGAACAATATGAAGAAGAGGCCCATAAACAATTAAACGATTCTACCACCTATGCTAAACTTAATGTGAATCCTACTACAAATATTAAAGAAAAACTAAAATCATTTTTAGATAATGGACTGGATAAAGGTATTTTAGACATAAAAGAATTTCATTATATAAATGTTATACATCCAAAAATTCCAGTCATTTATTTCCTCCCAAAGATTCACAAGAATTTAACTAAGCCCCCTGGACTTCCTATCGTTTCTGGGATTGGTACTGCACTTTCCAACTTATCAGAGTATATAGATATTCTACTTCAACCATATGTTACGAAGGCAAAATCATACCTTAAAGATACCATAGATCTTTTAAAAAAATTAGAAAAAATCACGTGGCAAGATGATTTTTTACTCATTACCTGTGACGTTCAATCACCATATACTATTATACAACATGATAAAGGATGCAATGCAGTAAAAAATTTTTTTGAAAATGATAATTCTATGGAGCAAGAGCAGATTAACTTTTTAATTGAAGGTATTGAACTGATTTTAAAAAATAATTATTTTTGGTTTAAAGACTCTTTTTATTTACAAAATAGAGGCACTGCCATGGGTACCAGGTTCGCGCCCAGCTATGCCAATCTCTTTATGGCCGAATGGGAAGAGAGATACATTTGGAGTGGACATGGCTGGACGTCAAACCTGGTATCCTATTCCAGATACATAGATGATCTTATTTTTATTCAGAAAGGCCCTACTAATGAAGCACATGATTTTATTAAATTCTTAAATTCAAATCAGGAAGGCATAATTTTAACTTCAGAAATAAGCAATAAAGAAATCACATACTTAGATATTAATATTTATATCAAAAACCGTGCAATTCACACAAGAACCCATTTCAAAGATGTCCATGTTAACAATTATATTAATACTAAGAGTTGCCATAATAAAGCCTGGCTCAACAGTATTCCAAAGAGTCAAATTACTAGACTCAGAAGAAATTGCTGAGACAACACAATTTTTATACAGCAGGCTAACAAAATTAAAAATAGTCTGATAAATAAAGGTTACAAATTGATAGAGTCTACCATATAACAAACATCACAAATTAATCAAAAAGACCTTATACATAGAAAAAAGACTCATCAACAGAAAAAGGTAACCTTGCCTATAATATTAGACTACAATGATAAAAATAAACATCTAAGAAAAATAATGAATAAACACCTTCTAAAAGAGGATCCTATCCTCAAAAATGTAATCCCAAAAAAAACACAAATTGTTTTTAGAGGTGCTCCAAATTTAAAAATGCACCTGACAAATAATTATACTAAAGATCAAGCAGAAAGTACAAATACAAAGAATTTTCTACCCCTCACCAATGGTTTCTTCAAATGCAACAACTGCATAGCCTGTAAAAAAACAAAACCAACAGAAAAAAGGTCTACTTTTAAATCAAATAATACCAATAAGATATATAATATTAAAGAAACCATCACGTGTGAAAGTAAAAATGTTATTTATTTACTGTAGTGCCCTTGTGGCCTCCAGTATATTGGTCGGACTATTAGACCCCTAAAAAGGCGTGTAGCAGAGCACTGCAGAAATATCGAGAACAACTACACTAAACTACACTAAACATTCAGTGTCTTCCCATTTCTGCAAACATAACAATGACCCTAAATTACCATAGTAAAAAACCATTGGAGAGGAGGTGATTTTATCAAAAAGATAGGACAAAAGGAGATGGAATGGGTTTTTAAAATTGATACTTTGCACGCCAATGGGTTAAATATAGATTTTGATCTTTTTAATTTTTTATAAAATACAATTTCTTAGGAATTTTTTTTTTTTATTAGCAAGATTATTTTTTACAGATTGTGTCATTTTATTTTTACAATTTTTGTATCCATTGTATAGACCTACATTTTATTATACCTTTTTTCCCCTCCTTTTATACTATTTTTTTATTTTTAGGTATTTATGCTAAATAGGGGCTTCTCACTGCTATTTATGTATATGTCTATTATTTGTGCATGTCTATATTATACATATATGTTTTGCTACACACAGTGTAATCACGATAATGTTTATTCATATATATATATATATACATATTTATATTATGTTTACAATCTCTGTATTGAAGTCAATATATATGGATTATACCATCCTCTTAATACATATGTCTCTTACTCAGTCTATACACATATATACTTATAATTGTAAGCTATGCAAATGCATTCTGTGTACGAGGTTTTATATGTCCGCTCATATTTTCCTCTTTGAGAGTTTAAACTTATGTTTAATGTTGATTTTTTTGTTCTTAACTATTTTAAATGATGCCTTTGTATTATATCATGGCGATTGCATCCTATATTTTTATATATTTGTATTTTTATTAATGTGTGTCACTTAGTGACCAATTAAATTTTATTTTCAGTATAAATTATTTAATTCAACATATTATATTATTTTATTGATTATCTGCTCCATTGGATTTTAGCTCCATGTGAATTTCGATTTGCGCTCCATTGGTGGAACGCACGGGTTGCCATGGCATTGTAAGAGCCGATCTCGGCCTGCGTTCCACCGGTGGAACGCATAGAATACCACCATCTTACTGCGCAGCGTCATTTCCGGTATGACGCGTGCGTTCCACCGGTGGCTAAACAGGAAATATCCTCTATTATATTATCAGCTAATATGGCGCCGCGTCACTTCCGGTTTGACGCGCGATCGCCATTATTGAAACCAGGAAACAGTAAGTAATTGATTATTATCATCTGAAGTCAATTATTTTCAATATTACTTTTTATATATTTGGAAATTACCAGGACTCTATCCACACTTCTGAAGAAGCCTACATAGGTGAAACGCGTAAAGTGGATTTTTTATGGACTTTTCTACAGAGTGATTTTTACAAATTAGTTTTTATTGTTTTTTATGTATAATAAACAGTTATATTACTTTTCATCACTCTGAGACACCATTTTATTTTTTTTATTTTCTGGTTACCATCTTATTCCTTGGTGGGGATTATACCACCTAAGCTTTATTAACTAGAGCAAGGCACGCTCTAGCACATGTGAGTACGCTACTTTATACTCATTTATTATCTTTGAGGTATCCTTACATACTACACTATGTGGATTTTTATGTGTTTTCTGTTTGAGACCATCAAGACGCTGATCACTTCTAATTAATCCAGAGACGGGGATAATTCCGTCTAGGCGCATGAACAGTAGAACTCTGTATTAGCTCTGGCAAATGTGAGTGTACATTTATCCATTTGTTCCTTACTAACCAAAGTATCTACAGTATTACACTATTATTTTGTGTATTTTCTTTTTGAAAATACCAGGATCTTAAGAATCTGAGTACGTATATTCGTATCCTTTTATTTTCTTGTTCACAATCGTTCTATTACAAGGTTGGGAATCCTTGTGCTGGTCACTGCTGCCCACTTTTCACTATACATATCACTATAGTGAGCACCTAATCCTTTTTGCTTTTAACAAACTATCACGATCTCCGTCTCTCTTGCCTCACAAAACGTTACAGAGGAGAGAGGGGCAGAGATCACTGTCAAAGTGAGTGTTTGTAACACCCACTTTGACAGCAGCCAATTGTGAGCCATCGCAGATCGCTCACACGCCGCAATTGGCTGTTACTATCTGCCTGGGATGTCTGGCAGATAGTTACAGTGTTATACTGGCGGGAGCGATCTTTGATCGCTTCCTGCAGCCCATTTTTTGCTATGACGGTTCAGGACCGTAAGCGGTCCAAACGCACGTTTTACCCCTGACGGTCCTGAACCATCAGCGGTCCTGAAGGAGTTAACTGTCATTTTGTTTTCCTGTGAGGAGTTGTTTTGCTGCATGAGTGCTGTTACTTTTGTGTGCTCATTAAACAGACCTGCTTGACCCTTACTTGAAGAATTGGCTCATGCTTGGGTGATGGGATAAGTCTGCAGTGCTGATGGTGTTGGTTGAAGTGCTTGGAGTCCTCGGCAAGTACTAGAAGCATCGATTGGCGGAGGTAATCGGTCGGAGTGCCAACGGAGGAGAGTTTGACACTGGAGGGACAAGGGAGGGGAGTGACACCGTAAGGACAGGGAGAGGGGGAGGGGATGGACACATGGGGGGCAGCAGGGTAATTCTTGTACTGGACCCCGTGGTTTCTAGTTACGCCACTGTGCAGGAGTTAATGTTTAATGTTAGTGCAGGGATTAATCTAGGGGTTAATATTTAGTGAGGGTGTAGTGTAGGGGTTAGGTTGTAGAGTAATATTCGGGTTAATATTGAGTGTAATGTATTAGGTTAGTGAAGGGGTAAAGTGGAAGACATACATGCTTCATTGCTGCCTGAGCTTAGCAGGTGACAGTTATTTCAAGTATCATCATTAAATTGGCAATAAGTACTGTTCGGGAGTGTAACTCGCTCTAATCTCAGGAAGACACAGACTTTTATGTACTGTTTTGCCCCAGACTAAGGTTCCCAGACTGCACAGGTCTACCTTTTCATTAAGGCGACTAATTGTACAGATAGTGCCACCATCTGAGCATTAAAGTGTAAATTCTATAATATTATAGAATACATACTTGTTTGTGTAATCTCATTCTTTTTACAGTGTTTTAGCATCTTTTTCTCATATCTCATTTAAATGTTTATTTATAAACCTCTACTACCTTACTTCATTTAGTGAAAGTGGACGCCCTTTAAAGACAGAGTATTATTATGGCACACTGATCCTTGTCCCGAAGCTAGTCTTTATGAATCCCTTAGTGCATGTTTGAGAGACTGAAAGTGCCCAGAGAGAGATTAATTGACAAAAGAGTTCCTTTTCTTCTTCCCGGTGACAACGAAGTCTGAAAGCGCTTCTAGATCTTAGATCTGATCACATCTGTCTAACACAGATGGCTTGGAGGAAAGGTTTAATAAAACACTGAAATCAGTGTTACTCAAGGTAGAATATGTGTGATAAAAAGACAGAAATCCAAAGGTTTGCTAACCAGGACATATTCATCCTTAGTATAAAATATGTGCATGCCATTAAGAAATAATGTCCTATATTTTGTGCAGGTTTTGTAAGGTATTTTAAAATATTTTAATCCTGGGTTTTTCTTTACTAAACTGCAGTTTGTGATGAACCAGCATCATATTTGTAAAATGTTCACCATTATGGAAAAAAAAAAATTCTGACTCAATTTTAATTTTTTAGTGCATATACCACTTTATTTCATGGGTTTACTAGATCTAGTTGCAGTGTAGTTAACTGCTTGCCGTTAGTTCAGCGCTGAAAATAACAGGAATATTTACTAAACTGTGAATTTTGTCAATTTGAAATTTTAGGCCAAAATAGTCAAGCATAAAACATACCCAAATGTATCCAATTTAACTTTATTGGGCTAAAATGTGAAATTGACTTTGAATTCAGTATAGATTTTTAAATAGTGTTTCACTAAACTTCCCATTGTTGTGGATTAAATCTGAAAGGAAAAACTGAGGTAAAAATAGCTGATGAAGAAAACTACAATTCAGCTACACACCACGTGGCTATTTTTGCCTCAGTTTTGCTGTTCAAGTTTAACTCCGAAAAATTCTCAGTTTAGTGAGTAACCCTTGTTTAGTGAACAACCCTGTGAAAATTAACAAATTTCTTGTGGAAATTCTGTCTTTTTACACTTACTAAAGCTCTCTTTATTCAATGAGAGATTTTATATATGCTAGAAGTATAAAAGATTATGGTGTATTGTGCTAGCTCAGCATGCATAATGAAAGAATCTCATTGAGTCTGTGTGGTGTTGGGAATCTTCCTATATACAAACAGACCTTCAAACTCATGATCAAATTCTGAGAGCCCCCTGGAGTTAATGTATATTTACTGAACACTGCATTTTAGTGAATTGAAAATTAAATTGTGTGGCCCCTAATGGTGGATGTTGGTGGTCAGAGACCATGAGTACATATACAGGGTTATTTGCTAAAGATCTAATTTGTTGGGAATTCAAAGTAAATGTCAACTTTTAGATCAGAGTAAACAAATTGAAACATTCTCCAAGTCAGCTATATGTTCAATTTGGCTTTTATTTACCAACATTGTTAAATTCACTTTGCATTCACTTTGAATTCCCAGCAATTTAAACTTTAGTGAATAAAATTTAAAGCTCTTAAAGGATCAAGGTAACCACCATACCCACTGCAAAAGATGGAGGTTATGATGCTGCCTGGAGTCTTGGGACTCTGGGTCCCAGATCACAACTGTTTCTAATGTTAATCTCTACACATTTGTGTACTCCTTCTATGCAAGGGTAAGTAAATCCGTTATGAAAGGCTTAATATTAATTTTATAATGAAAAAAAATGTACTGACAAATTTATTTTTCTTTAAATAATCAAGATACCTAATTAATTCATATATTACCTATAAAACCTATGACAGCCATGCAGTTTTTGATAATGTAACATGCTTAAAGGAACACCCCGGTGCTTAAAGGAACACCCCGGTGACCCCAATCCGCCTCCATGCTGACATCATCAGAATTTAGGATTTCAGCCAATCCAATGCTTTTCCCTAGACTGTAATGTAAACACTGACTTTTCTCTGAAAAGGCAGTTTTTTCATGAAAATGCCTGTATGTAACGATTATACTCACCAGAGCAACTACATTAAGCTGTAATTGTACTGATGACTATAGTGTCCCTTTAAAAAAGTATTGATTGTTTCAGTGTGAACGTTTCAGAGAAACGCCGCTATCACACCATATACTCTTACCTGACTTAACAACCTACTGAGCTGAACACTCCCTTAGAGGGTCTTTGTTGGCATTCCTGTAGGTCTCAAGGAAAGCACTATATCACTTATTTACTCCCACATTCGGATGCAAATTTCCTTCTTTCTCCTTCAAATGTGATTAACGGAATTTGAGTTAGGGGAGACACTTAATGTAGAAACTGAATGGAAATCTGTGTTAGGCAGACGTGAGCAGATCTAAGATCTAGAAGAGGTTACAGATTTCTTTGGCAAAGGAAACAGGAAAAATAGTTATATTGTCATCGAATCTCTGGGCACGTTCCTACTCTGATTCATAAATGCTACCTTCAGGACAAGGAGCAGTGTGTTATATTAATATGCAATCTATATTATATATACTTTCATTGAATGCGGAATGAAATAAGGAATAAGTATAAGTGTCTTATTTAACATGCTGATGTAATCGCTCTGCTACAATGTAATGTAGTAAGTGTGCAGCCTGTATAACAGTGTAAATTTGCTGTCCCCTTAAAATAACTCCACACACAGCCATTAATGTCTAAATCGTTGACAACAAAAGTGAGTACACCCCTAAGTTGAAATGTGCAAATTGGGCCCAAAGTCTCAATTATTTGTGTGGCCACCATTATTTTCCAGCACTGCCTTATGGGCATGGAGTTCATCAGAGCTTCACATGTTGCCACTGGAGTCCTCTGACATCACAGAGCTGGTGGATGTTAGAGACCTTGCGCTCCCTTACCTTCCATTTGAGGATGCCTCTCAGATGCTCAATAGGGTTTAGGTCTGGAGACATGCTTGGCCAGTCCATCGCATTTATTTTCAGCTTCTTTAGCAATGCAGTGATCGTCTTAGAGGTGTGTTTGGGGTTATTATCATGTTAGAATACTGCCCTGCGGTCCAGTCTTCGAAGGGAGGGGATCATGCTCTGCTTCAGTATGTCACAGTACATATTGGCATTCATGGTTCCATCAATGAACTGTAGCTCCCCAGTGCCGGCAGCACGCATGTAGGCCCAGACCATGACATTCCCATCACCATGCTTGACTGTAGGCAAGACATACTCGTCTTTGTACTCCTCACCTGGTTGCCGCCACGCATGCTTGACACCATCTGAACCAAATAAGTTTATCTTGGTCTCACTGGACCACAGGACATTGTTACAGTAATACATGTCCTTAGTCTGCTCGTCTTCAGCAAACTGTTTACAGGCTTTCTTGTGTATCATCTTTAGAAGAGGCTTCCTTTTGGGATGACAGTCATGCAGACCAATTTGATGCAGTGTGCGACGTATGGTCTCAGCACTGACAGGCTGACCCCTCACCCCTTCAACCTCTGCAGCAATGCTGGCAGCACTCATACGTCTATTTCCCAAAGACAACCTCTAGATATCATGCTGAGCACATGTACTCAACTTCTTTGGTGGACCATTGCGAGGCCTGTTCTGAGTGGAACCTGTCCTGTGAAACCGCTGTGTGCTCTTGCCCACCGTACTGCAGCTCAGTTTCAGGTTCTTGGCAATCTTCTTATAGCCTAGGCCATCTTTATGTAGAGCAACAATTCTTTTTTTCATGAGAGAGTGTGAGAGCAATAACACCAAATTTAACACATCTGCTCCCCATTCACACCTAAGACCTTGTAACGCTAACAGGCCAAATGGCACAAGGGAGGGAAAATGGCTGTTTGGGCCCGACATTTCCACTTAGGGGTGTACTCACTTTTGTTGCCAATGGTTTAGACATTAATGGCTGTCTGTTGAGGGGACAGCAAATTTACACTGTTATACAGGCTGTACACTTACTACTTTACATTGTAGCAGTGTGTCATTCCTTCAGTGTTGTCACATCAAAAGATATAATGAAATATTTACAAAAATGTGAGGGGTGTACTCACTTTTGTGAGATACTGTATGATATGTGGGTGTGGGTTAACACTGTATGTTTAGAATTCATGTTGTGGGTAAAGGATTAATACACTGTGATATGAGGTTAATTCAGAAGATGTGGGTTTCAAAAATATAGGTTTATATAATACTTAATTAATTAATTAATTCCTTAATTCATTACAAGTCACAATGTGATTTCCCCTCGGCTGAAGCCCCTGGTCGACTTGCCACCTAGAAACTCCCCTGGCTGTTTACATTGTGTAGATTTACATTGCAGGGTTAAATACACAAATTATCTTCTAATAGCCACTAAATGTACTTCCTCCTCCAGAACTGATAGCAGCATTTGATTGGATAACCGCAACATTTGACTGCGCTTGCCTATTTCCAATCTCATGAAGCACTGGATAGGAAAAGATCAAGGAAGATGCCTATAGGTGCTGTAAATTAGGCAAGTAATCTTACAGTTTTACTTCTGCTTGGTCATGGTGGTAGGAGTCTGTATGTGCAGCGGTTGTGCTTGAAACACTGCACATTCTGAAAAATCTGCACTTTTGTGCCCTGGGCCAGTAATATCCCTATCACACAAGACTTTTCTAAGCAAAATACATCCATCTTCAGCACACACTGAACACTGGCTACGGAAGTTATTCGATTCTTCACTTGAAGGCAACACTGAGAGGGTACCTGCAAGTAAAATCCAAAACTCCATCCAGTCAGCCAGCCCCATTTTCACCGCCATACATACCTCCTTTCTGCCCATTCTCAGCGATTGAGTGGAAGGTGGATACTGGCAGCGAGATGAGCTGTCACTCGTGTCACCTCACAGCTCGTGAGCACAAACTCCACCCTCATGTAAAGAGTTGCATCCCTGGTTAACAAAGTTCTCTATGAGTGGATGAGGACACATCATGTGCTGAAGAAGGTGGGAGGCGATCTTTGAGGACTGGTGCTGGATTCAAGGTAGGTTTTCATCTTCTTTTGCAGGTATTTATGAGGGGGATTAGGTACAAAGTATCAAATAGACTTTAAATATTTTTTTTAAAGTAACCTATCTTAACTGGACAGAAAGAACCAATAGTCACTAAAATCACTTGTTATTTTCGGGACTATAGATTCCTTTATTTAAAGTATATCTATAAAAGTGCTCTAATACGGATATCCGCTAAAGTACATTATGTGTCATATAACAGGGACTGTATGAGCTGATTAAAAATATTGAACAAATTACAAAAATCAAACAGTATGGCAGATGAAAGAAAGAACTAATTTAAAAAGTTAACTTGTTAAAATCTTGGAAAAGCTGACCTTTTCATAAAGGGAAATTACTAATTCTTTGAACTTCTGTAAAGATCTAAAAATATAGCAAAAGCTAAGAGACATACAGAAGCAATTTGAAAAAGAGACACTTAATGAAAAGTAATCTAGGCAATCCAATATTAGCACTGTATTTTTTTTCTGAAGGGGAGTATTAAACAGAGCAGCAATAGAAGAGATGGACTATGCTTACACAGTAAGCATATTCAGACTACCACACTCATACTAAATTTAAACATATCTGACAAAACAATTTAATTTTATTATAATATACACACTCTCCTTTTACAACAATACATAGAAATTTCTGTTCTTGTGTGCATACTATTTATTATAACAGTAAAAGAAATTAGAACAAATGTAACAAAAATTCTTAAAGGGCTTCTATAGTGCCAGGAAAACAAACCAGTTTTCCTGGCACCATAGACTCTCTTGCTACCCACCTGCAGTGCTGAAGGGGATAAAACCCCTTCAGTCACTTAAATGAATCCAGCACCGATGTCCCTCGCCGCTGGTTCAGGCTCCACTCACGCTCCTCCCCTGCCGACGTCAGCTGGCTGGGGAGACCTAATGCGCATGCGCAGCAAGGGCCACGCTCACATTAGGATTTCCCCATAGGAAAAGCATTATTCGATGCTTTCATATAGGGAAAAATCTGACGCTGAAGGTGCTCATGTAGAGCATATGTCCTGCATTAAATAGAGTAACACAGTGGCACACTAAGAAGTCTTGCTTCATTTGTTGTAATTTCCTTTCCTTGTGTCTATATTTCACTGCTCAGGAGCCACTGTGGTTTGAGAACTTACGGTATAGCTGCACAGATTTGTTTTATTAGTATTTTTCAAGGCACTGCAATATCCTTACCTTTGTTTATTTTTCTTTGTGTTCTGACTGGTTTATGGGGAGCTGCGTGCAGTAGAGAGAAGTAAAGATTGTGTTTCACAGTTTTCTTTTGCTCATCTGTCACTAGAAACCAGCTATCTCCCCACAGGGCCTGTCTCATTCTCTCCCTCAATAAAATGAACAGCAGTTGGGAGCAGGGTAAGAGAGAATAAATTGTGTATCATACATGTTTGCTAATATGTGTCTCTGTGTGCTTTGTATGTCTGTTAGTTTGTGTATGTATGTGTGTTTGTGTTTATATATGTGTTTTTGTGTATGTCAATGCATGCATGCTAGTGTATGTAAGTGTGCTAGTTGAACATGCCTGCATGTTTACGGATGTGTTTTAATATGTGTGTGTTTAACCCCTTAAGGACTAAGCTAACTTGTACAAGTTGTGATCAAAGCAAAACATAAAGAAAACTGGACTTTGCGCTAAATATCTTTTCAACCATAATTCACCTCTTTCATATTAAGTGCACTAACACTTATCATATATCATTTTGTTCAGGAGAAACAGGGCTTTAATTTTATAACATGGCAGGAGACTTCATATTTACTTATGTCTCTCTTTACTAGAACTCCACAGCAGCACATTAACACAGAGAAAATCAACCAATCAGAAAAAAGTAAGATGCAATAAAGCTCTCCTCCCCACACATAACTTCCTCTTTCTTCGCTGCTCCACGTCAGTACAGGTCAGAGTCAAGGGCGTTTTAGCCTTGGGCAAAAAACGCCGCCCCCAAATGCCCAGGGAAAATGCCCTGTTAGCCATGCGGCTAACAGACATGCTGGGCTGGGCAGGCGGCTGGCGAGGGTGCACTTCCTCTGAGCGGTCTGCTCAGCTCCCTCACCAGCGGCCCACAGAGTGAGGCTGAGAGCCGGAATATGACGTCATCAACCTGGCTCCCAGCCTCACTCTCTGGCGCGTGAGGGAGCTGAGCAGACCGCTAAGAGGAAGTGCTCCCTCGCCAGCCGCCCACCCAGCCCAGCAACCACTGCACCCCCAAGGAGATAGAGAAGCCCTCCCCCCCAACACTCCCATAGGTAAGGAGGCTGGGGGGGGGGGCTTAAAAAAAATAAATGTGTTAATGTGAGTGAGTGTGTGTATGTCTGTTAGTGTGTGTGAGTGTGTGTATGTTAGTGTGTGTGTCTGTTAGTGTGTGTGTGTGTCTGTTAGTGTGTGTGTGTCTGCTGTCTGTTAGTGTGTGTGTATCTGTTAGTGTGTGTTTGTGTCTGTTAGTGTGTGTGTCTGTTAGTGTGTGTGTGTGTGTGTCTGTTAGTGAGTGTGTCTGTTAGTGTGTCTGTCTGTCTGTTAGTGTGTGTGTGTGTCTGTTAGTGTGTGTCTGTTAGTGTGTGTGTGTGTGTCTGTTAGTGTGTGTGTGTCTGTTAGTGTGTGTGTCTGTTAGTGTGTGTGTGTGTGTGTGTGTGTGTCTGTTAGTGTGTGTGTCTGTTAGTGTGTGTGCGTGTTAGTGAGTGTGTCTGTTAGTGTGTCTGTTAGTGTGTCTGTCTGTCTGTTAGTGTGTCTGTCTGTTAGTGTGTGTGTCTGTTAGTGTGTGTGTGTGTGTGTTTGTTAGTGTGTGTGTCTGTTAGTGTGTGTGTCTGTTAGTGAGTGTGTGTGTGTGTGTGTGTGTGTGTGTGTGTGTGTGTGTGTGTCTGTGTGTGTGTGTGTGTGTGTGTGTGTGTGTGTGTCTGTTAGTGTGTGTGTCTGTTAGTGAGTGGGTCTGTTAGTGAGTGTGTGTGTGTGTCTGACTGTTAGTGTGAGTGTGTTTGCCTGTGAGTGTGTGTGTCAGTGAGTGTGTGTGTCTGTTAGTGAGTGTGTGTTTCAGTGAGTGTGTGTGTTTGTTTGTGTGTGTGTCTGACTGTATGTGTATGTTTGCCTGTGAATGTGTCAGTGAGTGTGTGTGTCTGCTAGTGTGTGTCTGCTAGTGAGTGAGTGTGTGTCTGTGTGTGTCAGTGAGTGTGTGTTCCTGTTAGCTAGTGTATGCGTATCTGTCAGTGAATGTGTGTGTATTTAGAAGGCGGGGCGGGGGGAAGGGATGGGTGGGTGTCGCGCGGGGGGGGGAAGGGGGCGCCTGAGTTTTGTCCTGCCTAGGGCAGCACAAAACCAGGATACACCACTGGTCAGAGTACCACTGCTCCTGCTCTTAGTGGGTTACTGTGGGACTTTATTACCGATTTCTTGTACCTTTATTGATATAGTTTATTCTTGTGCACTTTCTGGTCACCATTTTTATCCTTGTTTCTCCCTTTTTTCCCCTCTGACCCCTGGTGCAGCAGGGGACTCACTGTAGAGCAGTGATGTGCTGTTCATTAGGCAGCTGTCTGCGGATTTGTTGCCTCAGTTATTCCTCGGTTTAACCCTCTCATCACTACCCCTGCAGGGGTACTCTGTACTAAATAAATATTTTACACTACACCCTGTTCCAAATAATTATGCAAATGATATTTTTCTCATTTACCTAAATAATTGATGTAAATAACAGTCAGCATATTTCTCATGTTATCAACTATTAAGAGTACAATTCAAATTTTATTAAACAAACCTCCTAATGATAACAGTATTTTTTTAAAACATAAAAAACTTACAATGCACTGTTCCAATTTATTATGCACAGTAAGTTTCAAAACACTTTATAGGTTGTAAAGAACTGAAAATTGTCATTTGTTGTGTTTGCAGCATATTTACTGAAATCAAAAGCTATTTCAATCAAACTTATAACAACATTTTAACTTTTTAAACATTTAACAGGTCACTTATTTGATAGCAGCTTCACAAGTCTTGTATCCATTGAACTTGTGAGTTTTTGGACAGTTTCTGCTTGAATGTGTTTGCAAGTTGTCAGAATAGCCTCCCAGAGCTGCTGTTTGGATGTAAACTGCCTCCCACCCTCATAGATCTTTTGCTTGAGGATGCACCAAAGGTTCTCAATAGGATTGAGGTCAGGAGAGGATGGAGGCCACACCATGACTTTCTCTCCTTTTATCCCCATAGAAGCCATTGATGCAGAGGTATTTTTTGCAGCATTAGATGGTGCACTGTCATGCATGAAGATGATTTTATTACGGAAAGCATAGTTCTTCCTTCTGTACCAGGGAAGAAAGTGGTCAGTCAGAAACTCCATATACTTTGCAGAGGTCATCTTTACACCTTCGGGGACCCTAAAGGGGCAGAACAGCTCTCTTCCCATAATTCTGGCCCAAAACATGACTCCACCACTGCCTTGCTGACGTCGCAGCCTTGTTGGAACAGGGTGGCCGTCCACCAACCATTCACTACTCCATCCATCTGGACCATCCAGGGTTGCACGGCACTCATCAGTGAACAGGACTGTTTGAAAATTAGTCTTTATGTATTTTTCTGTCTAATGCAGCCGTTTCTGCTTGTGAGCATTGGTTATTGGTGGCTGAATAGAAGGTTTATGCACAGACTCTGGAGGACTCTACACCTTGATGTCCGTGGGACTCCAGAGGCACCAGCAGCTTCAAATATCTGTTTGCTGCTATGTAATGGTATTTTAGCATGGATCTGGCAGAAATCTTGCTCAATGTGCCTTTATCTGCACAAACCCGTCTGTGCTCTGAATCAGCCACAAATTTCTTAATAGTGCGATGATCACGCTTAAGTTTTCGTGAAATATCTAATGTTTTCATACCTCGTCCAAGGCATTGAACTATTTCACTCTTTTCGGCAGCAGAGAGATCCTTTTTCTTCCCCATATTGCATGAAAATGGTGCTCTGCTTAATAATTTTGAACACCCTCCTTTAGTTGTATTTCCTTAAATTGGGCTCACCTGGCAATCTAATTATCACAGGTGTCCGAGATTGTTTTCAGTGATCAAAAGAGCCCTGAGACACAATGCCATCCATGTGTTAAACTGAAAAACAAAATATTTAATCTTTGTGACACTTAAATAGAATTTGCATGAGAATTTGGAACAGGGTGTATATAAACGGTGACTTTTTACTCATGTCATTATATGCATATTCTATTTCTTTTTGTTTTCTTCATCTATATTTATGTATATTTAGTTATCATTTTCTGTCTGCCTTAACTTGTTGTTTATTTCTTTCTTTTCTGTCATTATACTTTTCCTCTCATGTCTACTTACTTAACTTTATTTCAGCCGTATTTTGCTTTTCTGTATTTTGTTTCTTTGGTGCTTTGTTTTGGAACCTTGTTTTCCCCTGCTCGGGACTTTGAGAGGCCTCTCCTCTGGCCTCCTCTGATTTCCCAGGTTCTCGAGGACCGCGGAGAATGTCCCCAGCACTTTCCTCAGGTAGCCGTCTGCCATCTTGGATCGTGTGCACTGGCGCTAGGTCCCGGTTGCCATTGTTTTTTCTGTTCTTAGACTACGGGTTAATTCGACTCGTAATACTGCTTCCTTATTAGAAGGTGACCCTCTCATAAACACAACTGTTTTCATACTGACGCTGGTCAGTCTTTTTGTTTACCTCACAGCTTAGGTCAGTACACGATACTGACTTTATTATTAGAGGGTGAGCCCCCATCAAAGCTCAGCCTAATGCTGATTGTTAGACTGCTTCATATCAGTTTCTCTGTTTACCCTACAGTTTATGTCAATACATGATTCTGATTTTTCATTAGTAGAGGGTGAGCCACTACACTGATATGGATACTAATCACATTATTAGTGAGCAGTATTGATATTTATTCTGCCTCCTGACAGTTCTGTTTTGTCTACAATCTATTACAGTATATATTACCAATTTCTTTATTGGAGGATGAGTCCCCTCCCATTCACAGACCAATATGGATAGTTTTCTGCTTCCTGACAGGTTATTTGTTTTGTTACGGTTTATAATAGTACATAATACTGGAGGGTTAGCCCCTCTCATGAAGAACACCTCATATCAACTGTGAATTTGGGGGCGAGCACCTACATTACATATTACAGCTCATCTCATTATATTTTATTATTTTTTTAGTATTATATATGAGCTTCTGGGATGAGCCCCCTGATTTCTAAGAGTGCCCTAGCTAATGCTATCTACTACTATTACTGGACTGGACGAATATTACTTGGTGAGCCCCAGTTATTACAGATATGTATACAATTTACCCTAGCGGATGCTGTCTGCTACTATACGGGCCTATGTTCTATACTATTTTACTGGGGGTGAACCCCCCATCATATTGTTACATATCCTTATACTTTGCCTTGCCTGGTTTTGCCTATTGGGTCAGACTGGCACTGTTACAGCTCCGATGATTGGTCTGCTTTGTCAATGCCACTGTGCCTCCCTACTGGATATTCTCCTGGAGTTTTTATTATTATTGGGTGAGCCCCAGTTATTGCGGGTATTTATATTATTTACCCTAGCGCATGCTGTCTGTTACTCTTACCGGCTTATTTTTCTATACTATATTACTGGGGTTGAGCACCCCATCATATTATTGCACATCCTGGTAACTTACCTTGTCTGATATTGGCTCTTTGATCTGCTGTCACTGGTACAGCCCTATGGTTGGCCTGCTTTATCTGTGCCACTGTACCTCCCTACTGGATATCCTCGTGGAGATTGTATTATTACTGAGTGAGCCCCAGTTACTACAAATGTGTATATCGTTTACTCTAGTGAATGTTGTCTTCTACTATTACTGGCCTATTTTAAATGCTATATTACTGTGGGTTAGCACCCCATCATATTATTACAGATCCTGGTACCTTACCTTGCCTGATATTGGCGATTTGATCTGGCTGTCACTGTTACAGCCCTATGGGTGGCCTGCTTTGTCTCTACCACTGTACCTCCCTACTGAATATACTCCTGGAGGTTTTATTATTACAGGGTGAGCCCCAGTTATTAAGGATATATATTATTTTATAATCTGCATGGCAGTGAGCAGACTATACCGCAAGGCTTTTAGTTAGGCCAATATAGACAACTCCTCAGGCATTTTCTCCTGTTGGAGGAATCAGAAGATTCCGATACCTCCAAATACAAACACACAATCCCGCAAGCGCTACTGGACAGGGGAAGACCCACTACTCCATGTCAGAAAGTGCATGGCACGCACCAAGCGTGTGAAAAGACCAGGGTCTCTGGTCAGCTCTACAGTTCCTACCCAGTATCGATTTGGGATAGATGACAGGAGGAAATCTCAACTTCTGAGGATAAAGATAGCTGACAAGGTTCGGAGGTGGAAGACTCTCCCTTTGTAAATAAATCATTCACAAAAGCTTCCCTTGATTTCTCCTGCGCAACCACCTACATCAGGTCAAAACGGCGACATCTGTTTGGATTCGATGGGGGGAAACCTCTTTTCGACTCGCATTCCATTCGTCACCCTAAGTCTGGCTCCCGATCATTTGGTCCAGTATGTACATTACTGGACTTGTAGATCCCTAGACCGGGAAGTGCATACAAGATTTGGACAGAATGCCCAGACCATCTCTTCCTGATAAGGTCGCATTGACCATAAAGTGCGACATAGGCACCTACACATACTTTGCAAGATCGGGACCTGGCCCTTGCAGGGGTATTGATTGCAGCCTGACACTGGCTCAAATCAAGTTATTCGACGTTCTCGAAACCCTGTTGAATTTTACGCTTCTAGCGGATGAAGCCCTTACGCAAAGCTGCCCTCTGGAACCGTCTTTATTAAGACTGAGTTTTCCCTCCTATAGGCCTACTAGACAATGCTAGGTATCAATATGCACTGTACTAAGATGGGTGACGTTCCTTCATATAGATGCCGAGATTGAGGACCCTGAATTAAGAACGGGATCCCTTGGCCTAGGACCTAGGCTTTGGAGAAACATTATTAAAGAATTCACGAACACATGTACTTACACACCTCACTCAATAGAGCCCACTCTTCAGTGTGACAAGCGTTTCATCAGACCCCATCTCGTTTTTTCTTGCAAGGCTGAACGAGTGGGGTCATTACTACAGCCATTTTTAATTTTTCCATTCCATCACTATACGGACACCATTCCCACCAAACCAGGTCTGGACAGCGGACCGCCAGACGCTTGTAGACATTAAACTCCAGACCCTGATCGACTAAAGAACATGTAAGCTTCCCATCTGACTCCGGGGGTTTCTACGGATCCAGCCATCTTATTCATAAGAAGTCAGGCGAGTTTACACACAGTTTTTAACCTGCGGAATCGGTAGTCCTCTGTTCCATGTACCAACGTTTGCTCTGTTTCCTGGGGAAAGACTGGCCTGGCCAGGTCAACCTATCTATTCTCCAGTTTAAGTGCGGGCTCTTGGTGATTCATCAACTGCTAAGACCAGTGAAGGCTCATCTTCGTTTACAAAGGTTTCCATTACCTCATAGCCGGATTACTTATTACTCTGCTGCGAGTATGCCCTGAACTGATCTCAACCTCACTTTATGATCCCCTTGTTTTTATACCTGGGCTTCGCTGTCTTCCAAGGAAAGTCGACCCGCACCCTGTCCCAGGTGGTGAAGTTCCGGGGTTCAGGATAGGCTCGCCCTCGGGAGTGCATCGTCGGCCACAGTCATAAATATTCCACAATTTGCATGGTTAGGCAGAGAATTCTATGGCGCAACCATATTCCCCTCCACACGCTAGCCTGCGGAGTACACCTATTTTCAGATGATACCGCTCACCTCAGAGGTCAATGGGGAATGGTAAGACTTATTCTTTTCTGCCCCAGACTTGGTCGTGATTCCAAACACAAGTCTTGATATTGGGGAACTGCTGACCACATCGCCTGTTAGCCCTTGGATGCTTGGAAGCCGACTTCCACATCTTTGGTCCAAAACTGATCACAGGTTTTTCTTTTGCAATCTCAAGTTACACCGATAATTTATCAGACTGTTGCATCCTCCTGAGAATGGACACCATATTGGCATTGCATTACATCGACTGCCTTGGTGGAGCCCAGTCACATGTTGCCAGATACAGTGAATCCTGCAGGGGATTGACTTTTTCCCGGGATTGGAGGAACATCAATGACTGGCATCTCTGTCGATCGCATTTCCGTCACATCTCGCTGTCAAAGGATCCATTCAGGACGAATCTATTGGCCTCGTGGGATAATTAATAAGGGAACAAGCATTGTTTACTTTGTTGACCGAGCGTTAAAACAGCAAATGAAGCCTCCTGTCATGTTATAAAATTGTAGATTATGCTAGCTTTAGTTTACCTATAATCTTAATTTTATTAATGACAGGAGGAGAACATTTCCCTCACAGTTTTTTCATCCCTACTCTTGTTTGACCTCTGTTCAGACGTTTTGGGTAATCAGGTATGTATGCAACTGCTTGTTTCTGCTACCTGTCGCTTTTCATGTTACCGTTTCTTACATAGAACGGTTGGGATCTCTGTACATTACAGTAATACTGTTTGTTGCACTGGGTGACTGCATGTTTTTTCAGAGTATATTTCATTATCTAACCAGGCCTTTCGACTATGTTTTTTCTCGTTTTAGTTTACAATCTGCCCGTGGCACCACATTTGAAATTTCCTCTCTGCTGGATGGCATCGTTGACTTCACTGCCTTCAAGGACTTATGTTGCACTGCATGGTTTTATTCTGTTTCTTTTCTGTTTTGTCGCAGCTTGAAAGAGGAAGTTATGTGTGGGGAGGGGAGCTTTATTGTATCTAACTTTTTTTCTGATTGGTTGACTTTCTCTGTGTTAATGTGCTGCTGTGGAGTTCTAGTAAAGAGAGACTTAAGCAAATATGAAGCCTCCTGTTATTAATAAAATTAAGATTATAGGTACACTAAAGCTAGCATAATCTACAATTTCACATGAACTATTCATATATAAAACATAATTTATTATGAATAAAATCTAAAAAAGTGTGAGAAATTAAGATTTTGTTTTTAAAAATGTAGTTCTGCGTGGCATTTTAACTGTGACTGCCATAATACTGCTAGTTTTTACTACAATAAAATGCACATATTTGTATTCAGTGATGTCTCACAAGTACAACAGTACAGGTGTTTATAGTGTTTTGGAAAGTTACAGGGTCAAGTATAGCACGGTTCATTTTTCAGTTTATGCACATTGAAATTTGCTAGACTGGGAATGTTGCCTTTGACACTGTATCATAGCCCAGAAATTAGAATTACCCCCATGATAGCATACCATTTAGCTAGTGTTTGTGACTAAGTGGCTACTAAAAAAACTGGACATACCCTATTTGCAATACCTTGGGTTGTCTACTTTTGTAAATGGTATGCCATCATGGGGGTAATTCCTACTACAGTCTCAAAGGCAACATAACCAAATTGGCAAATTTCAATAAAAAAAAATGAAGTGGGCAAGCCTTATATTTGACCCTGTAACTTTCAAAAACACTATAAAACCAGTACATAGGGAGAACTGTTATACCCGGAAGGCTTTGCTAAACTCAAATATGAGTGTTTCAAAACAGTAAAACATATCACAACAATGATATCCTCAGTGAAAGTGCCGTTGGTGTGTGAAACATGCAAAAAAAGTCACTTCAACTGACAATATCATCGCTGTGATATGTTTTACTGTTTTGAAACATGAATATTTGAGTTTAGCAAAGTCTCCTCACTAAAACAGTATCCCCCCTGTACAGGTTTTAGGCTGTCTTGGAAAGTAACAGGGCTAAATATAGTGCTAGCAAACTAAATTCTCTGGACTTTCGGCCTGGGTTGTCAGGCAGGTTCCTCAAATTGCAATCAATAAAATTAATAAATTATGTAAACATATTACATAAATATGTATGTAGAACTTAAATATATATATATATATATATATATATATATACATATTTGAAGTCTAGGTGTATATTTATGAAATTATTTATGTAATTATGTATATGGATATATATATATATATATATATATATATTGTATTTTTATTTATATATAGATAGATAATTTCATTCTAAGTGTATTTTGTTATATATATATATATATATAGATATATTATAAAACAATACAGCTAGAATAAGATTACATACAGTATATTTAATTTTTTTAAACGTATACTTATTTATATTTTATAATATATATATATATATATACAATATATATAGTTATTTTATATATATTATTATATACATGTGTAATTTAATTCTAAGTGTATTTTTAAATTAATATATAATCTATTAGAGCTGATGGCAGTTCACAGAGCTCTGAAATATTTTCTCCCTCTTATCCGTTTCAAGTGGGTCAAAATCAGGACAGACAACACCACTGTAGTTGCCTACATAAACCATCAAGGAGGTACCAGGAGTCAAAAGATGATGTCAATAATGAAACCCCTGATGGCCTTCACGCAAAAACATCTAGCAGGTATATCGGCTGTACACCTTCCAGGAATCCAGAATTCCATAGCAGATTTCCTGAGCAGAGTGGAAATAGACCCAGGAGAATGGAGCCTGTCAGACAAAATTTTTGAGAAGATAACACGAATATGAGGCATGCCACAAATAGACCTAATGGCAACAAACAAGAACAGAAAAGTAAGAGACTTCTTCTCGAAGAACATCGATCCTCTGGCTATAGGAAGAGATGCTCCATCAAGCGATTGGCAAGTCAACCTAGGTTACGCATTCCCTTCTACTCCACTCATCTTTCCACTTCTGAGACGGTTGAGACAAGAGAAAGTATCCATCATTCTCATAGCTCCCTTTTGGCCATGCAGACCATGGTTTCCCCTACTATTGAGCCTTTGCATATCAGACCCTTGGCAGCTTCCAAAGATTCCTTCGCTTCTACATCAAGGCCCTGTTCTCCACCCAGACCCAGTCTCTCTCAATCTGATGGCATGGAAGTTGAAAGGGAAAGGTTAAATGGAAAATGATTCTCACAGGCAGTAATAGACACTCTGCTTCTGCTACAAGCAAGGAAACGCTCCACGTCCACCACATACTACAGAATCTGGGATGTCTTTTTCTCTTGGGCAACATCTAAGCAAATAAAGATTCAGTTAATCTCTACTACAGATATTCTGGATTTCCTACAACCACGTCTTGACAAAGGGTTAAGCTACAACATCCTTAAAGTGCATATTTCGGCTCTTTCAGCCCTAACGGATCACAGATGGGCTTTGGACAAGGATGTGACCAGGTTCATGTCAGTGGTATTAAAGATAAATCCTCCTATCAAGCCATTGGACCTCCATGGGACCTACCGCTGGTATTAAAAGCTCTGAGCAGTCCTCCCTTTGAACCACTAGAATCTGTCTCTCCTCATTTTCTTACCATAAAAACGGTTCTGTTGGTAGCCTAAGCCTCAGGTAGAAGGGTGTCTGAGCTCCATACCCTATCAGCCAAAGAGCCTTTTGCAGTGTTTCACAAAGACAGAGTGATCCTGAGGACTATTCCTGAATTTCGACCTAAGGTGGTGTCGGCATTTCACATCAATGAGGAGAGAGTACTCCCAGCTCTTCAGTCAGAAGAACCTGAAAGTGAATCAGAACCCAAGCCTTCTTCCTTAGATCTGGTAAGATGTCTGTCTATTTATTTACAAAGATCATCTGCTTGCGTACCTCTCAAAGACTGTTCATCATTCCTAACGGTCCCAGAAGAAGGTTTCAAGCTTCTAAAGTAGCCATCAGCAGGTGGATAGTAGCAGCCATCATACAAGCTTACAAGGCATCAAATTTGAAAATCCCAGAAGGACTCAAGGCTCATTCTACAAGGTCCCTTTCCTCTTCTTGGGCAGCAGCAGCTAAAGTTTCACCAGAACTTATTTGCAAAGCGGCCACTTGGTCCTCCACAAACACTTTCATAAGACATTACCAGATTGACGTAAAAGCCAGCCAGGTTTCATATAACCTGCACTGAAAATCTTGTGAGAGGAATATCCTACATGTGGGGAGTTTAAATACCACTGTATGCTGTTTTACTCGAGCTGGTTATAGCTCCCACAAATGTGAGTTGGCATTTTTTAATCTCAGTGTTGTCTGTAGCCATACTCCTATATGTTACTGCACCATTGGTCCCCTCTGTATGTTTGTTTTTTTCTCTTTCATATAGGCTGATGAGAACTTGACCCAAGACGTCCTGAGAATTTAAGAAGAAAATACCTGTGAATTAGAGACTTTAATTTGCCTGTTTCCGTGGTATTTTTTTTTCCATTTTATTTATGTACTTTCTTCTTGGCGCACCCTGTAATTGTTGTTTCCTGTTTTTCCAATCTTTTGAAGAGTTTTGAGGGTTACCCTTCCTTTCAGGTGTGCAGCCTCCCCCTCCCCGTTGATCAGTTTGGATAGCGCTGTTCCATCCCTCTTATTTTCTCCCTTAGTAATTGCTTGGGTATTACCCATTGTTGTGCTGCCATGGATATGGCCAGGAAAGAGGAAAATGTATCCATACTTACCGTAATTTTCTTTTCCTGGTCATAGGCCATGGCAGCACAAAGATCCTGCCCTGGGATATTGCTGTTAACAAGACTGAGGGAGGAGTTGGTGGGAGGGGGTATTTATACCATTATTTTAAATTAGTTCCTGTCTAATTAGGTATAGGTATAGGGAGGTATAGATATAATATATGTGTGTGTGTGTGTGTATATATATATATATATATATATATATATATAATTAAATATATATATATTTTTTTCTTATTTACTAAAAATTTTTTTGACATTTTACAGAAGCAGGGAGATTGCCTGTCAGTTTAGGCAGTCCGCCTGCAGGCAGCACTATGAACGCCTATTGCGGCCATGTGACCGCTCTTTCAGAGCGATCACATGGCCCGCAGGGTTCTAATTTGCCGAGGGGGGACTGTCAGGCAGTCCCCCCACACCAGGAGGAACACCGATCACCGGCGGGGATCAGGCAAGTGGGGTGGACGGCGGGGAATGTTCTATGCTGCCCCCTGGTGTATAGGCTCGGCTCCTTAAGGACGGCATAGAACGCCCGCCGTCCTTAAGGGGTTAAGTATGTTAGCTAGCAGCTGAGTCTAGGTGTGTACTACCGTGTTGTAGTTAGTAAGAGTTCCTCTATTTAAAATATATAAATAATTGAGAATACAATATAAAATAGGGATTGTCTTGGTAGCAATAAAGTTTTTTGTCTTTTTAAATATTTTATTAAACAAAAATATAAATCTACATATATAAACTTCATAATCCATTACAATAAGATTAAAGTACACTATATGCTTGCAATATGTGCTTGCAGTTTCAGTAAAATAGAATAACATACCCTCTTGAACACGTCAACCTCTAAGACATGATAAAATGGAGCAGTGTCTCTGTCTCCAAAATCTCACCTCTGTGTTCTAGTATTAATAAGTACACATTTGTATACCTTAGATTTTCAATGGCAAAAATACAAGTCCATAACTGCGGAACATATTATCTATGTTTAGATAAAATCTTAAGGGTACACATTGCGCAGGAAATTCCCTGACTTGGGGAATTCCACTAACCTAGGACAAGATGGCGTCCTAAAGTCTAAACACAATAAGAGGTCATTTATTAAAGAAACATTGTATGAAAAACAACATTTTCAATTTCCA
This sequence comes from Pelobates cultripes, assembly GCA_933207985.1. Classification (NCBI taxonomy): domain Eukaryota; kingdom Metazoa; phylum Chordata; class Amphibia; order Anura; family Pelobatidae; genus Pelobates; species Pelobates cultripes. The sequence goes on along the minus strand of OW240912.1, from coordinate 174,151,305 downwards.
ACAAATTGTCAGTTTGCTGAATCTTTTAAAGACAAAGTACACAGTTTCAGAAATACAACAAGGCATTCTAAAAACTTGTAATATTTGCATATGCCCATAGCAGTGTGTCTCTAGATATTTTTTGTAGTACAGGCAGTGGTACAAGCAGTGGTCAGGTTGCCATTTAGAATGATCCTGGAACCAGACAGAGGGTATATTTAACCTCTTAGTGACCAGAGACGTATCAGGTACGTCCAACAAAAAACGGTCCTTAAAGACCACGGACATACCGGATACGTCCACGGGGAATTAGAGCGCTGGAAGCGATCATGTGGCCACCGAAGAACACCGGGCGATTGCTCCCCCCGGAGCGATCACTATCTGGTTCCTCCATGTGGAGCCTGGCAGTGAAGCAGAGCATCGGAAGCCATCAGGCAGGCTTGTGGTCACATGGCCACAATAGGTGTCCACAGTGCTGCCAGTAGAGGGACTGCCTGAACTGACAGGCAGTCCACCTGCTGGTGAAAAAAGTTTTCAAAAAATAAATAAATAAAAGGTAACACATTTAAAAAAAAAAAAATATATATATATATATATATATATATACATACATTTTATCTATATAAAATATGTATAGATATACTGTATATATCTTATATATATCGTCATACTAAGTGTATTTTTTAATATATACATAAATTAATATAAAAATATACCTAGAGTAAAATTACACACGTGTGTGTATATATATATATATATTTATATATATATATATATATATAATAACTATATATATATATTGTGTGTGTGTATATATATATATATATAAAAAAAATAAAAAAATAATTAAAAATAAAAAAATATATTTTTTTTTTAAATTATAAATATATATGTAATTTTATTCTAAGTGTATTTTGATATAAATATATATATATATATATATATACATATATTTATATCAAAATACACTTAGATTGAAATTATATATACATCTATGTATATCCCCTTAATGACCGTGGACGTACTATGTCTTTATTTTTATTTATTTTTATTTTTATTATTAATATTTTTATTCTTATATTTATTTTTTATTTTTATTTTCATATTTTATTTATTTTCCGTGTTTATCATATTTTTACACTTCTTCACATGCCACAGTTTTGCCTTTTTTAGAGGCTCTTACTTGTTTCCACATGTTTTTCAATCACCTTTTTTACATACACTTTTTCTCATATTATTTTTCTATGCTTTTATTTGTTTTTTTTCACATTCTCTTCCTACCTACACTCAGTGTATTAATAAGTTTTACCTATCTTAATTGTGGCTTATTTATATCTTGATGACTTTGTCCGATCTGTAGATTTCTACCTCTTTTTGTGTTTTGTTTTTAATTGGTTTAGGTTTCCATGGACACGCTTGCGGTCCATGGGATCACATGATCACGTTATCACGCACGTACGCACACACGTCATGACGCACCGTTCCGGTGACGTCACTACGCATGCGCACTACTCGGCGGCACTTGGTGAGCGGGCTTCACTTCTCAGGTGGGGTAAGTTAGATTTATTTGTATTTTTGTATATATGCACATTAATTTGAGGTTGTTGTTATCTTGATAAAGACCCTATTGGGTCGAAACGTTGATGACTGATTTTTTCAACACCGGATTATAAACAAGTTTGAAAAATCCCTTGGAGTGCTCCTTCATTGATTATATATATATATATATATATATATATATATATATATATATAGAAACTATACAATTTCTGGCACTCTTCCCAAATAATAATACATACCAGGTGCTTCTCTGTGCAAAATACTATAAACAAAGCAAAAAATGAGAGCACTCCATGGATTTGGTAAATCAAATTACTGTATTCAAATAGCACAAAAAAATCGACGTTTCGACCGTCTAGCGGTCTTTATCAAGATGCTGTCATATACAAAAACCTCAAATATATACATAAACGCTTGTTAAACTTACCCAATCACCAAGTGCTCCCTGTGTGTCCAATCTGCCATATGAGTGAAGCCGCAAATTGTGGATCGTTATGTTAATTGTCGTAAAGTGACGTGTGGTGAAATCACCATGTGTTGCCTAGAGAAGGCACAGCTGTTTAAAAACCAAATGTCGGCAGAGATTTAAAATCAATACGGAGGATAAATAAAATTATATGTTGCATATGTGTTTTCATAAATGTCTAAGCAACTGCCTAACTGATCGTAGGATACTAGAGTGAGCCAGGAATGGCTAGAAACGATTGCTCATATAGGGACTCAGTTAGAAAGACTGGTGTATTGGTAACTGTGGACCTGTGTAGCCTAATAGAGCTAACTCAAATACTACCTAACTCCTTATTCAATTGGGAACCCTAGCTGGGAAAGCCATGTGTGTTGCCAAATCACAAACCTAAACAATAAGAACAGGCATCAATTACAGAAAACAGGCTGGCTTAGCATCATGTGAGTTGTCAGTATATAACAGAGAGTGTGTGTGATGTTGACCCTTTATCTACTGGGGTCCATATATAGTGTAGAGTGATCAGCATGTGTGTGATGAAATAAATAAACACAGGGAATATTAAATGGTGAGTGACAAATCAGTATGTGTGAATTCCAAACTAGTAAAAAATAAAGCAAGAATGGGAAAATCCTGTACTAAATCAATCTACGGTATGTATGTGAGACACTGTAGAAAAAAGTGTGTGTGTGCTACTAAGATCATTCTCCGGTGTGTGTGTGAAATGATGTAGTAAAAAATGTGAGTATACTGCCTGACCTCTAGAAGTGAGACAATCAATGAAAAGTGAGAAAGACTGTGCAGCTGAAACATGCACTAAAAGTGTAATGAGCCCTCGTGAATAATGAGAATGCACTGTCAGAAAGGTAAGAATGCAATAAAAAAATGTAAATAAATAAATAAATAAATACATAAAATGAAATAAAAAATATATACAAAATACAATAAAATAAAAATAAATATCAAAATAAATAAAAAATAAAAAATATAATAAAAATAAAAATAGAAATAAAAATAAAAATAACAAAAAATAAAAAATAAAAATAGTAAAAATAAACAATAAAGAGAAAATAAACAATAAAAAATGTAACAGTGATCCTACTAACTATATGCCAGTGCAGCCTCCAAGATCGGCATGCTAGGAAATGGAAAAGAGAAAAATTAGGTAAAAGGAGAGAGGGTCCTATTATAAGAACCTTATGTCACTGGGTATTTATCAAAAAGCCAAAAGTGCCTAGATGTATGTACTATCCCCAATCACCAATTGGAAGTCCACAACCCTTTCTTGCAGCTCTGTATTGTAACTCCCACCGGCAGGAAATCAGATGGAAATAATTCACAATGTCCTCTTTATTATGGGATGGTCATTAAATCCTGAGTCAAAATCTCGCATCCAAGTCATTTACTGCTCAGCGATATCAACGGATATCCAAAAAACAACTAAATGAGTTGTATTCGTTTAATCCTTTCGGTTGGACCGTATCCAGATGTGTGATCCAAAAGGTTTCCCTTTGTAAAAGTAACTTTGATCTGTCGCCTCCTCTTGTGAGCGGTGGGATGTGGTCTATCATAATGAACTTAAGCGTGGGTAAATGGTGTTGGAAATCTAGGAAGTGTTTTGCCACAGGTTTATCAGTCTTCCCATCCCGGTACGCCGTCATGATTCCTGATCTGTGACCACGAATACGGTCCCTTACTGTAAGGTCTGTTTTACCCACATAATATTTCCCACATGGGCATGAAATGAGGTATACTACATGGTCACTCATGCAGGTTAGTCGATGTTTGATCTGGATTCTTTTGCCTGTGTGGGGATGTGCAAAGGAAGAGCCTGTCAGCATGTGTCCACAGGTGACGCAACCTGAACACTTGAAACAGCCTTTCTTGGTATGCAATGTTCGTGTATTATATTGGCTCATTATATCTGTTTTTACTAAAATGTCCTTCAAGTTTCTGTTGCGTGAATATGCGACCCTTGGTTTCTGTAAAAAAACCGGATTAAGTGTTCTGTCGCTGGATAAGATGTCCCATCTCCCTTTAATCCTGTGGGAAAATCTCTGGCTCTCCGTGTGGTATGATAAAGGGATCGTAATTCTGGGCAGATTTTGAAGTTGTTTAGTAGATATGCCCCTGTATATATTTTCTGCTTTTATTTGACATTCTTGGAGCTCTTTATATGTGTATCCTCGTTCCACAAAGGATCTGGTCATGTCCTCTAGTTGAGTTTTACATGTGCTTTCCTCCGAGTTATTCCTGTACACTCTTAAGTATTGCGAAATAGGTAAAGACTCCTTTAGGGCTTTGGGATGAGCGCTGTTGGCGTGTAGCAGCGTGTTGCGGTCTGAGGGTTTTCTAAATAATCGATGTCCAATGTTTCGATCCTTCCGGAATATCTCCACATCCAAGAATTGGATTTTATCTGGGCTGTACGTCAAAGTAAATTTAATGGTGGAGTTTAAATTGTTCAGTTCTTCAATCATCTTCTCCAATTCTGTTGCCGTGCCTTGCCATAAAATAAAGATGTCGTCCACAAACCTGTGATACTGTATCAAATGTTCCTTATATGTGGACAGAATGTGTCTGCTCTCATATGCATACATAAAACTATTCGCATATGTTGGAGCTATTGCCGATCCCATCGCAGTTCCCATCTCTTGAATGTAAAAATTGTAATAGCAGTGTTCGCATCGCATCCATCCCCATATTGTGAGGAATCACCGTGTACAAATTTTTTACATCTGCCGTGGCGAAGATGTACTGTGTGTCGTTTAATTCACAGCTGGTGATTTATTTATTTCATCACACACATGCTGATCACTCTACACTATATATGGACCCCAGTAGATAAAGGGTCAACATCACACACACTCTCTGTTATATACTGACAACTCACATGATGCTAAGCCAGCCTGTTTTCTGTAATTGATGCCTGTTCTTATTGTTTAGGTTTGTGATTTGGCAACACACATGGCTTTCCCAGCTAGGGTTCCCAATTGAATAAGGAGTTAGGTAGTATTTGAGTTAGCTCTATTAGGCTACACAGGTCCACAGTTACCAATACACCAGTCTTTCTAACTGAGTCCCTATATGAGCAATCGTTTCTAGCCATTCCTGGCTCACTCTAGTATCCTACGATCAGTTAGGCAGTTGCTTAGACATTTATGAAAACACATATGCAACATATAATTTTATTTATCCTCCGTATTGATTTTAAATCTCTGCCGACATTTGGTTTTTAAACAGCTGTGCCTTCTCTAGGCAACACATGGTGATTTCACCACACGTCACTTTACGGCAATTAACATAACGATCCACAATTTGCGGCTTCACTCATATGGCAGATTGGACACACAGGGAGCACTTGGTGATTGGGTAAGTTTAACAAGCGTTTATGTATATATTTGAGGTTTTTGTATATGACAGCATCTTGATAAAGACCGCTAGACGGTCGAAACGTCGATTTTTTTTGTGCTATTTGAATACAGTAATTTGATTTACCAAATCCATGGAGTGCTCTCATTTTTTGCTTTGTTTATAGTATTTTGCACAGAGAAGCACCTGGTATGTATTATTATTTGGGAAGAGTGCCAGAAATTGTATAGTTTCTAGATATTGAGTGTGTTGTGCCACACTTTCTGAGCACCTCCAGCTGAAAAATATCTTTTGTTAAATTTACACCTTTGGAGTGTGACCTAGCTATCAAGTATTAATATGGAGGATTTTTTGTTGAGGGCTGGAGCCCTAGCTGACACAGCTGAGACCATTCAAATTACAGCGCAAGAAGCTGAAAGCATACTTTGGCCTAACACCACCGCGGATCTTACCCACACGGATTCCATTAAGGATCTGTACAATGATCTTATGAAGTTAAAAAGACGAGAAGTAGACTTAGATCTGCATGGAATTTTTATCTCAGATTATTACCGAGCAAAACGGATTCCAAGAGGTTTCAGGGTAAGAAACTCTCCCACTATTGGGAGACAAAATCCGGAGTTTTGTAAAAAATGGATTGGCATAGCCAATAAATGCTCGCTTGACTGGATGATTATAGTGGTAGAGGAGGTAAAAAACGAATTAGTTTTTACCAAGGAGTCTATTAACAAGTTTGAAATGTCGCATGTTACAACGTTAAACGCAACCACATCCACCCAATATATGGTGAAATTACAGGACGAAATCATGCGATATAGAAATGATCTCATAAGATTCAAAAAACAAAAAGTGGAAAAAGTGGAAAAAGTGAATTTCGACTATACCCACCATCAGGTATACCATTGGATTAGTGGAGAAAGACGTAGACTACCATTCCAACGTAACAGACAACGAACACGCAAGCCTCAATTCTTATCCATTGACACGAGCTCAGCAGACTCCACTTCGGAAACAGACACCAGAGCTACCTCAAGCCAAGGAGGGCTCATCAGAGATACACAACAAACCCAATCATCAACTTTTTTAGGGGCGGAACGACACACAAACGATCCCCCTGGCAAATATCAACGCACAAGGAGAGGTTCAAAAGACGCAGATTTATCAGAAGAGGACAGAGGAACAAGATCTATAAATACCAGATCCAAACCACCAACCAGAAGGACATAAATCCAGTCTTCAACCTATCTTCCAAGACGCTGACCAATGCCCACAATCAAGTACTATCCAAAGGACTTACATTCGTTCCGACGGCCAAACCAGACGCATTTAAAACCGGGGTTGAATTGTTCAAAATGAACAGAATTTTAAATATGCAAGCTACTCGTGATACCATGACAGTAAGACCATCCTCATCATTCAAACTCAAAAGCGTTTGGGAACCTAAATACACACATCATGCCATCAAAACCTTCTCCACTATTTTGAAAACTGACATGGACATCATTCTTGCACAACAACAGAAGAAACCGGATAATTTAACCCAGGCAGAAAGAACTGCTCTCAGAGATTTGAGCAGGGATGATCAACTTGTGATTCGAGCAGCAGATAAAGGGGGAGCAATAGTCCTACAGGACTATACGGACTACAGGGAAGAAATTTTAACCCAATTATCTGATACCCAGACATACAGAAAGCTAACTTCTGACCCCACGAGCAAGATCAGCACCAAAATACAGGAGTGGATAACATTGGGAACAGCAGCAAATTGGCTGGATCACAGCACAGCGGAATATTTGCTCAATACACATCCGAAAATTCCGATCCTTTACACACTCCCTAAGATACACAAGGACGCAAAGAAACCACCTGGGAGACCAATTGTATCCGCTCGAGGAGGTTTACTGGAACCCATAGCTAAATACGTGGATTTTTATTGTAAGTCCACAGTCTCCAGATTATCCACATGCCTAAGGGATACCCAAGACTTCCTTAATAAAATCACCAGCTGTGAATTAAACGACACACAGTACATCTTCGCCACGGCAGATGTAAAAAATTTGTACACGGTGATTCCTCACAATATGGGGATGGATGCGATGCGAACACTGCTATTACAATCAGATGTCTATGAAGGTCCCCCCATTGAATTTTTGTTAGAAGGATTACTACTTACATTGACAAACAATTATTTTCGTTTTGAAAAGAATTTCTACATTCAAGAGATGGGAACTGCGATGGGATCGGCAATAGCTCCAACATATGCGAATAGTTTTATGTATGCATATGAGAGCAGACACATTCTGTCCACATATAAGGAACATTTGATACAGTATCACAGGTTTGTGGACGACATCTTTATTTTATGGCAAGGCACGGCAACAGAATTGGAGAAGATGATTGAAGAACTGAACAATTTAAACTCCACCATTAAATTTACTTTGACGTACAGCCCAGATAAAATCCAATTCTTGGATGTGGAGATATTCCGGAAGGATCGAAACATTGGACATCGATTATTTAGAAAACCCTCAGACCGCAACACGCTGTTACACGCCAACAGCGCTCATCCCAAAGCCCTAAAGGAGTCTTTACCTATTTCGCAATACTTAAGAGTGTACAGGAATAACTCGGAGGAAAGCACATGTAAAACTCAACTATAGGACATGACCAGATCCTTTGTGGAACGAGGATACACATATAAAGTGCTCCAAGAATGTCAAATAAAAGCAGAAAATATATACAGGGGCATATCTACTAAACAACTTCAAAATCTGCCCAGAATTACGATCCCTTTATCATACCACACGGAGAGCCAGAGATTTTCCCACAGGATTAAAGGGAGATGGGACATCTTATCCAGCGACAGAACACTTAATCCGTTTTTTTTTTACAGAAACCAAGGGTCGCATATTCACGCAACAGAAACTTGAAGGACATTTTAGTAAAAACAGATATACCGAGCCAATATAATACACGAACATTGCATACCAAGAAAGGCTGTTTCAAGTGTTCAGGTTGCGTCACCTGTGGACACATGCTGACAGGCTCTTCCTTTGCACATCCCCACACAGGCAAAAGAATCCAGATCAAACATCGACTAACCTGCATGAGTGACCATGTAGTATACCTCATTTCATGCCCATGTGGGAAATATTATGTGGGTAAAACAGACCTTACAGTAAGGGACCGTATTCGTGGTCACAGATCAGGAATCATGACGGCGTACCGGGATGGGAAGACTGATAAACCTGTGGCAAAACACTTCCTAGATTTCCAACACCATTTACCCACGCTTAAGTTCATTATGATAGACCACATCCCACCGCTCACAAGAGGAGGCGACAGATCAAAGTTACTTTTACAAAGGGAAACCTTTTGGATCACACATCTGGATACGATCCAACCGAAAGGATTAAACGAATACAACTCATTTAGTTGTTTTTTGGATATCCGTTGATATCGCTGAGCAGTAAATGACTTGGATGCGAGATTTTGACTCAGGATTTAATGACCATCCCATAATAAAGAGGACATTGTGAATTATTTCCATCTGATTTCCTGCCGGTGGGAGTTACAATACAGAGCTGCAAGAAAGGGTTGTGGACTTCCAATTGGTGATTGGGGATAGTACATACATCTAGGCACTTTTGGCTTTTTGATAAATACCCAGTGACATAAGGTTCTTATAATAGGACCCTCTCTCCTTTTACCAAATTTTTCTCTTTTCCATTTCCTAGCATGCCGATCTTGGAGGCTGCACTGGCATATAGTTAGTAGGATCACTGTTACATTTTTTATTGTTTATTTTCTCTTTATTGTTTATTTTTACTATTTTTATTTTTTATTTTTTGTTATTTTTATTTTTATTTCTATTTTTATTTTTATTATATTTTTTATTTTTTATTTATTTTGATATTTATTTTTATTTTATTGTATTTTGTATATATTTTTTATTTCATTTTATGTATTTATTTATTTATTTATTTACATTTTTTTATTGCATTCTTACCTTTCTGACAGTGCATTCTCATTATTCACGAGGGCTCATTACACTTTTAGTGCATGTTTCAGCTGCACAGTCTTTCTCACTTTTCATTGATTGTCTCACTTCTAGAGGTCAGGCAGTATACTCACATTTTTTACTACATCATTTCACACACACACCGGAGAATGATCTTAGTAGCACACACACACTTTTTTCTACAGTGTCTCACATACATACCGTAGATTGATTTAGTACAGGATTTTCCCATTCTTGCTTTATTTTTTACTAGTTTGGAATTCACACATACTGATTTGTCACTCACCATTTAATATTCCCTGTGTTTATTTATTTCATCACACACATGCTGATCACTCTACACTATATATGGACCCCAGTAGATAAAGGGTCAACATCACACACACTCTCTGTTATATACTGACAACTCACATGATGCTAAGCCAGCCTGTTTTCTGTAATTGATGCCTGTTCTTATTGTTTAGGTTTGTGATTTGGCAACACACATGGCTTTCCCAGCTAGGGTTCCCAATTGAATAAGGAGTTAGGTAGTATTTGAGTTAGCTCTATTAGGCTACACAGGTCCACAGTTACCAATACACCAGTCTTTCTAACTGAGTCCCTATATGAGCAATCGTTTCTAGCCATTCCTGGCTCACTCTAGTATCCTACGATCAGTTAGGCAGTTGCTTAGACATTTATGAAAACACATATGCAACATATAATTTTATTTATCCTCCGTATTGATTTTAAATCTCTGCCGACATTTGGTTTTTAAACAGCTGTGCCTTCTCTAGGCAACACATGGTGATTTCACCACACGTCACTTTACGACAATTAACATAACGATCCACAATTTGCGGCTTCACTCATATGGCAGATTGGACACACAGGGAGCACTTGGTGATTGGGTAAGTTTAACAAGCGTTTATGTATATATTTGAGGTTTTTGTATATGACAGCATCTTGATAAAGACCGCTAGACGGTCGAAACGTCGATTTTTTTTGTGCTATTTGAATACAGTAATTTGATTTACCAAATCCATGGAGTGCTCTCATTTTTTGCTTTGTTTATATATATATATATATATAGTATACAAAACAAAGCAGGCTGCACTCACGGACTTTCAAACTTCAAGTGTAATTTTATTCCATCCAAGAAACAAAAACGATCAACGTTTCGGCCCACGCAGGGGCCTTCATCAGGATCAAACAGTTTGGTACTGTTTGATCCTGATGAAGGCCCCTGCGTGGGCCGAAACGTTGATCGTTTTTGTTTCTTGGATGAAATAAAATTACACTTGAAGTTTGAAAGTCCGTGAGTGCAGCCTGCTTTGTTTTGTATACTACATTGAAGGACCCTAAAGACTGGCACCCGGCAAGCCTAATAAGGCAAATTGATCTACTTAAGCGTGAGTGCAAGGAATATTCTATTTTTTATATCCTATATATATATATATATATATATATATTTAATATAAATTGGAAAAAAAAACAAATAAAAATGCTAACTTTGGCCAGCGTTTGTGACTAAGTGGCTACTACAAAAGACTGGAAATACCCCATTTGAATTACCCTGGTTTATCTATGGTATTGTAACCACAGGTGGTTCCCTTATTTACCACTATAATGTCTTAAAGAATAGAACTAGGTAGGGCTAACCATACAGATATCTTAGCCATAATTTTATATAGTTAGTGTAAGAGATCCTCTATTTAAAATATATAAATAATTGAGAATACAATATAAAATATGGATTGTCTTGGAAGCAATAGTTTTGTCTTTTAGATATTTATTATATAAAAATATAAATATAAATATAAAATCCGTTATAGCAGAGTTTATAAGATTAAATTAAATGCTTGCAAATATCATTAATAGGTTTACATACCCTTCTGAACATGTCATCATGTCAGCCTCTCTGCCATTTTAAGATGGAGCAGCGTCTGTCTCCAAGTCTCTCCTCTGTGTCTCAACATTTAAAAGTACACCTATTTATATCTCCATTTATATTTATATGCCTCCATTTTAGGGTTACCGTAGTTCATATATGAAAAAGTAACACTTCTTTTACTTTATTCATTTTAGGACCTCCCTTAACTTAGCAAACATACAAGGAAATTACTAAAGGGTGCATACCTGACTTAGTTCAAGATGGCATCTTAAAGTCTGAACATCCTTATCTACTAAGGTTACTACAGTATATCACGTACTGAAAGAGTCGTAGGATAGCCTTGAAGCTTGTTTATGCATTATTGTTATTGTAATTCGTCTGGGTCAAAATGGCACAAACATATCATGCACTGAGGTTATTGCTTAAAGACACAGTTAAGAAAAACAATATGTTCCATTTCTAACACCTTGTCAGTTTGCAATATCTCTTAAAGACAACGTACACAGTTTAAGAAATATAACATTTCATTCTAAAACTTGTAATATTTGCCCATAACAGTATGGTATGCCATGATGGGGTTATTTCACATTCCTGGGCTACCATATGGTCTCAAAAGGTAACACAGACCCAGCAAACCAATCTGGCAAACTGAAATGGGCAAGCCCTATATTGAGCCTGTACCTTTTCAAAACACCATAAAACCTGTACATGGGGGGGTATTGTTATACTTGGGAGACTTTGCGAAACACAAATATGAGTGTTTAAAACAGTAAAACCTATCACAATGATGAAATCACCAGTAAAAGTGCAGTTTTTGTGTAAAAAAAAATGCAAAAAACAAATATGAACACTAACTTTGGCAAGCGTTTGTGGCTACTACAAAAGACTAGACATAACCCATTTTGAATACCGTGGATTGTCTACTTTTACAAATGGTATGCCATGATGGGGTTAATTTTCATTCCTTGGTTGCTATACGGTCTCAAAGGCAACATAGGCCCAGCAAGCCAATCTGGCAAATTTCAATGTGCCAACATGGAAAAGGGGAAAGCCCTACATTTGACCCCTGTAAGTTTGCAAAAACCCATAGAACCTGTACATTGGGGGCACTGTTGTACTCGGGAGATGTTGCTGAAGTTGGAAAACTGGAATGTGCAAAGGTGTTCTTTGTCAGTAACACATAACAGGAACTGAGAATCCATGCCTAAATTACAATGTGAGAGAAAAATAACACACAAAAATGACTACCCATTAGTTTGAAAAAGCCTGGTGGTAGAATCAGTGCATGGAAAGTGTTAAAATACCACCATTTGAAATACCCTAGGGTGTCTACTTTTCAAAAATATATGGTTTGATGGGGGTAAATTATTTTTGGCTGGCTTCAAAAATGTCCCAAATAGGACATGATGACCAGCTGAGAAAATTCCAAGTTAGAAAACTGAAATGCGCACCCTCCAAATAAGGTTTTTAGCCCCCAGACAACCCAACACATCTATACATGGGTGGTATCACTGTACTCTGGAGATATTGCTGAACACATACTGGGGTGTTCTTTGGCTTTAATACCTTAGGTTGTCTTCTTTTAAAAAATATATACATGTGAAGGGTTATTCAGTGATTCGTGACAAATATCAGTATTACAATGTGACTTTGTTAATTAAAAAAAAAAATGGTTTGGAAATAGCAACGTGCTACTTGAACTTATAGCCTTATAACTTTCCGAAAATAGCTAAGAACATGTTAACATTGAGCATTTCTAAACTCAGGACAAAATTTAGAAACTATTTAGCATGGGTGTTCTTTGGTGGTTGTAGATGCGTAACAGATTTTGGGGGTTAAAACTTTGAAAAAGTTTTTTTTTATTTTTTTCATCATATTTTATAATTTTTTAACAGTAAATTATATGATATGATGAAAATAATGCTATCTTTAGAAAGACCATTTAATGGCGAGAAAAACGGTGTACGATATGTGTGGGTACAGTAAATGAGTAAGAGGAAAATGACAGCTAAACACAAACACCGCAGAAATGTAAAAAGAGCCCTGGTCCTTAACGGTAAGAAAATTGAAAAATGGTCTTGTCAGTAAGGGGTTAAAGCCTTCAAAGTCTGAGTCAACTAAAATTGACTCAGGAGTATGTGAGTGAGATATTTTTAATTATCTGTGTGGTTTTAAGAATTTTTACATTCTACACCATATTCTGTGATTTGTATCGGTTTCAGATCCTTGTGTTATATCCTGAGAAGGGTACTATTGATGTGTATCTAAA
>OW240912.1:174083970-174132819 GCA_933207985.1 Pelobates cultripes | reverse complement strand
AACTTGACCTTACGGAAACAGACACAAACCGTCCACAGGGCAATGGGCGGCTTGGGTGGAGGCGGTGATGGATTATGGTGAATACCTCCCCTCCTACCCCCACACTCCCCCCTCTACCTATTACTATATTTCTGCCTTCTTTTTTCTCTTAATCCTCCTCCCCCCTCCTTCGCTGTGGGAATGAGCTAGAGCACAGGAAAACTGACTATGGAAAGACCCTTCATATTGATACCCAAGTTCAGGGACTCACCATATATGCAATCCCCATAACAACATAGAAGCACCGGATATGCTGCCACGATGTATTACCTGAATGACAAAATACATTGATACCTCAATTGCACTGGATCTCTAGTGCCACCTGAGAATCCCTATTATTATGATTGCTTAATGTATGTTTTGGGACCTGCGAGTCTCCCAAATATTACCACGTTCATATACCTGCGTGTCTAATCCTGGCATTTATCATTGAAACCTTACTCTTTGAGATACATATGAGACCTGTGAGTCTCAGCTTGCAATGACATATAATCTTATGACAAAACAATAAAAATGATATTTCCAACAACAAAAAAATCCATTCTAAGTGTAATTTGATATTAATATTTATATATTTTTATATATATTTTATATAAGTGTTTTTATATATTATTTATACATGATTATATTATTTGATTAATTATATATTAGGGGACCTGCCTGACAACCCAGGAAGAAAGTCCATATGATTTGCAAGCCTTCTATTTGACCATGTAACTTTCCACAGCCCCATAAAGCCTATACATGGTGAGAGGGGTACTGTTGTACTCATGAGACATCTCTGAACACAAATATGAGTGTTTTAGAGCAGTAAAACATATTATGACAATGATATCATCAGTGAAAGGGCAGTTTTTTTGAGAAATGCAACAATTAAATATAAACACCAACTTTGGCCTAGGTTTGTGACTAAGTGGCTACTAAAAAAAGACCAGACATACCCCTTGTAGTGTGTGTTTAGGGAATGTAGTGTAGTTTAGGGAATGTAGTTCCATCTGTAGCAATACTAAATCAACAGCCATACATGACCTCTTCATCTTTAAGTCCCTCACACTTCTTGCACTCACTGAGACCTGGCTGTTCCCCTCTGATACAGCTACTCCAGCTTCTTTATGTTTCGGTGGACTACAATTCTCCCACACTCCCAGACTCAACAGTACAAGGGGTAGTGTAGGCATCCTTCTCTCCCCTCAATGTACTTTTCAACCTATTCTTCCTTCCTCTGCCCTATCCTTTACTTCCTTTGAAGTTCACAATGTCTGCATATTTAAACCCACTCCTTTAAGAATTGCCATAATCTATCATTCCCCACCCCCTCCCCTGGCTACCCCACTTTCTCTCCTTTAGCACTACTTCCCTCATACTTGGGGACTTTAACATTCCAATCAACAACCTCAACTGCCCTGATGCCTCCCGTCTGCTCTCTGTAACCTCCCCCTTCGGCCTCACACAGTGGTCTACTTCAGCAACTCATACAGCAGGAAATACTCTTGACCTAATCTTCACCAATCTCTTTACCACCTCCAATCTCTCCACTGTTCCATTTCCTTTCTCTGACCACCATCTGCTGACCTTTCACATCAGCATACCCCATACCCAAATTTCACCACCCTCAACTCTCCAATCTCGCAGAAACCTCCAGTGCTTTGATCTCCAGCATTTCTCCACCAAACTCCAAACTCTCCTTTTACCCATCTCAAATCTCACTTGCCCTAACTCTGCAACCTCACTCTACAACTCTCTCTCCTCTCAACTAGAAATCATGGCACCTCCTACATTTAAAAGCAGCAAGTGCTCCCAATTACAACCCTGGCACACCAAACTGACCCGATAGCTCCAAAAATGTTCAAGAACTGCTGAACGCTGTTGGAGGAAGTTTCACTCTGCACCTGACTTCCTCCACTTTAAGTTTATGCTGCACTCCTACACTCCGGCTCTTTCCTGTGCAAAAGTAAATGACTTGAAAACCCTCATAACCACACTCACCCTCGAACCCAAAGGACTAGTTCACGCTTTTAATGTACACCTTCGCCTTCTTGCTCCCCCTCCTCCTACTGCCCTGCCTGCCTCAAACTTTGCAACTCACTTCACTGAGAAGATTTCTACAATCATGGAATAGATCTCTAACCTCTCTCCCTCTCCTTCCAATACATCATTAAACCCCACTCCCTCCACTGTTCTATGCTCATTCGCACCTACTATAATGGAAGAGGTTTCTGCTCTGCTCCAGTCTTCCCACCCCACCACCTGTTCCCTCTATCCTATTCCCTCATATCTCATCTTCACTCTGTCTCCCTCTCTTGCTCTTCCTTTCACTTAAATTTTCAATCTCTCCCTTTCTTCTGGCACATTTCCCTGACCCTTCAAGCATGCAACCATAACGCCGATTATGAAAAAGCCCAACCTTGACCCCAACTCCCCATCTAACTTCCCTATATCGCTACTGCCATTTGCCTCCAAGATCCTTAAAAGAGTTGTGTATGCGAGATTGACAGACTTCCTCAAATCCAACTCTCTTCTTGGCCTGCTTCAGTCTGGATTACACACTCGTCACTCTGTTGAACCAGCTATGACCAAAGTATCCAATGATTTAATCGCTGCTAAATCTCACGACCATTACTCTATCCTAATTCTCCTTGATCTTTCTGCTGCCTTTGACACTGTTGATCATCAACAGCTTCTTCTCTTTCTCCGTAATCTCGGTCTACAGGATACTGGTGCTCCTCCTACCTCTCCCAACGTGTTTCTTTCTCTGGTTCTGCCTCTTCTCCCCAACTCCTCGCTGTTGGCATTTCCCAAGATTCTGTCCTTGGCCCCCTACTGTTCTCTATCTATACTGTCTCCCTTGGTAAACTCATCAGCTCCTTTGGCTACCATTATCATTTATATGCAGATGACACACAAATCTACCTGTCCTCTTCTGATCTCTCTCCGCCCATTCTGACTCGTGTATCTGATTGCCTCTCTGTGATTTCCAACTGGATGGCTGCTCACTTCCTTAAACTCAACCTGAGAATTTTTGGTCTTTCCTCCCTCAAGTTTTGTTACTCCCGTGTCTGTCTCCCTCCAAGTCAATAGCGTCACCATCACCGTTACCTCGCAGGCTTGCTGCCTAGTTGTTCTCTTTGACTCCAACCTCTCCTTCACCCCTCATGTCCAGTCGATCACCAAAATCCTGCCACTTCTATCTCAAAAACCTAGCTTGCATCCGCCCTTATTTAACACTATACGCAGCTAAGGTGTTGGTCCATGCTGTTGTTCTTTCTCGCCTTGACTACTGCAATCCCCTTCTCAGTGGTCTTACGTGTTCCCAGATTGCACCGCTGAAATCTATAACGAATGCGGTGGCGAGGCACATTTTCCTGTCTGCCTGCATGCTTGCTTACAAGTCCCTACATAATGCTGCTCCAACCTACCTATCCTCCCTAATACACAAATATGTCCCGTCGAGGCCCCGTCATCGAAGGAGACTGAAAATGACACCTGCTCCATCATGCTAATTTCTTTAAAAAGGAGCTTACCAGAACCACCAAAAGAGGAAATACTTCTTACAAAATTTCGCAATGAGTCATTTCTAAAGCAAATAAAACAACAAATTATTTTGTATTAAAGAAAGAAAAATTAAAGAAAGTAGACCCAGTAAGGCAACATCTGGTTTAAATCTTAAGTCTAAATGAGTTTGACTAACAATTAGTTTACATGTTTTTATAGACTGGGTAAAGGCTTGTGCATTCCCACCAGATATGTAAAAACTATAACGGAAACCACATTATCTCCAGCACAGTGTGGAAGAGCAAAAAGAAATGAGGGACAATCTATAGGGTCATATACCAATGAAAAAGTATCTTCTTAAATACTTCATAATGGTTAGTGCATTTAGTAGGCAGCAACCTATGTTAAATTATATATGACATCACTCATTGTCTGAAAAAAAACATTTTTCCAAGCCTTAATTGCAGGGATTATTTTAAATGGCTACTTCCAATGGGTCAGCCCATGCATGCTTACAGGAAAGAAGGCTGGAATTAGTGTTAATGCCTAATTTGAATGTAACAGAAATAATCATCTAGCATTGGTTAAATGGTCAGAGTAACTAAAGAGGAGTTAACAACTAATGCATCTATTTGTTAGGAGTCCCCTCTGTCCAGTAGGAATCATTTTAGTGTGGAATTGGTGCAGTGTTTGCAAAGGTAACACCTTGGATACAGGTTGCAAACATGGAATATGTTTAGAAAGGAAAATCCAAGTCAGCAAGGAATGGCTTTAATAGTTGAGACAAATCAATAGAGACTGTGTTACAGTACCTGCCTCTATAGTGCCTCCTTACCGTACAAGGGCTTTGGCCATATGTCATTCCTGCATCAATGTTAACATTAGATACTGCTAGCATAGTGACACCAATACTTTACACCATTCTTGTGTCAATTTTGACACTGGCTTCTGTTCCAATAATGACGCCAATACTCTGCAATATTCCTGGCTCAATTTTAAAGGTGCTCGCTAGCACACTGATATTGGCATATTAAGTTTAGTGTAAAGAACCATATTTTGTCTGGGATTTTACACCAGTCATAAGAGTCATAGTGAATGAGTGAAGAAAATAAAATTCCTGCTTCAGGTCTAGATGGAAACCTGTTTGTTGCCTTTCATGAGCTGAGATTCAGACGCCCATTTCCAGATTATGTCCTCATATCTGCTCCCATTTACTCCCTATTTTTTATCCTGGTATTTATGTTCTCCTTACCTATCTCCCCTAATTTACATGTCCCCCTTTCTATGATCTTCCTAACTAAATCTTTTTTCAATTAGCCTGTCTATAATTTAATGAAGTGAAAGAAACATAATACATTCACAGCCACCCATCCTTCTGCCTATCTTTCTAACTTGGTAAAGTGGCCTCCCTTGCATCTAGAAGAGAAACTGTCTTAGCCAATCAGGGCCTTCAATTCAATACACTTGGTAAACTTTCCAAATGATTTCACATTTTTGGATAAATGTTAAAATTATTTTTTTTAATGTATCAAAATCTTAAAATGTTTATATAAAAATACATATCAAAATATTCAGAATTTTAAATCATTTGCAAAGTTTATCTGGCAATATTAAACTGAGGCCCATGTCTGAGGGCATCTTCAGGGTCTGCACACCATGTGAAAGTTCTTGGGAGTGTGAAGAGAAAACTTTGTTTTCCTTTGTAATGTTTATAATAGAGAGATGACCTGGAAATAATGCTGCTATCACTCTATTCTATATTAGAGACAATATCTAGGTGTCTTTTTGTGTAACTTAATATGACTGTGTGTAACTTTCTAGTTAGTGGAAAGTCAGGAGAGTGCAGGGTACAAAATGAAAGAAACAGTTGTGTGTTGAGAGTACAACCAGTACCAACAATCTATGTGTCCTTTATTAAAAATGTTTATTATTTCTACCAACAAGACAAAGAAGATTGTTGATTTATAAAAAAAAAAAAAGTTGATGTATTTGCTTGTTTGCAGACATATGTCCTAGTGGTGGCATCACCCCAGGAAGTCTAAGCATTGTTTTTCTATCACAGTTTGCCTGTGGAGTTAACGAAAAGACAAACCTTGAGATCCATGAACAGTCATGTTTTTGCATTGTTCAATTGCATCTTAATAGGTTGACAAAAATGACGTGTTTCACAGAAACTTGACTATATAGAAACCCTGGTTTAAGTGGATTCAGAAAATTTCTACCAGTCAAGCACGATTGCTAGTTTCTGAAATAGTCAAATCACCTGAGCAACCCACCAACTATTTTTTTTATTTCCTACCTTTATTTATTTTTTTAAAATCTTACTTTTATACAAAAAGCATTAAAAGGGAACTGTCACATCCCATGTATTTTATTATTATTATGTTTACCTATCTCTATATCTAACAAATGTGTATTTGTGATCTATGGAAAATAATATTACATTTAGAAATGCATACCTCTTCATCCAGCCACTGAACACTTCCATCTTGGTTCCCTGTCAATCAATGTTTAACTGTTTCCAAAAATCCACAAATCTAAAATTTCTGTCAGAAAATAAAGGTATACTCTTGTACATCTTTTTTTGTACAGATATGTTATATAAGACCATGAAAATGAGGTACAAGAGGAAACTGTTGGGAAGGGTGCAGACGAAGGAAAATTTTAGAGTAAACAAAAAATGTGAAAACATTTGGCATGAAAACAGTTTTATAAATCCCTCTCATGTTTCTGTTTCTGCTCCTGCTTTGCAAAGTGTGCCCTGGTTATGCCTGGATAGTACTGGATAGTGATACCATTAGATACATTTTTCATATTTAGGCATCACATAAAAAAAGACTGAAACATATTCTAGGTCATTTTCAATATTACGTTCAATGGTGTAATTCCCAGAGAAGCGTCAGCTGAAGTGCTTTAGAGATCTGAAGTGTCTCTGTAATAAATCAACAGGCTGTGGTTAAGAGCTATGTCAGGCAAGTTAAAGTAACACTATAGGCACCCAGAGGTGATCTATTCCTGTGTCCTTGTCCCCTTAGCAGTTTCAGAGAAATTGCAATGTTTGCATTGCAGGGTTAAGACTGCCTCTAGTTGCATGAGGACATCCAGTGTCTTCAAATCCTCATAGGAATGCTTTGATTCATGATGCACGCCCCATAGGCGTGCGCAGCCTATTGCATATGGGTGTGCACCGTAAAACACAAACACACACCCTGTATATATATATATTTTTTTTTTTTTATTTATTTATTTATATATATGTATATATATATATATATATATATATATACACATACACACACATACACTGCTGTGTGTGTGTGAGGGTGCTGTGTGTGGGCGTTGTGTGTGTGTGTGGGTGCTGTGTGTGTGGGTGTTGTGTGTGTGCGCTGTGTGTGTGTAAGGGTGCTGTGTGTGTGATGGTGCAGTGTGTGTGTGTGTGTGTTTGTGAGGGTGGTGTGTGTGTGTGTAAGGGTGGTGTGTGTGTGTGTGTGTGTGTGTGTGTGGGTGCTGTGTGTGTGTAAGGGTGCTGTGTGTGTGTGTGGGGTGCTGTTGGGTGTGTGTGTGTGTGTGTGTGTGTGTGTGTGTAAGGATGTTGTGTGTGTGAGGGCAGTGTGTGTGTGTGAGGGTGCTGTTAGTGTATGTGTAAGGGTGCTGTGTGTGAGGGTGGTGTGTGTGTGTGTGAGGGTGCTGTTAGTGTGTGTGTGTGTGAGTGTGTGTAAGGGTTCTGTGTGTGTCCTCACTGTGTGTGTGTGTGTGTGAGGGTGCTGTTAGTGTATGTGTATGTGTGTTAGGGTGCTGTGTGTGTGAAAGTGCTGTGTGTATGTGTAAGGGTGCTGTATGTGTGTGGGTGCTGTATCTGTGAGGGTGCTTTATGTGTGAGGGTGCTGTATGTGTGTGGGTGGTGTATGTGTGAGGGTGCTGTATGTGTGTATTGTGTGGGGGTGGGGGGACCGTTTAGTTAATAGCCCCCTCCCTTCTTACCTTTTGTAGGGAGGGGGGCCATGCTGCTGCCATCCCTGGTGGTCCAGTGGTGAGTGAACTCTAGCCTGCGAGGCTAGAGTTCACTCTCGCGAGATCTGAGCCTTGTGTCGTGAGAGGAACCCAGCGGAGCTGCTGGCTAGAGCTCCCCATCCTTGCCTGTCTTTGATCTCCCTCACTGACCCATGGAGACACATAGTGGGGGCCACGGGGATTAGGGTGTGCCCAGGCACACCCGGCACACCCCGTGCACACGCCTATGTTCCCCCCATTGTTGACATCAAAAGAGGCAGAAAAAGAGACAGTCTAGCACTGGAAAGAGTTATGTATTTAAAGGGTTTCTAAACCCTTCCAATGCTGGAGGGTGCACGGACAATATCTTTAGGGCAGAGGGACACCCATTATATGTGTTGCCTCACTGGCAATGCCCCTTCATCCACCCCATCCCAATTTTTCACTTCCAATTGTTGGGACATATGTGCTTATTAATACATGTTTTATATATATATATATCAAAATTTTCAATATAACACAAAATCACAATAGCAAACACAGATTAACAGAAAAAGTGACAGAAAACACAATGTATATCAACTGATATATGAGAGTTCAGTAGGAGCTTAGGAGGAGAAAAAAAGCAATTACAAGAAAATACAGAGGAGATGAGAAGGTGAAGAATGTCAGGTGAGTGAGCAGAAGCCAATCCTATGTAAAAACAATCCTCCTATCCAGCTGGAGGTATCATATCAGGATAATATATTCATGATCATCCAAGGGCACTATATGTTCAAGAAATGTTCATTTGTTTCATTATTATCTGACCGTAGCGTCACCATCCTGATCAAAGACGAAATGTTGGCATCACTCTTGGTGGGCAGTACAGACTTTCAGTTTTGAGACAGGTATATTTTCAAGGCAGCCCACACTCTAAATATAATTTGTGAGGAGACCTAGAGACTAAACCCTGCTTATAGTCTCTTTTCAGGCGTGACACCAATGGATCTGGGGAGAGCTAAACCTCAAGGCATTGAAAGAGGTCCTCCCATAAGAGTTTAATTCTGGAGTCCACCATACTTGCAGTTATGTATCCTCCTCATCACAACCTCTAAAACAAAGTGAAACCATGTGGTGCGATTTTCTAGTAGTATGGATGTACCAGGGTGCCAGAATGAACTTTATGGCAATTTTCCTTAACCTGTGTGGATGAGGTAATACAGCGCCTTGCAAAAGTATTCACCCCCCTTGACTTTTTACCTATTTTGTTACATAACAGCCTTAAGTTCAATGTTTTATTAATCTGAATTTTATATAATGGATGGGAACACAATAGTCTAAGTTGGTGAAGTGAAATGAGAAAAATATATACATAAAACTATTTTTTAGAAATAGAAAACAGAAAATTGGCATGTGCGTATGTATTCACCCCCTATAAAGCCCATACAAAGCTCTGGTGCAACCAATTACCTTCAGAAGTCACATAATTAGTGAAATGATGTCCACCTGTGTGCAATCTAAGTGTCACATGATCTGTCATTATATATACACACCTTTTTTGAAAGGCACCAGAGGCTGCAACACCTAAGCAAGTAACACCACTAACTAAACACTGCCATGAAGACCAAGGAACTCTCCAAACAAGTAACGAACAGTGTTGTTGAGAAGTACAAGTCAGGATTAGGTTAAAAAAAAATATCCAAATCTTTGATGATCCCCAGGAGCACCGTCAAATCTATCATAACCAAATGGAAAGAACATGGCACAATAGCAAACCTGCCAAGAGACGGCCACCCACCAAAACTCACGGACCGGGTAAGGAGGGCATTAATCAGAGAGGCAGCACAGAGACCTAAGGTAACCCTGGAGGAGCTTCAGAGTTCCACAGCAGAGACTGCACTATCTGTACATAGGATGACAATAAGCCATACGCTCCATAGAGTCGCTCCATAGAGTGGCCAGAAGAAAGCCATTACTTTCAGCAAAAAACAAAATGGCATGTTTTGAGTTTGCGAAAAGGCATGTGGGAGACTCCCAAAATGTATGGAGGAAGGTGCTCTGTTCTGATGAAACTAAAATTTAACTTTTCGGGCCATCAAAGAAAACACTGTGTCTGGCGCAAACTCAACACATCACATCACCCAAAGAAAACCATCCCCACAGTGAAACATGGTGGTGGCAGCATCATGCTGTGGGATGTTTTTCAGCTGCCGGGACTGGGAAACTGGTCAGAGATGAGGGAAAGATGAATGGTGCAAAATACAGGGATATTCTTGAGCAAAGCCTGTACCACTCTGTGCGTGATCTGAGGCTAGGACAGAGGTTCACCTTCCAGCAGGACAATGACCACAAACACACTGCTAAAGCAACACTTGAGTAGTTTAAGGGGAAACATGTAAATGTGTTGGAATGGCCCAGTCAAAGCCCAGACCTCAATCCAATAGGAAATCTGTGGTCAGCCTTAAAGATTGCTGTTCACAAGCACAAATCATCCAACTTGAATGAGCTGGAGCAGTTTTGCAAGGAGGAATGGGCAAGCTCATAGAGACTTATCTAAAGCGACTTGGAGTTGTGATTGCTGCAAATGGTGGCTCTACAAAGTGTTCACTTTAGGGGGGGTGAATAGTTATGCACATTGACCTTTTCTGTTATTTTGTCCTATTTGTTGTTTGCTTCACAATAAAAAAAAAACATCTTCAAAGTTGTGGACATGTTCTGTTAATTAAATGATGCAAATCCTCAAACAATCCATGTTAATTCCAGATTGTGAGGCAACAAAACACGAAAAATTCCAAGGGGGTTGAAAACTTTTGCAAGGCACAGTGCTATGTTCCTATTACAGCCCTTCATTGTGCTTTTCATTTGCATAACATCCACTTACAGGGGTTGCATACTACCCTACCCCACCACACTACACAATAGCATGGGCCACATTACTCAGCTGGCTGTCTGACTGAGAATGTTACTAAGGATTTTTATACAGCTGATTTCTTTATTCAGTGCTTTTATGAAATAGAATAGCTGAAGCACTTTAGGGGACTGGAGTTTTTCTTTAACCCCTTCCCGACCCAGGACGGTTCAGGACCATCATCGGCATTTTTGCGTTGCCGACCGATGACGGTCCTGAACCGCCCTAACGGTCAGAGGTACTTACCTAATCGCCGTCGTTCCCCCGGCTGCGATCAGCATGGCTCCGGTTGTGGGGAGACTGCCTGCAGCCCAGACAGTCTCCCCACACTGAATTAGGACCCCTGTGGCCATGTGATCGCTCAACACAGCGATCACATGGTCACAATAGGTGTCCATAGTGCTGCCTGCAGGGGGGCTGCCTGTGCTGACAGGCAGTCTCCCTGCTAGTGTAAAATCAAAAAATAAAAATACGTTCTATGACACCCTAAAACCTGTACATGGGGGGTACTGTTTTACTCGGGAGACTTCGCTGAACACAAATATTAGTGATTCAAAACAGTAAAACATATCACAGCGATGATATTGTCAGTGAAAGTTACTTTTTTTGCATTTTTCACACACAAACAACACTTTTACTGATGATATAATTGTTGTGATACGTTTTCCAGTTTTTAAACACTAATATTTGTGTTCAGCGATGTCTCCCGAGTAAAACAGTACCCCCCATGTACAGGTTTTATAGCATTTTTGAAAGTTACAAGGTCAAGTATATGGGTCAAATATTTTTACATTGAAAATGGCCAGGTTGGTTACGTTGCCTTTGAGAGCGTATGGTAGCCCAGGAATGAGAATTACCCCCATGATGGCATACCATTTGCAAAAGAAGACAAACCAAGGTATTGCAAATGGGGTATGTCCAGTCTTTTTTAGTAACCACTTGGTCACAAACACTAGCCAAAATTAGTGTTCAATTTAGTTTTTTTACTTTTTTCACACACAAACAAATATGAATGCTTACTTTGGCCAGTGTTTTCGACTAAGTGGCTACTAAAAAAAGACTGGACATACCCCATATTGAATACCCTGGGTTGTTTACTTTAAAAAAAATATGTACATGTGGGGTGTTATTCAGAGATTTATGACAGATAATAGTGTTACAATGTCACTAGTGATAAATTTAAAAAATTTATGTTTTGAAACCGCAATATTCTACTTGTACCTATAGCTCTATAACATGCAAAAAAAAAGCAAAAAAGCATGTAAACACGGGGTATTTTTAAACTCAGGACAAAATTTTGAATCTATTTAGCAGTTTTTTTAATTCGCTTTTGTAGATGAGTAAAAGATTTTTCAAGTAAAAGTCAAAAAACATGTATTTTTTCAATTTTTCATCATATTTTTTTATTTTTTTTAAATTAAAATACATGAGATTATATAAATAATGGTATGTAAAGAAAGCCCCTTTTGTCCTGAAAAAAACAATATATAATTTGTATGGGAACAGTAAATGAGAAAGCGGAAAATTACAGCCAAACACAAACACCACAAAAGTGTAAAAATATGCCTGGCCGCAAATGTACAACATCGCAAAAACAGTCCAGTCCTTAAGGGGTTAATATTTTGTTTGCATACCTCCATATACTGCTTTTTACTGCTGTTTTACACTATAGCTTATAGTACACAAGTGTTAAAATGCATTGTTCCTAAAAGTATATTATGAATTTTCTTATTCCAGCTTATCCCAATTTGTCTAGATGACCTCTGTGTCTAGTAGATCTTCTCCTGTTATAACCTCTGGGACACTCCTATGCCTCTTCAACCTGTTGTCTATGCTCCAGAGTGTCTCCTCCACATACTGATATTATTTTATAAGTTACCGTTTACATTTATCAGACACTGTTTTATGCAAATCAACACCTCATACCTCCTTCAGGCAAACGTTTTCTTTTTGAAAGGGCAGGACAGATGGTTTGGACAGTTTGGGCAGTGTGTGACTTAGACATTACTACATTAAGCTTCACCATAGTGACATTTCCTTGCCATAGGGTGTTGTTCAGCCGTAATGCTCTTTTTCAACTGTCTCGGTCTGCAGTCACTTTCAGAATGTCCCTTTATATATTCTCTTTTAAAGTTGCGTTCTTTTTCAGCTTGCATTCTTACTACTTCTTGCTCTTCTCTGTTCTCCCCTTCTCTTCTGCCCTATTTACACAGTTTCTTTTTTTTTTTTTTCTTGGTTGCCAGGCACATTTGATGTAGAGACGATTTTGTAGAGACATGTTTTTATTGTATAATACAGAATGTGTGATGTCTCTTGTCTTTTTTGCTATATTGGAACACGGTTGTGTGCCCCAAAGGCAGCTTGCTATTGTGCTTTCACCTACTTGCTTAGGTTATGATGAATGACATATTTTTATGCTGTATTTGTGTTATATGCCACAAACTCTCAATGCATCTTGATGTGTTCTTCCTATTTCTTGCCTACTTTTTTCTCCCTGAGAGAGAGAGAGCGATCAGAATTTAGGCAAAAACAAACAGCCAAGAAATATGTATCTAATGCATTATAGAAAATGCATTATTAGCAAAAAGAACACAAGAAATAACCATTTAGGGGATAAGCCCCATGGATGGGGATAACCCTAATAAAACGTAACTTTTAATGTATATATATATATATATATATATATATATATATATATATATATATATGTATATAAATATATATATATGTGTGTGTGTGTATAAAAACCTCAATTTTTAAAGAGGATCAAATAAGATATCTATATTAGGAATAAATCCTACAAAACTTTGGTATAGAAAAAATATATGAATAAATATAAATAAACTAATTATAGTGAATAAATCAGATTAAACAATATAAGAAGCAAAAATAAAAGGAAAATTAAATATGGAAAATGGAAAAAAATAGAGACTGTCCACTCTAAAACTGTGGAGAGTAATTACATTGAAATTGGCAATGTGTAAAAAAATATATATATTTTTATAAGAAGGTAAAGTAACGAAAAGTAAATAACAAATGATAAATGGTAATTCATAAGTTGGCCAGAAGGGGGAAAGCAAAGTGAGACAAGGTTATAATATTGCAAGTCGTCTATTAGAGCGGAATGAGATTCCAGAGTATAGATAAACAAGTACAGCCCATCTCTACACTGCTGTGCCTTTGAGGGCACTCCTTAATAAACGCTAAACCCGGGTCCCGTCACTTAGAGGAAATAAAAGATATCCTTGAAAGAATATGTAATGAAAATAAAAAATAATAATAAAAAATAATAAGGATAATTAACTGGAAACACCTCGTGGGTAAGGTGAAAAAAATCAAACGGAGAATACTTGTGTAATGAATAAATGTCCCATTTCTTTTTTATCCAACCCCAAACATAAAAGTCCCAACGCGCTTTTCTTATATTGTTTAATTTGATTTATTCACCATAATTAGTTTATTTATATTTATTCGTATATGTTTTTCTATACCAAAGTTTTGTAGGATTTATTCCTAATACAGATATCTTATTTGATCCTCTTTTAGACTGAGGTTTTTATAGATAGAGATATATATATATATATATATATATATATATATATATATATATACACACACACACACATTAAAAGTTATGTTTTATTAGGGTTACTCCGCACCCATGGGGGCTTATCTCCTAAATGGTTATTTCTTGTGTTCTTTTTGCTAATAATTTATTTATTCTTCCATAGAGTAACCTGACACCCTCTCCCTAGAAGGTTTATTTTGTTTTGTGTTGGTTTAAGAGTCTATTAGGGTTTTAATACCTTACATTCTGAGGTAGAGTTTCATTTAAAAATACTAAAAGATATAATAATGGGAATTTTTTTAGGCTGTTTTGATACCTTAGTGACATTGAGACTATAAGCACCAAAAAATAGCGGATAGGCTATCTTTTCTAGACAATATGACAAACTTTTTGGGTAGGGTAATCCACTCTGATTTTGCGTCGGCGGAGGTTGCAAATGTCTTTTCAACCAATCATTTATCGACTGAGACCAATGACATTAATCAGGCATTCTTCTCAGTTCAAAAACTTTACCAAAAACAACTTAGGGGCTTTTGGAAACAGGCTAGCTTGAGAAACTATATCGACCAAAATATGGCACCTAGGGGTTTAAGATCTGACATACTACTACCAGACAAGGTTTAAGACCAAGGAACAAATAGCAGAATGGAATGCAATACTCTTGGGGTGCTCATCCAAAATTATGCTATTCCATATAAACATAGAACAAGCACATTTTGACTCCACAAATTGGGAATTAGAAAAAGAAATTGTAAAAGTTAGAGTATGAAAGGGACCCACAATTTTCAGTTATGGTAACCAAACTCCAGAAAAACCTTGATAATTTCCGTAAGAACATCAGGCAAAAGAAACACTATGAGTTCCGAGATGTTAGGGACTTTCAAGGAGGCAATATATTCAAAAATAAATGTAGGACAAATACCAGAAATTCCAAAGGAAATAATTATTCTTCCTTGGAGGAAACAGATTGGTCTGAATCTGAATATCGTAATACATTCAAACCCCCCACAAGAGGTCTTAGATTCAAAACCAGAGGTATGACTAGGGGTATTCTTAAAAACGCAGATAGAAGTATCTCTTTTTCTAATTCATCAGGCTCAGTGAATATTAACCAAGAGACCATTTCCCCTCTGACCACACAAGATAGAACATCTACCACGTCACAATCTCTGCCTCTCAGTATTTCCTCTTTTCTAGACCAAGAGTGGCCGTGTCCACAGAGAGATCGTGTGAGAGACAGAAGAAAGTGGGGATACAAGACCCCCAGAAACAATCAGTGACAAACTTGGGCACTAATGACAATAAAATTAGCAATCTGTCTGATTTTAACTTACTATCACGACATATAGACTTACTTAACAAAGGATTTTCCTTTGTCCCCACTCCACCTACCAACTCTTTCAATTGGGATCTAAACTTGTTTGGTCACAAACTAGCTTTACATGCAGTGCCAAAAAGCACTCCAAGTCCATGAAAGATATGGGATTAACACCAGAAGACTCTAATTTATTTCCTCTACTTGTAAACCTGCTCTCAGAACAAGAGGCACTTCCTCTTACAGATCTTAAAGCACCGAGCTGGTTTACCCCGAATTTAAAGGAATTTTTAACTATAGATCTGTTTATACACATGTGCACTAAAGAGCTTAATGAGTTTTTTAGGGGTTTCCCCATATAAATCTAACATCTCTTTCAGTGAAAAAAAGGCTTTGCATGAATTACAAAACACACGCAACATTGTTATTAAACCATCAGACAAAGGAGGCAATATTGTACTCATAAACAAAAAAACAATACATTGATATGTGCATGGTACACCTTGATACCATTGATATGTGTGGATACCTCTTACTACCAGGAACTTAAAGGGGACCCAACATCTAAGTTCCTAGTAGAATTGAGAACACTAGTGCAGCAAGCCCTCACTGATAATATCATAATAGTACAAATATATAGTATCACCCAATAATACCACCATAGCAAACTTTTATTGCCTACCAAGGGTCCATAAGAACTTGACGAACCCCCCAGAGAAACCTATAATTTCAGGAAATCAGAGTATGATGGAAAGAGCCAGTAAATACCTGGATATCATGGTCCCTTCGTACACATCGTTGGCAAATCTAAACGTGGTGTCCCTGTACAATTGCATCCCTCATGAAAAAGGGTTACTTTGTTGTGCTTACTTCCTTTCCAAAACTGGTCGTTATAATATCTCGGAACAGACATTCATTTTATCTTTACTGGAGTTTATGTTAACACACAACTACTTCACCTATAATGGGAAGTATTATCTCCAGCTCAAAGGCACCACGATGGGTTCCTCTTGTGCACCAAGTTATGCTAATCACTAATTGGGATGGTGGGAAGAAACCTCTGTCTATACGACCCTAGACTTGAGATACAAAGAGTATATATATATATATATATATATATATATATATATATATGGTATAGATATATAGACGATATTTTGATCTTGTGGACCCGCCCCATATCACAAGAAGAAATGGTTAACAAATTAAACCATGATGACATTGAATTGCGACTTACCCATTGATGAAAAAGAATTGGTCTTTTTTGACCTAAAGCTAAATATCTTGGAAAATGGTGAGATCACCACTACGCTATATAGAAAACCTACAGCTACCAACAGCCTACTACATTGGCATAGCCATTATCCCAAACACCTGAAGATTAATATACCTTATGGGAAATATCTAAGAGCTAAGCACCATTGCTCACAAGTATCAGACTTTGAAAAAGAAACCAAGGAACTTAAACAGAGGTTTAAACAGTTGGGATACCCAAATAAAGTTCTCAAAAGAGGCTATCAAAGGACCAAAGCTAGTGATAGACCAGTAAGCCTACACAGGCCCCCACGCTAGAACCCTACTGAGCATAGGCTTATCAGATTAATTGGCACCTATGATAGACATTGGGAAACAACTGAGCAAGTTTTCCGTCGCAATTGGCCCATCTTACGGCATTACAGTTTACTTAATGATACCATCCTACCACATCCTTCCATGACATTTAGAAGGGCACCAGCTTAGGTGACCTACTAACTCATAGTCATCTAGAACCACCATGTGTCTCCACTACCTGGCTACAACCGACAAAGGGACTCCATAAATGTGGGCACTGCAAAGCATGTGATTACATCAATCCTACAAAAATGGGATCCAGCAAACAAACTCATTTGGAGGTCAATATCAATGCCTTAGTGAAATGTAGCTCCACATATGTAGTATATTTAATTACATTCATCTGTGACCTCCAATATATCGATAAAACCTACCAGCAGTTCCGACCAAGGGTTCTGCAACATGTCAATTTAATAACATCAATACCCCAGTGGCCAAACACGTCAAGCTGATTCATGATAGTAACCCCAGAGTCCTGCAGTTCCAAGTCATACAGAAATTGCAACTAAATCATCAGAAAGGAAATATAATCTGCTATTACTAAAGGCAGAATCCTGTTGGATTTATTTTTTTCAAACTCTTTTCCTGAAAGGTCCAAATGAGGAGTTCATTTTCATCCCATTCATTCATTCTTGAAAACTATATACAATAATCCCCTGTTGAGGGAGTTTCTGCTATCACTCCTTCCATGCATTGAGGTTTTGCCCCCTCTGTCCTTGGTAACCTGGTGTTCTTAGTTCAATTAATATTAATTGTTTCCGCTTAATTATACCATAGCCACTCTGTGATTATTTATTTTTCTACCAAATGATTCAATCACACAGTGTTTATTGGTACAATTTGCCCTCCTTGTTGCTTGACCATTGTGATTATGTCCAATAAAAAGACTAATTACATTGAGGACGTAATAGATATCGTCCGGTATACACAATGATTATTATTGACACTACCAAAAGGATGAGTCTTGTTTTGGCTCACTGGATCTCAGGAACCATTTATTACAACATTTCATCTAACAAGCGTTAATATGGAATTACAGATATTCATTTTAGAGACGATAACATCCACTTGTGCAGCAAGTACAATCTGTCTCAATAAGACTTTACAATTAGTCCTATACACAATAATCCACTTTGGTAAGAGTCTTTGCCAACACTCCTTCCAAGTATTGACGTTTTGCCCTCTGTCCTTTGAAATCTGAGGGTGTCAGTTTCATTTATTCTTTGACTATTTTAGTTAACTTTGGGTTTCTGCTATAACTACTTTGTGATTATTCACTTATTTATCAACTCATCTAACTATATACTGCATATTGGTACCTTTAGCTCCCCTTTTGGTTTACCATCGCTATTATGTTCTATTATAAACTAATCTTTTTGAGGACGCAAGGTCCCCTGTTCGTGTCTATTCTGCACAAACGTTCAGGTCTTTGCATGACCTATGGCTCGTGGATCTCCATTCACAGAGTTCCAATCACTGTTTGTGTTCAGCAGTTCGTTCGTCACGAACAGTCCATTTGTCCTAATTCTGCTGAACGCATCCATTCATTCCCTGATGGAAAGTCACTAACAAGGGTAAGGCGCCCCTCAAATATAGTAAATGCAGTAAGCGCCCTGTACCCGCGCCCCCCACATCCAGGAGATTTCCTTGGACGAGGACATGGATATGCCCCACTACCTCTCCATCTTGGACGAGTGGTAGGCAGATGTCTCAGACTCCGACGACGGCGATTGGGGCTCCAACCCCTACGTCAGAGAGACCTTTCTGGGTGACCACAGAATAAGGGGGAAGCGGAGACATCTACCAAGTCCACTACAAAGTAAAAGGAGGTCTTTCTAGATGCCATGGGTCAGAGGATGTTCGACCCTAGAAACATAAGACATCCCCGCTCCGGGGAATGGGCTCCACCTAAACACCTGCTCTGGTTCATGCACTTCTGGATCCGCAAACCCCTGGAAAAACATGTCCGTAAACGGATGAGGGCAGAATGCCCCAGACCATCCCTGCCGGATAAGGTCGCGTTCACGCCAGAATTTGACCAGCTCATGCTGGAATTTATCGAACGAGGTGGTCGCGAACTGCGCAGAGGGGTCGAGAGACGTTTCAAAGGGGCACAATGGGGCCCATGTAATGTACCTAGCGGATGACGCTTACGCCAGAGCACCTCATTCAATGCAGATATGGTACGTGAATGGGCACATGATATCAGAGAGTGGACCCAAAGGGGTTTCTGCTTTCTCTGGAACACTAATGTGGCCATTTCGACAGAGCGGCGCCGTGCACCACTCTTCTGCATCGACGCCAAACTGGCAGATCTTGGGGTGAAGGAATTAGACCCACAGGCACAGGGTAAACTTTTTGGAGAGGCCTTCATGAAAGAACTGAACAAACACGTGACGTGTTCACCTCTTTAAACACCTCCATGCGTAAGATCTTTAGAGGTAACCCCTCCAGGGGTGTTTTTCCAGGGCTGTTCGGCAACGGGGCCATGCCACCAGCTGGTTTTGGCCATCAGGCCCCTGTATGGGACACCCACAACAGTTCTACCCACAACAATCCTACCCGGAAATGGGCTCGACACAACACTACCCCTATTACCAAAGGGGATCGGACAGAGGATGTGGAGCTCGCGAATGTGCCCGCGCAAGATTCCCCACAGGTAAGAGACCAACACTCATCAATGCCTTTGTTAACCATGACTGCTGGAAGTGTTTCTCTTTTTTCCTAGAATTGGGCAAAACTGTCCACAGATGCTTTGGTGTTGCAGACGGTCAATGGCTACCACATTGTACTACAGACGTTTTCCATACAGAAGCAATCCCCTTGTCCCCTATGCTTCTCCGCCATGGAAAGCTCATCTAATAGAATTGGAGCAATAGACTTACGCACGAAAGGTGCAATACAAGCGGTGCGTGGACGAGGGGGCTTCTTCAGCAATATGTTTCTCGTCTGCAAAAAAAAATGGAGACTTCAGGCCGGTGATAAATTTAAGAGACCTGAATGTCACTTCAAGATGGAAGGCATACACTTACTACGAGATCTCCTACAAGAAGGAGACTGGTTTACGCGTCTAGACCTCAAACATGCATATCTGTCGATTCCAATTCACAAACACAGTCATCCCTTCCTTCGGTTCCTATGACACGGCTTCCCATGGCAGTTCACTCCCCTCCCTTTCTGACTTAGCTCTGCACCGTGGTGTTTCACAAAAATGCTGAAACCAGTGGTAGCCCATCTCAGAACTTGAGGGATCAGATGCATCATCTACCTGGACGACATACTCCTGTTCTGCAGAATGAGCGAACTGGCTTCACAACATACCAACTATACGGTACAATTATTGGAATCTCTGGGATTCATTGTCAACAGGGCCAAGTCCTCACTGACTCCCAGTCAAACAATTCAATTCCTGGGCTTCGAGATAGACTCCAGGTCCTGCACACTCCCCCTTCCATCTTCCAAAGTGACAGCCATCAGGAAAGAGGTCCGCAGTGTCCTCAAGCTCGATTCCATCCCACTCTGACAACTGGCTTGGATCGTTGGCCTACTCTCCTCCTAAATCCAAGCCACATTTCCAGGTCCCCTGCATTATCGTGCCATGCAATGGCTGAATGCCCGCTTCCTCAGATGGAACCCCACATACAACCAGCCGGTTCCGCTGACGAGGTGCATCAGGAACTCGAATGGTGGCTCAACTGCATGCAAGCATGGAATGGTCGAGTCATCTTTGGTAACCACCCGGATTTCATACTGGAATCGGACGCGAGCCAATGGGGATGGGGTACCACCGATGGGGACACATCCACAGGAGGAACATGGACAACCCAGGAGCTCACAATGCCCATCAACTGCCTGGAATTATTGGCTGGATCATTCGCTATCCACAGTACATCAATCGTTTGGGAGGGACTCGCTCCCAGACATTGGTAGAATTAACAAAGGAAATTTTTGACTATTGCCTCCCACGCAACATCACGATCAGGGCTGAACATCTACCAGGGGACTCAAACCTTACAGCAGATTGGTACTCCCGACATTGGAGAGACGCCAGCGACTGGCAATTAAGTCCGCAGATATTCGCTTGCCTGAACCAACGGAGAGGGCCATTCCTATTGGATCTGTTTTCCTCTCGCAACAATCATCAACTACCAAAGTTTTTACAGCTGGCTTCCAGACCCGCATTGCATAGCACTGGATGCCTTCACCCAACACTGGCCAACACAAGGGGCTTATGCCTCTCCCCCATTCTCAATGATTCCAGGAAAGTCCGAGAGTACTTCAACACATTCTGAAACGGGAAGTGACGATAATCCTTCTGACGCCACTATGGCCGAGCCAACCCTGGTTCCCAGACCTCCTCAAAAT
Organism: Pelobates cultripes; assembly: GCA_933207985.1. Classification (NCBI taxonomy): domain Eukaryota; kingdom Metazoa; phylum Chordata; class Amphibia; order Anura; family Pelobatidae; genus Pelobates; species Pelobates cultripes. The sequence goes on along the minus strand of OW240912.1, from coordinate 174,111,549 downwards.
GTATTGCAAGGACCCAATTCTCCTGCCGGATGACTCAACCCTACTCCTGGACCCAGTGGGGAACCCACACCCTATGCTTCTGGACAGATCTGGACAGTGGCCTGGACTCTTTCAGGGGAGCATGGCGTACCAACGACTTATCAACAACTAAAGACCTATTGTGGGACTCCTGGGCCCCAGGAACACGAAAGAGCTACCTATCTGCCTGGAGCAGTTGGTAAGTGGGAGGGACCTTGATCCCTTTACAGCTCCTGTTTCCGAGATCATGAACTTCCTCTCTTCAATCTTCGAGGAAGTTAAGTCATATCGCCCCATCAATGTCATCAGGTCCGCTATATCGTTGGCCCATGTACCGTCCAAGGGGAGGGCGGTTGGTCAAGATCCTCTAATCTGTAGACTACTATGAGGCCTCCAACTCCCAAGTATCAACATCTATGGGATGTGGACGTGGTACTCCGATTTCTGAGGAGATGGCCACCTAACAAACTTCTATCCTTACATCAATTGACAGCCAAATTTACCTTTCTATTGTGCCTCGTCTCAGTTCCTCAAGTCTTGGACATACGGGCATTCGATACGGACGCCTTTACTGTCGGTACGGAAGGGGTCACATTCCGCATTTCATGACGGACTAAATCCGATTTGTCATCTGTCTTCTACCCGTTCTTCGCCTCTGACCCTCATCTATGTGTGGTTGCAGCTTTGTGGGTATATGTGACGGCAACGAAGACGTTACGATCGTCAACATCCCGGCAACTACTGGTTAGCACTCACAGTCCAGTTTCGGTCACCTCACTGTCCAGATGGATTAGATGGCTCCTCACTCTAGCCGGAATAGATCCTTCTTTCGGTGTGCACTCCGTGCAAGGAGCAGCGGCATCATCAGTGTTTATAGCAGGCGCTTCTCTGTGGGATATCTTACAAGCAGTGGACTGGTCTCACGAATCTACGTTTGGACATTCTACTTACGTCCATCGTCTAACGCTGTGTTTCTCTTCTGCCAAAGCGTTAAAATTGCAAAATATGAAGCGTCATGTCATGTTGTAAAATTGCTACCGGGATTATTGCATGCTGTATGTATTTTCCCTGGATGATTTTATGCTGTTCCTGTTACCCAGCAGAGATACCGTGGATTAAACTACCGCTACACCCCCTTTTACTATCCTCTCTATAAATTAAGAGAAGGTGTAACTATCTGATTGGATAAAGAGGAAAAGCTTGCCTTGTTAAAGAACACAATAAAACCTGTGCTATGCAAAATGTCGGAGATGTTTACTGTGAGCAACATGTGTCTGTGTCATGGTAACCTCTTCCCAGCGCTGCAAAGAGATTGTAAGACAAACCAGAGATTGCTAAATTACAGAAGTCCATGGCAAAGACGTGCTCAATTAAAGAGGTCTTCATTTTACTCTTACACTAATCATTTATAGTTTTTTTTAAATCTCTAAAGTTTTCAGCTGTATGGTTAAGGGACAGGGACAGTGCACCCAGAGCACTTAGTGAGATAAAATGGTCTTGGTGCCTATAGTGTTCATCCCACAGGTACCCAGGCATCAGAATGCTTATCTTGATGAGAGGATGTACTGTTAACTTTGGACATTTATTGATAGACCTGTCTTAGAGGGTGGTATGTTCTTGTTCTATGAAAGCATTTAAACATGTTCTGAACTGTACAATCAGGATTCATTATTCAGATGTTTTATTATCCCATTTCTGAATAAGATTTCTAAAATAGGCCTCTATCCTGAAAATAGGAATCACTGTAGTCATGCACTGGGTACAACAAATGTTGTAGCATTACTAAGTAATTATTTTATATAAAGTAAATTCGACAGAAGATGGATATGACAGGTGTGACAGACCGCCTGCCACCCCGTCTGGGTGCCTCAGTCAATCGATGCTCCTAGTGCTCACCGGACACCATATGCACTGTAGACCTCACAAACCACCGCAGCTTGGTTGGGGTCTCGCCATCCTCCACCCACACTGGACCCAAGACCAGGATCCAGCTTCCAGTGGGTGAACCTCTCCTCCAGGAGATTATAGCTGTAAAGCTCTTATAAGAGCTAGTGATATAGCTTGTATAGCAGGTCCCTACAAACACGAGGCGAGGCTCTATGTTGAGGGTAAAGCAGGACTGAATTTTAATGGTGCCACACTGGCATTTTATGATAATCCTCATGCAATTCTCATGGACCTTGTTGGGGACTCCAACACAAAGACACAGACCAATAAGAACAGTGATTAAATGCATGACACTCCCATAACAAACATACAATCACTCCCCTCTGCCTGGGAGATAATTGAGTCAGATACTGTATCAATTCAATTATCTCCAGGCAGAAAAAACACATATTTTACAAAAAAGTACCCCCAAAACACATGATATCCCCACAATTGTTACATCCCCTAATAGCCCTGATCTGGGTGACCAACATATCCAAAAATTAGCCAAATCAATTCACGGGTTTAAAAATTCTATGGACGTCATATTTTGACCGACCACATGCATGGTCCCATTCCCAAAACAGTTCCAGAGAATCAGGCTGTGCGGCCAGTCTTCTCCGGGGATTCGAAGGACCGTTTGAAATATCAAATGTAGCCATTCGTGGATAAAGTCAGTGTATGTCTCTTGTTATTGAGTTTCTTTTTACCAAACGCCGTTCGACTCCCATTTGATTAGCTGAAAATCCATGGTAAAGGTAAAGTTTGCGCCGTCGAGTGTCCAATTTGCGTTCCATGAACTCGATGACCAAACACCGCTCATTGTACTCGCGGCTTAAGATGGCTGCCGCCACGTGGTCAAATGGCACTTCGAATGGGTTTGGGGGTTCGAAATGCCGCTTCAGGAGTTCTAATTGTTCCTGTTAGAAGTCCAAGAGGCACAACCAGAGTCTTTAACCCAAAGTTCATTACAGGGGCCATAGTCTCAGGGCAAGAGGCTGACAAGTATGCCCCTCCAAGAACCTGTGACGAGGTCCAGTTCGTCACAACAGGTGACTGGGATATGATAGAAAGTTGTGGGTTCCCAGTGGTGGGTTCCCAAGTTACCAGTGGTGGAACTAATGCAGTAATTTCTTGTGCCCCTTCTATCTGTCATTTAACTCCCATAATGCTTTGCCAGATGGGGATCTATCACTTGCTCATCCTTGCAGGGTTGTATTCCGCACTTTACAGTGTTTAAATGTACGAATGCTTTTTCATGGATTATGCATGAGTGAATGTAGGGGTGTGTGTGTATAAAGTGGTGGTATTTGAATGCAGGTATTTAAAGAGTCCTTTCTATGAGCGTGGATTGCACAATACTGGATTTATGATAAGTCGTTTGGACTATTATTACTTTTATCATTCTTTTTAAGGCGCACCCTTTTCTGTTTTGTGTTATTATGCATTTGTGTGTAGTGTTTGTTTTTGAATGCAGGGGTGTATTTATATATAATAGTGTTTTAATAAAGAGGTGTGCTTGCATGTAGTGATGACGCTTGAATGCTGGGGTGTGTTTGTATGCAATGTTGATGTTTGAATGCAAGGGTGTATTTGTGCGCAGTGTTGGCATTTCAATGCTGAAATGTATGCATACATACACTTATGCTACCATAAACACACACTGATACACTTAGTAACACACACACAGACACACATACAGATAAAGACACACAGATACACCCTGACACACATATGCAGACACAGATACACACACTGACACACAGATGAACACACACAAACACACAATGACACACATACAGATTCACAGACACACAATGACACCCATACCAATCAGCCACCCTCCAGTTTCCTTCCTTTTGGGTGCAGGACGGTGGCTTCTGCTGGCTGAGGCTGTTGGGAGAGTCAGAGGTTGACTGTAGCTGTTTGCGCCGCATCCTCTCTGCCTTACCCTCCTCATGTCTTCCCTCTTGCGTGGGTCAGTGTCTGTGTTAACTGGGAGGGAGTGTCCTGCTTTCTTCCAGGCTGGAAAATATTAGAGGGGCATGGTCACCAGGGGCGGGCTGGGCCGGGAGGCAGGGAGGCAATTGCCCCCCAGGCCGCCCTAAATTCTGTTGGGACCGGCCGCTGCAGGGCCGGCCCTTTAAATGCTGCAGCCGCCTGAACACTCTGTGAAGAGCCTCAGGCGGCTGCAGCTGCTCCTCTCCTCTCCAACCCCTCCCCTGTAGCATGGCCAAGCTGCTCGCTGGTCCGCGGTGCCCGGCCGGACTGATAGGAAGGCGCACGCTGAGTGTGCACTTCCTTTCAGTCCGGCCGGTTACAGGAAACAGAAATTCCAGTTCCGCTCGGAGTTTCTGTTTCCTGTAACCGGCCGGACTGACAGGAAGTGCACACTCAGCGTGCGCCTTCCTATCAGTCCAGCCGGGCACCGCGGACCAGCAAGCAGCTCGGCCACGCTACAGGGGAGGGCAGGGGAGAGGTGAGGAGTGGGGGAGTAAGGGGGGGAGAAGTAAGTGAAGGGGAGAAGCAGAAGGGGAAGGAGGGAGTAAGGAAGGAGGGGGGAGTAAATGAAGGGGAGAAGGCGAAGATGGGGGAGGCGAAGATGCGGGTGTAAGTGATGGGGGGCGAAGATGGGGTGTAAATGAAGGATGGGGAGTAAGTGAAGATGGGGTGTAAGTGAAGATGGGGAGAAGTGAAGGAGGGGGGGAGAAAGTGAAGGAGGGGGGAGTAAGTGAAGGAGGGGGGGTAAGGGAGGCGGGGAAGATGGGGGGAGTAAGTGAAGGAGGGGGGAGTAACAGAAGGAGGAGGAGGGGGAGTAAGAAGAAGAAGGGGGATATGAAAAACGGGGGGTAAGAAGAACAAGGGGGGAGTAAGAAGAACACAAGGAGGAGGGGAGAGAGTAAGAGTGAGGAGAAGGGGAGATGAGGAGAAGGGGGGGACTGAGAAGAACACAGGGAGGGTGGGTGGTGAGGAGAACACAGGGAAGGGAAGGTGAGGAGGACACAGGGAGGAGAGGACACTACGCGCACACACACACAATGCATCCCTATACATACACAGAAACACACAATGCATCCCTACACACACAGAAACACAACATGCTTCCCTTACACACAGAAAAACACACAATGCATCCATTACACACACACAATGCAACACTTACACACAAAGACAATGCATCCTTTGCACACATACACAGAAACACATAATGCAAACCCTTACACACACTGCTTTTCTTACATACACACAGAAACACAATGCATCACTAACACACACTCAATGCACACACTTACAGACACACACCTTGCATCCTTTATGCATACAAACACAGATTCACACAATGCATCCCTTACACACAACCAGAAACACACAATACATCCCTTATACACAAATACACACTGCTTCCACTACACACAAACACACTGCATCACCTGCACAAACTGGTATTCCTATACACTACATACCATAAGTACACATATTAGATCCTCTACAATAACACATAACACATCCCCTACACACTCCACTCCCTGTGAGCAAACTCATGGGTGGGTGGAACATATAAGTGGACTTATGAGTGGGCCTTGTGGGCATACTCACCGTCAGGCCCTGGGGCCCAGACCTTGAGCTGTGTAAGGGGTCCCCCAAAAAATGGAGCTGCTTCCAATTCTCCCAGAACATTGAATTTTGTGACCACAGTTGCAAACAGCCTCCAGAGATCCTGTTCTACACCAGACCAGTGGAGCCAAACTGCAGCCCATCATCCTCATTTGGTTGTAAGTAGGCAATCTAGTATATTATTAGTGACACTAATCTATAATTTACATTACATTAAAGGGACACGATAGTCCCCAGAACGACTGGAGCTTAATAAAGTGGTTCTGGTGTCTATAGCCGGTCCCTGTAGGCTTTTTAATGTAAACACACACTGTGGGCAGCACTGGCGTTAGTTCGTATGGCAGCTCATATAGGTGGGGCATTGTGATGTCACATGGGGGGCGGCAAATACAGCTGTTCCCCATGCAGCCACAGGTGCTACTGTGCTGGGAGATTGTGATTACTCTTCACTTCCTCCCAGCTTACAGAGCAGCGCATGGAAGAGAGAGAGGAGAATGCATGATTTAATCTTACAACAAATCCAGTAAGCAAATCTTTATAAATTTGGAGGGATCAGCTCTGTTTCCACAGTTTATTGGTGTTTACTATGATGTCTGTATTAATATTGAGGGATTTCTAAGTAGTAACATCAGTGTGTGTCTGCAGGGCCAGCCGTTGGGGTGTGCACGTTGTGCGGTCATGCAGGGTACCATCACAACAGAGGCGCCCGGCGGACAACACAGCTCACAAGTTGGGGACACCAGCCTATTCAATTTTAAACGATTCGCTGGTGGTCCACTGGTGCGCATCAGCAGTAGGTGCAGTCAGATTATAGCCTCTCCCTCGTGGTGCCGGCGCTCAGTTAGTGAGTCAGAGCACAGGCTCAGAGATTCTCAGCCTGCGCTCTGACAACATTGAAAGTCAGAGCCGTGAAGGAGCGGGTATGGCAAAGAGCTACTGATTAGCATAACATCAATATCCGTTATAAAACCAGGAAAAGGTGGGCACCGTTGCACTGATTTGGTGGTGCAATGGGCCACTGGACTGGTTTTGCCCCCCAGGCCTAAGGCTGCCAGCCCTCCCCTGATGGTCACACTGTTAAAGTGCCATAGTGCACGACCAGGCCCCTTATTGACACATACCCATGGTAGCTCAGTTACTTATCTTACACCATGCTTCATATTTAGGGTTAAAAGGGTTTTCACACTGGCTAGGATGTACACCAGCACTCAAGTGGTACTTCGATCACTGTTAGTAAAGATTTCCTGCGTCAGAAATTTTCATTTATGTCATGCCATGGACTTCTAATCAATTTGGAACTCTCTGTGTTTCTCCTTGTCCCCAAACCATCTGGCGAAGAGCCCCAATGAACTAGACAAGACAATGTAAGGTTCAAGGTGACGTCTAACATTTAATAGGCTGTGTAACAGGTTATTTTTAAGAGGAAACAGTGGTGGTCTTATAAACATTATCCAATGATAACATCATTCCTCAATCTTATCTCAACATATCTTATCCTATATCCAGCTTGCAGGTGTAATGGAGGACTACTCATTATAGTTTCAGTTTTACTACGCAGCTGAAATAAAAAGTTACTACGCACTCATAAGATAGATATGTTACTACACAGTTAGAATTACAGAAATAGAAAACAGGAAATCAGACCAAAGCTCTGAGACAGGAAAGTTTATAGCTCTGAATAGAGGTATTTTCACTAAGCATTGTATATAGACAAAGTATATTATTTCAAATAGCTGACATGCTCCAAGTTAGCCAATTTTAAACAGACTGAACATCAAGTAATCTGTAGCTTGAGCCTTGGGTCAATACAGGCAAAGTGTATTATTCCCAATTATGACTGGTATCCTAATGGCACTAAATATAGTCCAGAGGTAAACCACAATCAGTATCAGTACTTATAACACACTCTCCAACAAGTACTGATACATCTACATTTTACATTTAAAGCATAAACCTAGAACAAAAGTACCAAGTACAAAGTACCAATCCTCGCAAGACTTATTAAGTGCAACCTGTATCATTTTATAGGTTATATTCAAAGAGGAGTGCGACAATGCTCTAATGGTATAAAAGAAATCTGGTCAATACTCATTTACAAAGTTTAATATTTATAATACTTTGTTTCAGTGAAATTATTTGTATGTAGAATTAATGTACATGTAGCCTTTTCAAACCCCTATTCTGATATTAGCAACATATTTGATTTTGTGGCAGGTAATGTTCTTTTGTCGTTTTTGTTTTCTTTTTTCTCCATTGTATGAGTAGCTGTAATCTTCTGAGCACAGTTTACTAAAAGCACTATATTTCAAGTGTGCGCCCTACTAGTTTTTTTGTGCTGAGTGGTACTAGAACATTTTGCGGAGCTGCCAAGGTAGCAGCAGAAATTAGAGTACTAACCCTTTCAGTACTTTATTTTACATCGGAAACTCAATAAATATTGTAGATTTATACTGTATTGTATAGGAAAAGGTAATCACAAATCTCAGAATGTGTCTCTGAAAGTGCAAATTCATAAAAAATTTGATATAATGTTTATGTGTGGACATGATCTTAAATATGTGAATAAGGAAAAGAAACAATAAAACAAAAATATGTTGTTCTTTTTTGATATATTGATATATTATTTTATACATTAAATATTTTTTATATTTTAATATTTAGAAAAACTATGTTTTAAAAAAAAAAGTATATAAAAGCATAAAAATTATTTGAAAATCTTATCCAAAAATATTAAATCGATGCCTGTGTGTCATGAGTATATATATCTGGTAGAAATCATACCAATATACTGCAGACTGGTGTATGGGTTGTATAGATTATCTTTTGGCTGTATCTAAGTGGGTTGGTTGGTATATTTCTGTAATTATCAGAACAGAAATAATAGTAAGGTGCCCTTAGGCAGAATTTGCTGGCCGGGCACCATTCACCATAACTTCATAAAGAACAAAGCAGGTCCCAAACCAGTGACTTGCATAAGGCCCAGTGGAATCTTCCTTTGGTAGTTCCCAGCAATAGACTGAACAACATAACTCTTCCTTCCCATTATCCTATATCCCCTGTAGTATAAAGCACTGCACATGGAGCTTTGTATACTGGGTGTGTGATTTTATATATATATATATATATATATATATTCACTTTGTGCTGGCTAGGTAAGAAGTTGCAGATTATTTGGTAAAATACATTATACTTTTTATGAATGATTTTGTTTCACATTTTAAAGTCATGACATTTTTTTATAACAAAAACTAATGCTAAAGGATCATTTCCTTTAAACTAAACAAAGTAAGAAGTTGCATAAAAGAATCTTGACACTTGAACTGTTACCTAGTCAACTACCCGAACAAAAATGGCACATCCATTTATATTAAATAATTTCATTTAACAAAATCCACAATATTGAAGTGTATGTGCATTCATCTTAACAGAATGTTCAAGTACCTGCTGTTTAACACACCAATCAGCAATCAAAAATTCAGCCTTGCTGATGTGCACATTATATTTACTTGGAAACTTATTCTTAAAAAGGTGCTTAAAATTGATCTATTAGGCGAAAACCCAAGGGAACCAATTTAATTAAAGCTTTTAGTCCTCCACTTTTACCACTTCAACAATTTGCTAAAATAACTAAACAGTTAAAATGAAATTTGCTATAGATGGGTTTATTCATTGATTACCTGGGATTACATTGCAAAATAATTCTTGTTTCAACATTACCAGTCGAAGATAAAGTGCAGCCCTAGGAATATTTTATAGGCTAAATTTAATTATACTATGTCTCGGAGCATCCAATTAATTGTAACTGCTAACTGCTGGGCACATACCTTTCATAATAACATCCAGACATTCAATAGCATCCTCAATTTGACTCAGATGTCAGCAACACCTAGGGATTTTCTGTTCTCCAAGATATTTAGTCCAAATTACTAATATAAGACATAATCCTAATTTGTATTTGGAATGTTTAGTAAGATTGACAGCAGTGTGAGAGTAATTTTATTTAATTAGTTAAAAAAAAAATTTTTGTAAATGTTCTTGTGACGGACCCTCCGCCGACGGATGCTCCCCTAGTGCTCACCAAGGACCATCAGCACCGCACCAGACACCATAAGCACTGCAGACCTCACAACTGCCACAGCTTGGTTGGGGTCTCTCCGTCTTCAGCCCACCTGATAGTCCTGATCTGGGTGAACAACATATCCAAAAATCACCCAGATCGGAGCAGGGATTCAGGAAATTCCTGGAAGTCTCTTTTGACTGACCGCACGCATGGTTTTCATGCCCAAAACAGTTCCAGAGAATTAGGCTGTGTGGCCGGTCTATTTCCAATGAGTAAAGTGCACTTTGAATAGTCGAACGGGACTGTTCGTGCACAAAGTCAGAGTTCAAGTGTGTTCGGTAGATTACTTCTACTGAATGGCGCTCTGTTCGTGGGGATTTAGTCGAAGTTAACTGGAGGTGGAAGTCCCAGCGGTGTTCGTGCCGTCGAGTGTCCGATTTTAGTTCCACGAACTCGACAGCAAAACACAGCTGACTGCGTTCGACTAAACAAGATGGCCGTCACCACGTGTCACCCAGCCTTTCGTCAATTAAGCTGTGGTTAACCACAACTTCAACCAGCAGCACACTTCCAATTGTGGGTGGTCCGGTACTTCGGCTGTTCGACGATTCGAAGTACCATTTCAAATCACTTCGAAAGGTCAAAGTGATACTGGTAAAAGTCCCAGCAGGCAGAAATAGTGCCATAGAGCCAAATAAGTCCCAGGGGCCATAATCACAAGGTGAAAGGTTGGCAAGCAGCCCTCTCCAAAACCCAGTGGCAAAGTGATTTTCTAAAATGTAAAAAATGGAATATGCTGTGAAGGACCACATTTTAGTGCATGTGACGTACTGAAAATCACAGCATTAATTTGCATATTATTTGAACAAAGTATGTCATCAGAGTCCTGAGATCTGCAGAAGAGGGTTTTATTATCTAGATGGGGAGGACATGAAAGATGTAAAGGACCCAAGATAAGAAGCTAGTTTTAAGAAATTTAAACCTTTTTGTGCAAGTTATGTGTTTTGTTTTTGGATTACAGGGTTTAGAGATGATACTTATTTTACCAGAAAATAAAGATACAAAGATTGTTCAAAATGGTAATCGATGGGTGGAAAATAGTATATGACATACTCAGATTCAAATTTTGTAAAATTTTGGATATCTGAACTTTTACTTGGTAAATATATGTGAAAACATTATTAGTAGATTCTCAGTAGAGAAAATGATGGCTAAATCAGTTATGGTCAAGGCATGCACCTTTAGCAATTTGTCTGTGCCTGGATAACACTGTGAAGGCATGACCTATAAAATGAAGAGGGAAGAAAGTGGGCTGCCTTGGCTGGTGCCATTTGTCAGGTGTGACATATAGGACTTTAAGGAGACACACACATAATTTGAGTAGTATGTAGACAAAAATGCCTTGGCAGAGAAATATTTTTTGTATTTTAGTATGAAGCAGCACTAAAGTAACAACATAACCACTCTGAAAAGGTGCAGATCAGTGTATAACTACTCGCTCTGATTGTCAAAAAGTAAACCTCAAGCATCATAACACCACAGTACACTGCAGAAAGTGTTTAAAGTACTCAACCATTTCCAAAAAATATCAAGATAATATTGCAGTACAAGGTAATACCACATACCATAGAAGTCACATATAGACATCTGAGACTCAACATAAAAATATATATATATATATATAAAAAACAATATAGAGCAACATGTTAATGTTATTATTATTATATTTATTAGTAGTATTTATAAAGTGGCAACAAATTCTGCAATAGGTGGACTAACAGACAAGTATTTGCAACCAAACTAGTTGAACAGAGTGTTTTAAGGGGCCCTGCTTAAACAAGCTTAGATCCTACAAGGACTAAGGTAAAGTGGCACAGGAGGTTGGGGTAGGATACATTTAATATATGGGAAAAAGTAAGTTACTAGAATAGTTTACAAATAAGTTTTTGGAAGACACAGTTGCAGGAGAGGAAGCAGGGTGGGTTACCAAGTTGCTGGGAGGGAAAGCTATTAACAGTTTAATTGATATGCTTACCTAAAGAAGTGAGTTTTTAATGATTTTTTGAAGGAACTGAGACTGGGTGAGAGTCTAACAGTGCAGATAAGGGAGTTCCGTAAGTAGTAAATAGCCCTAAAAAAGTCCTGAAGTTGGGCATCATCTGGAAATGCATAAGACTATTTACACTTTTAACTCTCTTCTTCGCCCTGTTGCTCCTGCTCCTCCTACCAACTTAACAGCCACAAACTTTGCAACTCACTTCACTGATAAGATCTCTCATCTCTCTCCTTCCCCTTACAATTCTTCCCCCAAACTCACTCCCTCTGCTGTTCTCTGTTCATTCACAGCCGCTACAGCGGTAGAGGTTTCTGATCTACTCCAGTCCTCCCGCCCCCTCACCCGCTCCCTTGATCCTATTCCCTTGCATTGCATCTATACTCGGTCTCTTTCTCTTGCTTTGCCTCTCAATAAAATTCTCAATCTCTCCCTCTACTCTTGCATATTTCCATTACCATTCAAACATGCAACTGTAACCCCGATTCTAAAAAAGTCCAACCTTAACTCTAACTCCCCGTCCAACTACCGCCCTATCTCACTACTGCCTTTTGCATCCAAGATCCTTGAAAGACTTGTGTATGTGAGATTGACAGATTTCCTCAAGTCCAATTTTCTGACCGAGCCACTTCAGTCTGGATTCCACGCTCAGCACTCTATGGAAACCGCTCTGACCAAAGTATCAAACGATTTACTTGCTGCAAAATTTCATGGTCACTACTCTATCCTAATTCTCCTTGACATTTCCACTGCTTTTGATACTGTTGATCTTCAACAGCTTCTTCTCATTCTCTGTAATCTCGTTCCATGAGATATTGCTTTCTCTTCGTGCTCCTCCTACCTCACCCAGTGCTATTTTAGTGTTTCTTTCTCTGGCTCTGCCTCTTCCTTCCAACCTCTCTCTGTTGGTGTCCTCCAAGGTTTAGTCCTTGGTCCCCTACTGTTCTCTATCTATACTGCCTCCCTTGGCAAACTCATCAGCTCCATTGGCTTCCAATATCCCTTCTATGCAGATGACATGCAAATCTATCTGTCCTCCCCTGATGTTTCCCCGCCCCTCATGACTAGTGTTTCTGACTGCCTCTCTGCTATTTCTAATTGGATGGCTGCCCAGATTTTACTATTTAAAATATAATAAGTCATGATTTTATTAAAGACTATTATTTTGCTCTCCTCTTTCTTTATCCCCTCAGCAGCAAGAAAAGTGAAAAACATACAGTGAGGGAAAAAAGTATGTGTTCCCCTGCTGATTTTGAACATTTGGCTACTGACAAAGAAATGATCAGTCTACAATTGTAATGGTAGGTGTATTTTAACAGTAAGAGACAGAATAACAAAACAACAGTTAGTGTGATTATTCACAAATGGAAGAAATACAAAATAACTGTCAGTCTCCCTCGGTCTGCTGAGCAATCACAGAAGAAGCAACGTGATGGAATGTGGTCCATAAGTAAAGTGTCAATGCCAGCGGACTCCATCCACTTAACTATATATAAAAATATAATCCAAAATAGAAAAAAAAAAGAGAGAGAACGCAATAGTGTAATATTATAGACTCCAAACAATAATGGAGAATATATTGCACTCACGAGAGTGTAATTGCTTGCAGGCTCATAAAAATATCTTTGGGGGAAAATGCCTTCTTTTCTTGAGAAAGACTCAAACATAGTGCAAAACCGACTTAAAAATTAATACTTTTATTCAAAACTGCACTCACAAGATATATGGGTAAATATTGCACATCAAAATCACCAGAATCAAATTACAGGTCCATTCGACAGGAACAGGTCCACATCGACAGGAACAAAAAGTTGGCAAAAAAATCCCAAAATAGAAAACAAATATTAAACAATAAAGTAATAAAAAGTTAACTTGCAGTACAGGAGTTCAGCACTTATGTAGGTCTCCTGGCCCTACATGTTCCGTTCTGTTTCAGACTTCCTCAGGGGCATCCTAAAGTATGAATGAAGATCTTCTCATTTGTTCTATTTATTTATTTATCTGTATTTTTACATTTATATGTATAAACAAGCAGAAAATAATTTATTCACAAAAATTACCATAATACCATAACAGACATGCATTAATATACATGTATAAATGAAGTGGTGGTGGTGGGGCATATTGAGGAAACCGGCCTTGGGGCAGCAAGTAGGGTAAATCCATGAAGACTTGAAAAGCTGTGCCTTAGAGTATGACTTCCAGCTGGGTAGATTGAAGAAACTTGACAAAAATGCCAATATCTGGAGAGCCCCACAGTGATTGAAATTGAAAGACAAAAGACTTATCCAGGTGCCAGTCGATTGAGTTATCTGGAATGCAAATCCTTAAAGGGACACTATAGTCACTAAAACAACTACAGCTTATTGTATTTGTTCTGGTGAGTAGAATCATTCCCTTCAGGATTTTTGCAGTAAACAGTGTCTTTTCAGAGAAAAGGCAGTCTTTACATTACAGTCTAGGGACAGCACCAGTGGCCACTCCTCAGATGTGTAGTGTGCAGAACTGACATTCAGTGTCTCTACCCTCTGCATGCAGACACTAAACTTTCCTCAGAGATGCATTATTCCATGCATTTCTATGAGGAGATGCCGATTGGCCAGGGCTGTGTTTGGCTTGTACTAACTCTGCCCCTCATCTGCCTCCTTGACAATATTAGCTGGTCCAAAGCTTTCCTATGTGAAAGCATTGTGATTAGCTCAGATCACCACTTTAATGATGTCAGCCAAGTTGGCAGATCAGGGGCACAACCAGCACCAGCTGACTAGGATAAAGGTAAAATGTTACTATATTTAGCAGGATATGGGTGGTCAAGGGGCTAGATGGTGTTTTTAACAAGCACTATAGCGTCATGATACATGTTTGTGTTCCTGACCCTATAGTGTTCCTTTAACGGTTTTGGACAGGCAAGGAAGGTACTATGTTCCAGGCAGAAAGCAAGATCTTTATATAGATATACATGAAAAGCATCTTCATGGGGGCAGGGCCTGTTACAAAAGACTGGAAATCACTATGTTGCTGTTTTAACTCACCGATTGATACTGTTTGCCACTGCATAAGTGAAGCAGAAGACCACACGAATGGATTATGCGAACCCTTATGAAGGCTCCATTCGTGGTACGAACGGGGGACCCCCCACAAACTGGCGTGTGCCGCCACTTAACCCCGTCACCCCACAAACTACCGAACGGTCGACCACCCGGCCCTCGGAGTGTGGCAGCCATTAACCACCCAGGTGCCTGCGGTTTGCGGTTAACCACAACGTAATTGGTAGGCCTGGGGGCATCGACGTTCGCACCCAAAGTACCGAAGGGAAAATACCGAACTATCAACCGAACGTAGCCCCTACAGCGGGTCGTGTGGCGCTCGTTAACTTGTGGTTTTTGCGGTTAACCGCAGGTCAAGTACCCTGCTCCCAGGTGGTCCTCATTCCCTTACCGAACGAGCCCACTACCAGCCAGACAGCGGGACTTCGCATGAACTGATACCGAGCTTAGTTCCACGAGTTAGACACGAGGTCCCGCTGCTCGCTAAAACAGCAGAAAACATGGCCGCCAACAAAGACTAATAATCCCAAAATGCCGAACGGACTTCATACGGCAGAAACAGTACATTCTGTTCGTGGGATTAGAGCGCCATTCGCATGTTTTATTTACACGAACGAGAGCCTTCAGATGAATGGTAGAATGCGGGGTTTGTCTTTATTAATGTAAAAGTTATGGATTTTTATGCAGTTTTCTGGGACATAATAAAACGTGGTCTTTGGTACGCTTGGAGATAATTAGATTGTATAACCGTTGGCCTCATTATCTCCAAGCTGGGCGGGCACTAATTCAAATGATACACTGTATTGTGATTGGATATGTGTCTGTACTGTACCTGTATTCCATCAGGTCCACAGGGGGCTGTCCTTGGACCTGAGGAATCACATAAATTGCCATGCTATGTGCCAGTAAAGCCAGTTCGTTTTGACCCTCAACTTGCAGCCTCGACTCATGTTGTAGGGATCCGGGATATTGATGCCTATATCGTGCTTGGGGATATTCTACATTTGCAGTTTACTACCGAAAGACCTCCGTTCGACTCTCTGCAGCGGGAACCAGGACATCCAAGCGATCAACCCTCCTGCTAGACCGGGGGCAATCGTAACAGGGCCTAACCACTGAAACAAGAGGACGCTAACCTGTACAGCTCCTGCTTTGCCGCACAAAATAAGCGGATTCCAGCCACAAAAACCTAATCAAAAGACCTAGCGGGAGGTGATAATGAGAGGCACACAATAGTGCCACACAATCGACCTTTTCAGTGCAACTCACCCGTTCCTCCTGCGGGGCCTACACACGTGATCGGTGTGAGGGAGACGGCCGCTCCCCCGCTGACATCCATGGCGGGAAAACGGAGACAAGGCCCACGTTTCCCCCCCTCTGAACCAGTCATCCCAGTCCGCCCTCAGGAGACCTGGGTACAACCTGGCAAGAGCGCAATGGCAATACAGGGGCCTGAACCAAGCAGTAGCACCACACTCAAAATGGTGGAGGCAGTGTGCCCAACCAGCACTCGAAGCAAGCAGTCGGAGACGGAGACCCGGCTGGACAAAACTTTTCAAGTCTTCTGGGATAAGCTAGAAGCTCTTCTGTCCCCCAAAACCCCAGAGAAAGGGCCTGACACCCTGCCACACACTCCCCCAAGCATACCCGGGAGATCATCAGGAGACAGGGGACCAGAGATGCATCAGGCAACAACAGGAGCAAGACGGCAGTTCCCTGGGACCTGCAAGTATCCATGCCAACGCACATCAGCCCACTCGCCCACCAATCTGGAGCTCCCAGACACTGGTCGAAGGTACACACCACTGCAGCGAGATCCTCCTGCTACTTCCCAACTGGTAAAGGGATACTGCGACTGAACGGATGGCACCTGAAGGAGCACCCAACAAGCTACTCTGCTCCAGAGTATGCCAGCCAGACAGCAACAATAGGGGAGGGATCACACCAGGACACTGCTGTACCAGGGGGAACCCTGATTAAACAGAGAGGCCTACCTTACCGAGCCTTTATAAGCTTGGACAACCAGCAGCACTCCCCCTGGTTAAGGGACTATATTTATCCCCTGGACGGCATAGGTTAAGCGGGGCCTGAAGGACTCGATGGCCATACCCTAACCCGCTGAGGAGATATGAGATACGGCATGCAAGTTGCACACATAAGGGACGCTATCCTGCCTTTTATATATCGTTATTTTTTCTATACATTTTTTCCATGTGATGCAATCCTTAACTTTCCTAAGGGAAGCAGTTATAAGTTTACTTTATTCCTCTTACATAATGTGTTTCCAGTGCATACTCAATGTCCCTCACCTTAGCACTACCTAGCACCTACACGCACGTACGGATGGATAGAATACTATACCAAGAGTAATGCTTACTCAATATAACATGAGCAGCACTATGCCCACTCACGCAATATCTATGCCTATTCGTTATGCCAAAATGCCTGGATTAAGATGTACACTAAGCTGTGCCTAATGCTTATGCCTGTCTGCACACTGCAGACCATAATTGCTTACCATAATTAATAATGCACTCCGTGTGTCTATGCTGTGTACCGTACTTATGCCTGTCTGCACACTGCAGATCATAACCGCTTACCATAATTAATCACTTGTCTCCAACCTTCTTAGCATAGCTATATCATTTAATTTGTTGCTTCTAAACTGATCTTGCGAATTACATTAATGCCCCTAGCCTGTGTAATGCTTCCAAAACACTCAGTTACCCTGCCTGGCATACTATACACCAAGTCTTACATGTTTTGATTTTTGTTTTTAAACTTTTGAAACCTTCACATAGACGTGTATGCACAACCTGTCTAAATCTACACTTATAAAAAAATGTGCCACTACTTTCATACCATAAATGTGAAAACATATGTTCTTATTATGCTTACATAAGCCATTGTGGCACTGTAAGATGTTTTGTTACCCGATGCACAACAAAAATTAAAGAATTGAAAAAAGAAAAAAAAGAAAAGCATCTTCATATTAGTGCCAAAGTCAGACAGTTCCTTCCTCAGATCCACTAAAAAATTTGATTTGGTATTATATAGTACGGAGTAGTTGATGGTGAAACCTGACAGTCTGGTAATGGGGAATGAACTGACCACGAACTGATATGAAGCATCTTCTTGTCGGCTGACTACCTGCCACCTGTGGAGACAAAATCACAGCAAGTGCCCCAACCATGGTTACTTGCCTCGTATTCAATGGTAAAATCTGTTGTAGTATCTGTGGCGAAACCGACCTCGCCACTGGGCATTGGAGAAGACTGATTGCCAGCCTCCTGCCATGTGACTATGGCCCCTGGGATGTATTGCCCTTTAAAGACATTATTTGGCCTTATTGGATTTTGAAACACTTTTTCTGCCCCTTTGAATACATGAGAAAGGTGTGCCCCTCCGCCGTTTCCTGTCTATTGACCAGTTGGAACTTGTTGCTAACCTTTAACCCCATGGCGATTTGACTGTGTTTGTGGGATCTGAGCGCTGTTAGGATATAGTGAGCGCTCAGATCTAAGCTATCTGGGGACAGGTTGAATGTGGGGGTTCTGTTAAGTATAATAGGAATTATGTATTTTTATGTGTTTTTACTGTTGTTGTGAATAGAGCTATTTTCTGTATGCTGGAGATAATTGGCTTACCACACCCAAGCCATGCTTGCAGATGGTCACAAAGGGACTTTCAACTAACTTTTGACCCACTTAACCAATTTGTATGATTTTGACGTATGTTTGTATTTGGAGTATGCTGATTCTGAAAATGTACGTGAATTTATGTGAATGTGATGTATACTTTTAGAGTTATGAATATTGTGTAAAACTGTGTATTTTCCTTGCCTGTGATAATTAAGTTAGACCATTGTGTTTAGTAATTATATCACAGACAGAGGGGAGGATTTTGTGTGGGAGTGTCTGAGTGTATTGTACGTATTGATTGGTTGTTCTGCAAAACCCTGTGGGCAGGGCCGGTGCAAGGATTTTTGCCGCTCTAGGCAAAAAAAAAAATTGCCGCCCCCCCCATATGTCCTGCCCACCATGTGACATCACAATGCCCTGCCCATATGCTCTGCCATATGGGCCAACGCCAGTCTTCACAAAGTGTCTTTTATCTGAAAAGACAGTGTGTTTACATTAAAAAGCCTACAGGCACAGGCTATAGACACCAGAACCACTACATTAAGCTGTAGTGCTTCTAGTGACTATAGTATCCATTTAAAGTGAGGTAAATTAGAGATTAGTGCCACTAATAATATATTGGATTGCCTACTTACCACCAGATGAGGACAAGAGGCTGATGATGGGCTCTGTCTGGCTCTACAGGTCTGGTGTAGAAGAGGCTCTCAGGAGACTGTTTTTAACAGTGCTCACAACAATTAACGAACAGGAAGCAGCTCCATGTTTTAGGGCCCCTTACACAGCTCAAGGTCTGGGCCCCCGGGGCTTGACCGTGAGTATGCCTACAATGCCCACCCATAAATCCAGCTACATGGCCCACCCATGAGTTCTCTCACAGGAAGTGGAGTGTATGTGTGTAGGGGATGTTTTATGTGTTATTGTAGAGGATGCAATGTGTGTGTGTTCTTATAGAATGTAGCGTATAGGGATACCAATTTCTGTAAGGGATGTAGTGTGTTTATAGGGGATGCAGTGTGTGTTTGCATGTAAGGAATGCATTGTATGTTTCTGGGTGTGTGTGTGTGTGTGTATGGGGTGCAAGGTGTGTTTCTGTGTATTTAATTGAATGCAGTGTGTGTCTGTAAGGGGTGCATTGATTGTGTAAGAGATGCATTTTGTTTCTGTGTGTAAGAGAATGAGTGTTTGTGTGAACGTAAGGGATGCATTGTGTGTTTCGGGTGTGTCTGAGTAGGAATGCATTGTATGTTTCTGTGTGGGGGGGGATGCATTGTGTATGTGTGTAGTGTAAAAGAGAGGGTTTGTGGGGTTGGATAGAGACTGAGAGGGGAGCTGCTCTTTATTTTTTTATTTATTTTTTTCATAGTGCTCTCCCCCCCTGTCAATTATTGATTTCCCCTTCCCTCCTGTCCCTCCGTGTTCTCCCCTTCTGTCCCTTAGTGCTCTCCCTTGGCCCCCTGTAGTCCCCCCTTGGTGGTCTTCTCACTCCCCCCTTCCCCCTTAGTGGCCCTCCCTCTCCCAAACCCCTTAGTAGACATTCCCCTCCTCCCCCCACAACCTTAGAGGTAATCTCCCCCCCAGTGGTCATTATCCTCTTTCTCCCCCACCCCTTAGTGGTCCTTTCCCCCCTTAGTGGTCCTCCCTCTCCCAAACCCTTTAGTGGACCTCCCCCCTCCTCCCTCAGTGGTCCTTACTCCCCACCCCCATGTTCCTTCCCCCCCCCAGTGGTCTCCTCCTCACTCCCCAGTGGTTCGCCTCCCCCATTTCCTCCCCAGTGGTCCTTGCTCCCCCCACCTCCTCCCTAGTGGTCCTGCTACCCATCCCTCTCCTCCACCAGTGGTCCTTACTCGCCCCATCTTTCTCCTCCACCTGTGGTCCTTACTCCCCCCCTCTACCTTCAGTGGTCCTTACTCCCCCCCTCCTTCTCCTCCCCCAGTGGTCCTTACTCCCCCTCTGGTCTCCCCTCCTCCACCTCTGGTCCTTACTCCCCCTCCCCCCCTGGCCCTTACTCACCCTCCTGCCCTCCCCGGTGGTGCTTACCCTCCTCCCCTCCCCCTGTGTTCCTTACTCCCCCTCTGGTCCTTACTAACCCTCCCCCCCTCCCCTGGTGTTCACCCCCCCTCCCTTCCCTGGTCTTACTCACCCCGCCTCCCTGGTGGTCCTTGCTCACCCTCCCCCCCTCTAATTGGTCATGCCCTCCCTCACCTCCCCTGTATTTACTTTCCCCCCGGTGTTCGCCTCACCCCCCTCCTGGTGGTCACCTCACACCCCCCTCCCTGGTGTTCCTTACTCCCCGTCCCCTCTGGTCATGTGCCCCATCCTGGTGTTCCTTACACACCCCCTCCCCCCTGGTTTCCCCTTCCTCCCCTGGTGGTCACTTACTCACACCTCCCCGTCTATGTAGCGCGGAACCTGGGGCCAAGACTTCTGTTTCCTGTACCCGGCCACCGGCGGTCTGAAGGGAAGTGCTCACTGAGTGAGCACTTCCTGTCAGTCCGCCGGCGGCCGGGTACAGGAAACAGAGGTTCCGCGCCGCCCGGCCACGCTACATTGAGAGACCTTCAGGAGGGAGTGCTCTGCGCTTCCCTCCTGCCGGTAACTCAAATCTGGCCGCCCTCCACAGCAGTGCTGCGCCGCCTGAGGCTTGTAAAAGCGCTCAGGCGGCGCAGCATGAGGAGCCGCCGGGCACAGGTATCCGGCGCCCCCTGTTAAGGTGCGCCCTAGGCGGCTGCCTAGGTTGCCTTACAGGTACCGCCGGTACTATGTGTGTAAAATGTGCATAAAGCAGAGTGTTTGATTAAAAGCTTCAGTTCTACTTCACCCTCAATTTGGAGTGCCGTCTCTTATTGGGGGAATCTGCTTCAAGGGATTACTATGCTTGTCATACTCCCTTGCTAAATCACTACTAAGCTCTTGTAAGAGCTTGTTCCTGCCTTGCCCTCTGGAGGAGTCTACGGTGGTTATGGTGTCTGCTGGAGTGCTTGGAGCCCTCAGGAAGCGCTAGGAGCATCCTTCAACTGAGGTACCCAGTCAGGGTGCCAGGTGATCCATTACAGTATCAAACATAGATCTGCTGTTTTCCACGTGTCCATGTTCTGGAACCACTAGGTCAGTTTCCCTTTGGCTTCAGATTCCGATCTGAGTAAGTCCTACCCTGTCTGAGTGGGCAGTTTAAAAGCCATTGGAGTGCTGAATAATAAAAAGGGCGCAGAAAGATAGCCTGGATGGTGGCTGAGAGGAAGCCAGCCATTCTGGCCTATTTTAGAAGTGTGAGGAAAACTTGGGATATTAGGTGTCTGAGCTCCTTCTTTGATGTTCTACATCTTGGACAAAGAGAGGCTGACGGTCAATCATTAAACCCAACAACTCCATCGAGTGTGATGGGAAAAGAATGGATTTTTCCCAGTTGATCAAAAACCTGACATTCTGGGAGCTGTCAGTCACAATGCTTGCACGCTCAATTGAGTGTCACAAGATGTGTAGACTGGGGGCAGAGAAAGGCGCTAGAACAAGACAGCGGCGGCGAGTGAAGGAGCTACAATCACAACTAAATGAAGCAGCTTAAATGGCTAGCACAATACAAAGATAACATTTTAAGCTCTCTAAAAAGAGTAAATGTTGTAGAGGGATAATAGGTACCCTTTAAGCATATGTTTATGTATGTTGCATTCTCAGGAAGTGGCACAATGGCCAGAGAGCTATTTATAGGGCAGCAGCTTAGGAGACAACACATTAACATGTAGAAGACATATTTTAGTTTGTAATTCCCCTGATGTCTGGCATTTTCTTACTTTTAGAAGTATGCTTTTATTATTATTGTTATGTGAAAGATGATTTAAGTACTGCAATGAGCGCCTTCCTCCTACACTTTCACAAAACATATAGAAAGCAAGATCATTATATAGTTGCATGAAAGCATCTTTTCATATTACTGTCAAAGACACAAATTAGAATTTCTAGACTCACCAATGTGGCGGCAACAGAAAGCAGAAACTACAAAGGCTAATAAAGAAATTCATAAACAGGGGTTATACCCTCTTGAGTTCAATAAAAGTATGAAATAAGTCTTCTGGATTGAAAATCCTTACTAAATCAGAGAATCAAACACTGCATACAAACTAAGAGGATATTTAACTTTTTTGTTTTTAAACTTCATAAGCAGTACAGATTTCTTAATGTGAGCCTTCAAATGCACCCATCAGCAAAGGGTTTTAATAATCCCTTTATATGTGTCTGCCAGTAGAGCTGTCAGAAGGACAAAGAGTTCAAGTGAATGTAAGAATACATTAAAAATTACTCAGACAGGCTTGCATGTGTCACTCAATACTCAGCTAACTCAATAATTTCTCTGTAAATAAAATTGTGTGACATAAGGCAAAAAAAAAAAGAACGTCACCATTTTAAATTAGGAAATCTATAGGGACACTCCAAACACCATAAACCAATTTATCTGTAAAATAAATTGCTAAGTGTGTGACATAAAGTAGAAAAACCTTTTAAATTGGGAGATCTATAGGGACACTCCAAACACCAAAAACTGGACTCTGTGAAACAAATGTTTACATTGACCAGTCAGTATGCCTCTAGTGCTTGCCAATCAGCCAGCCACTAATGGTGCTTTCCCTTGACAGACTTTGATTCTCAAAGTCCATTATATATGGGATAGGTCTGTGAGGAAGATATCACTTGCGGGTATAGAAAGGGGACTGATGAATGTGTAAGGGTTGTATCAAGTGAAGGGAATAGCAGAGGAAAGTTTAATTCTATGTTTCCACAATATTTATCTACCAAGTCCTTTTCATTAAAAAAAAATATTTATATAGTGTAATATTTATTTTCCACATATTGTTTGTCAACATTTACTACAAACATGGGATGCATAGCAAGTACATGGAAACACGGGATGCATAGCAAGTACATGGAAACATGGGATGCATAGAAATGCAGAATTAAACAGGTGAAAGAGAGTGAAAAACACGTAGCTTTGTTTAAGTGTTCCCTCAGGAGATGGCGTTTTGGTGAGCGGTGCAAAGGTTATTTTGTCCTTGGACACGTGCAATATCATATTTTAGACCAGCCCTGATTATGGTGCTACTTGTTTTTACTTTGTTTTCTGTCGCCTGTTTTATTCCGCATTTCTATGCATCCCATGTTTCCATGCACTTGCTATGCATCCCATGTTTTCATGCACTTGCTATGCATCCCATGTTTTCAATAAATGTTGCCAAACAATATGTGGGAAATAAATGTTACACTATATATATATTTTTAAATAAAAAGGACTTGACAGTTAAATATTGTTGCAGCAAATTGCAAAGTGTATTTATGATGAAAGGTCCTTCGCTGAAGAGTACGAATCTCTGCTTTGACAGAGTCCCAATGTATCAGAATTTGGCATCCCAGTAGGCCCGTGAAAGCACTGATAAACCTGTGACAGTTTTCTCAGTAGCTATAAAAGACAATTCAGTGATTAGCTAAGAAGCAAACCCAAATATCCCACAGAGCAAACTACAGTCCAACATGGCTTTCCCATATGCATGGAAATAGCAAGGGAAGCAGATGCTAACTTTATCATGGGTTAGTAAATTGTAGGGGTAAGCAAGTCTGGCAATTTGAGAAACACATGGAAATAAAACACATCTGTAACAAACACAACATATTCTGCAATTATCACCTAAATCAGCTTCAGTTCAGGGGGTGTGTATTTGATTACTAATTCCAACAACTCTTTTTCATATGAATATTTTTTTGTATGTTTTTCCATTTTTAGTTTAATGCATTACCTATGTTTTCTATTCATTTCACAAATCATAGCACAGATATTCTAGATTTCTTTACGTGCTTTTATTGTACAGGCACAACACATCCACACTGTAAAATGACTTTAAGACCATAATCCCTTGAGTTACTTTTGTTATATTATATGGGAGAAAACATTTTGCCTACTCTGCCATGAACGAAACACTAAAATGGACTGGGTGGAGATTCCAATCAGCAGGATAATTGCATTTAAAAGTTAGCTTATATGTGTTATTTTTTATGTAAATGGTGCATATTTATTTATTTTACTATTTATTTATTTATTTTTATTTAAAGGAACATAGAATGTGACAGCAGATAAGAACCATTCGGCCCATCTAGTCTGCCCAGTTTTCTAAATACTTTTAACAGTCCCTGACCTTATCTTATAGTTAGGGTAGCCTTATGCCTATCCCACGCATGCTTAAACTCCTTTATTGTGTTAACCTCTACCACTTCAGCTGGAAGGCTATTCCATGCATCCACTACCCTCTCAGTAAAGTAATACTTCCTGATATTATTTTTAAACCTTTGCCCTCTAATTTAAGACTATGTCCTCTTGTTGTGGTAGTTTTTCTTCTTTTAAATATAGTCTCCTCCTTTACTGTGTTGATTCCCTTTATGTATTTAAATGTTTCTAACATATCCCTCCTGTCTCGTCTCATCTCCCCTCCCCCCAACTACTACATTTATTAATAATGTAATGCTTTGTTTTTATTCCCCAAGGAGTAGGATTATTTCTTAATAAAACAGTCCCATAGAATCCCCTGCAGGCTATCCCATTTACTGAACATTTAAAATCAGCTCATATTTCATGTTACGTGAGAATCATTTTCAACCAAATAACATTCGTTTAGACGTGAGCACAACATATGGCCTGTAACACCTTCTTCATTGTTCACTAAACCTATATCACTAAATGAAGGTTTACATTTCACATTGAAAGTTCATACATATAAAGCCGATTGTTTGTTTATTTAATTAAATGCTTATTTGAGTTTAAATCCATCAGATTCCGATTTCATTTAGAGTCACTTGCAATAAAAAAGACCTACTTCAGGGTTGCATTTTAACCAGTACATTCCTGGAGTATGCATTTTTCATAGGCATTGCTAATTCAAATCATGATCTGGCAAAAATAGACCCAAAGCCCCAGATTATTCTACTGCTATCTATACCTGAAGAGCAATCACATGAATACAGCTATTAAGTGCATGCGTGAATGTTGATATAATGTGCTGTACGTGCAGAACTGGTTGGAAAGAAATTTCATCAGTGGCATTCACATTTGCATGGGCAACATTTTTAGAATTTACTACTCACGTCACACTTTAGCCCAGTTTATACATATACAGTGCTGTGAGGTATGCCAGTTTAAATCAAGACACTTTGCGGAGGTAGTTGATTCCCATACTGAGAAGATACCTGCAGGTCTATGCACACACAGTATCTGCAGAATCTGTGCTTGCTATCACAACCGTACATATCCGAAAGCACAAGCACAGCAGGCCTATTGCAATCTATGTAGTAATCCAACTGAAACCAGTGATAACCAGAAATCCTAAGGACATAACTGCAAAATCAAGATTTCCTTTAAACACAGTGTATTCGGACGATGCTAATCTTTATTTTACTGTAGAAATGTTTTCTATCTATATTAGAAAAAGATTGTATATTCATCCTGGTATGCTGCCTTGTAATTCTGTAATACACATTGTTATGAAAATGATGATCTGAGAAAGGTCCAAGAAGGGTCTGAAACGCTGGTCACAGATGTAATTGTCACAGTTTGAAAGTTTGCTCAATTATATATTTTGGATTACAAAGTCCTGAGAGTAAGTTAGTTTACTACATGTTACTTAGCTTCAGGGCCGCCATCAGAAATTTTGGGGCCCCTAACACAGCTCAAGGTCTGGGCCCCCCTTCAAGCCTGCCTCCAAATCTCGCCCACAGGAATACACACACACTAACAGATACAAATACTGAAACAGACATACACACATGCATAGGGAGATGCTGAGACACACACACATATACAAGCAGACATACATACTGACAAACATACATATACATACTGCATATTGATATATACATACATACCGACAGGCATACATACATACATACAGACACACACAGGCATGCATACAGACACACACTGGCATACACGCACTGGCATACATACACACACACATACACTGGCATACATGGGCATACATACACACATGCACTGGCATACACACACACTGGCATTCATACACTGGCATACATACACACATACACTGGCATCCACACACTGGCATACACACACTGGCATACACTGGCATTCATACACCGGCATACACACTGGCACACACATACACTGGCATACACAATGGCATACACACACTGGCATACATACACATACACTGGCATTCAGACACTGGCATACACACACATACACTGTCATTCATACACCAGCATACACACACATACACTGGCATTCATACACACTGGCATCCACACACTGGCATTCAGACACACATACACTGGCATTCAGACACTGGCATACACACATACACATACACTGGCATCCATACACACATACACTGGCATTCAGACACTGGCATACACACACATACACTGTCATTCATACACCAGCATACACACACACATACACTGGCATTCATACACACATACACTGGCATACACACACTGGCATTCAGACACACATACACTGGCATTCAGACACTGGCATACACACACATACACTGGCATACACACACTGGCATACACACACTGGCATACACACACTGGCATTCAGACACACATACACTGGCATTCAGACACTGGCATACACACACATACACTGGCATACACACACTGGCATACATAAACACACATACACTGGCATTCATACACTGGCATTCAGACACTGGCATACACACACTGGCATACACACACCAGCATACACACACACAGACACTGGCATTCATACACACATACACTTCCTCCCCAGCCACCCTCCTCTCTTCCTTACCATTTCGTCGCAGGAGGGTGGCTGGGGATGATGGGCATCGGCTGCCTCTCTTCAGGCTGTGTCCTCCTTCCCGCGCGGAGTAAGGTGGGAGGAAGTGACCGGACGTCACTTCCTCCCAGCAGCACTTGCTTCCGGCTGCATTTTTTTTTTTTTAAAGGGGCCCGGTCGCGCTATTACAGCGCTAAACGGGCCCCTGAAGATAATAGGGCCCATTGGGTGGCCCTAAATGATTGGGGCCACCTGATGGGCCCCATCAGCGTGTGGGCCCCGGTGCAGATGCACCGGCGGCAGTTCCGCTGATCCACGTGGGGCCCGGGCGGCCGGGCCCCCCAGGGCCGCCGGGCCCGTGACAATTGTCACGGTTGTCATGCCCTGATGGCGGCCCTGCTTAGCTTACTTAAGTGCAA
>OW240912.1:174053436-174083534 GCA_933207985.1 Pelobates cultripes | reverse complement strand
AAAGTCTGATTTAATAAACTCAATGTCATTGTCTCTTGGTTCGTATTGCGCTGGTATGGAGCACTTGCTGCAGTTGACAGTTTTGACAAAGCTTTAATCCTCTTATGCTTCCCCCCCACCTTCTAAATTTTGTCTAAAAAAGATGGTGATCCAGTATCTGCTGAAATATCAGTGTCAATTAGGGATTATTCTAGCCCTGGTGACTGAATAATCTAAATTTTATTAAAGACAGGAGGCGAATATTTGCTTATCTTTCTTTACTGCACCTCCCAGCAGCAAAGAAATAGTTAACAGTAGTGTAAAACAATTCAACCAATCAGAGTGTATAACAGTATATATGATGTCATGAAGCTCCTCCCAAATCCTCTTTCTTGCTGTAGCCGACGGCACCCGATTATCAACCATGTAAACCATCACTATGAACTGTGGACTAAGTCAGAGTCCTGATGTAGTCAACCATGTAAACTTTCGACGGGTTGGTAGGTCCATAAATCCCAAGCGTTGGGGTTCTTCACACTAGGGGAAGTAGAGAAAAACTATGAGAGTATAGGTTCTCATACTGGTTGAATGCGAGTTTATGGCAAGCATACTAGGACTAACAAATTCCAAACATTTAATGTAAAATGATATTAAGTATATCCAATTCCTGGTTAAATTGTTGTGTTATAAACCTATGACAGATGATGTGTGAGTGTGTCTGAAACAGATCAACTAGGGACGAATACCTAGCAACTTACCTTAGGGTGGGTAGAAATAATACTGAAGACAAGAAGGAAGGGAAAATATTCGCCTCCTGTCGTTAATAAAATTTAGATTATTCAGTCACCAGGGCTAGAATAATCCCTAATTTTATGGCAAGACAGGAGGCTTCATATTTGCTGTTTTAACGCTCCTATATTATAGAAGATGCAGCATGTGGCATAGGTTTGAAGTAGAATGTACGAAAGGTAGACTCCCTGGACCAATCCGCAGATGACAATGTCTGAGAGGGAGCTACCCGCACGAAACGCCGAGGATGCGGCTGCTCCTCTGACTGAATGCGCACCAAAAGAGGAGTCAATGTCTGCTTGGGCTAGTATCCATCTGATCCACCGCGCGACTGTGGGAGCGGACACCGGTTTGTGTGGTTTGACATAGGACACGAGAAGGGGTCCTGTAGGAGGACGCAGAGCGGTTGTGGCAGCTATATAGTGCCTTAAGCAGAGCGCCACACAGAGTGACTGTCTATTCGGAAAGTAAGGGTAAAAAACGGCGGCAGAATTGGTCTTTGTACGCCTAGTGATGTGAAATCTAACGCCTTCCGGCGAGAAGGCTATAGCATGAAAATCAAATGCGCGAATGTCGGAGACCCTACGGAAGGATACCAGACATAGAAGTAAGGCCAGTTTGGCAGAGAGTTGACGTAACGTCAAATTCTCATTAGAGGGCCAAGATTCTAAAAGGGAAAACACCTGAGCGACATCCCAGAAATTGGAATATTTAGGAAGAGGGGGTCTGGCTAGCCTGATCCCTCGTAAAAGTCTAGAGATTGAAGGATGTTTGCCTATTGATGCATTGTCAATAGGGTTGTGGGCCGCAGAAATAGCTGGTCGAAAAACATTAATTGATCTATAGGACTTGCCTTGGTCAAATAAGATAGATAGAAAGTTTAGGATAATCGTCATAGGTGCTGAAAAGGGATCGGTATCCCTTTCCAAACACCAGCTGACCCATGTTCGCCATGCAGCGAGGTAAGCTCGTCTAGTGCCTGGGCCCAGGAGTCCCATAGGAGAGTCTGAGCTGTCTCCGAAAGTCCCGAGACGTTCCAGGATCCCCTGAAACGGTCCAAGCTACAAGCTGGAGCCGCCCTTGAAGGGCGAGTGGGTGACAGTGCCTTTCTGGATTCCTGAGGATGTCGGGGGATCGAGGTAGTAGAATTGGGCAATTCACAGACATTTCTAGCAGGGTTGGAAACCAAGTCTGTGCTCTCCATAGCGGGGTGACAATAACTATTGTCACTACTAAAGCTTTGACCCAGTAAAGGATGCGTTGGATCATGGAGAAAGGCGGGAACGCATAAGCTCCTGTCTCCGGCCAAGGGTGTAGAAAGGCATCGACTGCGCAGGACAGGGGGTCTGGAAGCCAGCTGATAAAGGCCACCGTCTGGCGATTCAGCCGAGATGCAAACAGGTCCCGTGTGAGGGGCCCGCGAAGACAAAGAATTTGATAGAACAAGCGGGGGTCCAATTGCCAGTCGCTTACATCCCTCCAATGGCGAGAGAACCAGTCTGCGACTAGGTTGTCTGTGCCTGGGAGATATTTCGCTCTGATGGCTAAATTCCGCTCTAGGCAGAATTGGTAGAGCTCCTTGGTAAGGTCGGACAGTAGTTTGGATCGGGAACCTCCTAGCCGATTCACATAGCGTACTGCAGAGACGTTGTCCATGCGTAGTACTAGTGAACAATTGAAACAATCTTTTGCGAAACTGCGAATCGCAAAAGATCCCGCAATCAATTCTAGGCAATTGATGTGCAGCGCTCGTTCGGAGGGGGACCATAGCGCTCGTTCGGAGGAGACTGGCATCGGATTCCAAAATGAAGTCTGGTTGCGATCCGAAAATGGCTTTGCCATTCCAGGCTTCCATGTTGTGAAGCCACCAGTGAAGTTCTATCCGAACTTCGTCTGTTAGGTAGATGTATTGATCGTAGGAGGAGGAGCGGTGTAGGTAGTATGTCTTGAGCCGTTGCATGGCTCGGTAATGCAGAGGTCCCGGGTAAATGGCTTGAATAGAGGCGGACAGTAGGCCTATAGTATGGGCCAGATCACGTAGACGAATCTGGTGGGCTGATAGCAGTTTGCGAATATCTTTTTTTATAGATTTGACCTTTGCGGAGGGTAGTTGTAAAATCGCCTGTACGAAATCTATCAGAAATCAGAGAAACTGAACCTTCTGAGAAGGGTTCAGTGCTGATTTCTGAAAATTGATCACAAACCCTAGGTTTTGTAGTAAGGCCGTCGTCATGTCTGTGTGTTTGCGTAGAAGATTTGAGTCTTGAGCCATTATCAGGATGTCGTCCAAATATATAATGGACCGAATCCCCTGTGATCGGAGCAATGCCATCACTGGTTTCATCAGTTTTGTGAAACACCATGGTGCGGAGCAAAGACCGAACGGCAGGCATGTGAACTGCCAGATTTCTTCCTGCCAGAGAAACTGAAGGAAAGCACGATGGTTGCGGGCGACCGGGACTGTGAGATATGCGTCTTTGAGATCGAATCTGGAGAACCAATCTCCCACGCAAAGGAGGTCCCTGAGTAGATGGATGCCCTCCATCTTGAAATGACGATACCTGATAAAGTGATTCAGGTCTTTCAAATTGATAATTGGGCGTAGGTCTCCGTTTTTTTGTGGACCAGGAAAATGTTGCTGAGAAAGGTATATGGGAACGGGGATTTCTCTATTGCCCCTTTTTTTAGTAATTTGTGCAACTCTGTTTGCAGTGTCAGGTTGTCTGATGCGAACATATGCATTGGTGTAGGTGGTGTGTCTTGGAAGGGAGTGGAAAGAAAATCTATTGTGAAACCTTGGACTGTGTGTAGGATCCATAGGTCTTGTGAAAGCAATTCCCACTGTTGGAAAAAATGGGTTAAATAGGTACATTTGAAAAAGGAAGGTTTATTACCTGAAGCATTGCGTCCGCGTAAGGAGGCAGATCCACGTCCCTGGATAGATCCTCTATTGTTGAATAACTGCCTGTGGTAGGGTCGGGGTTGTCCCGAGTGCCAATAATTTTCTGAAGGGCGAGGCCTGTAGCCTGTGAAGGCAATTCTGCTGTTCGTCCGGCCTCGAAAACATCCAGCTCTCCCAGAAAAACGACCTGACTGGGGACGAAAAACCCTGCGCAAGGAGGATTGGGCCTTATTTAGGGTAGTGAATACCGCTACATGTTTGGAGAGATCCTTCATAAATGAATCGCCAAACAGCAGGCCATTGGCCTCTGGTCCGAGTCCCCGGGAGCTCAGATCAGCTAATTTAGCATCTAGTTTGTATAATGCCGTCCTGCGTCTCTCAGTGGACATAGCCATGTTTGCGTTGCCTAGGAAACATAAGGCTCTCTGGGCCCACTCTCTGACTGTGTTGGGGTCAAATTCGCCACTAGTTGTAGCTTTGTCAGCTAGAATGAAAATCTGAATGATTGGACCAGCAATGTCCAGGAGTTTATCTTGGGCTGTCTTAAGACCCTGCTCAATGCCTTTGCGGGGATCTTTCCCCGTCTTATTGAGGAATGTCACAAATAGAGGGTCAAACTCTGGTGTGAGGGCCACCTTGTTTGGAATGGTTAGTCGAGGGCACTCGGCTCTGAGTTTCGCCCTGATGTCTTTTTCAAGTGGTTTACGTAACCACATTCTGCAGAATTTAGAAATATGGTCCGGTGGGGCCCATTCGGCCGACCGTGGATGCCTGATGACCCTGGGGTCGAAGAAAGGGACACCCGAAGCATCCAGAAGGATGTCTGAATCGGGTCCCTTCTGCATAGTTACTTTTGTATCTGATTCTTTTTGTGAAATGAAAGTCTCCTTGACAAACTCTGATGGGGTATCCCCTAGCACATTCGCCGAAGGGTCCTCATCAGAATAATCAAGGCAATAATCCTCAACCCTATCGCCCCTGTGGGAGGTAGAGCCTTCTAAGGGATCGGAGATGGCGTGGGTGGGGTGAGTGACAATCAATTTTAGGGACTTGGCAGGAGCCTTTCCCTTGCCCGCAGACCTACTATCCCCTTTCCAAGGGCGCTTACGTGTGGTCTCCTGATCCGAGGGTTGAGAATCCTCGGAGTCAGAAGGCAAGCGTGCTGTAGGATTGACTTCGGCAGAAGTCTTCTCATGAAAGGCGGCTAACGCCTTGGGAATGGATTCGGCAATGGTTGAGACCAGCCAAGCTCTAAGTTCTTGGAGATTGCGGGCTCCGAATTATCAGACATGGTAGGTCCAAGTGGTCTGACAGATAGTCAATTGCTAAGGAAATGCTATGAAATGGGGTTCACCAGTACTTACCGGATTCGACGGTAGAGGGAGCGAGCGTGCCGATAACGAAGCGAGACCTCGATTTAAAATGGCCGCCGCAGCAAAAGGGCGGGAAGACGCGCGTTCAATGAGTGAAAGACGCGGGAGGGCGGGGAGCCGAAAGGGTGCGAAAAGGTGAGCCGTGGACTCCTGGGAAATGGAGTCCGCGGCACTGAGGAAAGCAGATAGGATTTTTTGCCGCGGTTTCCCTAGAATCGTGGGAAAACCGCGGCCACAAATCAAAAGAGATGCAGGCACATAAACTAGTTTAAAACAATCGCAGAGGCAAACCTCCAGCAAATTAAAGAAACATAAACAAATAAAAGGTAGTAAATTATTCAGAATAACATACAAGTGTAATCTGATGTGTGTAAGCAGTGGTATTTTGATGAAGTAAATGTGATGAGAAAACTATATGAACCTGAGTGTTCGTTACCAGAGAAAAAGTTTATTAAAAATTGAAAATAAATGTATGATGCTAAAAACCTACAAATTAATAAGGAAGATATTTAAATATTGTATTATAGGCAGAATGATATAGAAATATAATTGGAATAGACTCACCTGGGAGGCAAGCAGCAAAGAAAGAGGATTTGGGAGGAGCTTCATGACATCATATATACTGTTATACACTCTGATTGGTTGAATTGTTTTACACTACTGTTAACTATTTCTTTGCTGCTGGGAGGTTCAGTAAACAAAGATAAGCAAATATGAAGCCTCCTGTCTTGCCATAAAATTGAAGCCTTACCAGTTCCGGTATATGTATGTTGTCTACCATTTTTTCTTGATGTCTTTTCTGTTGTAGCACAATATCTCTTGTTTGAACAGTTAACCATCAATAGTCTTTACCTTTGCAAATGAAGAGGAGAAATAGAAAAAAATATTTAATTTCCCATGTTTTCTGTATGCTTCCTCTATGCTGAATGCCAGGTGCAAAGGACAGAGCTTATAAATATGATAAACTAAGGGTTAAGATGAAGGCACCCTGTTGCCAGAGAAAAAAAGGTGTGGATTTCTATATTTAATTTTATTTTCCAACCTCACAAATACATATTTGTTAAAACCATTTAATACTAAATAGCTTGGGGAATGACAGTTCCCCTTTAAGTCCTCCCAGTCTATCCATAGTTTAAAATACAGTTTTAAGAGGGCCTGCAGACCAGAAACACTCTATATCAAGGTTCTGTAATAGATAACATTTGCATCAGAGCTCCTCAGAGGACATGCGCCCCTCCTACCCACTCCCCAAAACCTCCTAGACCTCTTCTTACTCGACAGGGCAATCCTCCTGGGGAATCTCCCCATCAAGGCAGGCATGAAGTAGGCAAAACGAGGATCTGAGCTCCTCGATCACATCAAAACTCCACATGCTGAGAGCGGAGATACAAGGCCTCAACACCAAAGTGGCACACCTGGAGGCAGATCGTGGTTATTTGCTGGTTAAACAGAGCTCCACCAACCATACTAATCTCCACCAGACTGTACAATATGGCCCTTCATTTAGAAGTTTTGATCAACAGGCACTACCGGAAACTGGGGATTCCATGGACGGCCTACAAGCTGTTCAATGGGCTGAATTTGTGTGGGCACATAGAGCCGCATGCTGTCTCATGCAATTGTCAGTAAAAGAGGACATTCTATGCAAAGTTAGGAGTCTCCTACAGACTGAATTCCAATGGACTGCCTCCCAACTATTCATAGACCTATCCCAGGCAATATTGGCCTACAGAAGAGTCCTGAGACCACAGACATGAGCTCTGCAACCACAGAAATTCAAGTATACAGTTAGGTCCAAACTGCTGAGTCCCTCCTAATGTTCCTGCTATCTCTCTGATGGATTTATTTTTGCAGCCTAATGATGGCCTGTTTCACTTCCATTTAGAGCTCCTATGACTGCATGTTGTGAGTTCACAGCAACAGCTTCCAAATGCGAACGCCACACCTGAAATTAGCTCCAGATGTTTTACCTGCTTAATTGATAAAGAAATAATGAAAAAATAGCCCACACCTGTCCGTGAAACGCTTTTGAGTCAATTGTCCAATTACTGCTGGTCACTTTAAAAAGTGGGGACTATATATTATAGAGCTGTAATTCTTGTGTGTGAATAACCTCAAATCAAAGCTGGGTGACTGCAGTTTAAGCCCATATTCATTATTTAACTATCACTTGAATTTATTTTAGTAAACAACTGAAATAACAAAACTTGTTTTAGTTATGTGTTAGTGTCCAAATATTTCTGGACCTATCTGTAGGTCTAACTGTAAGTCTTTCCCACCAGCCTAATGGTCCTCACTCTTAATGGACTGTACTTGGTTTACGAACATGCCGCCCTGGATGTACTTATGCGGAACTTACTGCTACCCACATTCACCATGCAATGGCAAGACCCACTGACCCTGCCCCTGCCCCAGAACCAAGACACTCGACTGAACTGGAGGAACATCTTAGATTAGTGAACCAGATGGAATGTCTCAGTTTAATGCCTATGAGATAATATTATTATAGCTATTAATGTATTATGTACCAGCTTTTAGGGGGGGGGGAGAAAGGGAAGAAAAGGGGGAACACAAAAAAAAAGAAAAGGAAAGAGAGGGGGAAATGGAGAAAGGGAAAGAAAGGTGGGGAAGAGAAATTAATTTAATTTTTTTTTGCTTATAAATCTCTACTGTCAGCTAATTTAGATTTTTGCTGGAGTAGACTGGAGCTGTTTATGGTAGTGAGTATCATGTGAATAATAACTTTTGCAGTAGGCATGTTCTGTAATGAAATATATAGAAACTTGGTTTCAAGCACGTATGCTTGAGCTAGAAAGGCAGCTAAAACACCCAAACCAGAGTCTCTCTATTCCGGTCCAGTAGAAAGTACATAAAATAAGTAGAGGGTGTAGCGCCTTGATGCATTTCTTGAGGTAGGTGTAGTCTCAGAAGAAGTGGGAAATATAAAAACAGAAAAATACAGCAGAATATGGTGTGGTGTGGTATATCTTGCGTGAAGTATGAATATAACAAATAGAATTGCACTTACAGTTTATAGAGCAAAGGTAGCTCTATCTGAATGCACTTGGGCGGTACAATCCCCGCCTAGGGATATTCTGTGTCTTCTTTAAAGTGCTTTTAAAAATAAATATAGTGCTCACTGTTGTTGTAAATAAAAGAATAAAATTAGGATAGGTACTCACAAATAGAGGCCAAAAATTTGGTTTTACTCCATCTACAGCGCTCAGGTTGTATTTTCCCCACCAAAGAAATATGTAGTCCCAAACAGAGTAAAGTTCACAGAGGTTAGCAAATAGTTACTTTATTTAACACACTAGAACATAAAATAATAAGAGCAATACAAAGTAGTAAAGTAACACATAACGTGTTTTACCACAAAGAGGCTTTTCCAGAAGAGTTGAATGATGAATGTGTTTCTCTACCACAAAATTTTGCCTATGAAAGGCCTTAGAAACAGGTGGGGATGATCCTCCTCTGAAACACACAGACATTTGTCCAGGAGTCAGCCTCTCTGGCTCAAGACAGGTGATAAAATCAAAGATTATACCCACCATTGATTACACAGCCAATTGTATCATAGTCTCTGCCGATACCTCTTGTGATCTGACCCGTTTGAGAGAGAGACGTATATTATTTTGGACGTGTGAAAGTTTATGGCCCCCCAGTACATCTTACCCATCAGTTGAAGCACTACCAGGCAATATCTAGGAGCCCATATCAATGCCCTCACTTTATACGACCCTCTGAGGCATATTGACTAATTTAAAGTTTGAGTAAAGCGAATACCCAATGGGGGATGGCCAGAATATCACGTGGTGCAGTATTCGGGTTCTCTCTATACAGCAGGGCCCCTCTTTGCCTAACTCAAACTACACAATTAACAACTGGGTTGGGCCATCACCACTAAAAGTATAATATCAGATGACACCCTAATAGACAATCCAGAAATAGTGACCACTGTAGATGCTTGCTACCGATGCACTAGCATTAGAGGTTTTGCCCCTACACAGTAAAATGAGCAAAGTGGCAAACACATCTTAATATTATTGTTAAGCTGTATATAGTTATTTGATTTAACTCTAACAGACCCAAATGACAACACCACCATGTTACAAAAGGTGGACTAACAATTTTATGTTAATAAGAGTTTTTGGTGTATCCTAGCTATTCTATGTGGACTTAAGGAGGCATACCCCAATTACTTATATGCATCGCTGACTTGTTACTATTATATTGATAACTGTAATTCTGAGAGTTATATCGGGGATTACATGGACCTTGGGCAGCACTGTTGGAGTCAGACCTAGTCGCAGAGGCATGTAAGCACACGTTGTGGGTTGTGCTGTCGTACTGGTGGCCGTGATCTTGGCTGTAACCCTTCTCCCAATGGCTTTGATGCCATTATCCAGGTGGGTGTGCTTCCTGGTATCTATGTAGAGCAGGACTTCATACACCATGAAACCACTACAGTCAGCACACAGTCTGGACTGTAACTGTCTTTGTATATAGTTTTCATTTCCCCACTTACTCCCGTCCTCACCACTGTAATTCATGAGGGTTCCTATTGCCCTCTGATCAGACCATCCAAAGAAGGGGCGATCTGCGCAATTGCAATGTGGGCCTCAAGAGGTCTTGGTAGAAGGATAGGTTGGTTCCATTGAACAAGCAAAGCGTCTGATTTCATAGTGCTGTCAGGAGTACTCTCTTATCTTACATGAGGGAGCAGGCAGCGTATCATGATGTCGCTTGTGGCATTTGTTGGTGCCCTTTCGGCAGATAAAATATATGCCAAGTTTTTTGGCTTGTGTCGGGGGTAGCAGGGAGGCCACTAGTTGCCTCAGGTAGTGTGGCAATTCCTTCATAGTGATGGACTCTGGCACCCCTCTTATTTTAGGGTTGTTGCGTCTGGTGCACTCATCTAATGTAGAATGTTGTAGAGAGAATGCATTTTGTGTTGTTTGTATGTTGTGTAGTGAGTCTTTCACTTTAGACATTTGTAGCCTCACATTTATGAAATCCTCTTCGGTGGCTTGAACCCTGTCAGTGACCACTTGCATGTCAGCCTGAATCACTGCTATATC
This sequence comes from Pelobates cultripes, assembly GCA_933207985.1. Lineage (NCBI taxonomy): Eukaryota > Metazoa > Chordata > Amphibia > Anura > Pelobatidae > Pelobates > Pelobates cultripes. The sequence goes on along the minus strand of OW240912.1, from coordinate 174,073,410 downwards.
TGCTGCCAACTTCTGCAGAAAATCTGTGAAGAGGTTTTTAATATCTTGTTTGGTGGCGAAGATGGGCGGGCAGTGCGTGACGTAAGCACGTGCGTAGGTCTGCGCGCTTCTGGGACCAGGAAGTGAGGCAGTGAGGCAGCATGGACGCCGAGCTCGACGGCACTAACAACTGAAGAGGCCGAAAAAGGGTCGGGACAACGAGTACCAGCCAGAAAAGACTGACCCCATAATCCTCAGTTTGTATGCAGGTACATGGGCTTCTTTGAAGGAAGACTTTTTTGGCATTGCAAGTAGGGCAGAACGGCAGAACGGTGAAAGGAAGAAGGGAGGAAAATTAAAGTGAAAGAAAGAGGAAAGGGAGGAGGAGGAGGGAGAAAGGAGAAAAGAAGGAAAAAATAAAAGAAGTAAGAGGAGCTTACAAGTTGGGGACAGAGAATTCAACGAAGATATACTTGTGAGTAACATCTATCTACTTTCTATTTATCTACCTTCTATTTATCTCCATTTATCTCCATCTGCCATTTGCTGAGACAAACAAATTATATTCATTTAAAGATATATTTAAAAGGGGTCAGAGACTTTTCAAATAATAAAGGCTGGAGGAGACAAAATTAAAACCACAAGCCAATCATATCAAATTAAAATTGAAAAACAGTGTTATATATCTTTGAGAGTAAAGTTTAAGTTAAAGCAACGAGGCAAATATAACGAAAATCTTTACAGGGAGTGCAGAATTATTAGGCAAATGAGTATTTTGACCACATCATCCTCTTTATGCATGTTGTCTTACTCCAAGCTGTATAGGCTCGAAAGCCTACTACCAATTAAGCATATTAGGTGATGTGCATCTCTGTAATGAGAAGGCAAGCAAGAAGAACGTTTTCAGAGGAGACGGCAATTCTTAGAAATATGGAGATACGATACAAGTGGCTGTTTCCGATGGCAATTATGGTCTTTTTTAGGGACCAATCATATATTTTCAGAGACAATACGGCACTAAAAGAGAAAATGACTATTTGGAAACTTATCCCAAACTCAAATTGAAAAAATGTATTTTTTTTATTTATTTATTCTCTCTTTTCTCCTGTATTTGGTAGATAAGTATGATGGGGTCCTTTCTCTCTAGCACGGTTTAAAAGAAATGGAAATGTTTTAGAGATTATGATAGTAAATATATATATAAGGAAAAGAAAGAGAAGAATAATGGATAGGTTTACACTAAAATTAAGGGATAAGAAGGAAGGGTTAAAAAAAAAAATAATAAAAAAAAAAATTATATTCACAGATGGAGTAAAAACCTTCTTAAAACATAGTTGCACTAGAAAGCGGAAAAGAATAGAGATTGAAAACGAGTATTATAATAGCACAAGTAAAAAAAAAAAAGAGAAGAAAGGGGAAAAAGGAAAGAAAGAAAAAAAAAAATTTTTCTGAAGAAAATGAATATTATAAATGCAAAAATTTAAAATTTCAGTTCACAAAGGGAAATTGAATAGGGAATAAGAAAAATAAATGAAAGATGAGGTCTAATGACATCAACACCCTATATCAGGTGTGCATAATTATTAGGCAACTTCCTTTCCTTTGGCAAAATGGATCAAAAGAAGGACTTGACAGGCTCAGAAAAGTCAAAAATAGTGAGATATCTTGCAGAGGGATGCAGCACTCTTAAAATTGCAAAGCTTCTGAAGCGTGATCATCGAACAATCAAGCGTTTCATTCAAAATAGTCAACAGGGTCGCAAGAAGCGTGTGGAAAAACCAAGGAGCAAAATAACTGCCCATGAACTGAGAAAAGTCAAGCGTGCAGCTGCCACGATGCCACTTGCCACCAGTTTGGCCATATTTCAGAGCTGCAACATCACTGGAGTGCCCAAAAGCACAAGGTGTGCAATACTCAGAGACATGGCCAAGGTAAGAAAGGCTGAAAGACGACCACCACTGAACAAGACACACAAGCTGAAACGTCAAGACTGGGCCAAGAAATATCTCAAGACTGATTTTTCTAAGGTTTTATGGACTGATGAAATGAGAGTGAGTCTTGATGGGCCAGATGGATGGGCCCGTGGCTGGATTGGTAAAGGGCAGAGAGCTCCAGTCCGACTCAGACGCCAGCAAGGTAGAGGTGGAGTACTGGTTTGGGCTGGTATCATCAAAGATGAGCTTGTGGGGCCTTTTCGGGTTGAGGATGGAGTCAAGCTCAACTCCCAGTCCTGCTGCCAGTTCCTGGAAGACACCTTCTTCAAGCAGTGGTACAGGTAGAAGTCTGCATCCTTCAAGAAAAACATGATTTTCATGCAGGACAATGCTCCATCACACGCGTCCAAGTACTCCACAGCGTGGCTGGCAAGAAAGGGTATAAAAGAAGAAAATCTGGGGGCGGAGCCTGACCGCGAGACGGGCTAGACGCCATTTCTGAGAGCTCCTACCCGGCGAGTGAAATCCGCTGTAAATCTAACATAACCAGACCCCATCCGAGCTTGAAACCAGCGGGCACAGATTGGGGACATCCCGCGGCACCGACAGATGCCTTTTCAATACAACCCGAGGCAGACCAAACCGAAAAAGACCGGGGCCTACTTCACTCCGACGCTTGCAGACCTCGAGGCACTGTTTGGCGGAGCGGGCGCACATAGGGCAGCTGAGACCCCGGCTTACCCGGCAACAACTCTCCACAGTCCTACACCAGCAATGGGGAGACGTTCACAGAGGCCACAAACGTCCCAGGCAACGGACATTGGCACTCTCCTACAACGGCAGGTACCATCCAAAATGGCGGCCACTAACGGTCCTGATCCCCCTGACATGCCTAGCCAGACACACATCCCAGCAACACAGGGGGACCCACACTCCATGACTGGGGACATCCCTGGAGGCACAGCCCCTGCCACTAAGCAGGATCTCCACAATATGCAAAATACCTTGCTGGAAATACAGAGGCTCCTAACTGCAGACATGTCCTCCCTGAAATCTAACATGCAGCAGCTCAATGACAGGACAACTCACACTGAAGGGGACATTGGGAAACTCCAAAATGAAGTAGCTGAACTGAAAACTGCAATGGTCCACTTAAAAACCACACAACAGGCTATGTCAATTCAAATGACGGCATATGAAGATAGACATCGCCGTAATAACCTAAAAATCCACGGGATACCCCCAGAGATCGATTCAGAGGAACTACCTCACTATACAAGGAGACTTATTGCATCACTGTTGCCGCCAGCGCTAGCTAAAAAATTCACTATCAGTGGACTGTACAGACTGCCCACCATCACTAAGACGGCAGCCCCAATCACTGGTGACGTCATCCTCCGATGCAATACATTACAAGCTAAGGGCCACATCATGGCAGCAGTGAGGGGTAAAACCCCATTACCATTTGAAGGATCGCACCTAACCCTCTACCAGGACCTCACTAAAACTACACTTCAATGGCGCAAATCACTGCAGTCACTCACCAGCCGCCTGCGCTCTGCTGGGATAACATACAGATGGGGCATGCCAAGATCCCTACTAATAGTACACAATGGGACGACCCACAAGCTTACAACTGAAGCGGAGGTACCTGAAATACTCCACACACTGGGCCTTACTGAAACGCCAACCGTAACCGCTGCTCCCCAAGCCGAACACACCTGGGACCCTGAATCAACGGCCCCATTCGTACCGAGAACCACACCTATTACCTGACTGATCAAGAAATGGGCGCAACTATCCTACACGGAAGAACGAACGTTACCAGACCACCAAGAATACTGGCTTATATTATACATTATACTAACCTCTGTTCGGATTTCTCTACACACACTGGTTACCCCACTCATACCCGTTATACATACTAACAGACCCAGAGAGGGGCAGCCTCAGAAGCACCCCGCATACACATAGAATATACAACCTACCACCACCCGGTATACATACTAAACAGTTCCGGGAAAAGGCAGCCTCACACCCGTCTCGCATACGCACATAACATACACCCACAAGAGGTGTACAACACCCCCCCCCCGATGCCCCCTTGGTTAGGGGTACTTACCTACTGGGATAACCGAAACAAACCTCTGGCTAACACTACTAACACAATGGTTACCCACATGCTCCCCTCACCAACGCACTCATAACTTAACACAATGCTACAACAAAATCTACTAGTACTCCCATGTAAAAACAAAATGTGCGAATGTTTCCTAAGATGTCTTGTTAACTAACCCATTACCAACCTTGTTACCCTGCATTATAATTACAGTGCCCGTCCTGGCTGTTGGGGCCGGACGTGATCGTGTAAAAACAAAAACGCACCAAAAATAAAGAATTTAAAAAAAAAAAAAGAAGAAAATCTAATGACATGGCCTCCTTGTTCACCTGATCTGAACCCCATTGAGAACCTGTGGTCCATCATCAAATGTGAGATTTACAAGGAGGAAAACAGTACACCTCTCTGAACAGTGTCTGGGAGGCTGTGGTTGCTGCTGCACGCAATGTTGATGGTGAACAGATCAAAACACTGACAGAATCCATGGATGGCAGGCTTTTGAGTGTCCTTGCAAAGAAAGGTGGCTATATTGGTCACTGATTTGTTTTTGTTTTGAATGTCAGAAATGTATATTTGTGAATGTTGAGATGTTATATTGGTTTCACTGGTAATAATAAATAATTGAAATGGGTATATATTTGTTTTTTGTTAAGTTGCCTAATAATTATGCACAGTAATAGTCACCTGCACACACAGATATCCCCCTAACATAGCTATAACTAAAAACAAACTAAAAACTACTTCCAAAAATATTCAGCTTTGATATTAATGAGTTTTTTGGGTTCATTGAGAACATGGTTGTTGTTCAATAATAAAATTAATCCTCAAAAATACAACTTGCCTAATAATTCTGCACTCCCTGTATATCGAAGCCAAAGTAGAGATCCCTCACCACATATGGCTCCTAAAAAAGAGAAAGCCTTAACAATTGAGAAAAAGAAAGCAACAATTGGTACATATTACTCACCTAAAATGGCATCTACAGAATTAGAAAGGCAACGAAAATCTTTGCCCCTAGAAAATGCAGAGGTGTCTGCCCACCAAATGTCTAATTTATCAGAAGAAGACTTCCCACATTTGCCAAAAATTTTACAGGGAATGACGCAACAATTATTAACCGAAATGCTGGACAACCTATATAAAAAAATTAAAGATGACATAGAACACAACACAAATGACATCAGTTTGGAAATTTCCATTCTTTCTGAGAAACTCTCAAGTCAGGCAATTATATTACAAAAAGTTCAAGACGATTATGAACATATCAAACTATCTAATGCACAACTAGAGAAGAAATTGCAAGACATTGAGAATAAAATTAAAAATTTTGAAGACCGCTCCAGGAGAAATAATATTAGAGTCAGAGGCATATCTGAAACAATAACACAAGAAGATCTATATTCTTATCTGGACAGTTTCTTTTCAAATATTCTATCCCTGCAGACACTGGGTCCTGAATCATTCGAAAGATTTCATAGATTGCCTAAACCAAATGGAATTGATAAATCCATTCCAAGAGATGTAATAGTTTGCTTTTCGAGCTTCCGGATAAAAAATCTAATAATGCAGAAAGTAAGGAATAAGATCCCGGATACCGATGAATGGAGGCATCTAAAAATCTTTCAGGACTTATCTCAAAAGACAAGACAAGCAAGAAGAACGTTTTCAGAGGAGACGGCAATTCTTAGAAATATGGAGATACGATACAAGTGGCTGTTTCCGATGGCAATTATGGTCTTTTTTAGGGACCAATCATATATTTTCAGAGACAACACGGCACTAAAAGAGAAAATGACAATTTGGAAACTTATCCCAAACTCAAATTGAAAAAATTTATTTTTTTTATTTATTTATTCTCTCTTTTCTCCTGTATTTGGTAGATAAGTATGATGGGGTCCTTTCTCTCTAGCACGGTTTAAAAGAAATGGAAATGTTTTAGAGATTATGATAGTAAATATATATATAAGGAAAAGAAAGAGAAGAATAATGGATAGGTTTACACTAAAATTAAGGGATAAGAAGGAAGGGTTAAAAAAAATAATAATAAAAAAAAAAATTATATTCACAGATGGAGTAAAAACCTTCTTAAAACATAGTTGCACTAGAAAGCGGAAAAGAATAGAGATTGAAAACGAGTATTATAATAGCACAAGTAAAAAAAAAAAGAGAAGAAAGGGGAAAAAGGAAAGAAAGAAAAAAGAATTTTTTTCTGAAGAAAATGAATATTATAAATGCAAAAATTTAAAATTTCAGTTCACAAAGGGAAATTGAATAGGGAATAAGAAAAATAAATGAAAGATGAGAAGTGGGTGAGAAGGAAAGGGGAAGAAGGGAAGAAAGGAAAAGGGGTGTTCAATTAAAAAACAGATATCACTTAAATTAATATGAAACAGGTTGTCACATTATTAGAAAAGGGAAGTAGAGGGGAGGGATAAGGGAAAGGAGAGGGGAAGGAAAGAAAGAGGGAAAGAGGATGGGAGAATTGACTTAGAGGAGAGAATAGGAATCTCTATGAGGTGAGAAAGTTAAATGAGAAAATTGAGGACAAGATAAGAAGAGAGAAGGGAGAGGAAAAGAGGGGAAGAGAAAGAGAAAGAGACTTTAGATGAAGTTGTCTCAGATAAAAATTGTCAACGCATAACGGTATAACTAGGGAACAACCAGCAGACAGATTGTGGAGTTAATATTGTATTTTAGAAAAACAGTAACGTAGTGTCTTTGATAAAAGGAAAATAAGGCCCACTATCCTGGTTCGGGATCCTGCGACGGCAGCAGGTTTAAATATGAAGACTTTATTTAGAAGTTCTTCATATAATGGAATGAATGTTCAAGCATGGAGCTTACTCAGGAGGCCAGATATTATATGGCCGAATGGGGATGGTATGAGAGGATTTGTGTGCTGGTTGCTATTTGAGAGGTGGTCAGAGGATAGGAGGGAGCGGGGGGAGCAATGGCAAGATGTCACTTAATATATTATCTATTAATGCAAGGGGTTTAAACTCAGGACAAAAAAAGAGGATACTTATATAAATTAATGATGGACAGTAAAACGGATATTGGTTTGGTCCAGGAAACACATTGGGTTAACTCTACATCTAAGCTATGGAACTATAAAAAGAGGAGTAGCGATTTTTTTTTCAAGTAGCTTGAAGTATGAGTTTGTCTATGAGGAGGCTGACCCTGGTGGCAGGTTCATAATAGTAATAGCTTGAATTAATGACATACTGTACACATTGGTAAATGTATATGCTCCAAACCAACTCCCTCACAGATTTTTGGAAAGTTTATTGCAAAAGGTTGACCGCGTATCGTCTGGTAGCTTGATTATTGGAGGGGATTTTAACTGCATTATAGATACCAAGGTTGATAGGAACAGAACTAAGCCTGCAAATAAAAATGATAGTCAAAAAATAGAATCATCAATGATGCTGACCTTATTAGCAAAGAATCATTTGTATGACTGCTGGAGAACATTAAATCCAGAAGAGCGTGATTATACGTTTTATTCAAACGTCCATCAGTCATACACTAGAATTGATTACTTTCTGGTTAGGGTCGAAACTTTGGATCGAGTTAGTAAAGTCAAAATTGGACCTATAATATGGTCTGACCATGCACCAGTATGTTTAGTTATAAAAAATAATGCCGAATATAAATGCAGAGATAGATGGAGATTAAATGAAACCTTATTAAAATCGGAAAATAACATAGAAGAAATGCGTACTCAGGCTAGAGAGTTTTTTGAAAGTAATGATACTGGGGATGTTTCAAATGCTGTGTTGTGGTGTGCTTTTAAATCATATATGAGAGGATGTCTTATAAAATTGGGCGCTAATGTTAAAAAAAAAAAAAGAAGGGAAAAGAGTTGAATGAGCTTAATATCGATTTGGCAAAATTGGAACATCTTCATAAGACTACCTTAGATTATAAAATTTTGGAGGATATTAAAGAGACCAGAAAAAAAATATTAGTAAGAACTCAAGAGAAAATAAATAAAGCAATGTTAATATTAAAGCACGGATGGTATTATGGAAACAATAAAACAGGTAAAAATCTTTCAAATAAATTAAAAAATAAAAACAAACTTCAATCTATAAAATACATAATAGCTGAAAATAAAAAACTTTTTTCGCCAACCCAAATTGCCAATGCATTTGAAGAATATTATAAAAGTTTATATAATTTGAAACTTAATGAGCCATCCGAAGGGGAAATACAGCAGTTTTTGGACAAATTAAACCTGCCAAAAATATCTATTGAGAAATTAAGTCAGCTAAATGCTCCATTCTCCATTCAGGAGTTTAGTAATACTATTAAAGCATTAACAGCGGATAAAGCCCCAGGACCAGACGGCTTTTCATCGATATTTTATAAAAAATTAAATGATATAATCTCTCCATATATATTGAAGACATTCAATGAATTTGCTACTCATAAAGTTATTCCATCAGAAATGCTCCAGGCTTCTATAATGCCAATCCCTAAACCAGACAAGGACCCAATATATACTTCAAATTATAGACCAATTTCTCTTATTAATTTAGACATTAAAGTGTACTCTAGAATCCTGGCTGATAGACTTAAACAAAACATACCAGATATTGTACATTTAGATCACAGTGGGTTTGTAGAAGGTAGGGGTACGTCTGATAATATCAGGAAATTAATGAATGTCCTATATCATGCAGGCCAAAGCTCGTCCCCTTTTGCCTTGGTCACCCTTGATGTCGAGAAGGCCTTTGACCGTGTTAACTGGAAATACTTGGAAGAGGTCTTGAAGGCCTTCGGCATAAAGGGTGCACAATGGCACAAAGGAGTGCACAATGGCATTATATACAGATCCCCAAGCCAGAGTTTCAGGATTTATGTTTCAATCGAAATGGTTCCCAATTAGAAATGGGACGCGACAGGGCTGCCCTTTGGCACCCCTGTTATATATTCTCTCCATAGAGCCATTGGCAGTTGCGATTAGACAGAGTGAGGGTAATAGTGAGTTAAAGGTGAATACATTGGAGAACAAAATTGCACTTTATGCAGACGATGTTCTATTGACTCTTACGGATCCTATTAGCTCTATTCCAGCCGTATTTCATCTGATTAAAGATTATAGCAAAATCTCAGGCTATAAAGTAAACATAAATAAAACACAAATTCTGTTAAAAGGTTTAGTTGGGACCGGGGAAAAAAAGCTTAAGAAGGAATTTAAATGTGATTGGGAAGCCAGGAATATAAAGTATTTAGGGGTAAGACTATCCTTGGAGTATAGAGAAATTGGAGAACTTAATTATACAGAAATTGCTACCCAATTCAGGAGTACTCTAAAAAATTGGAGAGGGTTAGAACTGTCTTGGCTGGGAAGAATCGAAGCAGTAAATTCTTACCTACTCCCTAAACTGACATTTTTATTCGGTAATCTCCCGTTGAGGGTGTCACCCCAGACGATATGCGGTCTTCAAAAACAAATATCACATTATATATGGCAGGATAGGCGACCTAGAGTGTCATCGGAAATATTACAGAGAGATTGGAAGGAGGGGGGAGTTTCTTTTCCGGACGTACAAAAATTATATACGATTAATATGGTAGTACATTTAATTAAGTGCGATAATTTTACAAAATCAAGACCTATTTTGATAGATATTGAAAAATCGGACTTGGGTAATATTGAACCTCTATTTCTTATGTGGTGCGATAGCGAATTTGTAAAAAATATAAAATCGAATAATCCGATGAATAACACAATGATCCATATAGTAAAATATTTAAAGAAAAAATATGGCACTAAGTATATATCAAGGATGGCCCCATTAACATGTTTAAAACTTTATATAAAAGATATAAATATACAAGAATGGGAAAAGTGCGGAATTGCAAAATTTGCGGAAATATTAGATGATAATAAAATACTGTCATTCCCAGAATTACAGCTTAATTATAACCTTCCTTCCAAAGAAATATTTAACTATTTAAGAATAAAATCTTTTATCACAGGAAAAACCTTTTCAGAAATCTCTCAAATTGATCAGTTCATAGCATTCCATCATAGAAAAAAAATTGCTTCCAAGTTTAACCAATTTATAAGAAGCCAAAGGCAAATAGATAAAGTGTCAGCAATGAATAAATGGGAGCAAGAACTCAATTTTTCTTCTCCGGTTGAAGATTGGCTTTTGGGCTTACAATTAGTAAAAAAACATATCCGTGGGGTAAATATATAGGAAGTGTATTTTAAACTTGTATACCGATGGTATATGGTGCCCACTCGCCTTCATAGATTTCAACCCACACTTCTACCAGATTGTTGGAGATGTGGTAGGGAATTAGGCTCATTCTCTCACATATGGTGGGACTGTGAAAAGTTGAAACCTATGAAAGTAACTCTATCGGATTTTGTAAATTTTATTCTGAATGTACAAACTGTTATTACGGCTCAAATGTTCCTGTTTCACTTAAATATGCCAAGGGTCAATATAAAATTAAGAATTCTTTTGATCCATATCTTTATGGCAATTAAACTAGTTATAGCTAGAAACTGGAGAAATATGGGCACCGTTGGTTTGGCAAGATATTTGTGTACAAGCGGATTATCAATGCAGGATGGAAGCAGGTATAGCAATAAGTAAAGTATCCAAGGAGAAATATGAGGAGATTTGGGCCCCTTGGAATAGATATTTTAGTCTAAAAACCAAAACCCCACTCCCTCCAATGACAACCTAACCTCTCTTAGGTATTGTAGCAGCTTTTATGTGGAAGTGTAAGAAAGCGTTAATGTATGTAATCTATAGACTTGAAGTGTAAGAAAGTGTTAATGTATGTAATCTATAGAGTGTATAAAAGTATAAAATATGGTTTTATTAATTATGTGTATAATACTATGTGCATAATACTTGACTTATTGTAATATCTTAAAACCTATTTTTTTATGAAAGTGTGTATATGGATGAAATCTTAAATTGAAAAATAAAAAAATGTATACAAATAAAAAAAAAATATCTTGTTTGGTGGCCAGAGCTGACAGATCTGGGCAGCTTGGGACGTCTGCTCAAGTCCCTGCAACCTGGATTGAGTGTGGCTGTTGTCCTGCGTTTGTCTCAGAGGGTCACATAGGAATAGGATAGAACCCAGCAACTTGTCCAGGCATGTTGGGAGGTGGTAGGCCGCAGGCCTCCTCTTCTGATGTTTATGAGTGGAGTTCTGAAAAAATGGCATGTACCGATACCGGAGGCTGCCAGAGGGTGGTGGTGGTAAGATGAGCAGGGAGATTCGTGATACCCAAGGACACCTACCTAAGGACACCCGAATGTCCCATTTCCCTGGTCAGGCACAAAAAAATTAAGTGATACACACAAAAAAACATGAACCACACCCTCACCAATCTGTGACAAGTGGGATTAAATCAATTTATCTTATTTAGAATATACATATCTACCTTTAAAGGATATACCAGAGAGTATACTTGTAACAGCAAATATGACCAAACAAATATATAGAGAGAATGCAGCTGGAGATCTACAAAAACAAAAAATACAATAGTGTAGTATAGTTTAAGATACAATATATGCGCTAGCAGAGTTACAATAACAGGATGAAGACTATTGTATATCATCTACGAGTGCTTTCCCTTAGAATATTGGGGTACTAATCCAGGATCCCTTGTCTTTGATGACAGTCATCACACCGATATTGAAGGAAGGACTCCAGATATGATTCATATAAAAATCTGCATTATTTCATATAAGTGTAAAAAAGAATATAAGATAAACTAAAATAAAATATAACTATGGGACTTCCTCAGGGTCCAAAAATTAAAACAATTTAAAATAATACATAAAAAGTAAGCAGCAGTGTAAATAACCCCTTAATAGGAAAAGACAGCATAAAGCCCTCACAGCCAGGCCATGTATATAACAAGTCCTCTATCCCATTGGTGGTTCAGTGGGTGTTTTCAGTCTACAGCTGTGAGAAATCTTATAAACTTGATTTTCCCAGGACCTCATTCTTCTTGTGCGTGGTTTTTTGTAGACTCATTCCCATGGTGCGTGCGTGGCCATCTTGCAATCCACCTCCTGTTCGAAAGCACTATATGCAAAAAAGAAACTCTATAATGTAAAATAAATATATATATATATATATATATATATATATATTCATCAAACATGCTTTTACTTCCATTCGAATAAACATGGATACAATTAGTTAAATGTGCTAAGCCCATGAAGCAATATTTCACATTGTGTGTATAATCACATAACAAAATATTATTCTAATATTATTATTCTCCCATTTACATTATTATTTATTTGTTTTCTTCATAAACCTTAAATAATATATTGAATTAAATGTTTTCTACAATTGATTACAATCAGTGTTTGTATTGTCGATGGGCTATATACACTTACATCACAAGAAACATACAATATCAGTATCAGCATTGAGACCCTGGCTCCAATGTGCCCAATTGTTTGATTTAGAAGGTCTCACGCTGTGCTAACTTTTCATCCCTGTCACCTCCTGTCTAATGTTTGGCAAGATATTCACTACCAAAGAAAACAAAGTCATGCCATTTAATATAAGGGCAGGAATTACAATGAACTGGAACTATGTGGTTACTCCCTTTCTACCAATGTCCTACCAATGTATTGCTTGCTACACGGACTCTGCAGTAAATATACTACATAGTGTGTGTGGCAATCAATCCCCTTTTTAATAGAATATTTTTTCTTTGTAACTTTACTGCAAAAATTATAAACATTTCTGCACCCAGTTGTAATACATGCCTTACAGCGTTGACAACTTTTAAAGCCCTTGTTATCTGAATTATTCATTTTAAAATTTGTATGTTTATTACTGTAACTAGGAGCCAATATGTTCTTCAGATTTTTATTTCTTATGAATATAATGGGAGGACAATCTGGTATAAAGGGACCTAAGATTTTATCCTCACTTGATGGGACAATATTTGGATAAGGCTTTTTTTATTTTAAAGTGGTCAGTGCTATATCTAGTGATGAAACCATGTTCAAATCTTTTTGTTTGATCACTCTTAGTGATATTGGTAACAGATTTATCCATGAGGAAATCATTTCTATTTATTTTTGAGACTTTTCATATTTCTCTATTTAAGTTATCATTATCATAACCTTTTAAAACTGATTTGTTTTTAACAATTGATGCTTGTTGCACAAAATCATTTTGTGTTGTAGAATTACGTTTGACCCTTGTATACAGGCTTTTAGGCATTCCTCGAAGCCAAAGGTCATAGTGTCAACTTCATCTGTGCACATAACTATTCCCATCAGTTTATTTAAAAAAAAAAAAAAATTTGAAACAAAAAGTGTATCTTTCTCTATGCCATTCAAATGTAAATTTCAAATTGTACTGGTAAGTATTTAAATTACCAACAAATTCAGAAAATGAATTTTCTGATCCCTGTTAAATTTCAAGTACGTCATCAATAAACCTCTGCCATAGGACCAGGTTCCTATCCAAACCATGCCAAGACCACACAGTCAATTACTCCCAACTTCTCATGTACATGTTGGCATAACTGTGGTCTGTAAAAAAACTTTACTGTCAAACATAAAATAATATATAAAGCAATTGAAAAGTGTTCTACTATGAAAGCAATTGATTTAACAATAAAATCACTCAGTGCTTCAGAAATATTTGTATCCATGTGTAAATAAATAAGAAACGCCCAAAGTGGCCCAACTGTATTGATGATCCCATTCAATGTTAGCCAGCTCCAGCAAAATAGCTTTGGTATCTTTAATGTATGAGGTGGCCCTTTACACATATTCTTGAAGATAAGAGTCTATAAAACTAGCGGAGTTCAAATTTATTCCACTAATGATAAAACGTAATGCCAAAACATGGAGTAGTATTGAGTTTTTAAGTGTTTTTTTTTTATTACCTGAATATATACTCTTTTTGACAAATAAAGTAGCTGTTTATTTTTAAACATCGTCTGGACTTACCCCTAACTGCTGTGGATTGAGCAAAACCATATTTTTGCTCTCCCTCTGTGAGTACCCCTTTCATCATGTTTTATTATTTTATAGTTTTAAGCAGTGTACACTATATTTTTATTTTTGTTTTTATCGGGATAAAACCATCACATCAGTTGATCATAAAGTCTCCCACAAGGTCCTATATTATATTAAGCTAACTAACCTACCTGAGGTTACCACGTACCTTAGCACCTTATTGAAGAAGAGATCCATAGGGATCAAACCATCCAGGCGCTACATCATAGAGCTACTCGAGCTCTATACTTAGTAAGTGCACTTCTTCTTACTCTGAACTATTTCATACAAAATATACTACACTATATGTTGTTGTATTCTTTCTCTTTAATGTATACAACTGTCACTGTGACTACTTCTACCTCTGAAATCACACGAAGGCGCTACCCCCTCCTTCTACCATATGCAATTAAGATGGATTTGTGAATTTTTGGTAGATAATAAAATATTGAAAAAAAATGGTTTTAAATTATATAGAAGATGATAGGTATTTTTTGTGAAATAATACCCTGTGGTAAAGTCTTTTTTTTAGCAGATTGTCCTTACGAAATTCAGCAGTTGGATTGTTTTGCAACACCACATATGTAATTGTGTCTCCCAAGATATTTTGTGCCTCTTACATGTAATCTTCCTTGGTCATTATAATAATCTCTCCTCCCTTGTTGGCCTCTTTCCCTTCCCTCTGAGCCCCATCAGCAAATGCAAATCAACCGTGCAACGTTATTAGTCCGCATGCACCACTCCCATGTGAAGGAAGCGTAATGAGGGCCACCAGAGACATCCCTCTGCAAATAGAAGGACATCAGGTCCAATTCTTCCAGGACCTGGCCCACGCTACAGAAACGTAGGGTGCTCCGACCCTTAACACAGGCCCTCACCCAGCAGAGACTCCTGTACGCGAGGGGCCACCGTTTTAAGTTGGTCCGCAGGGAAGACCAAACATACATCCTCCGCGACCTCTACGAAGCCCAGGAATTTGAGACCCATTTAGGCCTACCACACATTGATATGGAGCCCCGTCATCGCCCACATCGCCTCCACAAGGATGGAAACAACATGCCTGCCCTGCCGAGATGGTGGAGGTCATCCAGATGTGAGCCACAACACCCATATATAATATATAATATTATGGCTAAAGATTAAAAAGAAAAATGTGTGTATATTAGGTTAAAATGCAATGAATTAGAGTGCTACAATCACCTGTGGGGTCACTCCACCACACATAAAATCAGTGAAAAAAATAGTATAAACGGTGAGAGCACACACAAACAGTAAATTTCTTTACCCTTGTATTCAATTATAATCCTATAAATATAAAATCAGGAAAAAAAACATAGGGTAATAACATCCAGATAAATTTTTAAATTGTGAATAATTTAGCACACATTTAATATGTGAGTTTGCTAAATTATTCACAATTTAAAAATTTATCTGGATGTTATTACCCTATGTTTTTTTCCTGATTTTATGTTTACAGGATTTTAATTGAATACTAGGGTAAAGAAATTTATGGCTAAAGATATCTGTATGCTTAGCCCAGCTAAGTTCTATGCTTTAAGACGTTATAGTGGTTAATAAGGGAACCAGCTGCGGTTACAATGCTGCTCGAAACTTTACATGTTGTATGGGGGGAAGGGTGAGGCTCCCGGGCCCCCTCCTTCCCTGGCCCCCCTGCCCTTATTGGGGGGTGGAATTGGGGGATGTAAGGGCTACGGGCGCAGGCAGACTTACTGATAATGAATTATAATGGCTCACAAATAGAGGACTGCGATTCTGCCTGTAGACGTTCTCCTTTCCCTTTTTCCCCCCACCCTCCCCAACCGCACCTAGAGCAGAGAAGTCAGATGACGGACCCCACACTCTACTAGCCTAGACTGTAAGCCCAGTAGCCCCCCGCCCTCTCTAACATGGTTGGCCAGGGACGTGCAAGGCAGGTTCGTGATGATCTCGGGAAAGATAGGCTACAACAGCTTTTTCTTTTGCTCCCTATACGCGCCTGACCCTATCTTCTGGTAACAGCTCTCCATTCACCTCATGACACTACCCAACACTCACCTCGTCATTGGGGGATACTGCAATGCAGTACATTCCACAACACTGGACAGGACAACCCACAAGCAGGGCCCAAAATCGACCCTCAAGATGCGACGCATTATTCCAACACTTCCTATCATCTAGGAACCTTCTAGATATCTGGAGAGCACAACACCCTTCCTCCAACGACTTCACGTTTTATTCGCACCCTCACAAGACGTATTCTCGAATCGTTCACTTCCTAGTGGCCCCCAACGTCCTCTCTCTGGTTACCTCCTCCAGCATTTGCTTAATAACCTGGTCAGACCATGTTGACATCTCCTTAAAACTAAATATCGCCAACCTGACCCGGCCCTGGTCCTGGAAACTAAACCCTTTGCTATTACATGACATTGAAATAATGGAAACACTGTCCAAAGACCTTGCAGAATACTTTGAACTGAACGCTCCCTCAACGACATCAACTATAACCCTCTATAACTATAACCCAACAATGACCGTGATTTGAGGGAAGTTAATTAGCATGGCAACCGCCAGACAGAAACAGCAGATCCAACAGATTATGGACACCATAGCGGAAATACATTGCTTAGAATCCCAGCATAAACAAGACCCGCAACCCTCCCTCCTTACCCAATTAAAAGCCGCTAGAGACCTTCTAAAACGCCTTAATTTTGAAGACATTTCCAAGGCCCTTATCTTGGCTCAAACAGAAGTATTACGAAAAGGGCAATAAAGTCGACTCAATGCTTGCACGACGGCTAAAACGCCGCATTGAAACAAAAAAAGATCTTGCACATCCTTACACCGGATGGAAAAGCAAGTGATCTCCCAGAGCGGGAAGGGGAAGTTTTCCAGGCCTACTACAATGATCTTTATAACCACGTAACTCTACCACAGCCTACCTCACAGAACACCCCACACCTCACATCAGCCTTTTTGGACACCCTGAAACTCCCTACCCTATCCACAGAATCTTGCTAGGCCCTAGCAGAGGAAGTGACGGTAGAAGAAATTACTGTTGCCCTTCAATCATTCAAGCCCAACAAGAACCCAGGCCCTGATGGATTTGGGGCCTTGTACTATAAGGTCTACTAAGACACCTATACGCAGTATTCAATCCCCCAGCAGACATGGTCATGGCTAACATATGCCTCCTCCCAAAACCCAATAAGCCCCAGCATGGGCATCCGCAGGGGGGGGCAAGGGTGGGCACTTGCCCCCCCCCCCTGGATTTTTCAGCTTGTGCTGCTATTTTTCGTGTGATTGAAAATGAACTGCAATACCGGCGCCGGCCAGTAGGTGGCGCTGTGTATGGAGAGAGACAGGGATAGGAAGCTGCATCTTATCCCTGCTTCTCTCTGCTGATTGAAACCGCAGGGGAACAACACATGCAGCCAGAGACAGCCTACAGATCAGGTAAGTGGGGGGAGGGTTTGAGATAGCCTATAGATTTGGGGGGGGGCAGCAGCCTATAGATTTTTTGGGGGGGCAGCAGCCTATAGATTTTTTTTGGGGGGGCAGCAGCCTATAGATTTTGGGGGGGCAGCAGCCTATAGATAGGGAGTGAGCATAGGCGTGCACAGCCTATTGCATTAGGGTGTGCACCCTAAAGCACAAACACGCCATGTGTATATGTATGTGTGTGTGTGTATATATATATATATATGTATATATACACACACTGCTGTGTGTGTGTGTGAGGGTGCTGTTAGTGTGCTGTGTGTGAGGGTGCTGTTTGTGAGGGAACTGGTAGTGTGCTGTGTCTGTGTGTGTGTGTGTGAGAGGGTGTTTGTGTGTGCGTGTTTGTTCGGGTCCTGTTAGTGTGCTGTTTGTGTGCGGGTGTTGTGTGTTTGTCAGGGTGCTGTTTGTATGAGAGTGTGCTGTTTGTGTGTGGGTGCTGTGCGGGTGTTGTGTGTGGGTTTTGTGTGTTTGTGAGGATGCTGTTAGTGTGCTGGGTGTGTGTGGGTGTGGGTACTGTGTGTGCGAGGGTGATGTATAGGTGCTGTGTGTGTGTGGGTGCTGTTTGTGGGCTGTGTGTGCTGTATTTGTGTGTGCTGCATGTTTGGGTGGGGGCAGACTAGTTAATATCTCAGTCCTGCTGCCTTCCCTGGTGGTTCAGTGGAGAGTGAACTCTAGTCTGGGTTTTCTGCTGCCTCCCTCCATGCTGCTGTGGACCGGTGAGGTAGAACTTTGATCTCCCCACCGGCCCATGGAGGCTTAGACCAGAGCCGCCGCTCGGATAGCGTCGGCTCTGCATGAGCCGACCGGGGAGATCCAGAGATCTCCCCTGCCGGTCTCAATACATTGGCGTGCCGCGGGGATTAGGGTGTGCCCAGGCACACCCGACACACTCCGTGCGCACGCCTATAGAAGTGAGGGATGGGGGAGACAGCCTACATGAAGAGTCAGCAAGATGCAGGAAGATAAGGTAAGAAAAGGAGAAGGAATAGAAATGAGCAGGAAGGGACATCAAGGAGCAGAAATGGGGCAGCAAGGAGCTGGAAGGGACAGCAAGGAGCACAAAAGGTAAAGTAGGAGAAGGAGCACAAAGGAACAGAAATGAACAGGAAGGGTCAGCAAGGAGCCGGAAGGTAAAGCAGCACAAAGGTAAAGTAGAAGGAGCAGAAAGGGTCAGAAATTAGCTGGAAGGGGCAGAAGGAGCACAAAGGTAAAGTAGGAGAATGAGCAGGAAGGGCCTGCAAGGAGCAGGAAGGGGCAGCAAGGAGCAGGAAGGGACAGCAAACAGCAGAAAGGGGCAGCAAGGAGCACAAAGGGACAGCAAGGAGCACAAAGGTAAAGGAGCAGAAAGAATCAAAAGGAGCACAAAGGTAAAGTAGGAGAAAGAGCAGAAAGGGACAGCAAGGAGCACAAAGGTAAAGTAGAAAAGGGAGCAGAAAGGGACAGCGAGGAACACAAAGGTAAAGTAGAAAAGGGAGCAGAAAGGGTCTGCAAGGAGCAGAAAGGGATCAGAATGAGAAAGGAGCAGAAGGGCGCAAAATAAGCAGAAAGTAGCAGAAAGGTAAAAGAGCAGAAGGGGACAAGGATAAAAAACAGTGTCAGAAGAAAAAAAAAGACTGTCAAATGAAGGAGAGCAAAAGGAGATTGGAGCAGAAAGGACAAATGAAGTGAACCCTCCACTTTATTCTGGACACCACAACATAAGGATTTGGTACCTGGGCCTGGCAGGGAAACTTTGGACCTTCTCATCTCCAAAGGTAAAAAAAATCAGTATTAATGTGTTCACTTTTATTTACTGAGTGTCAAGAAGCACAGAGTGACGTTGGGTAGGGGTGTTGCTGATTGGCTAGAGCGGTCAGCTGGCACTCTGAGCCAATCAGTAGCTCCCCATTCATAAAAAAGTAAAACTATTTTTTGAACCGGGAACTAGCGATTGGCTTAGAGCGTCAACTAGCCAATCAGCAGCACCCATGCCTGACGTCAATCTGCACTTCCTGAAACTGTTTCAGAAGCCAAATACCACTGAGCGACCTGGAGCTGGAGGAAGCCTTTGGGGTTAAACCATTTGAGAGCGATTTAACCCCTTAAAGGAAAGCGAGCACCCAGGGGCTTCCTGGCATCATAGCATTTTCATTTAGGTGAAGTTGTTATGGTGACCAGAATGGTCCCTTAATTTGCTTAAAGGAACACTATAGTGTCAGGAATACCAACATATATTCCTGACACCATAGTTGTGAAAACGCTATTCACCCTGGCTTTATGTGATAATGGCTATGCCCCTTCCCTTTCATGACACTGTCAAAAAGGTACCAAGCATGGATGTCATTTCAATTATGCCCCCCCCTGGAAAAATTTCTGCGGACGCCCATGAGCCCCATGATGAACCTGGACACTTTCGCCCAATTTCGCTCCTGAATGTGGATTT
>OW240912.1:174035952-174053336 GCA_933207985.1 Pelobates cultripes | reverse complement strand
GTGTTCTGTACAATGGGATGAGCACTCTTTCTACTGCTAATACCTCTCCCTATACAACCAAGCATTCTGCTACCATTTCCTGCTGCTCTATTACATTGTCTGCCTACTTTTAGGTTATCAGAAATAATTACCCCTAAATCACTTTCCTAAGATGTTGAGGTTAGGACTCTATCAAATATTCTGTACTTTGCCCTTGGGTTTTTACTTCCAAGATGCATTACCTTGCACTTATCCACATTGAGTGTCAGTTGCCACAACTCTGGCCATTTTTCGAGTTTACCTAAATCATTTGCCATTTGGCTTATCCCTCCTGGAACATCAACCCTGTTACATATCTTAGTATCATCAGCAAAAAGACATATCTTACCATCAAGACCTTCTGCAATATCACTAATAAAAATATTGAAGAGAATGGGTCCAACTACAGATCTGTGAGGTACCCCACTGGTGACAAGCCCATGCTTTGAATATACTCCACTGACTACCACCCTCTGTTTCCTGTCACTCAGCCACTTCCTTACCCATTCAATAATATTGGAATCCAAACTTAAAGATTGCAGTTTATTGATAAGCCTTCTATGTGCAAGAGTGTCAAAAGCCTTACTGATATCTAGGTAACCAATGTTTACTGAACCACCCTGATTTATTATGTTAGTTACCCAATCAAAAAAATCAATAAGATTAGTTTGGCATGATCTTCCTGAAGTAAACCCATGTTTTCTCTGATCTTGAAATCCATGTGATTTTAGATGTTCAACAATCCTATCATGTAACATGGTTTCTATTATTTTACCCACTACTGAAGTAAGGCTTACTGGCCTATAGTTGCCCAACTCCTCCCTACTACCTTTCTTGTGAATGGGCACAACATTCGCTAACCTCCAATCTCCTGGAACTACTCCTGTTAACAATGATTGGTTAAATAAATCTGTTAATGGTTTTGCTAGTACACCACTAAGCTCTTTTAATAAAGTTGGGTGTATTCCATCAGGTCCCATTGACTTATTTATCTTCACTTTTTTTTTTTAAATAGAACCTCTTCCTCTGTAAAATCACATGTAACATATGACTCATTTGTCCTTTTTCCTAACTGAGGCCCCTTTCCTTCATCTTCATTTGTAAATACAGAACAAAAATATTAATCGAGGCAGTCAGCTAGACCTTTATCCTCTTCTACATAACTTCCTTCTTTTGTTTTTAATCTAACTAATCCTTATTTTAATTTCCTTTACTCATTTATGTATCTAAAAATGTTTTGTCCCCATTTTTTTTCTCTACTGTGTGTGATTTGGAAGCTCTTATAACTTGCTTAGCCTCTTTCTGCCTAATCTTATAGATCATTCTGTCTTCCTCCCTCATTTTTTTTTTTTATAACCACTAAGTGCTAACTTTTAGTTTTTTACTATTTTGGCCACACCTGCGGAGTATCACAGTGATTTCTTGATTTTTTTGCTTTTACTGACAAGTCTAATGCAATTTTCTGTTGCCTTCAGCAGTGCAACTTTTAAATAATCCCATTTCTCTTGGACTCCATTTAAATTGCACCAGTCTGATAATGACTCCTTTACACATATTCTACTTTTAGAAAAATTTGTTTTTGTAAAGTCTAAAACTTTTGTTTTTGTGTTATGTGACTGTTCTTATATTAAACCACACTGACTGATGATCACTGGATCCTAAACTTTCACCTACAGTAATATCTGATACTAAATCTCCATTTGTTAACACTAAATCTAGTATGGCCACTTTACGAGTTGGCTCCTCAATGACTTGTTTTAGCGACAATCCCAGTAGGGAGTTTAGAATATGTGTGCTCCTGGCACAGGCAGCTATTTTGGTTTTCTAGTTCACATCAGGAAGATTAAAGTCACCCATGATGACAACTTCCCCCTTCATTGTCATTTTAGCTATTTCTTCAACTAGTAGATTATCTAACTCTTCTATTTGTCCTGGGATCCTATAAATCACACCTACATGAGTTACTTTGTGATTACCAAATTCTAACGTAACCCACAAGGACTCTATGTTCGGCTCGCTAACTTTTATTAGGCTATATTTTATGCTATCCTTCACATACACGGCCACCCCTCCCCCTTTCTTGCCTTCCCTGTCTTTTCTATATAAAGAGTACCCTGGTATTGCTATGTCCCAGTCATTTTTCTCATTATACCATGTCTCAGTAACAGCGACTAAATCTACATCAGTTGCCATTATTGCCATTAAGTTCATGGATCTTATTCCCTAAACTGCGAGCATTTGTAGACATGACTCTAAGTTTATCATTTCTAACACACTTGCTACAGGCACTTTCTGTCCTTATTTTGGGGTGGGGGGGGGGCAATTGGATTTATGTTTTATCACCCTTTTGCCCCCTTCACCCCAGTTCAAATACATCCTAGCAAAATCTCTGAACTGCTCACTGAGAACATTTGTTCCCTTTTAAGATGCAAACCATCTTTTTTATACAGTTTATTTTCATTGCAAACAGAGCTACCATGAGAAATTAAGCCAAATCCTTGCTCCTGATATCATTCACCAAGCCACAAGTTAAAGTCCCTAATACGCATCCGCCTGTCATTCTGAGTGTTATGCACATGCAGAACTTCAGAGAATGACAGTGTGGAAGCAACCTGCTGTATATCATTGGCAAAAACACAAAAAACTCCTTTTACCTCTGAAACCTCATTGCAAGCAAAGTCCCTAGATGGACAAGTACATCCAATTCCCCTTCCTGCTTTGCTCGCTTAACAATATTACAAATACGTCTCCTGTCTCTGTGAGCAGTAGCTCCGGGAAGAAATCCCACAAGACCACTATTGTCCAGCTTCACACCTCGTATGATAGAATCCCCTAACAACAACTGCTTTCTATTAGGCCTCACCATAGTCTGCAAGTCTGTCTCCATAATACCACTACACTCTGTTCCTGAGAAGGTCTCCACAACACCACTACACTCTGTCCCTGAGCCTGTCTCCACAACACCACTACACTCAGTGCCTGAGCCTGTCTCAACAACACCACTACATTCGGTGCCTGAGCCTGTCTCAACAACACCACTACACTCGGTGCATGAGCTTGTCTCCATAACACCACTACACTCAGTGCCTGAGCCTGTCTCCATAACACCACTACAATTGGTGCCGGAGCCTGGCAATATGCCTTTTATCCACAACTCTCAGTCTACCAGATCCTACAGTAATCCATTTGCCATTCCTACTACATCTCTGCGGCAGTGGCTTTGCAACAGTTCCAGCCTGAATTTTTTACCAAATTTACGAATCTCAGACTTAAAAAATACAATCTCCTGCCACAATATAGAGAACTGTCTACAGATTAGACAGCATCCAAATCTCCAAAAAGTGGAACGTGAATCAAATGCATAACAACTATTACACTGAACTAAGTCTGCCATTTTAATGAGGTGAATAATTTAAATCAAACCAATCTTAATTTTTTTTTGTCCTCCTGTATACCTCAGATTACCTCCAGAAACTCTGCAGAATATCTCTAATCACACACTTTGAAGCAGCACTTAAATGTAGCAACCAAACTATATTAGCCAAGCTAATGACCACAACCCTTATATAACTCCTAAAAGCACCACCCACTAGGAATGTTTAACACCTGGGTAGGCCTATGCTTATTTGCAAACAATAGCTAATTAAACAGCAATCAATAGCAAACACCTAGCTAATCGAATGCCATACCAATTACCAACAGGAAATCAAAACTTGTGCAATCAGTAACCTTTTCCAATAGATGAATCTTACCTGCAACAGTAAAAAAGAAAACTCTTAGCAAAATCTAAGGCAGTTGAATATTATGTAAAACTCCCCAGAATATCTCTAATCACACACTTTGAAGCAGCACTTAGATGTAGCAACCAAGCTATATTAGCCAAGCTAATGACCACAACCCTTATATAACTCCTAAAATCACCACTCACTAGGAATGTTTAACACCTGGGTAGGCCTATGCTTATTTGCAAAAAATAGCTAATTAACTAACAATCAATAGCAAACACCTAGCTAATCAAATGTCTTACCAATTACCAACAGGAAATCAAACCTTGTACAATCAGTAACCTTTTCCTACAGATGAATCTTACTTGTAACAATAAAAAAGAAAACTCTTAGCAAAATCTTAGACAGTTGATTATTCTGTAAAACTCTCCAGAATATCTCCAACCACACACTTAGAAGCAGCACTTAGATGAAGCAACCAAGCTATATTAACCAAGCTAATGACCACAACCCTTATATAACTCCTAAAATCACCACTCACTAGGAATGTTTAACACCTGGGTAGGCCTATGCTTATTTGCAAAAAATAGCTAATTAACCAACAATCAATAGCAAACACCTAGCTAATCAAATGTCTTACCAGTTACCAACAGAAAATCAAATCTTGTACAATCAGTAACCTTTTCCTACAGATGAATCTCACTTGTAACAGTAAAAAAGAAAACTCTTAAAATATTAGACAGTTGAAGATTCTGTAAAACTCTCCAGAATATCTCTAATCACACAGTTCGAAGCAGCACTTAGATGTAGCAACCAAGCTATATTCTTTGAATGCCAAAACTATAGCTAGGAGCTCTCTATTATCCATGTTGTAATTATTTTCTGAATCTGACAATTTCTTAGAATAAAAACATCAAGGATGAAGAAGTTGGTTTGATGTCCTTCTTTGTGATAAGACTGCCTTTTGGACAAAGTGTAAAGCAGAAGTACCAGCAAAAGTAGCATCAATTAAGTTTTCTTCTGCACCAGAATATATTAAGGCATTAACAGGAATAGTAAGATCTTTGACACTTGAACAGAAATATATTATCAATCTAGCAGTCACAGGAGTAGGGGACAACGTCATAACATCCAAGGCTGCTCCCCTGATTGGCCTTAGGTGTGAGAGTCTTTGGGATGGCTAAGACATTCCTTGCTGAGATGGCCTTCCCCCGTCCACATTATAGGCAAACACCATTCCTCTTTCTAAATGTTTTCTCGCCTTCTTTTAGTTTGGCCGCACCTAGCTGTATGGGTTCAGCAAGAAACAGAGCAAGGAGTTCTGTTGAAGGTGATTTTAAAAAAGGACATATAAATAAGTGCCTTTATCTGTATCTGTGAGCATCTCTCCCTCAGGTAATTCTCTATATGTATACAAAAGTCTATTTAGTCATTCAGGTCATTAGGTATGTCTTTGGTTGCTATCTTGTCTAAGATGCTGTCTGATAAAGGCTGTCACCAGATAATTTTTATTGCATACCACCTTGGAAGCTAATGTCCTAAACTTGATAGCATAATCAGAATTAGTCTGTGTCCCCCGCTTGCTTCTCTTTAAGACTTTTCCTGCATGGTCTGGCACATCAAAAGTTCTTCTGAAAGCATAATTTAGCTAGAGCTCTGTCAGTGAAGTGGTTAATACGGCAATCAAGTTTATCATACTGTCATACTGTCAGTTTATCATACTGAAAGTAATTTCAATGTAGAAAATGAACTGTATGGGCAGGAATCATTTGTAAGGCATGCAATGGTCCAATTCATCCACCCTAGCACCACATACAGCTATTTGCTGTGACAGGTCGGTAGGTTCCTCATGTTGTAATATCAGGATTGGTTAGGAACCAGAACACAGTCCTTAGTGTGGCCAAGCGTAATACAAAATAGAGTTGTGAATTTGGGCGAGAATAAAAGGATGCACATCAAGAGCGTGCTGTGTCCCAAAGAGAATGCAGATGGAATGAGGTAAGATCCCAACAATCCTGACAGTTTTTTTAACCCCTTAAGGACCAAATGTCTGGAATAAAAGGGAATCATGACATGTCACACATGCCATGCGTCCTTAATTACACAATGTGGAAAAGTACAAACTAATTTAAAGGAGCTGCTAGTGCAATGGCTAGACAGAAGGGTTTCAGTCTGTATACAAGATTCACAGACTGAGGCCCTAGAAACAGATATCTTCTCTCAGGAGAGTACACAAGTAGAAAGTGAAATATAGCTAGAAAAAAAGAGACAAAAAATGGAGCAGACAGTCCACTCACAAAAAAGTGGGTGGAATGCCTAGCCTCATTCAAAGTGGGTGGAATGCCTAGCCTCATAATGTAAATAGTCACATAGAAGAGGATAAACAACCTTTATTCGAAAAAAATGCTAAAATGGTATATAGTCCAAATACTATTACCATACACTAAAATAGTGTATTGATTATAAGTTAACTACCAAACTTATAAAAGCCTGGGAGAGGCTAATTCTGCAAGGTATGTTTGACTTAATAAAGGTGTAAAAATACACCTAAAATAATAAATGGGTAACAAAGCAGGTTAGTCTAAATCCATTCTAGGAAAGGACCCAACTGGGTAATTGGATAGAAAAAGGATAGTCTTAGAGCAGTGTCTGAGAGAATCTGGAAAGGGCAGGGTTAATAGCAACTAATGGGGCGCGCTCAAACTAATATCGAGTAGCTTATACTAAAGAGAAAAGGAGCTAATACCCCACAAAGAGAGGAAAGATAGAACCCCCCCCTTGAGTCACCCTAAAAAACTAACTATCCTAAGAGAAACAGCAAAACTAACTGCTGCTTCGTGGCAGCCTATCCAAATCCCTAAGTCTGTATCAGGAGAAAATATAGGTGCAAACTCATGCGCTGTGGAAACCCAGGTAAATGAAAGATGAGAGTAAAGAAAATCAGTTGAGTATAATAGCATCGGCTAAGTTAACCACCACACTTATAAAAGCCTGGGAGAGGCTAATCCTGCAAGGTATGTTTGACTTAATAAAGGTGTAAAAATACACCTAAAATAGTAAATGGGTAACAAAGCAGTTTAGTCTAAATCCATTCTAGGAAAGGACCCAACTGGGTAATTGGATAGAAAAAGGATAGTCTTAGAGCAGTGTCTGAGAGGATCTGGAAAGGGTAGGGTTAATAGAAACTAAGAAAAGGAGCTAATACCCCACATAGAGAGGAAAGATAGAAACCCCACCCCCCTGAGTCACCCTAAAAAACTAACTATCCTGAGAGAAACGGCAAAACTAACTGCTGCTTCGTGGCAGCCTATCCAAATCCCTAAATCTGTATCAGGAGAAAATATAGGTGCAAACAGATGCGTATAATAGCATCGGATAGAAAATATCTCGACGCGCGTTTCGGCGTTTTAGATACGCCTTTGTCAAGAGCTACCTGGTAAGTGACACGGGAAGCAGTTATAAAGGGGATATAGACACACCCTTCAATTAAAGCCCTCCAATCAAAAGACCACAGGTTGTGAAAGAGTGACAGGTGACCTCCCCTGCATATTGAACCAATCGGAGGAGGTGGGAGTGGTCACCCTATTCACTCAGTATACACTAATGGCAAAAAAAAAAAAAAAAAAACCTCTAAATAAAGAGTAGATACATGTTGCAATTAAGGCTCAAAGCTAAAGTAAGTATGTTTTTAACAAAAAGGTAACAAAACATCAAAGCAGATTAGCACAGTAACAACATTCATCCAGAAAGGAGTATAAGGATGCAAGGTTAAATGATAATAAAAATAATAAATATTCAGTTCAAAGGCTAGAAAGAACGGCAAATAATCGCTTTAAGGGTATATTGAGAAATAATAAAAGCCGTATAAGCCTTACTAAACTCCAGGTGTTATATCGAACGAGACTTTAGAGAATAAAAACCATATAGACCTTGCTAGATGCCAAGTGTGTATTGAAAATAAGCTGTTTAAAGGAGACTCACACCATAAAAAGGTTGAGTTTAATACCTGTGTATATAAACGATTGACTGGTATATATATATATATAAATATGTTATATTGTATATAGACAGGGCTTGCTAAAGAGTAAAGTAACTCAAAAGGAAGGGTGACAGAATATCCTTTATATGACACATGTTAACATGGATGTCCCATGATCCACTTGCCAGTATTAAAGGTTGTAACCATACACTGTATACTGAAAATGATGACAGGGAAAGATGAGTGTGCCAATAGGAAGACCGATTATATTATATGTATTATGCAATATAGGAGATATAATTTTATTTAGTTAAAATTAGATGAAATTTATTAAAGGCAAAGAGCACAAAATAATTCAAATAAATGGAGAAAAAGAAAACCCCTCATTGAGTCCTCTTGGATTGAGGGTATTAAGTTTATAGATCCACCTGCATTCTTTCTGGCGCAGAATTTTGTCAAAATCACCCCGTCTCTGATCACGTTTCACAAGTTCTAAGCCACAGAAGCGTATATCTTTTGATAACCCACCATGTTGTTCCTTTAGATGTCTTGAAATGGGGGTATCAAGTCGATTTTTAGGTGATCTAACGTGTTCTTTAATGCGTTCTTTAAATGGACGAAAGGTTTTACCCAAATATAGCTAGTTAATGAGTTTGCTGAGCTAGATACTGCTGCTCATATGGATGAAATTTTAGAACTAACTCGTAGATGCTCATCTAGAAAGAACAATGAATATAGATAGAAATTTTACCAGTACTGTCATAGACATATACCTAAAAATGTAAACGTAAGAGAGACAATAGGGTAATACAGTTGGTACATATATTAAAAACCACAAATTAACTGGTGAGACTCACATGGTTAAGAAGCTGACTCAGACTATAGGTTTGAGGCAGAGATAAATCTCGGTTTGAATGGACTTCTGTAATGGCCAGGATACGTCCTGCTCATCTTAAGTGCCGTCTATTCCAATAACCCAGGATGCAGGATCAGAGTAAAGACTTATTTATTAAGACAAAAATAATAAATCAATAACAAATTAAAATAGTCCAAATAGCTATGCCACTGACGCGTTTTGGCTAAAGAGCCTTCCTCAAAGTGGTGCACCTATAGTCTGAGTCAGCTTCTTAAGTGACTCAGAACCATGTTAGTCTGACCAGTTAATTTGTGGTTTTTAATATATGTACCAACTGTATTACCCTATGGTTTCTCTTATGTTTTAATTTTTAGGTATATGTCTATGACAATACTGGTAAAATTTCTATCTATATTCATTGAGTGCTCTCACCATTACTTCTATTTTGCACCTAGTTACACTGTTTTTTGTGTGGTAGAGTGATTCACACAAGGTGATAGTAGCACTAACTTTTCACCAGTTCCAACAAATTATATATTTCACTGTTGTATATAGATGTAGATGTGTCACGGTTCTCACCATGACATCCAGACAGCGAGGTGTGGTGGCCCCACAGGTGCCAGACAAGGGATTTGAACCTTGGTCCTTCTTGTCCTGTGCCTGCTATACTGCCTTTCTCTGAGGGCAGTGTCAGTTCTTTGACTCTGGTTCCTGTTCTTGTGTATTTTGATCAAGTGTTCTCCAGACGGCTCCTGACCGTGGCTTATCTCATTATTTACTCTGACCTCTGGCTTCCCCTGACTTCGGCTTTCCACAACTACTCTTCTGTTTGTCCTTTCCTGTACTGCGACTTGGAGATATATTCATACACAACCCCCGTGCACAGACTCACAGTCCAGGTGGCGTCTTACCTGGTCACCTTGGTTTGTGTTTATTTGCCAGGGTGAGCGTATAACTCTGCATGTCGGACTCCACATCAGGTAAGATCCTGACAAACTGTTATTCATTACAAATCTAGACTAGTAGCAAAATTATTTACTCATCTCAGAGAAGTCTATTCTGAGACCTTTGCACCTTTAGGCAAGTTCAGAACAATCAGAACATTTCTTAATATTGCAGCATCTAAACAATTTCCTGTAGAGCAGGAACATGTAAGGTAAGCTTTCCTGAATGGAAAATAGATAAAGAATGTTATATGATGGAGTCTGGAAGGATTTGAAACAAATAAAGATCAAGTGTGGCGATGTCACGACTTCCGACATCTCTGCCGGTGTGGCTGCATTCAAACATAGCAGCCACGCAGTCAGAGATGTTTCTAACTTACCTTGGGCTCGGCGGGCAGCTACCCGGTCTCCCTCCATTCTGGTGCTCAGCGGGTGCAAAGTTCTTAGGAACGCCGGCCTCTGCGGATCAGACTTTTATGAGAAACTTACCTTCACCCACATCAAAGATGGCGCCGATGTGCGTAAGGGCATCACGTCAAAGATGCACCCGCATGTTTTGGGGTCAGAGGTCAGAGACAGCCAATCACAGCCAAAGGAGGGTTATTTAAACCTAAATTATCTTTTTGTCAGTGCCCTGTCGTGGTTTCCACTAGCTGGTTCCTGATTGCGTTTTTCTGGTATTTGACTTTGACTTCGTTGTGACTTCCCTGATTTCTGGTATCCTTGACTTCTGGCTTTCCTCATCGTTGTGTCTCATTCTGTGTCCCTGACCTCGGCAAGTATTTTGACTATTCTCCGGTACATTAAGTCCGGCCATTCTAAGGTCCGGATAGACGTTATTCTTAGTCCTAGGTGTGATACTATTCTGCGTGCTGGATCAACTATAATCCTCACAGGCGGTCTCCCAAGGTACAAACAGCAAATAATTACCACAGGCGCAATATCACTGATGTAGCATAACCCCCCACACATGAGCCAAAGCTTAATGCTTGGAGAAGACTGTTTATTGGCAGTACAGGCATCAAATTTATACAGTCAGTAAACTCATCCTCTGTGCCTGAGAGGTAATTGAGTCAGGAACTGTAGTAAACTCAATTATCTCCAGGCACAGAAAAATATAAATTTCAACAGCACCCCAAAAGTACCCCCAACATACATGGAAACCCCACAAAAGTCACATTCTTAGTCAGATTTATGAACAATATTTGAGAGAAATAGGCCTTTTGTGTACATAGAAAAAGTCTTAGATCTTAGAAAAAGGGGGCAAAAACAAAAGTGTTGTGTTGATAATTTTGTTCAGGTTAGATAAACCATTAACAGAACTGGTAATAAAATTACTTGAGAGAGGTTTAAAATTTGCACCTTAATCAAAAATCTAATGATTTAGAGTTATTTATAGATCTACAAAAGTTCATCAGAAAATGAACTATTAAAAGACATTTTTTAAAATATCCAATAAACAAACCAAATAAACAATTAACAAATTATATATGTAATGGCTACCCAGGTAGAGTGAGGGTATCAGCCGTTGGGGACGTCCTTTTCTTCCCGGGTAGTCGCTGTAAAGTGATGGAGTCGCTTATTCCCATCCACTGGATCCAAGGCAGAAGTCAGGTAGAGCTCTGAAAAGAGCTAAGTGATTATGCTGCAGAATCCCCTTTCAAGAACGAGACAAGGCTACGTTTTGAAGGGTCAAGAAGAACTGGCTTTTAATGACAGGCACTCTCCTTTTATGTGATTCTGCCCATGCAAGGGAGACACCCACATAATTAACAGAACAACCAATAAACATAACATACATCCCACACATCTCCTCCCCTCAGATAAGCAAATAACATAATTAAAAAGAACACGTTTTTCCCCAAAGTTCGGATGTACCCCAAATACTTTGGGTACAGGCATAAATCCCCAGATAGCCCTGTTCTGGGGGACCAACATAGTCAAAAATCAGCTCATTCGCTCAGCCGTTCGGGAGATATGGAGCTTCAAAGTTTTGACCGACCGCAAGGGCAAAGTAGCCGAAAACAGTTCCATGAATTCTGGCCTTGCGGTTGGTCTTAGTTCGTGTGTAAAAAGTCCCGAACAGATTGCCAACAGATTGCCATCCGTGCGTAACCCAACGTTCGCTGGAATCCCCATAAGCTATATAACACAATGCCCATTTGAAAATATCCCACAAACTGGAATAACGTTGCCCCTGGATTTTTCAGCTTGTTCTGCTATTTTTCGTGTGAGATTGAAAATACAGTGCAATACAGGTGGCGCTGTGTATGGAGAGAGACAGGGATAGGAAGCTACAGCTTATCCCTGCTTCTCTCTCCAGACTGAATCTGGAGAGGAGCTACACATGCAGCCAGCAACTCCCAAAGTGCAGAGACAGCCTACAGATCATGTAAGCCTACAGATCAGGTAAGTGAGGCATGGGGGGGGCAGCCTATAGATCAGGGAAGTAAGGCATGGGGGCAGCCTATAGATCAGGGAAGTAAAGCACGGTGGGCATTCTATACATCAGGGGGAAGTGAGGCATGGGTGGGCAGCCTATAGATCAGGGAAGTGAGGCATAGGGGGCAGCCTATAGATTAGGGAAGTGAGGCATGGGGGGCAGCCTATAGATTAGGGAAGTGAGGCAAGGTGGCAGCCTATAGATGAGGAAAGTGAGGTATGGGGGGCAGCCTATAGATCAGGGAAGTGAGGCATGAGGGGCAGCTTATAGATCAGGGAAGTGAGGCATGTAGGGGCAGCCTATAGATCAGGGAAGTGAGGGATGGGCGGGGGCAGCCTATAGATCAGGGACGAGAGGCATGGGGGCAGCCTATAGATCAGGGAAGTGAGGCATGGGGGGTGTGCACTGACACAGGAAGCACCTCTAGTGACCGTCTGAGTGACTGTTGTGGCGAAACCGACCTCGCCACTGGGCATTGGAGAAGACTGATTGCCAGCCTCCTGCCATGTGACTATGGCCCCTGGGATGTATTGCCCTTTAAAGACATGATTTGGGCATAAGGGATTTGTGTTGTGCTGCTGCTGGCCCTTTAAGAACCATCTGGGGATAGGTTGAATGTGGGGGTTCTGTTCAGTATGATAGGAGTTATGTATTTTTGTGTCTTTTTGTGTCTTTTGCTAACATGTGGTTAATGGAGTCTGCCTCTATCCCTGGATATAAGTGGATTATTTTCCCCATTGTCTCCTGGATAGAGGGCTCTGTAAAACCGGTTTGGGCCAGATAACCATGCTGCCAGCCAGGCCCCAAAATATACTTTTGTTAACTTTTGAACCCCTTGTCTGATTTGTGCCATTTTTTATTATGTTGCTCCCCTGAATGGATTGATTCTAAATATGTAATTTGTATGAAGATTGGATGTATGGTTTTAAAGTTACAGGGTATGGGTAAAAACTGTATTTTTACTGCCTGTGTTTAATTATGTTAACACATTGTGTACCATAATTAGATCACAGGCAGAGGGGAGGATTTTTGTGTGTAATTGCTGGGAGTGTTTCTGTAATGTACGTTTATTATTGGTTGTTGTGTAAAACCCTGTGGGTGGTCCTATCTCAGGGAAACCTGCATAAAAGAAGGTTCTTTGTGTGCCAATAAACAGAATGACTTGACCCTCTAACTTGCAGCCTTGACTCATGTTTGTAGGGGACAGCTATAGTCACTACAGGGATTGCTATGCTCTTCATACTCCCTTAACTACTGAGCTCTTGTAAGAGCTCTTGTTCCTGTTCCTGCTTTGCTCTACAGAAGGAAGAGGTTCACCTACTGGAACCTGGAGCCTGGTCGTAGGTCCAGGGTGGATAGCAGACGGCGAGATCCTAGCCCAGCAGCGGTGGTTCGTTGAGTCTGCAGTACTTATGGTGGTCTACGCAGTACTTATGGTTTCTACGGTGCTGATGGTCCTTTGGTGAGCGCTAGGAGCATCCTTTCTACGGTCCAAATTCCAAATTCCTGGAGGCAACCGTAACAGGGGGCAGCTTATAGATCAGGGAAGTGAGGGATGGGCGGGGGCAGGCTATAATCAGGGAAGTGAGGCATGGGGGGGCAGCTTACAGATCAGGGAAGTGAGGCATGGGGGCATCCTATCAGGGAAGTCAGGGAGGGAGGAGGGGAGAGACAGCCTATTGATCAGGTAAGTGAGGGATTGGTGGGTGGAGAGACAGCCTATAGATCAGGTAAGTAAGAGATGCGTGTGTGCAGCATACAGATCAGGTAAGTGAGAGATGGGGGGATACACCTACAGATCAGGTAAGTTAGAGATGGGGGGATCCACCTACAGATCAGTTAAGTGAGGGATGGAGGGGGGACAGCGTATAGATCAGGTAAGTTAGAGATTGGGGGGAGGCAGCCTACAGGAAGGGTCAGCAAGGAGCAGGAATGTAAAGTAAGAGAAGGAGCAGAAATGAGCAGGAAGGGACATCAAGGAGCAGAAAGGGGCAACAAGGAGCTGGAAGGGACAGCAATGAGCACAAAGGTAAAGTAGGAGAAGGAGCACAAAGGAACAGCAATGAGCAGGAAGGGTCAGCAAGAAGCAGGAAGGGACAGCAATTAGCAGGAAGGGTCAGCAAGAAGCAGGAAGGGTCAGCAAGGAGCTGGAAGGTAAAGCAACACAAAGGTAAAGTAGAAAGAGCAGAAAGGAACAGAAAGGAGCAAAAAGGGTCAGCAAGGAGCAGAAAGGTAAAGTAGGAGAAGGAACAGAAATGAGCAGGAAGGGACATCAAGGAGTATAAAGAGTCAGCAATGAGCTGGAAGGGGCAGAAGAAGCACAAACGTAAAGTAGTAGAAGGAGCAGAAATTAGCAGGAAGGATCAGCAAGGAGCAGGAAGGGTCTGCAAGGAAAAGGTAAGAAGAGCAGAAGGGGACAGATGGAGCACAAAGGTAAAGTAGGAGAAGGAGCAGAAAAGGGTAGCAAGTAGCAGAAAGGGACAGCAAGGAGCACAAAGGTTAAGTAGGAGAATGAGGAGAAAGGGTCTGCAAGGAGCAGAAATGGATCAGAAAGAGAAAGGAGCAGAAGAGCGCAAGATAAGCAGAAAGTAGCAGAAAGATAAAGGAGCAGAAGGAGCCAAGGAGGAGAGAAGACAGTGTCAGAAGAAAAAGAAGACTGTGTCAAATGAAGGAGAAGAAAAGGAGATTGGAGCAGGAAGGACTAGTGAAGTGAATGCTCCACTTTATTCTGGACACCACATCTTAAGGCTTTGTTACCTGGGCCTGGCAGGGAAACTTTGGACCTTCTCATCTCCCCAGGTAAAAAAAAATATCAGTGTTAATGTCTTCACTTTTATTTACTGAGTGTTAGGAAGCACAGAGTGCCACTGGGTAGGGGTGTCGTTGATTAGTTAGAGCGGTCAGCTGGCACTCTAAGCCAATCAGTATCTCCCCATTCATAAAAAAGGAAAAATAAATTATGAACCGGGAACTAGTGATTGGCTTAGAGCGTCAACTGACCACTTTAGTCAATCTTCACTACCCATTCCTGACGTCAGCCTGCACTTCCTGACATCCATTTCAGAAGCCAAATACCACTGAGCGATCTGGAGATTTGGAGCTCGAGGAAGCCTTTGGGGTTAAACCATTTGAGAGCGGTTTAACCCCTTAAAGGAAAGTGAGCACCCAGGGGCTTCCTGGCATCATAGCATTTTCATTTAAATGAAGTTGTTATGGTGACCAGAATGCTCCTTTAATTTTATTTAAAGGAACCTTATAGTGTCAGGAATACAAACATATATTCCTGATACCATAGTTGTGGAAACACTATTCACCCTGGCTTTATGTGATAATGACTATGCCCCTTCCCTTTCATGACACTGTAAAGAAGGGACCAAGCATGGATGTAATTACAATTATGCCCCCCTGCCCCCCACCTCTAAAAATTCATGCGGACGCCCATGCCTCTAGTTCTGAAAACTTACCTTATAATCCTCACCTGCCTGGACCAATTGAACAACCTACAAAAGGCTACACCCAACTCACCACATGGCCTTTACAATAAAGTTGATGCTCATCCTGAAACACTTTAGATCCTGGCTCCTGTGAACCAACCTGTTCTTTACATCAGTCCTGCTTACTTCCAAAGTTGCACAATGCAGCCTGAACTACTCCTCAATCCTGTTTACTTCCAAACTTGCACAATACCAGCCTGAACTACTCCTCAATCCTGCTTGCTTCCAAACCTGCACAATACCAGCCTGAATTACTCCTCAATCCTGCTTGCTTCCAAAGCTGCACAATACCAGCCTGAATTACTCCTCAATCCTGCTTGCTTCCAAACCTGCACAATACTAGCCTGAACTACTCCTCAATCCTGCTTACTTCCAAACCTGCACAATACCAGCCTGAATTACTCCTCAATCCTGCTTGCTTCCAAAGCTGCACAATACCAGCCTGAATTACTCCTCAATCCTGCTTGCTTCCAAACCTGCACAATACCAGCCTGAACCTCAATCCTACGTACTTTCAACCCTGCTCAATACCAGCCTGAACTATTCCTCAATCCTGCTTACTTCCAACCCTGCTCAATACAAGCCTGAACTACGCTTTATCTTACCCACCTGATTTCTACCAGCCTGATCCATACAAATTGTCTGTTCCGTACCTACCTGCATAACACCAATTTGGACTCTGTCTCAAAGTAATATTATATGGTGTTATTTTCCTGCTTGAAAAATACTCCTTCTAATTGGGGACTGATTAACTACATTTCTCCTTTTCCTGTTATCCTGCAACCTATTTGTTCTGTTCTGTTTTATTTGTCCTTCTATTTTAATCTATAATTTTATCTATAGGTTTTCTTATTATTTACTTTCATTCCTGTTTTATAATCTATTTAGGGCATATTGCCTAAGCCCCTTTATTTCTGTTTTCTCTCTCTCTTTCCTATGATTTCTATTATAGGATATCCTGTTCATACTATGTCTAAGAGCACAAATAAAGTACCTGAAGTCAACCCTGGCATAAGTCTCCTCTCGGACCTGCTCAAGATCATGACAATAGATATGCGTATAGGTCGAATTTGATGTGCAGTTTGTCCCACAAATCGAGGACGTGAGTAATTGTGGGTGTTGTCGTGGGGGTAGGGGTTGTGTCTGCCTTGGTAGCCACATATATAGAGAGGGGTGGTGCCATCCGAAGATAGTGTTCAATGTCCACCCATCTTTTCTTTGAGGGTGGCAAGTGCCACATCTGTATTTGGGCTAGGTGGGCTGTGTATATGTAGTGTAGTAGGAAGGGTTCCAGGGAAAGAGCAAATAAAAGAGGGGACAGTGGGCATCCCTATCTCATCCCGCTGGAGATGGTGTCGCCTCTAGGTAAAGTATAAATTTGGATGGGAATCCGAAGTGTGTGAGATTGTGGAATAGGAAGGGCCAGAGTAGCCGGTCGCAGAGGCATACCTAGAGCATTTGGCACCCGGGGCGGATCCTGTGCTAAACCCCCACCCAAAACCTGTAAAAATGTTAAAGATATTTTTCTTTTTACAATTTGTAAACTTTGCAAAACCGCTGTCAGCCCCTCCTACAAAACCCTTGTCCTGCCCGCCCCTCCTACAAAACCTCTGTCCTGCCCCTTCTACAAATCCTGTACTGCCCCGTCTACAAAACCCCCGCAACCCCCTTCCACAAATCCCCTGCTTATCCCCCCTTATAAAGACTCCTGTCCCAATACAAAACCCCGCCCCCTTCTACAAAATCCCTGCAGCCCCACACACACATTTACAGGCAGTCACACACTCAGTTACAGACAGACAGTCACACACTCAGTTACAGGCAGACAGTCACACACAGTCACAGGCAGACAGTCACACATACACATTTCCTCCGTGCGGCTAGTTTATCAGCTGTTTGCTTGTGTGAGCTGCACTGGCCGCACG
>OW240912.1:173963868-174035852 GCA_933207985.1 Pelobates cultripes | reverse complement strand
CCCACTATTCCCACTGCATTTTGTTCTAGCCTTAGAACCGTTCTTAGTGGCAATTAGGAACAATCCAGATATAACGGGAGTGATGGCAGGGACGACACACCACAAAGTAGCGGCATATGCAGACGACATGCTCTTTTACGTGACAAACCCGGAAGTATCCTTACCCAACATCCTGAAAGCCTTTTGGGACTTCGGTAGGATATCTAATTTAAAAATAAACCTCTCCAAATCATACATTCTAAACATTGATATCCCGGCGCGACGGGCGACACCGCTATGCCAACACTATACATTTCAATGGGCCACGCACAAAATAAAATACCTAGGAATCTGGTTAACACGGAAAGCAGGGGACATGTTTAGGGAAAACTTCACCACTATACACACGAAGTTTCGCACGGAAATGCAGGAATGGGCATACCCACACATCTCATGGCTTGGCAGGATACAAGTAGTCAAAATGAATTTTCTCCCCCGCCTCCTGTACCTTTTCCAAACCATCCCCACTACAGTCCCCCGCACATTCTTCGTCACGCTCCGCACTGCCCTCGGGCGATACGTCTGGAATGGGAAACGACCAAGACTCAGACATACCCTATTAACGCTACCGAAGGATAGAGGAGGCCTGGCATTGCCGGACTTCACTCTCTATTATAGGTCCTGTCACTTCCTCCGGATAATAGAATGGTCCAAACAAGGGGTGCAGAAGCAATGGAAACAAGCAGAAGAAGTCGAGGCGGGTGTCCCAGTCGCGGTCCTGCCATGGCTGCCTCCCGGGATCAGGAGCAAGGGGAGGAAATGCTCCCCATACATCAAGGCTACTCTGCAAGAGTGGCACCGCACAAAGGATAGACACGAGCTAGCACCGTACCCATCGCCCCTTCTCCCACTCATACACAACCCAAACTTTCCACCGGGACTGGACCCAAGAGCTTTCCACGCGCTGATCCAAGACCCAATCCCCAGACTTAGCCACGTCTATACGGCAAATGGCCTCAAGACACTCAGGGACATGAGGGGAGACGCAGACTCTAACCTCCTGATACGCCTAAAACACAAACAACTCCAGAGCTACATTGCAACTCTTCCACAGGGGCCCATCTTATCGAGAGCCCCCACATACTTCGAAGACATATGCCTACACCCAGACCCGTTAACCCACGGAGTCTCCCTCATGTACACATCACTTCTGACTCAAACACCAACAGCACAACCAAGCTTTATGGGGAAATGGGAGGCAGCACTGGGTCGTACGATTAATAAGGCAGACTGGGAAAAAATTTGCTATCTCACGCACCATTGCTCTAGCTTCAGCAAGACGCAGGAAACAGCATACAAACTACTGACACACTGGTACTGCACCCCCGCGGCATTACACGAACATATCCCAGAATACCCCCCAGTGTGCTGGAGATGCGGAGAGGGGACGGGCATGCTCCTACACATATGGTGGGAATGCAACAAAATCGCACCGTTCTGGAAAGCCATACATAAAATTATAGGGCAACTCTCAGACGATCCACCCCCATTCGGCCCAGCAGAAATGCTTCTACACCTCACTAAGGTCCCTAGGACCATATATAAGAAATCACTGACGATCCGCATACTGAACATAGCTAAAACTACCATACCACAACACTGGAAACAGCAGACCACTCCGCCACTGAAAACTTGGTTCACCCAAATGGAGGAGTTGAGGTCCTTAGAAGAACTCCACGCTACAGCGAATAACACACACCAAACCTATCTCAATATATGGACGCACTGGCTACTGAAGTCGACACAACCAGGCTTCCTGGGCGAGACCCAGGCCCAACAATAGAGACTGGACTAACGCTACACCAAGCTGCGGACCCCTGACACCGACGGAACCTAGACCCCTATCCCGATACCCCCCCACCACGACCTACCCATCCTGACCACCTTAACACACGAGTAAAAGGTACCCTTGATTTGGCAGGGATCGCCTAGTACCACATGGATTAGGGCGACTTGGAGACCACACACGGCGGACATCCGCCATGTAGGCAGACGGTTCATGACCATAGTAAAGTAGGGGAGAGGACGGACAATTATCACGGAACGCATGGGGACGGGGAGGTATCACGTCCAAGTTTAGGTTTTCAACTAGCAGTTCAAGCTAGGAGGCTGATGAACTGAGTATATCATGAGTTGTCTGTTCCTCAACTGCTTGTTCCAAACAGTGTATAAAATACCATCGCAAGAGGGACCTGCGAGTCCACATTGTCTGTGGGGCCTGCGAGCCCGCACTGCTACCCAACCTTACAATGTCGCTGATTTACTCTATGCCCTCACTAAGTATGGACCTGCGAGTCCAAACGAAGTAGGACTGCCTTGATTTGAAAAATGAAAATAAAAATCATATTTACAAAAAAAAAAATAAGATACCCTGGGGTGACTGCTTTATCAAATGAAAGGGCTGTTATTTGAACAGTCACACTGCTAGAATACTGTAAAATGAGACATAGGCCCGTGAAATCCATCTAGGAAAATTCTAACTATAGAAACTGAAATAGTCTTGTCTCTTATATGGCATTGTAGCTTTACAGAAAAGTGCCAAAGGCATACAATGGGGTTATCGTTATACTCAGCAGATTTAGCTGAAAACAATATAGGGTTCTGTGCAGGAATAGCACACTACAGCTTTACAAAATACACATTACAAAAACTTTGTTATATGTGTATATGCTAAAATACAGAAAACACACAATTTTACTCCAATATTTAGCAGAGATTGGCGATGAAATGGTTACGTAAAAAGTGTCAAACTAACCTTAGGTAAATAGCCTGCGATGTCTACTTTATATAAATATATACTTTTGTGTGGCAATTTTGTTTTCTGTGGTGGCTACTAAACTTACAAGACAAACATACCAACTTCTAAAATTGTTTCACATTAAAATTTCATTTTAGTCCTTGTATTTTGTGACCTGTGACTTTCAAAATAAGCTGAAATCCTATACATATTATATAAT
Source organism: Pelobates cultripes (assembly GCA_933207985.1). Classification (NCBI taxonomy): domain Eukaryota; kingdom Metazoa; phylum Chordata; class Amphibia; order Anura; family Pelobatidae; genus Pelobates; species Pelobates cultripes. The sequence goes on along the minus strand of OW240912.1, from coordinate 174,032,856 downwards.
TTATAAATCAAGACACATAAATGAATTTATTTTGAATGAAAAACAAGAATTAGAGAACACTGCCCCAATATAGAAATAGATTTTTAAAACCACTTGGTATCCTTCCTCACATTTTCTCTCCCACAATAAAGATCCTAGTAATCTTACATTTATGGGAATTGCTAAAGTTAAACAACATTGGAGAGGTGGTGATTAGTGAAGCATGTTCGCGTTCGCCACGGCGGGCGAACATATGCGCGGTTCGATCTGCCCCCTATTCGTCATCATTGAGTAAACTTTGACCCTGTACCTCACAGTCAGCAGACACATTCCAGCCAATTAGCAGCACACCCTCCCTAGCAGACCCTCCCACCTACTGGAAGGCATCCATTTTACATTCATTCTCAAGCTGCATGCTTAGTGAGAGGAGGGAAAGTGTAGTTGCTGTTGATTAGATAGGGAAATGCATAGCTAGGTTAGGGTATACAGTGTCCACTACAGTCCTGAAGGACTCATCTGATCTCTGCTGTAAGGACAGCACCCCAAAAAGCCCTTTTTAGGGCTAGAACATCAGTCTGCTTTTTTCTGTGTAATGTAATTGCAGTTGCCTGCCTGCCTGCCAGCTTCTGTGTCAGGCTCACAGTGGATACTGTGCCCAGTGCCACCACTCACTCACTGGTGTCACAATAGCTTGCATTTAAAAACAAAAAACTTTTTTCACTGTTATAGATTTAATAGCAGTTAGTTGTCTCAAAGCGGGTGTGTCAGGCTCACAGTGGATACTGTGCCCAGTGCCACCACTCACTCACTGGTGTCACAATAGCTTGCATTTAAAAACAAAAAAACTTTTTTCACTGTTATAGATTGAATAGCAGTTAGTTGTCTGCAAGCGGGTGTGTCAGGCTCGCAATGTATACTGTGCCCACTTGCCCAGTGCCACCACTCACTCACTGGTGTCACAATAGCTTGCATTTAAAAACAAAAAACTTTTTTCACTAACACATTTAATTGTTACAAATGGAAGTTTTCCTAGAGAAATGCTCAGAGCCAACATCCTTCCAATACCAAAGCAGGATAAAGATCCATCAAAAGTGGAAAGCTACAGACCAATATCCTTGATAAATACCGATGTAAAGAGCTTTTCGACAATTTTAGCAAATAGGCTCAAAGTTATTTTGAATAACACTATTAATAAGAACCAAATAGGCTTTGTCTAGGGTCGAGTAGCTGCTGACAATACAAGGCGTATAATAGATATAGTGGACGCCGCTAATAAGAATAAAGTCCCCATGCTTCTTTTAGCAGTGGATGCTGAGAAGGCATTCGACAGGGTGGGTTGGGAAATTCTTAAGCAAGATGCATGAGAAATTTGGTATTCGGGGATGGCTGTACCGGGCAATCCTGGCATTATATAATGGTCCCACAGCATGAATGGTGGGACCAAACATCTGTGCGGACTGGTTCACATTACATAATGGAACCAGACAGGGTTGCCCGTTATCTCCAATCCTGTACATTATGACAATGGAAATATTGGCAAATAACATTAGAAATAACCCATTAATAAAAGGATTCTATTTTAAACAGAAAGATTATAAGCTGAACCTTTATGCAGACGACTTGATCTTGACCCTAACTGACCCTGTCGAATCGCTGGAAGCACTAATGAAGGAGGTGGAAGCATATAGTTTAACATCAAATTATAAAATTAATGTGCACAAATCAATTGCGATGACCATTAGTATAGATAGCAGTAGCAGGTTACATTTAGAAGAGTGTTATAAATTCAAATGGACTAGAAATACCCTACCATATTTGGGCATAATAACAAAAAAATATAGCGGACATAATGCAGACAAATCTTTTAAAGGACCACTATAGTGCCAGGAAAACATACTCGTTTTCCTGGCACTATAGTGCCCTGAGGGTGCCCCCACCCTCAGGGTCCCCCTTCCGCCGGTCTGGATGGCGAGGAAAGGGTTAAATCTTACCTTTTCTTACCTCCTCCTCCTCTCCGCCGCCTCTTCGGCTGAATGCGCATGCGAGGCAGGAGCTGAGCGCGCATTCAGACAGTCTCATAGTTTCCTATGGACGCATTCATAATGCTTTCCTATGCACGCTGGTGTCTTCTCACTGTGATTATCACACTGAGAAGCACGCAAACGCCTCTAGCGGCTGTCAATGAGACAACCACTAGAGGCTTTAGAGGCTGGATTAACCCATTTATAAACATAGCAGTTTCTCTGAAACTGCTATGTTTATAAAAACATGGGTTAATCCTAGAGGGACCTGGCACCCAGACCACTTCATTAAGCTGAAGTGGTCTGGGTGCCTAGAGTGATTCTTTAAGTACTTTCAGATACACTTATGCTTCCCTGAAAAAATTGAGACATGTTGAATTATCTTGGTGAGGGAGAATTAACTTGATCAATGCTTATTTGATGCCTAAATGGTCCTATGTATTTTGCATATTTCCCTTAAGAATGACCCAAACATGGTTGGATTTGGTACAGAGAGATTTTTCTAATTTTATTTGGAAAGGGAAAAGGCCCAGAATTATCAAAAAAACAATTGATGCAGAAAAATCGTGATGGTGGAATAGGCTTTCCGAATGTGTATTATACATATATTTCAAATATGGTTTTCCATCTGTATAGGACACAACTACACAGTACCAAAGAAGTGAGTTGGTATATATTAGAAATGGAAATGAGTGGGATAAAAGATTTGAGCCAACTGATGTGGTTTGGCAAAAGGGATGAGTGGGTTAAAATGGCTAGCGCCTCCAATGCCTTTCTGGGTTCATTATTGTATGAATGGGATAAATTGAAACACATAAGTGGGGTAGGAAACAAAGTACCAAGAAGTTTTAAATTATCTAATATTCCACTATGTGTGATGGATTTAGATATTAAAGAGTGGACCCGAAAGGGCATAAAGCAAATCAACCAATTACTGTTAAAAGATAATATTAAACCATTTGAGACAATTATTCAAGAATTTCAATTATCGTCAAAAGAATGGTTTAATTATTCTAGGATTAAAAATTTTACAAAACAAAATGTTCTTTTTTAACCCTTCAGAGGGTGTAGAAATGTTTAGTGCATTACGAAATAATGAGAAGGTAAAACAAGTAGCTTCTAAAGCTAGAAGTGGTTTGATAAAAATAGAAGCTCCCACTAAAAATCTAAAAATGGGAGAAAGACTTTAAAATCAAAATTTTAAAGGAGTGGTGCCAGGTGTAATCCCAAACAAACAAAAATATACACTGTCTGAATATTATAGAAGTAGCATTCAAGGTACTGAACAGGTGGTATTTGGTACCATCCAAGATGGCTAAAATGTACAACTCTAGTTCCCCAATATGCTGGAGATGCAATAAACAGGTTGGCTCTTTTCTGCATATATGGTCAATGTTTTTTTGTGGATTAGAAAGAATAATAGGGAAACGAACCCCAGAGGTCCAGAAAATGGATTACTACAGCTCAATATTTAAAAAACGTACATTTTAAAGAGGTTTATATATATGTACACTTTATGGCTGCAGCCAAACTAATTGTTGCACGAAATTGGAAGAGCTCGGCGCACTTTATATATGAGCATTTTAAAATACAATCAATTAAGGATGGAGGCTTTCATTTTTAAGCCAGATCATAAAAATTGGGAGCTAGGCAAGTATTGGCTTGAAAAAAAATGGAGAGTGAGGGAAGTAATACCTGAACAAAATCTTTACATCAAAAAATAGTCTTGTGTGAAGAATAATGGTAGGAGACCCCCCACAGCTTGTCCATTAGGAAAGTATCTTATTTTTTGTTTTACCATCGCCATTGTTGGGGTCTCCCTCTGTAGCCACACCTGTGCTAGGGCTCTCCTAGCGACAAGGTTTTTTTTTTTGTATAAGATTTAGTTCCATTCTTGTCCAACCATCCATGGATCTGGACAATAGAAACACCCATGGGTCTAGTTTCCCCTCCCTGTCAAAAACATCTCACAACAATCCATTTCCAGTAGGTTTGTGCCTCCAGGCATTCCCACCACATGTGTATATACGTACCCTTGTGTCCGCAGCCTCTCCAACACAGGTCCGTCTGGTTTTTATGTATTCGGTACAGCGTCACTGGAGTGGTGTACCACCGAAATAAGGTCTTATATGATTGTTCCTGCAAGGAGACGCACACTGAAGATGTCGCAGCAGCCTCCCATATTTCCTGCCATTCTATACCCTCCAGAACCTCATTGAGATCTGCTTCCCACTGATCTATATATGTGATATCTCCCCATTCTATCGTGAGTGCTCAGATGAGAATATAAACATGAAATTAAGCAGCTTGGGAATTGTTCCCTCTTGTTCATCCTTTTGAAAAACGTTAACGGTGTCAACGCAGCAGTTTTGATCCGGTGGTCTCGGGCATAACCCCTAAGCTGTAGATACCGGAAGTAGTCAAAGGGTCTTAATGGGTCCCTGCTTGTCAGTTCTTCAAATGTTATAAAGGAGCCGTTTTCAAACAGTTCGCACAGTCTCTCCAGTCCCGTGTTCTCAATACCCTTGAAATCCCAGGGATTCATGCTTGGAAGAAATGCTTTGTTTCTTAAGAATGGGCTCATGGGCGACGGGTCGGAGGTCAGGCCGTATTTAAGGGCGGTGGCATCCCAAGCCTTAAGGGAGTTGCGGATCGCTGGACATATCACTTGATCTGTTGGTCTATGTTTAGGGGTCCACATGAGGAACTGGGGTATGTCTGGGCCCATCAGGGAGGATTCCAGATCCACCCACCTCCTCTCTTCTGGGGGAGAATGCCATAGTGCAATTTGAGCCGCCACGTAGTAAAAGCGAAGGTTTTGAAGGCCAAGGCCCCCCTATCAAGTACGTTACGGGAGATCCTATGTTTCTTATTTTGCCAGATAAACTTGCCTATAGCCTATTGAAGCAGTCCCAAGTTAGATTTAGTCAATTGGACCGGTAGAGCTTGGAATAGAAATAGTATCCTGGGTAGCACATTCATTTTCACTGAATGTATTCTTCTGATCCACAAGATCGGTTTATCTACCTACTTCTCCGTGTCGTTTATTAGATGTCGAATAGTGGGACATAATTTTGCTGATATAGTTGGGAGGGGGTTTCTCGTATCAACCATATGCCTAAGTATTTGATATGGTCCTTCGCTATACGTATGTGATAAGTCCTCCCTATATACACACACCGCGTCATCTTCCCTCATACCTATGGGGAGTGCGCTTGATTTGTGCAAGTTAACTTTATAGCTAGCCACCTTGCTGTATTCCGCCAGAATCCCAGTCAGAGCCGCCATAGAGTCCCTCGGGTTCGTTAATGTCAACAATACGTCGTCAGCGAAACCCGATATAACATATTGCTTACCCCCCGGTGACTCCCCTGACATCTGGGGCATCACGTATTGTTTGCATGAGGGGTGCCAGCGAAAAGTCGAACAGCAGAGATGAAAGATGGCATCCCTGTCTCGGGCCATTACTCAGATGGAATGGGATGGTTTGCGCTCCTGAAATCTGGATCTGCGCCCTGACGTTTGAGTACAAGTCCTGAATAGCCGTTACAAACTGAGCCGGCATGCCGAACTGATTTAATACCTTAAATAGATAGGGCCATTTGACTCTGTCAAATGCCTTTTCGGCATCTAGTGACAGTATCAGTGTCGGAGTGCCCTTCGTAGCCTGTCTCCCTATAAGGTCTATATTGCGTCTCGTATTTTCGAACAGTTGTCTACCCGGTATAAAGCCCACCTGATCTGGGTGAATCAGACCTGTAAAGATTGGATTCAATCTGCCTGCTAACACTTTTGCTAAAATTTTGGAATCGTGATTAAAGAAATTGGGCGAAAATTCTCCGGGATTGAGTCGACTTTGCCCGGCTTAGGTAGTAAAACTGTATTTGCCAAGGACATGTCTCTATCACGCGTCCCCCCGTCCATAAGGTCGTTGAACCAGGGTTCTAAGTGGGGCAGAAGCTCCTCTCGAAAAGTTTTATAGTAGCTTCCATCGAAGCCATCTGGGCCAGGTGCTTTATTACTTTCTAAGGCGGAAATTGCAGGATCTATTTCTTCAGCCAAGATCAGATTGCCCAAAGCAGCCGAGGTCGCCTCGTCTAACTTGGGAAGGTGTAACCGAGAGAGGAACGCTCGTATCCCATCCAATTCCTGTCGTGGGTCCATGGCTCCGCCTGTTGAGTGGTTATAGAGTTTGGTATAATAATCCGTAAACACTTTGGCTATCTCTGTGGGGTTCATCTGATATTCTCCTACTGCATTCTTAATCCTCGTAATGTGTGTGCCCAGTTGCCTCGGTCTAAGGGATCTTGCCAATAAGGTATCCATCTTGTTAGCCTTTTCATAAAAGGTTTGTTTTGACCACACTATAGCTCTCGTGGTGTTATCTAGGAGCGTTTCACGAATAGAGTTCCTTACATTCTGCACCGTCGTTAAATTAGTAGGTGTAGGGTCCGACTTATGCCGTTGTTCCGCCTTTCTTAAAGCTTCTAATAATAACAGTTGAGACTTTCGTCGTTTCTTCAATGTCGCTTCTCTAATCAGTATACCCCTAATGACCATTTTATGCGCTGCCCACACCGTGGCTTTCGACACCCCTGACTCTGCCTCCCTGGCAAAATACTCGTTAAGTTCCGTACGAATAGTCGCAACTATTGCTGGGTCTTGAAGTAAGGATCTATTTAGCCTCCATGACCAGGGGGACGCCGCACTCAGCTTGTCTAAAGTAAGGGACACATCTGCGTGATCCGACCAAGTTATGGATCCCACTGTGGATTTCGATACCTTGGGAACAGTCAGGGGGTTTACCAGAAAAAGGTCTATTCTTGAATATGTATTGTATGGTGGCGAGTAAAACGTGTAGTCGCTATCTATTAGGCCTGACTGTATGAATGTGTGTAATAATTTGGCTTGTCCACCACGCCTGTGTGATCGTGGCACTCCCCTACATGGGCCCCTATTCATTGCCGGGGACGGAGCTGCATTAAAATCTCCCCCCCACTATGACCATTCCATGTGGTTGCATGTTTACTGTGTGAGTCAGCTACGTCCAGTATTCTCTGGATTGGTCATTAGCAGCGTATAAATTGAGGATATGAATAGCATGAAAATGCAAGGCCCCTGACATCAAAATGTAGCGTCCACCTGGATCCGCACTAACCTTGCTGACCCCAAAAAAATAGAACAAGACAGCCCTAACCCGCCCAACATGGGGTGAAGACCCCCCCGGACTCCAGCTAGGACACAAGAGCTTCCCGTGCAGCTCCAGCGGCTGCTCCTGATCTGCGAACCCTGTGGGGTGCCCCCCGGTGGGACCAGGCTCCAAGGCCAGCCAACCCAACATCAGCCTACATACCCGCCACTGGAGCCACACCGACCGGGATCGCCTCCTCACTAGCCTCGGATGGGTTCCGGGCCAGCCATCCTCTATGGGCCTCATTCTCCCGCCGCAAACAACTCGCAAGGGAGGGGGCGAAGCTCCGCCACTGCCGGGGGAAATGCTGCCATCGCAACCGGATCCTGGATACCCAGACTCCTCAGGAACTCCACAGGGTCGCCATCCATGTAAAGGATTTTAGTGCATCCATCTTTGAACGCCAGCAACCGGAATGGAAAGCCCCAGGCGTACTTCACCCCGTGCTTCTGCAGGAGTCCCATCACCGGACGCCACAGTCTCAGCTTTTGAAGGGTAGCAGGTGTCAAGTCTTGAAATAAGGTAAGTTCCGCCTCGCCATACCTGATTGGGCCCTCCCTGCTGTGCTTCATGAGGGCTTCCTTTGTCTGGAAAAACAGGAATTTGATGATAATGTCTCTTGGGCGTTTATCATCAGCCCGTTTCGCTCTGAACGCTCCCTCAATGTGCCATTGGTGATCCGGCACTTCGGGGAGCAGTGGCTTGAGTATTTTGGTTTTACCACCTCCATCAGCGGCATGTCATCCAGGGCGGACTCCACAGTAGTTAGCCTGGAGGACAGCCGGTTGATCTGGGCTGTAGCTGCATTGTGGGCCATGGCTGTGGACTCCACCCGCTGCTCGAGCACTGCCGTCCTCGCGCCCAAGGCCTGCATCTCTGCTTTAACTTTGTGGGTATTCCTGGTAATCTCTGCGGCTAAGTAACAGCGGACCTCCGCTAATTTTGCCAGGATCTGTGCAGTGTTAGCTTCTGAGACCTCTGAGGCTGCTGCCATGCCTGGGCTAGGAGGTGAGTGTGGTGCCATCGGGCTCTCCCATCCACCATCTTGAGCGCTCGATCGCATGGTGCGGGAGGCCGCGAACATATTGGACACCATGGCACCCTGTTCCGCTGGCTTCTTGTGCTGCTTCTTTGAGGACCGCTTATCCATGTCGGCTCCCCCGTGCGTTACCGTGTTCAGGTCAGTGTTTTTTCGCTTTAGTTTACTATTGGCCTCGTGGTCCTAGCGAGCTTCACTTGGACACGTCCATCTTGCTCCGGCTGCAGACCACGCCCCCTCTGTACCTCACTTCTAACCAAGACATTGTAACTTTTATGGCATAGAGTATTTTGTAGAAGGATAAATAAATAGGAAACTGTAGTTTATATTCATACTGAAACACCACTACTTTATAGTGGCAATGATAAAAAACTATTTAAAAATAAATATTATAAAAAATAGCATAGCTCAAAGTTTGCAGTAAGACCGAGTGGGGTGAAGGTATTTAGATCAAAAATCCATTTTGTTTCAATTTTTCCCCAATTTTCTTATCTCGTGGTACCGTGCATGCGGTGCAGTGTGTCGGGCGTTCTATACCAGCGCGTTAGCACTTTATAGTTTAATTCCTGATATTTTGAGCTGATAGAGCATTTGTGCGTGAGGGTATAAATCTTGTCCCATTCGTGCGCAGTGAGTGTCTCTCCCGCATCCCTCTCCCAGTGATCCTTGAACCTAAGCTCCACGTCCCTGTTCGTCTGAGTCGTGAGTAGGGTGTACAGGGTTGAAATTCCCCTGGTGATGTGTGTGCGTTGCACACATAGGGTTTCAAAGTCAGTTAAGGGTCTGTGTAGGTGCCCCTTACCCGACAGGGCTGAGTAGTAAGATTTTATTTGGCGGTATCTAAACTGTTCAAGGAATGTAGGTGTTCTGTCGGGGCATAGTTCTCCGATTGTTTTTAGGCCGTTGGAGCTGAGCCATTGGTGTATATATGACCAGTCCGTCGGTTGGAGTCCGGCTAGGTCACCTCGAGTCAGTGAATCTGCCAAGTCCGGGTTATGTGTGAGGGGGATCAGGGGGCTGGGCGAAGTGGTGAGTTGTAGACGGTATCGGGTTGCCATCCAGACCCTCAGGGTGGCGTCTATTAAGGGGTTTTTAGTTTGTAGATCTGCATGCGTAGCAGTGTGTAGCCATAATGTGGGGGGTATGTGCCCTCCCGACTGTTCCAATTCCAGCGTGACCCATTGTTTTGTGGGATGCTGTGCGTGCCAGTCTGTGAGCCTGTGTAAATGTGCGGCCCGGTAGTATGTCTCAATTGAGGGCAGGCCGGTACCCCCCAACGGTTTTGGCAGTTCCAATGTCGTTCTCTTGATGCGTGTTGGGCGCGAATTCCAAACGAATCTGCGGATGGCGGTCGACAGGGAGCTAAAGAACGCCCTGGGGACCGCGATCGGCACCGTCTGGAATAAATAGAGCAGTCTGGGTAGTAGGTTCATTTTGACTGCGTTAATGCGTCCAAACCAAGATATATATTGTGGGGCCCATTTTCTCATGTCTGCCTGGATCTTTTGTAGCAGCGGGTGGTAGTTTTGGTAGTACAGTTGGGTCATGTCTTTTGGTAGCCATATACCCAGGTATTTCAATTTAGTGGGGCACCATTTGAAGCGGAATTGGGTGTGTAGCGTCGTTGAGGAGTCCTGGGGGCTTGGAAGGTGAAGGGCTTCTGACTTATCTGTGTTGAGCTTAAGGTTAGATATCAAGCCAAACCTTCGGAATGCGGCCAGAAGATTAGGAAGTGATATCCGCGGAAGGGTGAGGAAAAACAACATGTCATCCGCGTATGCCGCAACTCGATATTCTCGCCGGCCGACGGTGAATCCCGTGATACCCCCATCTCGTCGGACCGCCCCCAGGAAGGGTTCCAGGGAGAGGGCAAACAGGAGGGGGGACAGCGGGCAGCCCTGGCGGGTTCCATTTCGAATGGGAAAGGGGGTGGACAGAGCACCATTCACCCGAATCCGTGCCGTCGGGCTCGTGTACAGGGAAAGGACCCATGATCGCATGCGTGGGCCGAATCCCATGTGTGTGAGTGTTTCCTCCAAGTACAGCCAGTCCACCCGGTCGAAGGCCTTCTCGGCATCTGTCGAGAGGAGGAGTAGCTCCCGGTGTTGCGACCTTGCTACTTGCAGTATGTTTAGGGCTTTGATGGTGTTATCTCTTCCCTCCCTCTCTGGGATGAACCCGACCTGGTCCGAGTGCACTAGGTGTGGTAGGTGCTTCGCGATTCGCAGGGCTAGTGTCTTGGCGAACAGTTTGAGGTCTGCATTGAGCAGGGATATGGGGCGGTAGCTAGCGCAATTCGCTGGGTCTTTACCTTCTTTGGGTATCACCGTGACTATGGCCGCTAGTGTGTCAGTGGGAAACCGTTCCCCGTCTTGAAGTGAGCTAAGACCTCGTAGGAGGTTCGGCAATAATACATCGCGGAATGTTCGCAAGTATGCCAGCGGAAGGCCATCTGGGCCAGGCGCCCTGTGGGATTTGGAGATTTTTAATGCTGCGGCTAACTCTTCTATCGTGAGGGGTCGTTCTAGTTCCTCTATCATTTCTGGGGTCAATTGTCTTTCTACATTTTGGTCTAAGTACTCCGTTATTTGGCCCCGGCGTTGGGCCTGTGTGGTGACCGTCGTGGGCTGGGGGATATTATATAAGTCGGTGTAGTAGTCCACAAAAGCACGTTGGATTCCGTCGGGTAGACTTGTTACAGTCTTGTCTCTAGTGTTAATTTTGTGTATGTGGTTCGCCCTTCTCCTGTCTTGAAGCTGGCGGGCTAAAAGCCTACCGCTCTTGTTGGAGTACTCGAAGAAGTGCCGAGCCGACTTTCTAAGGGTGCGCAAAAGGCCCTTGGCTAGTATGTCCCGTCTCTGCCTCCTAAGCTCCGTCAGTCGGTGGTACTCGTTTTCCCCCTGATTTTGTTTGTGTGCCTGCTCTAGTGTGGTGATTTGTGCGTTTAGGGTGGACAATTGTTGTGTGCGTTCTTTTTTACGCTGTGAGCATATTTTGATATAGTGGCCTCTAATGACACATTTATGTGCCTCCCAGATTGTTAGGGGGGGGTGTCTGGCGTGTTGTTAGTGTCAAAGTATTGTGTCAGTGCTTGCCTGGCTTGTTCCTTGTCCACTAGGTCAAGTAGTAAGTTTTCGTTCAACTTCCATTGCCGCTCTGCAGGTTTATGTAGGGGGGATTGGATTTGTACTGTAATGGGGGCGTGGTCAGAGTCTGCGATATGCCCTATGCTAGCTCGTTGGAGTAGTGTTAGGGCCTCTTGCGCCATTAGGATGTAGTCTATTCGGCTGTAGCGTCGATGTACAGCCGAGTAGAAGGTGTAGTCTCTGCCCTCGGGGTTAGCCACTCTCCAGCAGTCAGCTAAGCCACACCGGGCTAAGGCCCTCCCTGTTGAGCGTATGCAGTGACCTGGTATCGAAGTTTCTCCCCTAGATGTATCCAACCTAGAGTCAAGGGGAATGTTGAGGTCTCCTGCCACTATCAGAAGGCCTTCTCTGAATTTGTTTAGTAGGGCTAGCGTTTTAGTTAGGAAGACGTGTTGACGTCGATTAGGGGAGTACAGGCAGGCAAATGTGTAGGTGGACTGTGCTATCGTGCCTTTGATAAATACGTATCTACCCCCGGGGTCTGACTTCTGCTCCGTGCAAACGAATGGGACTGTACTGGAGAGTAGGATTGCTACTCCGGCCTTCTTCCCGTCCGGGTGATTAGCATAGAATCCTGTGGGGTAACGCCTGTTTCTCACGTTTGGCGCCTCTGTACCCTGAAAATGTGTTTCCTGTAAGAACGCCACTGAGGCGCGCTCTGCCCACAGTGTGCGAAGTAGTTGGGACCTTTTTTCGGGAATGTTTAAGCCTCTTACTTTGTTAGACCATAGGGTCAGTGGTGTCGGCTTGTAGTTAGAGCCCATCTCTATCAGCGTTTTTTGTGAGGCGTGTGTGGGTATGTGTGCGTCAGTGGTTGATGGGTATAGGGGTAAGGTCTGTCCGGTGTCTGGGGAGGGTGATAGTCTGTCCAAGAGAAAGGCAACTGTGACTCGCCTCGGTTTTTGTCGCCTTCTGGTGTCTGTTCCCCTGGGGGTGAGTCACCTCGGTGGCCTCCGAGTGTATATACAACGTGAGTCCGTTGCTTGGGGTATGCGGTCCCTCTAGTGTGGGTCGTTCGATAGTGTTGTGTCGAGCCTTTCCCTTGGCTCCCAGCTCACCTATTGTGTTGGGTTGTAGATCTCTCCGAGTATGTTCCCGTCCCGGAAACCCCACCCGCCTTCTTTGCCCCTCCCTGTCTCGGCCTATGTATGGCCTGTGTATGTGTCTGACTCTAGCTCGGGCCCCAAGTTTCACGTCATTCTGTAACTGTTGCTACCCGTATTGTACCGCGTCCGCGCAATTGTTTACAAACAATAAAAACCATAAACCAATATAACAATCATAATAAACAGTTGTGGAGCAAGGCCCCCCATTCTTCCCCCCCCCCAAAGGGAGCTCCCCACACCCCCCCCTTGGTGGCCCCATTGCATGCCTGAGAGGCCCTCGGCTGTCCAGAAGGTGCTGGGATCTATGCTATCGGTCGTGCCCTTCAGGCTAGAGCTTGGGGAGATCACCCTTACAGCGGTGGGTATAACCCCGGTATGGTGGCAGCCTCCCAGCTTCCACCCCCGCACCCCCTCCACCCAAAGGTAGCTGGTGTTCCCGGGCCTTGGCAACTAGGAGAGTCCCAGCGTGGCATGTCCATGCAAAGTCTATCTCCTGGGGGTCCCCACCCCTGGTTGTGAGGCTCAGGTTAGGCCACCCCCTGCTAATGAGGATCTGGACCCCATGTTGCGGGCTTAGGTCAGGGAATCAAGTACATACCAAGTTGTGCTGTGGTTCGACCAGGTGCGTGGGGGGCAATGTCATCTCGTGGTGCCCGACACCCACAGGAGCTTCCGGTGGTCGTGTCTAGGCCTTCTGAGCTGTCTTGTGGCCTTCTCTCGTAGTGGCTGGGGGGCCGTTGGTGGGGTGGCAGGTCGACGGTCGGGTTAGCAGAATGGGAGGTAGGGGAACAGGTTCATAGGGGACAGTTATTCTTCATGGCTGTCTGGGCCACCCCGCCGGAACCCGCTGCCTGTGAGGCCCGTGCCCGGCCTGTCGCTTACCGCCCGTGGATGCTGTGGTTGTCGCTCCAGGACCCAGTTGGATATCGTCACCGCGGGTAGACTCGTGGCTCGTAGGAAGCGTGGAACATCAGCTGGCCAGCGGATGATATGCCAGGATTGGCCCACCCTCGCCTGCAGGCTGAAGGGGAAGCCCCATTTGTACGGGATCCTCCGCTCCCGGAGAATGGCGGTTACTGGACGTAGCGCCCTCCTGGCCTCTAGCGTGAGCGCGGAGAGATCCTGGTAAAGCGAGACCTGCCCGTCTCTAAAGGCGATGTTCTGCTGATTGCGCGCCGCTCTCATGATGCCATCTTTTAAGGCGTAAGAGAGCAAGCAGCAGATTACATCTCGGCGGTCCCTCAGGGGACAAGGGTCTCAGCGCTCTATGGGCTCTTTCGATACCGTAGTCTTCTGGGGCTCTGTCACCCAGAATATGGGTAAACAGGTCTGTCAGGAGCTCTGGCAGCGTTTCGTCCGCGTTTTCGGGTAGGCCCCTTATGCGGATATTGTTCCTCCTTCCGCGATTGTCCAGGTCTTCTAGTTGTCTCCTGAGATCTAGTAGGACATTGCCCTGTCTGGTGGTGGCAGTTTCTGTGGCCTGTTGGTGCTGCACAGTCTGGGCTCTGTCTGCTTCAAGGGCCTCTACCCTTTGTTCAAGGGCTGTCAGGTCTTTCCTCACCTCCATGACTTCCTCCCTGATTGCAGTCCTGATTTCTGCCAGCATCTCAGCTTTGTCAGCTCTGGACAGCATATTGGCAGTGATCTTGGCCAGCTCGGATGAAATATGCGCCAGAGTGTCTCCCCTGGGTGAGCCCTGCGTCAGGCTGTCACTGCTGCTGTCCCCTGGGGAGGCCGGCGCCATTTTGGATGCGGCCGGCGCGGACCGCATGTCTCGCGGCGTGCATACATAGCCGTCCATGGGGCCTGAGGTGCGACCCGGCGAGCTGGCTTGTGAGGGTCCCGGCATGTGGGGTCTCCGGGATTTACCCATCCCGGGTCGGATAGCGCTCGTTGATGGGTGCTAGTGTGAGCTGGGGCCGCGGAGCAGGTTCAGGATGCGTCCTACTCCATACCCGATCAGGCCACGCCCCCTGTTATAGCCTTTTGTCAGTAATGTTGTAGTTTTGTATTGTGTAATTATTGTGGTAAATTGACATTCTGCTAGCATTTGTTTAATTGTTATTATAATTATATTAAATATACATTTAATACTACAATGTTTTGTGTATTTCCTATTATATATTCGACCATAATACCGAACTCTATTAATGTTGTTATTTGTTGCTTAATTATTATATATTAATTATTAAATTAATATTCATATTTAAGTCACGACCATAACACTTGGCGACGAAGATATGGGATTATGCTGGAATATTAGGGAAAATACAAAAGTTATGCATTTTGTTTAATACATAGAGTCAATTGTCTGTCTGTATAGAAGTGAATAAATGAATGATGATTTAATATGTAATGGAATGAATGCAGATAGCAGATAGGGATTAGATATTTGTTTTTAATGTATCTCTTGCTGTAGAACATAGTGATGAATTATTGTGTTGCTTGTTACCAATCTTTGGTTCATTTGTATATAGAAAAAAAATATATACTTTACCTTTTGTCTGACCATGTGGATTTTAATCCACCATTGACCACATGGTGTGAATGAGTTGAGGCCTAGTTTAATTGTTTGCTACCATTTGCACAGGAAAAGACTTTTCACTAAACTAGTTCACCAGGTTTTATTGCTAAATTTGACCCTGTTTGTGTACTAATTTACATTTGTTTGGCATTCATGGATTTGTCTAGTTGAAAAGAGATTTGGACAAAATGTATTAAATTAGTAGTTAAGAAAAAGATACGTTTAGTAAAGCAGATTCAGTGAATAATAGATTTATGTGTGCGTATACACAGAATATTAGTATAAATATATATATGATTTTGACTCATGAAGGAGAGACCACCTTTTTAACAGCTGTGTGACCATGCTTTTCAGCTACAGCTGGGGGAGAATTTGTCCTTGTTGGGGGTGGGTAGTCTTGCCTGTATGAGAAAAAATAAACTGCATTGTTTTGTAAATGTAATTGCCTAAGCTAATCAATTTGTGGAGTGTTTTTCAGCTTTATTATCCAGGACTAAGGAATTACTGGACATATGCAGGAACTGGTAACAAATGAACTGAAAAAATGGTAAAATAATTCCTTTGTCCTATTTAGTCTGAATATTTTAACAAGTTAGCATTTTTAACAAAGTAAGTGTAGGGGCTCAGATTAAGATTTATATTATTTTAGAAGCCATCTATAACTGATTTTAATATTTCCATGCTTTGAATTAGGGTGTATCTGCCTAGCGGGTGAACCTCCATAACGTGGGCTGTGATTTTAGTTACAGTAGCGGGTGGGGAACCTGAGCTAGGGGGTATTTAAACGTGTCCGGATAAGGGGGAGCATACCCAATAGTTGTTGTGCAGTTCTATCCTGTATTATTATTTGAAACCCTGTATTACTTATAAGTAGCGTTTTGTAACTTATTTGTAATTGTTTATATATATTGCTCTGGGAAAGGGATAGGCAAAATCTCTGAGAGACCAGGAAATATATTTAAAAAAAGGGCGTATTACACTAGTGGTAGGGTGGCCTATCATGACCATAGAGACCCTTGGTGACTAGTTTTTGTTGTATATTGCCCTGGGAAGGGGATACGCTATTTAATAGAAATTCCTGAGAGACCAGGAAATATACAATAAGTGATACGTGAGTGTACTGGTTAAATTGCAGACATATTGGCCCAGAACCTTTAATCGAGCCGGAAAAGAGGCTGCTGTATGTTTGCTCCTCTATAATTTTGCGGAGGCGGTCACCCCCATGCGGAAAGCCACTGCCATCACAGGGTGGTTAGTTGTGCAGGCCCTTAGCCACGAGGTGCAAGCATGTCCGTGGAAAGGCTAGAAATTAATAGGAAGTCACTCATAGCTGTCAGAAGTGTTGAACTTTGAGACATATTGACCTATATCCTTTCAGAGGCGGAAGAGGTGTTGTGGTTCACTCCTCTATAATTTAACCAAAGGGTGGAAAGTTATTAAACATGTTTAAGTTGGCTAGAAATTTGTTACTCATAAGTCCATTTGAAATCCTGTATTGCTTAAAAGTTTGTGTCAGTTTTATATTGCCCTGGGAAGGGGATTAGCTATTGTATATCCCTGAGAGACCAGGAAATATAAAATAAGTAATACGTGGGTGTATTGTGTATCTGCCTAGCAGGTGAACTGCCATAACGTGGGCTGTAAACTTAGTTACAGTAGCGGGTGGGGAACTTAGGCTAGGGGGTACTGAGCATATCTGCCTAGCGGGTGAACTGCCATAACGTGGGCTGTAAACTTAGTTACAGTAGCGGGTGGGGAATTTAGGCTAGGGGGTACTGAGCATATCTGCCTAGCGGGTGAACTGCCATAACGTGGGCTGTAAACTTAGTTACAGTAGCGGGTGGGGAATTTAGGCTGAGTATTGGACTTTTAGTGTTGTGTACTCCTGAATTGCAAGGAAGATGCAGAAAGCAGCTATTAGCTGATTGTTTATTTTAAGAGCCGAGTAGAAAAATTAAGAAAGTTACCTTGTTGAACAAATTGTTTATAAAATGAAAAGCTGAAGGAATGTGTTTACATGTCTGTGTGTATGTATATATATATTCTAAGTAAAATATTTGCAGTATACGCTATAAGTGACTAGGAAAGTAATCCTGATCTGTTTCCTAACCTTTTCAGATGTAGCAGAAACCAGAGGTGGACATTGGAACACAGATAGAATATCAGATGGAGACCAGTGTTTAAATGTTGACCTTTGATGAGCTATTGAATGTTTTATTTTATTGTCTATTTAACATGTCTATGCTATGATTTTGTGCATACTATTCTCTTATTTCTAGTGATTGTATTGCAATTGAAACCCTTATGTATTATTGTTGTATGTATGTATGTATGCTTGCCTGGGAAAGGGGGGAATTGACCCATAGGGACCAGGGGGTATTTTTGTGTAAACCAAACTGGGGTGGGAGGGCTCTAACGAGGGAACCCCATTGTCCAGTAGGTGCTTGATTTGTGTCTGTGTAAAGTGCATGAGTGGTTGCAGTTAAAAAAAACAAAAAAAAAACGGAAGAATGATAAGAGGGATAAGAGAAAGTAGGCATTTTGGGTTATCTATACATGTTTAAATAGAAGGGTGGGTAATAGGAATGTAATTGTTTTGGTTAGTGTTTAGATTAAATTGGTAAATGCAGCAGTAATAACGAGTGTTTGGGTTAAATTGGTAGATACAGCAGTGATATTGTGTTTATCTGTGAATCAGGAGTGTGCTGGATGTGAAGAGAGGTGTGTAGGTATTTATCCAAACGCCATAGGAAAAAATATGGTTAAGACACCACAATCAAATGGTACTTGTGATGATTGGCACAGTTATTATTTATGTTTGTGTTCGTCATTGCCTGTGTTTTCATTCAAGAACTTTCATGCAAGGATATTTTAAGCTGAAGAAGAAGCAGCACTGGACACTATGCTCAACTGTTGCTGTAAGGAGAAAAAATATTGCAGCTAAGAGTGGTGAGAGTCGGAACAAATGCATCAGGAGCAGGACACTGGTTAATGGTATAAAGAAAGAAGAAACAAAACAATGTGACCACAAACACACAAAAGTTCATTCATCCCTGTCTCCATGCGTATGTTCTATGAGACTGTCGAAGAACAGAGTATCCAGTTTCCAGGACTAATGTTTGTGAAAATTCCAGGCACACAGACCAGCCAGAGGCTACAGAAATCGTGTCGGTCTGTGCCATGATTCATAGGTGTTATGAGTTTCTGGTGTCTAATACTATATTAAGCTCCAAAACACATCCTCACATGAACACAATATCATTGGTTAATCTAATAAAACATGGTTTGAGTTGTCTATTATTACAAGGGTGGGTATTTGCCTATTTAAGGCCAAGGTTTCCCAACTGCTAATGCATGTGCTCAGTGGTTATTATAAGGGTGGGTATGTGCTTATTTTAGGCCAAGGTTTCCCAACTGGTGATGCATGTGCTCAATAAAAAAAATAAAAATAAAAATTGAATAAGCAATAAAGTGTCATAACTTTACGGGTAAATGGGTATCACTCTTCAAAAGGTGGGTTTTGTTGTAGGGCAGGTACTGTTAAAATACGGTAGATTCAAGATGTACGGGTTTATAATGTTTGTTTTATGACATAAGTCAAAGGGTGGTTTGTAATGGTATTTATTAATTAATGACTTTTTGTCATAAAAAAAGCATAATGAGCTTAATGCTTTAGACGCACCACTAGATGTCAGTAAAGCATATTTAGTGTAATGCTTTGGGGGCACCACTAGGGGGAGTGTGTAGGAAGACCTGTGCTTCTGGCAGTGACATCACAGGCCAGCCTACTTACACTGAATAAAAACCAGATGTTAGGAGAAGCAAGCTCTCTGTTTTTGCCTGTACCTGACTGATCATGTAGTACCAGCTCTGACTTAACCCCAGCCAAAGGGCTGGGGCCTTGTAAGTAAAATGTTGAATAACAGCTAGCAACTGTTATAGCCTTTTGTAAGTAATGTTGTAGTTTTGTATTGTGTAATTATTGTGGTAAATTGACATTCTGCTAGCATTTGTTTAATTGTTATTATAATTATATTAAATATACATTTAATACTACAATGTTTTGTGTATTTCCTATTATATATTCGACCATAATACCGAACTCTATTAATGTTGTTATTTGTTGCTTAATTATTATATATTAATTATTAAATTAATATTCATATTTAAGTCACGACTGTAACACTCTCTTTCAGAGGATTCATATACTTACCTGGGGATCACCCCCTATTAGTGCATTCTCTTTCCACAGCCCCTGTGTGTTTGCCTGGGTCCCTGGTAGCTGCCCCATGCCTTCTCCTCGCAGACTGAGTGTTTTAAATCCGGTATTAAGGCTTAACAGGCTGGCGGCATGATAAGAACGCTCGCGCATGCGCAATTTTGAGGCCGAAACCGATGACGCGTACTAAGGGAATAGTAGGTCGTGGCGGCCATTTTAAGTATGGGCAAAAACGGAAAATGACCCAAACTTGAATGCAAAACATAAAGTGAAGGTATTTAAGGCCCTTGAGGGCTTCGGGTAAGTGCCTTGGCACATATTCTTGCCTCAGTGTGTTCCTGGAAGTAGTTTGGTGTGTTTGGAAGTTGTTCTTAAAGTGCCAGTACTCTTTCAAGATCTTTGTCACAGGTAAGTTTATTTTTGTGATTAAAAGTTTTTTTGTGTAGCTTCATAACACTCCTTAGGGGGTCCTAGAATTTATCTGTTTAATTTTTAGCCCATTATGGCTTCACCATATAGGCTACATTTATCCACTGCTCCTTCTAGGTATGTATGATGTTCACTTTTATTATTTAAAACTTCCTCTCATGTTTTCGTGATATTCTCCAATTGATTTCTAGTAATGAGGAATGGATAATATCATCTCTTCCCAGGAAAAGAAGGGAGAAAGCTACCCCCTGTTCTGGCTGTGAAGGAAAGGCGGTAGATGGGAAACAACTTTGTACGGATTGTCTCCAGAAGATTGCCACTTCTTCCTCCGCTATATCATCCCAATCTCCAGACATACTGGCCTGGATTAGAAACGAGGTCGCTCAAGGCATCTCTGCTACTATGGAGGTAAGAAACTGGGTTGAGAAGAGACCCAGACAAAGGCTGGACTCCTCTAACTTACCCGATTCAGATGTATTGGAACCCTCTGGCGAATTCGAGATCTTGGACCAGGTAGATTACTGTGAGAGTGAAAGTGAAATGCTTTCTGAATCCCTGGATTACAAATCAGTGGATAAACTGATTCTTATGGTAAACAAGACACTTAATTCCTGATGATACACACACGGTGGAGGAATCAGATAATCTGATGTGGAAAGAGGTGTCAAAAGACAAGATCTCTGTGACACAATTTGAGACCTACACATGACAACGGAGTACCTGACTGAGGCTTCATTAGACATTACAAGGATATTCTCTTGAACCATGGCCTTATCTGTGGCTGCCAGAGGAGCCTTATGGTTACGTTACTGGGGAGCTGATGCTGCCTCAAAGTCTAATCTATGCTCCATACCCTTTGAAGGTCAGTTTTTTTTGGCAAGGCCTTGGAAGACTCCATAAAGAAGGCAGCGGAAGACCACAAGGTATTTTTGCCACAAGATAGAAGAACTAGAAAGCCAGGTACTTCATGGTCGGACAGACGTCCTGCTAAAGACACATTTCAGGGACTCCCGAAGCTACCAACTTGGTAGAGAATTTAGTTGTGGAAGCCAATGGCGTGGAGGACAAGGCTTTTCCCACCGCTCTTATAGAGCTGGGAACCAGTCCTTTTGTCCCTCAGGGAAGGGATTCTGACTAACTGCCAGTAGTTGGAGCCAGACTGTCCCTCTTCAGCAAAGTCTGGACACAATATATTCAGGACACCTGGGTACTCTTCATAATTCTGGAGGGCTACAGGCTGGAGTTCAAGCAAAGGAATTTCTTTATGGCATTTCATATCCTATGGACAAAAACAAAAGAGCCTGTTTGAAGGAATACGTGGAATAAGAGAAAGGGTCATCACACAACATACTGGCCTTGGGAAGAACGCTTCAGGGGGGCATTATTCTCCTCTGTTTCTAGTCCTGAAAAGAGAAGGCAAATGGAGACCTATTTTAGATCTCAGGTCCATCAACAGAAGGCTCAACATCAGGCCTTTCAGGATGGAGTCCATCCGTTCCATTGCTCCTACCATCAGAAGGCTGGATTTTTTGGTCACCATAGACCTAAAGGATGTGTACTACCACATCCTGATTGCACAAAGTCACCAGCGCTTCCATTTGCCATCGGAACAGACTATTTCCAGTTTCGGGCCCTGCCTTTCGGCCTAAGTACAGCACCAAGAACTTTTTCAAAGGTCTTTGTGGTGATCGTTGCCCGGATGTGGGGCATTGGCCTGTTCCATTATTTAGATCTTCTATTAGTCGCCTCAGACCCCCAGGAAGCAAAAAAATCAAAGGAACCTGGTTCTCTCTGAACTACGTCAGTTCGGCTGGCTAATCAATCCAGAGAAGAGCAGTTTAATTCCGGCTCAGAAGAGAGTCTTCCTGGGAGCCTTGTTCAATACTAAAGTGTACAAGATATCACTTTCCGAAGAGAGGATAGGAAGGCTTTGGACCTTCCTCAAGCAATTCCTACTGTCCAACCTGGTTACAGAATATCTGATCCAGTTCAACAACAAGAAGTTGAAATGGAATCAACCCATCAAGATTTCTTCGATGGCAAGACTCCATCTTTCCTGGTGGTTAAAGAGAAGGAATGTGTCCAGAGGATTTCCCCTGTCAGATCCACAATGGGCAATACTTACCACGGATTCCAGTTCCTGGGCATAGGGAGCCTATGTCAAGACAGGTTCGCTCAATTCTATGGACTGCAACAGAGTCAGCCCTTCCGAGCAACACCTTGGAGTTGCGGGCCATATGCAGAGCCCTTCTACATTTCCAGACGACCCTAAAAGGACGCTGGATTCGAGTATGTTCGGACAACATGGCTGCTGTCACCTACTAGAATCACCAGGGTGGAACACACAGTCTCAGACTCCTGAAGGAATTGAAACCTATAATGAGGTGGGCTATCATGCACTCCCACGGCATATCAGCAATTCACCTACCGGGAATCCGGAATACAGTGGCGGGTTTCCTGAGCCTCAATGTCAGGGTTCGAATGGCGGCTGTGCCCAGAGGTTTTTCGAAACCTAATCTTGAGATGGGGTGTATCCAAGAGAGACCTGATGGCCACCTCCCAGAACGCACAGGTGGAAGTGTTCTTCTCCAGGTACTTCGACCCGAAAGCCCTCGGTCAGGATGCTCTGACTCAGAATTGGGACTTCAAACTGACTTCTGTCTTCCCTCCGATCAGGGCCAGATTAAGAGCCCAGTGGGCCTGGTGCTGACAATTATGATGGGCCTAATTACAAAATCTTACTGACCAAAAACACTAAAATAGTCGTACTTCCCAAGCATCATGTATCTGATGGAGATGGTGCTGGAGGGAAACTCATGGATCTATGAGAAAACACATACCCTATGCTAATCTCACGCTTTCATCTTTCAAGTAAATCCATACTCCCTAACAGCAGTGTCCAGTAAAGCAGGAAGTCTATGAACGGGGTAAAAGGGTGAGCCACTGACGCAAATCACATAACCAGAACTGCCGAAAGGGGTGAACATACACAAAAAGGGGGCATGTCTGTGTCCCCATGTCCCCCAGTCCCTTAGTGTCTGTGTCCCCATGTCTCCCAGTGTCCCCATGTCACTAGAACACTAGGAGACATTGAGAGACCTGAGGACACTGGGCGATATGGGGACACAGATACTAGGGAACACTGGGAGACCTGGGGACACTGGGTGACATGGGGTACTGAGACACTGTGATAGATAGGGGACATTTGCTATATAGACTGTAAGTTCGTTTAAGCAGGGTCATCTTCAACCTATCATATCTGTAAGTTTTCTTGTAATTGTCCTATTTATAGTTAAATCCCCCCTCTAATAATATTGTAAAGCGCTACAGAATTTGTTGGCACTATATAAATGGCGATAATAATAATATATAGGGGACAATGGAGACTTGATAAAGACCTGGGTACAGGTCAAAACGTTGAAATGTTTAATAAACCTGCTTAAATCTATCACAACAGTGAGTGCCTGAGATTTTTTTCTTTCATTCTAGGAGACAATGAGACATGGGGACACTGAGACATGGGGGCACTGGGAGACTAGGGGATTCTGAGAGACTAGGGGACACAGACACTACGGACACTGAGAAACACCAGTGACACGGGGTACTGAGACACTCTGATACATAGGGAACACTGGAGACTTGATAAAGACCTGGGTACAGGCAGAAACGTTGTGGTGTCCTATAAACCTGCTTAAATCTATCACAGTGAGTGTCTGAGAGACATAGGGACACTGAGAGACCAGGGGACTTTGGGAGACTAGGAAACACAGCCACTCTACAGACACTGAGAGACACCAGGGACACTGGGAGACATGGCGATACTGAAATACTAGGGACACTGGCTGGGAGACATGGGGACACTGGTAGTGTCCAATGTCTCCCAGGTCTCAAAGTCGCCCAGTGTCCCCATGTGTCTCAGTGTCCTCTAGTGTCTGTGTCCCCATTGTTTGAATGCCCATGTCTCCCAGTGTTCCTTAGAGTCTGTGTCCCCATGTCTCCCAGTGTCCCCATGTCCCTAGGACACTAAGACACTGAGTCTCTGGGAGACTAGGGACTGAGACACTAGGGACAATGAGAGACATGGGGCCCCCATGTCTCAGTTTCCCCTAGTGTCTCAGTGTCCCCAGGTCTCCAAGTGCCCCCTAGTGTCTCAGTGTCACCAAGTGTCCGTATGTCTCCTAATCGGACACCGTTCACATCTGTCACAGTTTCCCATAGTGTCTGTGTACCCAAGTGTCCCCTAGTGTCTCAGTGTCCCCTAGTGTCTCCCTGCAGACTTTCCCCCCCATCCCTGGGAGATGCTGTAACTTCTTATCCCTGCCTCTCTCCACACAAACAGCTACCCCTGGCCGGTGCTGGTATTGCAGTATTTCATCTGTTTATACCGAGAGACATTTGTATTGCCAGTATTACTGCAATAACGGCACCTGCTAAGCAGCCTCAAATACCTGAGAAATACTTCTGAGAAATACCTGGCAACCATAAGATATACCTGAGAAATACCTGGCAACCTTAAGAGAAAAAAAAAAAAGTATATATATATATATATATTTAAAAATTTTTTTAAATCAATGGGCCTATTCCATGGGCCTGGAGCTGCAGGCCCAGGCCCATTGATTTAAAAAAAAAAAAAAAAAGCTATGTTAATCCAGCCCTGCCTCCAATCCCTCTACTCTATACTGTGTGTAAGAGTCAGAGGGACAAGGTAGAGGCTATTGCCATTTTCCCATTTTGGCCACGTCGACCTTGGTTCCCTATGGCGAAACGGATGAGTCGGGAGGATCCGTGGGAACTCCCTGTCCGGCCAGACCTGATGCAAGGTCCTTTGAAGCATTCAGAGCCTCATGCTCTACATTTGAGGGCCTGGAGATTGAGCGGGAATCTCTCTTGAA
The DNA here is from genome assembly GCA_933207985.1 of Pelobates cultripes. Taxonomy (NCBI): domain Eukaryota; kingdom Metazoa; phylum Chordata; class Amphibia; order Anura; family Pelobatidae; genus Pelobates; species Pelobates cultripes. The sequence continues at coordinate 174,008,310 of OW240912.1, read as the reverse complement.
GAAGGGTATAACTGATTCGGTTATTAAAACAATTTTTCCGGCCTGTAAGGTTTCAACTTCATCTACCTATTACAGGATCTGGCAGGCCTTTGTCAGTTGGGCCCGTGATAAGATTGTTATCATTCCTCAATCCTTGGCTGCAGTGCTAAGCTTCCTACAAGCAGGTTTGGATAAGGGGTTTGGCTATAACACCCTTAGGGTCCATGTTTCGTCTCTCTCTGCCCTAACCGGCACCAGGTGGGCCTTACAGCCTTTGGTTATGAGATTCATGAAGGCTCTTATGAAGATCCGACCTCCACTCAAGGCTTTTATGCCAGCCTGGGATATGCTTTTGGTGTTACATGCCTTGACTGCGGCACCTTTTGAACCATTGGAGAGTATTTCTGAGATACGATTGTCCCAAAAGGTCCTTTTGTTAATGGCTATCTCCTCAGCTAGGAGGATATGTGAACTTCAGGCCTTGTCTTGTGAACCTCCATTTACGGTCTTTCATCAGGATAAGGTGATTCTTCGCCCTGTGCCGGATTTCCTTCCCAAGGTGGTCTTGAAGTTTCATTTGAATGAGGATGTGATCTGAGGAAGAGAGGTGGCATTACTTGGATGTTGTTAGAGCACTCTCCATCTACATTGAGAGGACAAGCCTTTTCCGCAAATCTTCCAGACTGTTTGTTTTACCTTGGGGCCGTAGAAAAGGTGAAGCAGCTTCTACTTCTACTCTGAGACAGTGGATAGTAACGTCTATCTCCAAGGCTTATCGTTGCCAGGATACGCCTCTACCTGTAGGTATCAAGGCTCATTCTACCCGAGCAGTATCTGCCTCTTGGACTTCTGTGGCAAAGGTATCTCCAGACAGTATTTGCAGAGCTGGTACATGGTCTTCTGTTAACACCTTCATCAGGCATTATCAGTTGGACGTTCGATGCACTAATGATACTCACTTTGGACGTCAAGTCCTCAATTCAGTACATAGTGATGGTCACAGTTAATGTATTTGTTTATTTGAATACATTTATTTGCAGCTATTTTGGCTTGGTCCCTCCCTTTTGTTAGCTTGGGTATTCCTATGATGTATATGCTGCCATGACTTGCCAGGAAAGTGGAAAATTTATTCATACTTACCGTAATTTTCTTTTCCTGGGAGCATATACTCCCCCACCCTTTTAATCTGTGTTTATACTTTTCTGTAGAGCTTGGTACTGACTGCGGATCCTAGGAAGGGGTCCTCCTTTAAACGTTTGAATGTTTTTCCTGTCCTATCGGCTGTAACCCATGATGTATATGCTGCCATGAATAATAACTAAGAAAAGAAATTACGGTAAGTATGAATAAATTTTCCACTATTTATCGATTACTTATATTGTTTTTTGTTTTTATATAAAATTTTAATATAGAGTTTTTTAATATATCTTTAATAAATGTATCATCAACCTCTATCTGTATCTTGCACTTGATTCCGGTAAGTGAGGTATCACCCCATAGACTGACACAAAGCCAGCATACTTAGAGCCAGTTATCAAAAAGCCCTCAATAAGGTGAGCACCAATTTATTACTGTATGTGGATTTAATTCAACCTATAACTCAATGTACTACACCTAGAGTTTTTTTCTTCTATCCTTGTCTCCTCTATTTACACCGTGGAGAGGAACAAAAAATTAAAAAAGGGGTACAGCTGTCTACCTTAAAGACACAGAAACGCTGAAGTTAAAGCCTTAAATCTTTGAAAACACTCTTAAAAATGAGTATTTTCACTCACAAATCACAGTTAAACAGGTCTTTCTTATACTATACAGTATTGTCCTATCAAAACGTATTAAGGACCTGCATTTCTATTTCCATGCAACAGTAAGCCTATAACAAGTGTAATAATAGTAGTGAGCGCTAGAGGGCCACAAGCTCAAGTCTGTCTATCCTGTTTGTGCAAACTAGAAACCATAGCAACATATCGAGAGTAAATGCCCAAGCGTTCGAGAGAGCCAAAGGCGCAAACGTAATAAGTTTTGTATAGATCTAGCTTGTGAACCTAGTTTGTTTGCAAATAAATGAAAACCATACCTACGAACCCACCTTATCATACGAATGAAATAAAAGGACACGAACGCTCTATACGGCAATAGAGCTTTCTCGCTCGGCTAACCCATGGAAACGTGCAACCGCATTCGTGTGACCAAACAACCCGTTTGAGTGCAAAGAGCCGAACGATTGAGACAGCGTTTAACGAAAACCCACTTTGGAAACCCACCTTACCATACGAAATGAAAGGCACGAACGCTCTATACAGCAATAGAGCTTTTGTGCCCGCCTACCCATAGAAAAGTGCGATCGTACTTGTGAGACCAATTGACCCGTTCATATGCAAGGAAAGCAATCAAACAGACAAAACGAACTGAATGAAATTTAAAGTAAGGATCAAACCGTGTAGACGCCAATGGTGGGCGTCTGCGTGACTGACAGCCTACAGGGTCGGAGGTCAAGCAGGAGCTTCGGCTTCAGCCGGCAGTGCTGGGAACCATCGGGGGAGTGGGCAAGGGTGATCCAGACAGGAGCATTCCAAGGGTAGCAAGATGGCGGTTTGTATGCACCGGAAGGAGCAGCATGCAGATCGCCAGACCAATTACGGTAGGGCAGGTAAAGGGATGTCCCTTATATAGGTCCCACATGCCCCTCCCACATCTCCAGGCAAAGCTTTTACACATATACATATCTATATATCTATATACACACACACACATACATACACACATACATATATATTTAAATTCTACAAATGTATTTATATAAAATATTTTTACATAATTAAGTAAAATTTTATTAATTACAATCTGAGGGACCTGGCTCAAAAGCCCTATATTTAACCCTGTAACTTTCCAGGACACCATAAAACCTGTACATGGGGGGTACTGTTTTACTCAGGAGAACACAAATATAATTGTTTAAATAACAGTAAAACATATCACCAGGGCCGTCTTTAACGCGGGGCAAACGGGGCAGCTGCCCCGGGCCCAGTTTCTCAGGTGGCCGGTCGGGCAGGAAGGCGGGCGCGCGAGGGAGCACTCACTGCTTCCTCTTCAGCTCCCTCGCGCACCGCACTGATGCCAGAGCCGGAAGATGACGTCATCTTCCGGCGCTGGCATCCCCACGCGGCGCGCGAGTGAGCTGAAGAGGAAGCACTGAGTGCTCCCTCGCGCGCCCGCCTGCCCGACCGGCCACCCGCCCAGGAGCCCAGCAGCACCACTGGACCCCAGGGAATCCCTCCAGCACTCCAAAAGGTAAGGAGGCTGGGGGGATTACATTTAAAAAAAAAATGTGTGTTTGTGTGTTAGTGTATGTGTTTGTGTGTTAGTGTATGTGTGTGTTAGTGTATGTGTGTGTGTTTGTTAGTGTATGTGTTAGTGTATGTGTTAGTGTATGTGTTAGTGTATGTGTGTGTTAGTGTATGTGTGTGTTAGTGTATGTGTGTGTTAGTGTATGTGTGTGTTGGTGTGTGTGTTTGTGTGTGTGTTTGTGTGTTAGTGTATGTGTTTGTGTGTTAGTGTATGTGTGTGTTAGTGTGTGTTAGTGTGTGTGTTTGTGTGTGTTAGTGTATGTGTTAGTGTGTGTTAGTGTATGTGTTTGTGTTAGTGTATGTGTTTGTGTGTTAGTGTGTTAGTGTATGTGTTTGTGTGTTAGTGTATGTGTTTGTGTGTTAGTGTATGTGTGTGTATGTGTGTTAGTGTATGTGTGTGTTAGTGTATGTGTTAGTGTTTGTGTGTGTTAGTGTATGTGTGTTAGTGTATGTGTGTGTTAGTGTATGTGTGTGTTAGTGTATGTATGTGTGTGTTTATGTGTGTTAGTGTGTTAGTGTATGTGTGTTAGTGTGTGTATGTGTGTTAGTGTATGTGTGTGTTAGTGTATGTGTGTGTTAGTGTGTGTGTGTGTTAGTGTGTGTGTGTGTTAGTGTATGTGTGTGTTAGTGTATGTGTGTGAGTGTATGTGTGTGTCAGCATGTCTGTGTGTCAGTATATATGTGTGTATATCTGTGTGTGTCAGTATGTGTATGTGTCAGTATGTCTGTCAGTGCGTCAGCATGTCTGTTAGTGCATGTGTATGCATGTGTCAGTATATCTGTCTGTGTGCCAGTATGTCTGTGTGGGTGTGTTTCAGTATTTCTCAGTGTATGTGGGTGTCAGTATATCTGTCAGTGTGTGGGTGTCAGTATTTCTGTCAGTGTATGTGTGTCAGTATGTTGATCAGTGTATGTGTCTGTGTGTGTGTGTGTCAGTATGTCTGTATATGTGCCTGTGTCAGTATGTCTGTCAGTACGTCTACCAGTGTATGTGTCTGTGTGTGTCAATATATGTACCTGTGTCAGTGTGTCTGTCAGTGTATATGCCTGTTTATCTGTATGTAGTCAGTGTATGTATCTGTGTATCTGCTTGTGTGTCAGAGTGTGTACCTGTGCATCTGAGCCGCAACTTTAAATACAAATACACCCCTCCATTCAAACTTCAACACTACATATAAAACACACTCCTGCATTGAAACGTCAACACTACATACAAGCACACTCCTACATTCAAAAACAAACACTACACATAAATGCACACTTGCATTCAAACTCCAGTACCACATACAAACACATTCACACAAACATACTCCATACAAACACATGCTTACATTCAAACATACTAACATGGCTCAGTGCTAAATACAACCCTGCAAGCATGGGAAATTGGTAGAGTCCCAGCTGTCAAAGCATTGTTGGAGTTGCACGACAGATGGGGTTCTACCTTTAGTCCAACCTTGCAATTGGGGGTCCCAATAAAATTCATTCTACTTTAGTACCGCCACTGCGTTGGGATGGATGCCGTGATTGCATACCAGGGAGTGAGGGGCGACAGCGGCAGGGCACAATGAGAATTACCCCCATGATGGCATACCATTTTGCAAAAGTACACAACCCAAGGTATTGCAATTGGGGTATGTCCAGTCTTTTTTAGTAGCCACTTGGTCACAAACACTGGCCAAAGTTAACGATCAGATTTGTTTTTGTGTGAAAAAAAAAAAGCAAAAAACAAATATTTGGCCAGTGTTCAAAGGCAACATTACCAAACTGGCAAATTTCAATGTGGAAAAAAAAAAATGAATTGCAAGCCTTATCTTTGACTCTCTAACTTTCCAGAACACCATAAAACCTGTGCATGGGGGAGGTACTGTTATACTTGGGAGACTTCACTGAACACAAACATAAGTGTTTCAAAACAGTAAAACATATTACAGCAATAGTATCGTCAGTAAAAGTGCCGTTCGAGTGTGAAAAATGCAAACAACTTCCCTTACTGAAAATATCATCATTGTAATACAATTTATCATTTTGAAACACTAATATTTGTGTTCAGTGAAGTTTCCCGAGTAAAACAGTACCCCCCATGTACAGGTTATATGTGTCAGGATTACTGTTTGATCCAGCACGTAGAACTGTACAGCACGGATGACAAATAAGTAACGTATTACCGGTCCTTAGAATGGCCGGATTTAACGTACAAAGAATAGTCAAAAATACTAGCCGAGGTCAGGGAACACAGAAAGGGACACAGCGATGAGGAAAGCCAGGAATCAGGATACCAGAATATAGAGAAGTCAATAAACAAAGCCAAAGTCAAAAACCAGGTAGAAAACTATAAACAGGAACGCGCTCTCAGACAACCACAAGGGAAACCACGACAGGGCACTGAGCAGGCTGAGAACTGGGCCTAAATACCCCTCCTTTAGTTCTGATAGGCTGTAACCGGCCTTTGACCCCAAAGTCAGTTACCAGGTTTCATTTGCATAATTGCTGCTCAGCATTAACCCTTCTGTGGATTAGGTTGCTGCTCGGCACAACTTTTCCTGTGTGGACAGTAAATGTCATTAACCACATTTCTATAAGCGGATGAATATGTGACAATATGGTGTCTTGGAAAGTTACAGGGTTAAATATAGTGCTTGTGAATTACATTCTCTGCACTTTCTGCCTGGGTTGTCAGGCACATCAATCAAATTATTAATTAAATCACATATTTATGTTAAAAGATTACTTAAATATATATATATATATATATATATATATATATATATATATATATATATATACACACACACACACACACACACTAATTTGTATTATATAGTGTATTTTGTTACATATATTAATAAAATACAGTCAGAATGAAATTACATATGTATATAGAATTTTTAAAAATATTTTATTATTGTATCTATTTATTATTGTAATTATACATGTATATATAAATATAAAATATACACACACACAATATACATATATCATATATATGTACCTTCATTCTAAGTATATTAATACTATGTACTTATATTAACATGTAAATACACTATTTATGACGTTACACATATATATATATATATATATATATATACATACATATATACATACATATATATATATATATACATACATATATACATACACAAAATTTATTTTTACATGTTTTTTTTTTTTTTTTTACTCTTTCCACCAGCAGGGGTACTGTGACAGCCCAGACAGTTCCCCTGCAGGCAGATCTACAACCAGCTATAGGGGGCCATGTGATCGCTCTTTGAGATCTTTTCTATGTACAAAAAAGGCCTATTTCTCTCAAATATTGTTCACAAATCTGTGTAAATCTGTGTTTGTGAGCACTTCTCCTTTGCTGAGATAATCCATCCAATTCACAGGTGTGGCATATCAAGATGCTGATTAGACAGCATGATTATTGCACAGGTGTGCTTTAGGCTGGCCACAATAAAAGGCCATTTTAAAATGTGCAGTTTTAGTGTATTGGGGGAATCCAGGGGTTCCGAAAAGCAGTCAGCATCTGGTTTGACCACGATTTGTCTCGCAGTGAAACACATCTCCTTCGCATAGAGTTGATCAGGTTGTTGATTGTGACCTGTGGAATGTTGGTCCACTCCTCTTCAATGGCTGTGTGAAGTTGCTGGATATTGGCAGGACCTGGAGCACGCTGTCTTATACGCCGATCCAGAGCATCCCAAATCTGCTCAATGGGTGTCATGTCCGGTGAGTATGCTGGCCATGCAAGAACTGGGATGTTTTCAGCTTCCAGGAATTGTGTACAGATCCTTACAACATGGGGCTGTGCATTATCATGCTGCAACATGAGGTGATGGTTGTGGATGAGTGTGCCATTTGATTTTGTGTTGATGCATAGATGAGAATTTTGTAATTTAGGTACTGTTCCCAAGATCATTGTAACAGTTTTGTCAATGTTTAGGGAGAGTGTTTTTTGTGATCCACTTTTCTACCAATATGAACTGGTCTTAGAGCACAGCCTCAAGCTGCGGTAGATTGGATTTGCTTGCATAGATTACTGTGTCACGCCAAGGGTGTATAATTCATTTTTGCACAATAAAATATTGCCATTTAATGTGTAGTGCATATATGAATTGTGCCACTTGGTTGCAAGGTCAGATGACAGAAGGGGTAATGTAATTTGCATAGTAATGTGAAAGGGGGCACATGGTTTACCATATGGATTGATCAAAGGCTCTGCATGGTGTATGAAGTCAAGCATAAGTGGCCTGGAAGTCTGGTTTAAATATAAACTAACTCTCTAAATTGCCATATGTCTAGATTCCTCTTAGATAGGTGGTCCTTTGATATCTTAATGACCATTAGCCTTGTGTTCCAGTATCATAACCAAAAGAAACATTAATATTTACCCACAGATCATTAAGCCTCATTTTTATAATATTTAGAATGGGATAAGCACAATCTTCTAATCGAGCCCAAATACGTAAAATAGAAAGGTGAACAGCGCTAAAAATCAGAAAATGTACATACGTTTTGTAGAAATACTGGCCAGCAGAGTAACTTAAAAAAAGAGAGAAACAAAAATACAAATAATGGTACAGTATGTATGAACGATATAATTCCACAAGAACAAAGGTGTTATATTCACACTCACACTTTGAGGAGCTATATCAGCTCGGTGTTAAGAGCCTGGACGGAATAATCTCCGTCTATGGATTTCTTGAGGTTCAAGACCGTTGGTGAATTTATAGGTGTAAATATTCGTTACATGAAAAACAAGAGTAAAATACACCACATGGTATAGTACGTAAATATAAAATATTGTGGGAAAAAAAAAAAAAGTGGATTATCTTCCTCACTTGACGCGTTTCGCCGAAGCTTTCTCAAAAGTTCACTTGATGTGAAGTTCACTTTTGAGAAAGCTTCGGCGAAACGCGTCAAGTGAGGAAGAATTTTGGACTTTTATCCACTTTTTTTTTGTATTAAAGTATATATATTTTTTTAAACTATCCAGTCAATATTTTATATTTACGTACTATACCATGTGGTGTATTTTACTCTTGTTTTTCATGTAACGAATATTTACACCTATAAATTCACCAACGGTCTTGAACCTCAAGAAATCCATAGACGGGGATTATTCCGTCCAGGCTCTTAACACCGAGCTGATATAGCTCCTCAAAGTGTGAGTGTGAATATAACACCTTTGTTCTTGTGGAATTATATCGTTCATACATACTGTACCATTATTTGTATTTTTGTTTCTCTCTTTTTTTAAGTTACTCTGCTGGCCAGTATTTCTACAAAACTTATGTACATTTTCTGATTTTTAGCGCTGTTCACCTTTCTATTTTATCTGTTCATTTATCACAAGGTAGAGGAACACCTTGTTGGTGAACTGCAGCTCATCCCTGAGAAGAGAGCGCTTATTATTCTTTTGCATTTGAGCCCAAATATGATTGGCGTAACAACCATAGGGGAAGGAATTGTGATGTCCGCTATATTGGGTCACAAATAAGGAGTGTGACATATCTATGGAATGGAAAAGTTGTAAATTCATAGATGCAATTATTTCTGTGGAAAGTACATAAGAGGAGATAGAACTAAATGTTTCCATTTGGGTTGATGTTGGTCTGGAACACAAGGGGGTGGTCACTTATAGTTGCTATAGGTACGTCTTATCTCCACCTCTGGGCGAGGCTTGGTAATCCACAGGGTATATATCTAATGATACTGAAATGTGTTCTGGCTTGGGGCCAGAATCTAATTCTGGGTGAGTCACCAACTTCCTTCCCAAAAACCTCCTAGGCAGTAGTTTTACTTTGAAAACCTGAGTTAGTGATTAGGACTTTTGTTTTTATCTGTTGTTGGTGTAACTAATTTGATTGTCCTCTATATTTTTGTATGCACGGTGACTTTTTTGTTCATAATAAATATTCCTTTATTAAGTTCTGCCCTTGTCTGGTAAAGAATCATGTTACCTGAGGACACTGATTAGTGTTTTGCAATTACATAGATATTGTGCTAAGTTGCATTTGGTGGGTTTTTATTATTAAGATACCTGGGGGACCAAAGGACCCAATGTATAAATTGTCTTGGTGGTGGCAGCGTTAAAATAGTAATATTTATATTATGGTTAAGTGTGGGTGATGTCAAGGGGGATTTTATCATTATTTCCGGTCTAGTGCAGACAAATGGTGAACTTTAACCCTTTCACCACCACAACTAAGTCACGCATTCGTCACAGTCTGCATTAGTGTATACATTTGAGAATTTACAAACATTAGGGAGATCGTTTATGAATAATGTGAATAGTAGAGAGTTGCTCTCAGAAAAGGACACATTGTGATCGATCCAATACACATGATCAAAACCAGGTTAACAGATGATCACCAATACCAGAGTTTTATTAGTTTTTACAGTAGACTGTCATGGTCTACTGTGTCAAAGGCCTTTGCAAAATCAAGGAAAATAGCTCCAGTTATGCCTCCTTGTTCCATTCCAGTTTGGATGTCATCGCAAACACACATTTTCATTTGTGTTATAATGATTTTAAGAATAAGTAATTTTTCACCATTGGTGGGGGACTGCCTGACGGCCCAGGCAGATCCACAGGCCGCTTGATAGTCATCACATGGCCCCCAGTGGCCTGATTTGCTTTGGGAGGACAGCCTGGGCTGTCCCTCCTGAAGTGCCAGACAGGTAAGTATGTCGGTGGCTCCAGGGGTTTAAAAGTGTTATATGTCGCCACAACGATTTTGAAGCCCATTAAATGCACGACTGCATAGAGCGCCGCAATGGTAGGAAGGGGTTAATGAAGCAATTTTAGTGGATAGATCATGCTCCTAAAAAACTTTCTATTCAGGCAGGCCTAGTCACAAATCCCCTGGCTGTTGCATGCACAACCACACAGCTTGCATGAAAAAAAAAAAAAAAGGGTTCTATTTTAAACCAAATGTTAAAAACAATTTTTTACTTACCGTAAATTTTTTTCCAGAAGATTAGAGGCAGTGCTTTACAACTGGATTTCATCACCTGGAGGGAAAAAAAATCTCCCAAATTTTTCAAGAACCTCCCCCAATTAACCTTTGGCCTTATAAATTGCTTCCTACCCAAGACATCCCCAGAAATTACAAAAGCCGAATAACCGTACCACTCAGACTATTAAACAATTTGGGGGGGGAGGGGGGGGGAAAGTGAGCACTGCCTCTAATCTTCTGGAAAAATAAATTTACGATAAGTAAAAAATTTTGTTTTCCCCTTCAGATTAGAGGCAATGATTTACAACTAAGATATCTAAAAGCAATCCCTTAGGGCGGGACTCAAATCTCACTGCAAAAAAACCTGCGACCAAAGTTGTATCTTCCAAGGTCAACAGACCAAAATGAGTGAAGAGATCACCTCGTGGCTGTTAGGAATTTGAGAGAATGTATAGCAGAAGCCCTCAGGCTTAAAAACTTGGAAGCGGATGCCTGCTTTTCTTTGAACCAATATCTTAAAAAACAACCCTTCCATACTTGGAATAAATCTTGGAACAAGAGCCATTTATAGTAAAAGAAATTGTCAATTTCCTGAGACAAAACATTATCCTTCAGTATCTGGTATACATGAACCAGGTCGTCAGAATTACAAAGTTGAGAAGAGGTACCCTTGAGAATTCCAGGATGCCTATTTACAGGTAAGGTCCCCAAAGATTCCTCCGGATAATCTTAGATGAACGGTGAAACAGCTACTTGCCACCAAGGGAGGAAGACTATCATTCTCACCTTTTCCATCCTATAGGATCTTGGGGAATAGGGAACCAGGCGGAAACTATAGGTTAGACTGGAATTCCCAAGAAAGAAAAGGAAACCGAAGCTTACTGGTCTGTCCAAGCTTGTCCAATGACTGGATAATCAAATTCTTCCTATCGTTTGGGTGAAGATCAAGGAGTACGAACCAATCTGCTTTGTATTAAATGTTGACTACTCAATACTACAGCTAAACAGTGGAATATTAAGTTCTATTCATAAGTGAATAGACCTAACAAAAACTAACCCAAGCATATCCTGGAACAAGATTTTTCAAAGAAGACGACCTTGTTTGTACATAATTGCTACCGATGTAGAACTATCTGACCAGATCTGGACAAGATAATATCTGGTTTTTATCTGAAAGGCAAAGAGAGCTAGCCAGATAGCCTTCGGTCCTATGAAGTTGGATACGTTTTTTCAAAATATCTCCGCTAATTTCCCTTCAACCCTATGAGAACCTAGCTGAGACCTGAAGCATCAGTCGTAAAATTCTGAACAATCGATTTGAGAACTAGAACAAAAAGTAAGAACCGTCTGGCATCCTTCATTTCTGCCTGGTTCAGAAGTATAGGCTTTTACTGCAAAATCTTATCAGCAACTGTATCTGGCCTCTGAAGGACCTGTAAACAGTGCTATGTCTAAAGAAGCTGAAGAGACCAAGCAGGTTCTTACAAGACGGGAACCAAAATTATTTCCCTAGTATCTTGTCTACTGAAGTAGAAGAGATTTCAGGTGATAAGGACAGAGATCACAAATTTTTTCTTCAGGGAATTGCCATTCTCTGAGAGTCAAAATTTTTTAATCTGAACTGTTCCTTGACAAACACCAGAACTGCACACTTCTTGTAAAGGGAATTATTTATCAGAAGATTGATTAGCATCCACCTGTATGCTGTAGAAAAACAACTTTACCTTTAGGGGCTGGAGTACAAAAATTATTGCAGAGATTCAACAAATTTACGGATAGCAACATTTTGCATTGTGAGAGAACCTTTCTTAAAAGAAAACGGCAAACAAACCTAGGCAGTAAACCATCCCTGTCATACCGTATCTATGGCAGTGCAGGGTACAAATTGAACTTGGTGGAACTACACCTTGATCAATAGGCCTGCAGCTGTACTAGAACTTGCTTCAAGTCCAGTAACGAGGAAGAAATAATTTTCCATGGAGATTAGTTCATACAGGTTACCATCTTTATTGGCCGAAGCGAGACTGATATACAGTCATGATCCAGGCCTTCCTTAATCGTAATTGGGAAGCAGAGGCTAGAGCAGACAGAATATCTGCAACTGCATTTAAAAACCTGTTTGATGCAAACTCTGCAGGAACCAATATTAGGAAGCATTTTCTTTAAAATTGCCATTGCAACAGTCAGTTAGCTCAAACCTGTCTTTGTAACTGACAACATAGGACTTGGAATTTAAGACAAACATAAAATGTGCAACCATGGAGTGAAGCACAGGAAAAGTTCTGCCCCAGCTGAAAAACAGACTGCCTTTTTAGAAACTGATATCAGGTGAAACTAGTTGAGGTGGTGAGAATGCTAATTGCAACAAAAGCTTTGTCTACAGCAATTGCTAAAAGCCTACTGCATGTTTTAAGAAAATAAACACTGCGGCTAGGATCCTGACATTTAAAGAATCCATCTGCTACAACAGTATATGAACTTAACCAAAACCAGATTTTAAAAATATCAGCCTCCTAAGGATAACATACAGATGATAATCCTCCAATAGTCATACGGGTCTTGCTCCTGTGAATATATTCCGGAACACTTCACTTTAATTACCGACCCTGTTGCAGAAATTAGTGACATTGAAACCCATATTAACTAATCACTGTGTAGATGCTATTTTGAGCCAGAAAGGAAACTTAAATTTACCCAATAGAATTATGTAAAAGTATATTCTTATCTAATACCCTTTATAGGCTTTAGCACTATTTGTTTTAAGATATTAGGAATAATCTTTAAGTGATGAGAAGCTTAAAAACTCTCCAACTTAGAAACATTTGCGCTTTTTTAGCTTATCCGTCTTGCAGCACAGATAATTAACTTTTTCAGGCTAGAGTCATTTAAGATAAAAGCAAAAAGGCTTACCTTAAATTTCCTCAGAGTGTGTTGGAGGTTGGTGAGAACACACTTGCAACAGATTCTGAGTCCACCTGGCAACAGTTAGTTGCTGCTGGGTAAACAGCCTGTCTAAGTCCTGGAAACCAACATCTTGATCCCAGAGAGAAAAAATAAAAGATATTGGTGCCTGAATTTTAAATCGCATTACGCATGTCCTGCATTTTGCGATTCCATGGTGGAAATAAACATAACCTGTACGAGTGTTCCACCGCCAGGACTTCCCAGCTAGTGCCCAAAAGCGCACCATCGTCTGCCCGGGACCTAGCTCGGTATAGACGGAAGTAATACAACCCGGGGAGATACAGCCGTCTAGTGTGTTATCCCTGGCCGATCTCTGAAAAATTTATTTAAAAGAAGTAGATCCTCCAGAGCCTCAGCCCTCTCACCATACGTCTAGGGAGAAAACCCGATACCCTCCTCTGCCGGAGGCAGGCAAAGAACTGGGAATGTCTTAGGAAGCAATTTATAAGGCCAAATGTTAATTGGGGGAGGTTCTTGAAAAGTTTGGGAGATTGCCTGCCTGTTTTTTCCCTCCAGGTGATGAAATCCAGTTGTAATGCACTGCCTCTAATCTGAAGGGAAAAACATGTTTTAGAAGTGTTTAACTTATGTTCTGTAGATTGAGCTTTAATCATACAAAGAAGGCTCCTGCATGGTCTAAACAGAACAGGAGATGCAAAATTCTAAAATGAAAGATTGTGCAATAAAGGAAGTTTAAACATTAGATATCTCTTTACAGGAAGTGTTTTGGAAGGCTGTCTAAGTCACATACAGGGGGGTGTACCTAGGGCTGTATACAGAGTGATTTAACTCCTAAAGTTGTATTGTAAATTAAGACAGAGTATGCCTAAAACATAGCCTGCACTTTAGTTGATGGCTGAATAAACCACAAACATTTCACTAATGGGTGCTGAGAATGATCAGTTTTTGAATTCTCATTTTGAATAGCAAAACTTACCTGCTAGCACCTACCCCAATTTTGGTAACTAAGAGTGCCAACCAATTAATTTCTAGGCTGATTATTTTTATACATGGGCTCTACGCCTGCTTAATGTTGTAATAAATCAGGAGCAGCCCATCACCTCTGTGCTACTTGGGTTAAAGGACCACTATAGTGCCAGGAAAACAAACTCGTTTTCTTGGAACAACAGTGTTAATAGCCCCCTCCCCACCCGCCAGGCTCTATGGGGAGGAAGGGGTTAAAATCTTACCTTTCTCCAGCGCTGGGCTCCCTTGGTGCTAGGGACTCTCCTCCCTCTTCCCCCGAAAGAGCATGCTCGGCAAGAGCAGCGCGCGCGCATTCACTCAGTCCATAGGAAAGCATTCTCAATGCTTTCCTATTGACGCTGGGGTCTTCTCACTGTGAAAATCACAGTGAGAAGCGCGGAGGCGCCTCTAGCGGCAGTCAATGAGAGCCACTAGAGGCTGGATTAACCCCAATGTTTCTCTGAAATGGCTATGTTTACAGCAGGCAGGGTTAAACCTAGATGGACCTGGCACCCAGACCACTTCATTGAGCTGAAGTGGTCTGGGTGCCTATAGTGGTCCTTTAATGAGGAAGCATTAGGCTCAGCCACAATGGGCAGCAATGGCTGGGTGACAGCTGGTTACTTTCAGCCTACCAAAGCACCTTTTACTGAATTTAATTAGGTAATGACAGTACTAGTAAATACTCAAGCAAAAATACTCTTTATTCAAATATCATGAATCCAGGAGGGTTCTTACCAACAAAGACAAGAACAAATCACAAAAAAATAAAAATTAAAAAAACTGGACAGCAATGCAATAATGTACAGTGCGTTTATAAAGAAAACCTCTACACTACCGGTTATATTCCAGTAGGCTCACTAAGTATTGTTTTTTTTAAACACCTCTAAACATTTAATGTAATTGTTACATGGCAGAGGTTCTGGTCTGCATTAAAGCAGCACAACACGCGCAAGACTTTATTAAATTTGGTAGTTTGTGATAACACATTCAACTCCTTTACACTATCTCACACTTTTCCTCTATGCCATTTCTAAAAGGAAACAAACTTCAGCCACAACTACTTGGATGAAGCCGACGGATTGCGTATAGAGTGCTGCTTTAAGATTGACAGCTACGTATAAACATCTGCCTTGTGTTTCAGGTAAGAAGTATATTTGAACGGGGCAAGGCTCTAAACAGATCAGAAATATATTATAAAAAAAAAAAAAAAAAAAGTTTAAATTCCTGAAATAAATATAAAACAGCCCATAAGGGGGTTAGAAGGACCACCCCTAACACCATGAGAGGCAAACTTAAGCCTCTACTGGAGAGGCAGATCTAGAGCGTGGTTTAGGAGAGGAACTGTCAGCTTCTTTAGAATCGCCAACATTCATGGCTTCCTCCTCAGACTCTTCCGCAACACCAGTGATTTCAGGAGGTGGTGGTGGTGGTGGTGGTGGTGGCAGAGGCTCAGGATCGTCCTCAGCTGCAGTTCCAATGGCCTCTCCTTCCTCAATTTCAGCTTCCTGGTCAGATTCTGTAGTAAGAGCAATAGTGTCCTCTTTCTTGATTTTCTTGGCCCTATCCCTGCTTCGGCTTCTTTCAGTACGGCTACGCTTACCACTTCTTTCCTTACTGCGACTACGGCTGGAACGTCTGCTACGTCCACTCCTTCTTCTCTTGTCTCTGCTGCGGCTTCTCTCTCTGCTCCGGTTAGCTCTCTTATGCTTACTCCTGTGGCTGTCTCTCCCTTCCCTACTGTGGCTACGCCTCTCCTTGCTTCTGTCGCGTTCCTTACGGTCTTTGCTTCGGCTTCTCTCTTTGCTCCGACTACCCTCTCTTTCCCTCTTTTCTTTACTTTGACTTCTTTCTTTACTTGCACTATCCTCTTCTCTTTCCTTGCTCCTGCTCCGCTCTTTACTTTGGCTGTCTCTATTCTCTTTGCTTTTGCTTCTACTTTCCCTTTCTCTGCTTTCCCTCTCCTTGCTATGACTCTTGCTTCTTTCCTGTCTCTCATTGCTATGACTTCTGCTTCTCTCTTTGCTCCTGCTTTCTCTCTCCTTACTACGGCTTTGACTGTCCCTCTCCCTTCTTCCCTTACTTCTACTTCGACTTCCACTTCCTTCTCTTTCTTCACTGCCATCCTTCCCACGGCCCTTGCTGCGACTCCTGCTCTCCCTCTCCTTGCTGCGACTCCTGCTCTCCCTCTCCTTGCTGCGACTCCTGCTCTCCCTCTCCTTGCTGCGACTCCTGCTCCTTTCCCGCCGTCTGCTCCTGCTGCGAGACCGTGACCTACAAATACAAAGACAAAGACAAGGACAAGATTTGTTAAAAAGGCAGCCACATGTCCCTTTTGAGAAATAAACTATGTACACCATGTCAACACATGCAGAAACATCTACTTGATTTCTGATTCCAACTAACCTGGATCTGGAGTGGCTGCTTCTGCTTCTCCTTGACCGGGATCTGAAATATGTGTTAAAAATGTTATCAATATTTGAAAAGAAAAATTACAGTTAACACACAACCAATGCTAATATCTCCCAGACTATTCTATATATCAAAGACTAAATATGGGAAGGCGTTACATTAGCAAATCCTTCTTAAAGCAGCACTGTCACCGTTTGACATCAGTCTAAATGAGGCTTAGGAGAAATACATAGAAAACATAGTCCCTACTTTGTCTCTGTAAATCTCTTGACTGAGTTGAAATTTAAGGGAAATCCTAACATTCAAAATGAGTATTTTAAAATGTTTTTATCTTTATGAAATACTCTTTTTCAGGGTGGGGTTGAGAGTGCCACTTTAGCTTTGAATCCCTTATCTACTGAAATATTGCATTCAAATAGTATAAGAATAAAAAATAAAATACAATAATGGACTGAGAGAGTGTTTTTGCGTGCCTCTCTTCAAATATAAGGGAAATCAATGTTAAATCAAACTTAACGAACGCCAACAACTGTTGCCGATTTAATCCCCAGAGTTGGTGCATCAAGAATTTGTGTTCAGTTTTAACAATGTTACTTGTTAACGTAACTAATATTTCATAGTGCTTCTCTTAAAGACTATCATGAGCAGACTCAATTTTGGCTGCTTTTATGACAATCAATAGTCCAAATTAATTTTCCATTCTCTAAGCTTAAAGCAGCTTGTCACATCAAACTTACTTTTCCTCAATCGATTCTTATCTGCATGGGCTACTTTACCTTATGTATTTCCTCCACTTGATAAAGGGCAGAACTTAAAGGACCACTCTAGGCACCCAGACCACTTCAGCTTAATGAAGTGGTCTGGGTGCCAGGTCCAGCTAGGATTAACCCATTTTTATAAACATAGCAGTTTCAGAGAAAATGCTATGTTTATAAATGGGTTAAGCCTTCCTCCAAAGCCTCTAGCGGCTGTCTCATTGACAGCCGCTAGAGGCGCGTGCGTGCTTCTCACGGTGAAAATCACAGTGAGCACGCAAGCGTCCATAGGAAAGCATTTTCTTGCCGTGCGCATTCAGCCGAATGGGCGGAGAGGAGGAGGATCGGAAGAGGAGAGCTCCCCGCCCAGCGCTGGAAAAAGGTAAGTTTTTACCCCTTTCCCCTTTCCAGAGCCGGGCGGGAGGGGGTCCCTGAGGGTGGGGGCACCCTCAGGGCACTATAGTGCCAGGAAAACGAGTATGTTTTCCTGGCACTATGGTGGTCCTTTAAGGCAAATGCTGCTTCCTTTGGTAAGAAAAAAAAAAACAGCATACTTACTTGCCCGTCACATCCATGGGGCTCAAATCTCGCTATTCTCCATTAACTGTGCCCAATGATAACATTTCTCTCAATCTACCAAAATGTTTAGTGATGAAATGACCAATTGGGATAGTACCAGGTTATCCTGTGCATGGACCCCATTTATAGGAACAATTATAAAAGAGAAGAAAAATAGAACCCTGAAAAGAGGTCTCAACTTGTAAATAAATTATATTACAGCAAAAGAAACAATCTGTTACTGGGTACATATACATTATTATGCTATGCCTAATGTGCACTGTAAAGAAATCAAGTGTTTCAATAGGTAACACTAGAGAGGGATATAGAAAACAGCTGATACAAAGGGTTGTTTATTTTCTTTTATTTCACTTCTGCACAAGTGGCACTTCACTATGAAAATCTAGTTCAGCAATAGTAAGACTTGGGTTAGCATTAGACAGTAGTAGGCTGCTGTCATTACACCAACCGAGGGACTTTGGCTTCTTGAAATTTTGGTATCAGTGGCTATTTGTAGCTTTTCTTTATCTATGCCTCACTCCTCTTCTACATATAGATTGGCAGTAGGTAGCAGCACGTTAAGCAACAACCGAGATATTCCGTTTTACTGTTTACAAAGTGGGAACTTTCCACTTTAGTAGAGATATATAGCTATATATTAAACCAAGAGGGCTGCACTCACCTGAACATGCATATATAATGGGGTGCGTCTGGAGCCAAAATATACAATCCAGCACACTCACTTATTCACCAAAAAAAAAAAAATAATAATAATAAAAAAAAAGGATTTCACATCTTAATTGTAAAAGTTTTATTTAAAAACACCTCACTTAGGCAAAAAAAATAATGGGGGTTTAGTTACATTATATGATCATATATTGCATAAGACTGCCACAACGTCAATGTATCCCATTCTTGGCAGGTCCTACTCTAGCAGCCTAATGCTTGCTCCTATGAGATTAATCCACTTAGTGAATAAGTGAGTGCGTTGGATTGTGTGTTTTGTATATTTTGGCCCCACCAGCACCCTATAATGTATGCATGTTCAGGTGAGTGCAGCCCTCTTGGTTTTTTTTATTTATATATTTGGGAGTCCAGGCCAACTCCTTGGTTTTGCACCCCTCCCTATCACAGGTGCATGATTCCAGGACCCTATTTGGCCTTCACTAGCAGAGAGTGCCAGTAATGAAGTATTTCCCAAGTACGTGGATTAATCTCATAAGAGATAGGCTGCTAGAGTAGGACCTGCCAAGAATGGGGTACATTGATGATGTGGCAGGCTTATGCAATATATGATCGTATAATGTAACTAAACCCCCTTATTGTTTTGCCTAGGTGAGGTGTTTTTAAATAAAACTAGTACAATCTCTAAGATTTGAAATCATTGTTTAGTGAATAAGCGAGTGCGCTGCTTACTCGGAGGATGAAGACTCATTTCTATAATATCCCTCTAGGTTTGTCTATTTATTGCCTCAGAGGTGTGGAGATTTATTTTAGAATTTCTTTAATCTACTTAAAGGACCACTCTAGGCACCCAGACCACTTCAGCTTAATGAAGTGGTCTGGGTGCCTGGTCCAGCTAGGGTTAACCCATTTTTTTAATAAACTGCTATGTTTATTAATGGGTTAAGCCTTCCCCCTATTCCCTCTAGTGGCTGTCTCATTGACAGCCACTAGAGGCGCTTGCGTGCTTCTCACTGTGATTTTCACAGTGAGAGCACGCAAGCGTCCATAGGAAAGCATTGTAAATGCTTTCCTATGAGACCGGCTGAATGCGCGCGCAGCTCTTGCCGCGCGTGCGCATTCAGCCGGCGGGGCGTAACGGAGGTGGAGAGGAGGAGGAGAGCTCTCCGCCCAGCGCTGGAAAAAGGTAAGTTTTTACCCCTTTCCCCCTTCCAGAGCCGGGCGGGAGGGGGTCCCTGAGGGTGGGGGCACCCTCAGGGCACTATAGTGCCAGGAAAACGAGTATGTTTTCCTGGCACTATAGTGGTCCTTTAAGCTTTCTGTAGTTATACTAGACGGCACTATACTGATGTGTTTGGCAGATATATAGTGTTTCAAAGGATTGAATTAAGAATTAAGCTTCTCCATTTTACTTTCTATATACACTTGTTGTATCAGCATTGCGACAAAAGGTTTTGGATGGGCCTGTTTGCCAGCCTCCTACCCTGTGACTATGGCCCCTGCTAAAATAAGGTTACAATTCAGTTGCCAAGGTAATTTACACCAATCAGTCAAAAAAAATCCTACAGAAGGGTAAAGTTTAGAAATTAGGGACAGAGGAGAATAAAATGTAAGCAGATGGATATTGAGCAGTAAAGTGTCCATTGCACCTCACAGAATGCAGTCAAAGTCACTTCAACATACATTCATAAATCATTTAACTATAGACCTGGCTAAAATACTTTAAAAGGCTCTGTTCATGTGAAGTATGTACTTTTGTACTCCAGACAGAGAGACCGACCACTGGCACTAATGCTCTAGAACTGTTTTTGGCATGGGACCAGGTCCACGGTCGGTCAAAAATAATACTTCCAGGAAATTCCTGAACTGATCTGGGTGATTTTTGGATATGTTGGTCACCCAGATCAGGGCTATCAGAGAATGTAACATGTGTGGGGTATTTTTGGGGTGTTTTTAAAAAGTATATTTTTTCTGTGCTTTGAGATAATTGGATTAGAATTAGTACAGTTACTGATCCAATTATCTCCCAAGCAGAGGGGAGGGATTGTGCGCTGTCTGTGGGAGTGTTGTGCCTTGTAACCTTATTGTTATTGGTCTGTGAAGATGCAGATCAGTCCCCCACAAGGTCCCTGTGGGCGTACCCCTTGCATGGGGATTGTCATATAAGGCGAAGTGTGGCTCCCATTAAAGAGATTCGTTTACACCTTCATGAAGTCTTGGCTCATGTTTGGGGGATTGGAGAACTACATTCACTCTGGGGATCGCTATATCACAATACTCCCCTGAGTATAATCACTAGCTCTTATAAGAGCTGTTCCTGCAATGCACTCTGGACTAGGAGAGGTCTACCCACTGGAAGCTGGATCCTAATCTTGGGTCCAGGGTGGGTGGAGAACGGCGAGATCCCAATTAAGCTGCGGCGGTTCGTGGGGTTTACGGTGTTCCTGTACAGTGCCTATGGTACGCGCAAAAACTAGGAAGCATCGATTGAGGAGGATACCCGGCTGGGGTGCCAGGCAGTCCGTCACAAGCATTTATTTTTTATTTTATTTTTTAGTGCATATGGTTGCAACAGACATGCTTGTGGTGCCCCAACGGCAATCCACACGCTGGTTTCAAAACAAGAGGTACAGTGGGGGATGGGTAAACAATGCACATTTTAAAGTATAGTATAGATTGACAGTTAAATTAACAGGTTTGAGTAGTAGGAGTCTACGCTTGTAAGGACACATGTGGTGCAAGAGTACAACGTTGGTTATAAGTGCCATATCCTATGCATTGACATGCGGTCACTGCTTAGTACAAGATATAGATTAACCATTAAGCTAAATCCATGTATGTCGTTTTAGAGAGGCTAGAGAGATTGGAACAATTAGCAAGACTGTCACCCTAGTGTGTTTAATTCTGCGTCTTTCGCTGGGTTCCTCACTCCCCATTATAACTTATAAAAAGTATAACAATATAAAAAAATGTACATGGAGAAGTTAAGTCTTTGCCGCCACGCCTAGTCATCTTCCTCTTGTGGTCCAAAACACTTATAGAGAAGCATTGAGGGACAATTGGCACATGTCAGGCAAGCACTGTGAACGTGTTACAGCTGCAAGAAGGGTGGACAGGGGAGGGGCCGGCTGCTGTCACGGGTGGGAGAGGCGGGCTCTTGGAGGGAGGAGAGCTAAGACACATTGTTAGGGTTTCTACTTGTAGGTGTACTCACAGTGCTGTCTGCAAGGGGAGAAGCAAATTACATCACCAGCATGCGGTACATGCTAACAAAAGATGTACATTTTGACATTCGGCGGTTCTGGTCTGCCCAATTCATATGTGCAACTAGACTATGGCACAAAAGTGCAGATCTCGGTATAGGTGGTGTTTCAAGCAGAAATGCTGCACATGCAGATTGCTTGCACAATGACCACTTCAAAAAGCAGATGTGGTCATGGACATTGGAGTGACCCCTTATTAAACCTTGTACTTAACAATTTTCTTTATTTCACCTTTAGTTCGTTAGAAGTAAAGACTTTTTTTTCCCAGGGGTGGCGTGATCTTTGGTAATGGGAGATGCTAAAATAAGGTTACAATTCAGTTGCCAAGGTAATTTACACCAATCCATCAGAGGAGAATTAAATGGAAGCAGATGGATATTAAGCAGTAAAGTGTCCATTGCACCTCACAGAATGCAGTCAAAGTCACTTCAACATACATTCATAAATCATTTAACTGGCAAAAGAAGCATTAGTTCATACCGTGAGCGACTGCGGGAAGAAGAACGCTTAACCCAAGAGCCAGCCCTATCCTCCACTAGTCGTATTCTACGTCCATTAACCTCTGTTCCATCCAGCTTCTCCAGGGCTCGTCTCATGTCAGAGTAAGAACGGAACTCAATGACTCCTTCATTTTGACGTCGCTGATGAGCGTCAGCAAAGGTTACCTCTCCAGCCTGGCGCATGAAGTCCTACAGGACACATAAGGATTTGGAAAAACATGAGGAAATTACGCAAACATCAACAAAGTTAAAATAGAGGGAGCGAAAAAAATATTTAAAAATACAAACCACACATATATAAATGGTTTAGCCAGGCCTTAAAGTTACTTGCCAATGCAAGTCATAATATACCCCGCAGGGTGAATTTCTACTCACCAGGGCTTGCTGTACATGTACATCATACATTTCTATTCAGTTTCTGTCCACGGGTATGCATAATAGTACAACCAAGAAATTGAATG
Source organism: Pelobates cultripes (assembly GCA_933207985.1). NCBI lineage: Eukaryota > Metazoa > Chordata > Amphibia > Anura > Pelobatidae > Pelobates > Pelobates cultripes. The sequence continues at coordinate 173,985,462 of OW240912.1, read as the reverse complement.
TTTCAATGTCTCTTCCTCATAAGCAATGTTTGCACTGGCATTGTTTTGTCAGAAAATTAAACATTGTCCTTGTCAATAAAGGAAGACTCTAAGCAATGTAGTGGTGATGGTGCCAGGATTGTCCTGATGTCATCCAACAGTAAAACGTCAAGACATTTGCTAAAGGTTTGACAACTCACCAGCAGTCAGCTGGGCACCGGACACATCCTTCCAGAGAGCCAAAAGTTTTCTGCTAGCCTGGCGATGCAAGTTTTATAGGTACTGTAACAGCTTAATTTCACTGAAGTGGAATCTTGAGTACCCAGACGCTGTTCTTCCACATATTAATGCCAACAGTCCCCAGCAGCCCATGCCATCTGTGCTGCTTGGGCTAGAGAGGAAGCAATAGTCTGAGCAGTAATGGGTAGCTGTGATTGGCTGAGTTGTCAAATTACCACTTTCAGCCTTTCACAGTACCCACTGCTGGTATGAATTGGTAAGGCTAGAAGGAAGGGAGTATTCTCTGCTTCACAATATTTGCAGGGTGTGCCAGGTTGTTGGTGACAGGAACCCTCATTAAGTGATATTCATTTATCAATCATTGTGTATACAGTCTATAGTATCCCTTTAACACATTGACTGGAGTGATCAATTGACAGCTGTGCAGAAAGCAGAGACAGAAGATTCTAGGAATGGACAGTCAATATTTCTCACCTTAAGGTCCTGCCAACTACATCGTGTAGAAAGGTTCTCCACCCTCAGTCGGTACATTGTGCGTATTGGAGGACCAAACTTGTCACTGCTGCTTTTACGATATCCATAACCGCCTTTGACACAGGGACAGAGGGAAAAAATGTTTAGAGGAAGCCAGAATGCACAGGCAAGATTGTGTGGTACATTATGTACTGGGCCAATTTATACTATGTGTATGCATGTAACATGTTTGCTACCATTCACAAATTAAGTATCCCATTAAAAAAGCCAAATTTAAAAATTGGCCTGTGTGCTTAGTGCCCTAACTATTCCAACCTCCCAATACTATTATGAAAACCCTTTGACATGTGTCCCCCCCATCCACACCCAATTTAATAAATGCCCCATGCACCCTTCACTTACCTTGGAGCAGGGGACTCCCTTCAGCCGCCCGCGCTCCCTCTGCCTGCCCAGCGTCGGACGGCTGCCCCAGGCCCCCCACGACTGGAAAACCCAGCGCGCTCCCCCACGCACGCGCCCCCCCAGCGTCACCTCCTCGGATCTCGCGAGAAGAAGAGAGAGGAGGGGGAGGGAAAGGAAGAGGTTGCAGGGAAAGAGCGCTTGGAGGAACGCTTGTTGCGTCAGCCTCATGATACACTCCCTATGGCCTTTCATTTAACAGGTCACAGAGCTGCAATCACTACATGATTTCCTCCCCCATTCATCAGCATTTTTACACAAGAGAGGATTTCTTTGGAAATTAAGACATTGATGTCTAACATAGATTAAAATAGGATGACGTTTTAAAGACTGCAGCTTTATCAGTAACGAGGTAAACAATTCTTCTGCTATTAATACAATGAAGAATTTCCTCAATTACTCCCAATACATAGTTCAATCATAGGTTAGGACCTGTAGGTTTATATACAAAAACAAATCTACTCTTTGACTCACAGTATGTTACATTACATTTAAGATTGCATATCTTGCATGCAATAGGATTTCTATTAAAAAACAAGGCTGAGCCATTAGTAGATTTGCTCATTAAACTTTAAAAGCAAACAAAATGAAAAACATGTTATAAAATTGTGCAATTTGGCTTTTAATACGGTCTTCAAATATCTGTGAACATCAGACTATTGTACACAGAGAACATAGTTTGTGACATCTTTGCATAATGCAGGAAACCAGGTATGTACAATGCTTTACCAATTCCATACCAAATAGCAAACACTAATGCAGAACATGAATATGAACTATATACAGGGGGTGGACAAATAATAGACAAACCTACCAATATAAGTTATGAATGATCTAATATGGGTAGTGCCACCTTTGCCATCAGAACATTTTCAATCCTTGGAATGACATCACGCAGGCAATAAAGCGAGTATATTAGGATACACTTGTCTACCTCACACTCTGTGCTCGATAACATCTGCAAAGGTTTTAGATAGTGGAAGATACTTCAAATCATCTTTCCACTCATGAAACCACTCTCTTTTACCCATGTATATTATCTTAACAGAACTAGGGAACATTGTGAGGAATAGTTCCTTAGCACCACAGAATGCATCAAGCTGTAAAATAACCTGTTACATTGGCCATTCAGAGCATTAAACAGATCTAATGACTTGCACAAAATGGGTATTTATATATATGTCACTCCATATCGCCTTCCAATTGCTTTCTGAATAGCAGGCACATCATTAATACCACTAATGTGACCCAATGTGCATATATGTATTTTGACAAAGATGTGTTAATTCAAATTGGTTTTAATGCTATACTTCTGCATGTCTCTTTTTCGCAGTGAGCTGTAGTTTCCATTAAATTTTCTCTCAGAAGATTGGATGCATTAATGGATTTATCTGGGCAGCTTTTAATGACCGTAAAATATTTTGTAATTAGTGAGTAATGCACTTGCAGTTCAGGAACCAGCTAACTTGCATATCTGGAATTCTATTAGATGCTTTGAAGATTCTTGTCAATTGTCAGACCACCTAAACTGTTACCGAATATTATTCACTTTTGCAAGTTCAACTGAGATTTAATTTGTTCTATTCAGTCTCCATTATCTTGTCCACCCCTGTAGTCAAGTAAATGTCTGCAAAACGTCCACATCTTAAAAATAAGGTTGATTAGACGTAACGGGCATGATAAAGGAGCACAATACAATGTGTCACAAAATCTATTGCTTTTGCTCTTTTACAGATATTGTTACAGGTTCACCTCCATAGGAACAACTGACCTTAAGGTCTGACCAGTGATCTCTGAGCTGGTGTCGCATCCTCTTGTTCGGCAGCGGACACTTCTCTATACAGCTCAGGATTGGTAACAAAATATTTGAAAATTCAGGTTTGTATTAGGCTTAAAAAAAACAAACAAAACAAAAAAACAAACTTTTTAAAAAAAAAATCAACGCAGCGCAAAGCTACACACAACCGTGTACTTACTACGGGTATCTCTCCTTGGAGCACGTGCATGTTCCACAATAACGCGCTCTCCACAGAGGTCTCTCCCATTCATTTCGTACACTGCATCATCTGCATCACGAAGATCCTCAAACTCCACAAAACCATACCTGACAAAAAAACAATAGGAAAGATTCAGGATTAAATGGAAAATATGGGGTAAATCCAAACAAACATACTTTTAAAAAGTATTGTAAACTATTGGTTCTACCTGCAGCTACATCCCTGTGCCACACTAAAAGATACTCTTATCTCATTTATTTCTGCAAATAAGTTTATGGGACAAATAGTTTATCCAAGAGCAGTTCCACTCCACATAGGACAAGTGGAACTCTTCTGGTAATTAAGAGCAACCATATTTAGTGAAACTGGCTATGTTAAAGACTTACACCATCCCCTCCCCTCCCTCCCCCCACCCAAAAATAAAAAACCCCAACAGCTGTCAAACAATGCCTGTTTCAAATTTAAAAAAAATAAAATAAAGCTAAAAAAACAAAACAAAAAAAACAAACTTACCTCTATGACAGCATCTAGTTCAAGTTCTCCCCTCAGTCCGATCATGCTCAACTGATGTCACGGCTTTGGATGTCATGGAGGATGGGCTGAAGTAGGGACATGAATACCATGGGTAGGTGGGAAGGGGTGGCATACGGTCATTTGGACGCCATTCACCAACATGCTGTGTGTGCTGATGTCCAATATTACCATTAGCCAACCGGAACTCTAATTGAGGGGTTAAACTCTGTATGCGCAGTGTATCATAGTAAAACACTGAACACACAAATGCCAGGTCATGATGCATGGTTGGTGTAACCTCTAAAGGATCAGCTCTCTCACAAGAGAGGAGAGCGCTGACCCAAGTTGTATGTGTGATGTGCCTTTGCTTTATGCAAAATGTGGACAAAATTGATACAGCTAACTCTTCTTTTAAGCTGATTGATGGCAGCTGGAAATGGTGTTACCCTCAGAAACAAAAATATAAAATGTCTTGGAAGTTCCAGTCATACTGAAATGCTGCACATCCCAAACCCTTGCGTTACATACTCTTTAAAGGGATTTTATAGTCCCAGGAAAACAAAGCAGTTTTCCAGGCACTATAGGTTTAATAGGTGACCCCCTGCGGAGCCACTTACCTGAAACCAGCGCTGGTGTCCCTCTGCGCTGGGTCAGGCTCCGCCCAAGCTCCTCCCCCACCAACGTCAGCAGACGGGGGAGACCTAATGTCCTTGCGTAGCAAAGGCCGCGTGCATTAGACCTCCTCACAGGAAAGCATTATTCAATGATTTTCTATGGGGAAAATCTAAGCTGGAGGTCTTCATGCAGAGCGCGAGGGCGTCAGATAATGGACCAAAAATCAGTTTGGATTCCAGACGCGTCCCCAGTGGCTAGCTGGTAGACAGTCACTGAGGGAAGACAGAGATGCAATGTAATCATTGCAGCACAAAGTGCAATAGGGGCACAGCACCCAGACCACTTCAATTAGCTGAAGTGTTCTGGGTGCCTAGTGCCCCTTTCAGCAAAATGAAGTGGTTATAGTGCACAGAGTAACCCATTAACAATCTGAGTTTCTAATTATATGCTTGGTACGTAAAAACAACAACAAAACCATAAAATAATTTGACTTTGTTGCAATTTCATTGTAACTCCAACAAAGTCAAAATACATAAGGTAAAGTAGCACTAGTGACAGCTGTGTGGAGAAAGGCAGTGTATATTGAGACACAAGCAGTCTTGTGGGATACACCATATGACTCAATGTTATATTCTTGTGCATGCGTGAGTACAGCACACTGATGTGGGGACCTGGCAGATGAAGAGTCAGGAGCTGGAAAGGATGCACCGGATAAAAGGGACTGTAGCTGCAAGGGACAACTTCAGGTGCATAAAATTTGCCTTCCTCTGCACTGTGTGGTCACCACACTGCAAGCGACTATGTCACCATCATGGGTATTTGTAAAATATGCAATTACCACAGACTTTAACAGAGCCACTTTAAGTAGCCTAGAGATGTTTAGCCTGATGTATATAGTCTATTAACTAAAAATACAATCGTAATCATTGAAAGTTAAAAAAATACCCCCCAAAAAGTGTCATGTCACTTGATTTTTCTTTTTTGCAATGAGTCCCATGGCACATATTAGCTTGCACTGCAACACCTGAGAAAGGAAGTATATATACTCATCAGAAATATCTACTGGATCAGCTCCTGACAAAAGCAGTCAGTTATTGCATAAGAGTGATGGCTAATGGAAAATGACCAAATGCAGCAGTGGGATATTTATCCTTATAAAAAAGTATGCAACAACATTGGAAAAGTCATTGAGCAGGGTATGTGGTCTCCCTTCCCAGTGAGTCTTACAATCAATTTACAAAAATCTTCAACAATAATCTTGCTGAAATGTCATTCTATGCTTGTTTATCTATCCACTGCAAAGATAAATAATGCAAAAAACAAAACACCAGAGCACAACAAACACATCATGGGAGCATTTTCTTTTCAATTGTGAAAGCTGCACATTCACATGAGGACTCTGGAGTGTCCAAGCATGGTTGGTGGCTCTGCAGACTGCAGCACACACACACTCACTCCATTTACAACATATTTACAAAATACCTTGCAAATGTACACACACACACACAGCTGCAGACATACACACACACGTGCTTATAAACTGTGCAGCATGGCTTCTATCAGCTTATAAAGTCAATGGCACTGTGTGATTAGCATTACTGGGGGCTACACTAGCCATCCCTCTGAGTGCAATGAGCTCCGCACACTGTAGTAACGGTGTATAATAGCTATAATACCATGGGACATTATAAAGGTCCGCTCTGGCGGGATCCTCACTCCCCGGGAGAGGCCCAGCCACCGCTGACAGACACACCGGGAACCGGGTCATCTATCCCCGCCCGGTACACCCGCTCCTCGTGACACTCACCCGTTTTTCAGATCCACCTCCACGATCTTGCCGAATCCCTTGAAGAATCGCTCCACGTCCCGCTCCCGCGCTCGGTGGCTCAGGCGGCCGATGTACACCCGCGGCATGGACGATGATCGCGACATGTCGCCGCAGCGCTGCTAGTGAGAGAGAGCTCCCCGGGCAGAAACGTTGTGTGAGCGTCCTGTGCTGGGGACTGCGCGCGGTCCCGGTCTCCCACGGAGCCTCCTCGACACAGCGACGGCGACAAGCTGCGCGCGAGTGCAACCGGAAGGAAGTCACGTCGGAGGGGCGGGACGCAAACGTGCGCGGTGACGTAGTGACATTGCAATCGAGCGCTAAACAGCAGGGACACAACTACACTGTGACTGTGACTGGGGGCCGCCATATTCTCAGGACTCAGACAGGGGAGCTAAGCCCAGGCTTTTCCAAGGTTCCTATCCAGGAGAAGGAGCCTGTCCTTTGGCGGAGGATAGCAGCTGGGTTGCTCAGTGTGAATAGACTAGCTCCTACCCTTGTTAAGGACATTTCCCCCATCTCCCCCCCCGGTCAGGCCCTGTATGGGGGTCGGAGCTGCCCAGCTCACAGTGAGAGAGCCACTTCCCATCCGGCTCAATGACCTTTATAGCTGCCGCTCACACGGGTCCCTTACCGGGTGGACAGATCCCACACTGCTGGGGGACCGTTACACCTTCCGCTAACTGTGACCCTTTACACGGAGAGGAACTCACAGTTTTTATTGATTGCCAACTTCTCCGCCAGAGGGAATGAGTTTGTTATGTGGCGCCCAATACAGCACATACAGCAATGCAGCACATACTGACACGCAAAGACCGGCCGGCTCATGGTGACTGGATGCTGCGGGCCGCTAGGGAGACTCAGTTGCTCCCAACTTCGTAAAGCTGTAGCAGCGTGGAGAGTGGGGGCCAGTGTGTGTGGGTGCAGGTCAATGTGAAAGTAAAGGGATGCAATTGCTGGTAGTGGAGAAATTGGAGTGGGCAGTATCTAGACGCACGCAGGGTGAGGGAGGATGTATGGCACTGTGATTAGATACAACACCCATATTCATGCCATTGCTTTGAAATAAAATTAACAAACACACAAACTGTTGATGCTGAGATTTTCTTTTGACTTCCGCAGTGTCATTTTATACCTATATTTATTGTTTAGTTTATGGGTAATGGTCTGGTTTGTTTCTGACTCCAAACATTTTTCCATTTCACGTGGACTCATAGAGGGTGATTTTGTCCAGGGAGTTGCAGTCGCAAGTGTCAGGAAAGTGAGAAAAGGTGCATTGGCTGTTATATTTATAACATCCATTGCACCTTTTTTTATACATCACAACCTTGTATATCGCAAGCACGTCACATGCGTAGCATAGCACACGACCATCTTTGTTCCCTCTCTTCTAGTAATGCTACTCCCTCCTATTCTAAGAACACTCCGCATAGTAATGCCCCCTAGACAAAGAATCAATTTGTTGCATGCATATTTTATGCTGGCTGCACAACCTTTTCATGCTGTTAGTTAAGAGTTGTCAATATTTATACAAAAATATAAGTCCTGCGCTCATTTCCATCATTACTGGGTGGCAGCAATGACCACAATACACATCAGCCCCAATATATACAGTAAAAATCAAAGAAAAAGTTACATGCACTCTCTTCTGAATCCCTATGCATATTTAAACAAATGGAGGTCATGTAGTTACTCCAATGGCCATTGAATGGAATGCCCGTCTGCCAACGTCAAGGTAGACCTCCCCTCGGCGGGTCATGTCGAATCAATCAATTATCTTGCATATCTGCTCCCAGACAAATTTAAAAAGATGCGTGCACGCTCCTGAAGTAATTCACACCAGACACAGGTTTCGGGTTAATGAAAAACTTGAGGAATGTTTATTCTGAGGGGACGGCATGCCCCTTACAAAATTACATCATATGCATTGTCAGAGATAACATGGAATAATACATCAATAATTGGTTAGGTGTTAAGTGGTTCATTTAGTGCCATTCCTACCGGGTGTGATGTCACTGATATCTTGGAGGTCTCCTCCAGATTCCAGCGCCATCTTGTTAATGAGGGTGTTAGTCGATGTCAAAGGGAAACTCCATAGCGGCCATTTTAGGTAAATCACATATAAGGTTGAATAATGCTGATTGTGGTTATGCTGAGTAAATAGGCATTTTATTAATATGAATTGGGTTAATATTTTTTGTCCACAACAGCGGGGTCCTACACTGATCTTTCACCTTGCTTCCTTGAGCTTCTGGCTCATTAGAGATATCCTTGCCATATGTATGTCTTTGTCCCTTCAAGCCGCTCTGTATGTTTCTTTGTCCCCCCCAAGCTCCTCTGTGTCTCTTTGTCCCAGCCAGCCCCTCTGTGTGTCTCTTTGACATCCCCCTGCCCATCTACCTATCTTTTTGTCCCCCCCATGCAGCACTGAGTCAGGAAGCACCTCCAGTGGCCATCTAAGGAGTGGCCACTTGGAGGTGTCCCTATGGGCAATGTAAACACTGCCTTTTCTCTGAAAAGGCAGTGTTTGCATGGAAATGCCTGCATGTAATGATTATACTCAGCAGAAAAACTACATTAAGCTGTAGTTGTTCTGGTGACTATACTGTCCCTAAGCCATATTTCTAACATGCTGTTAAATGTGATACAAAGCCCTTAACCCCTTAAGGTCACAGCTTCAGAAGCTTGTCTTATGCTTAATGACACAAGCAATTTTTGCATTTTCTTGCTGTTTGCGTTCAACTGCAATTTGCATCGCTCTCGTTTATTGCACCGACACATATTATATACTGTTTTTTAAAGGACAGAAAGAGCTTTAATTGTATGTAATATATGTTAAGGCGGAGCCTGTAGTTGTGGGAGGGGTTAACCGGCCTATTTATACCCAGTCCTACCTCTAAATCAGGGCCCAGATCGTTTCAGACTCACTTCCGGTTCCGGTCCAGCAGCACCTCAATAGAGCAGAGTAAGTACTCCTATTACGCTCAGGCAGCAGCCTCCCCACGACCGGAGTGTCTCCCTACCCCACGTCACTCAGCCAGGACCACAAGCATTCAGACGGTGCAGAGCTTCCGCCAGCCCGACGCCACCGTCTCTTCCAGGCAGCGTTCACCTCCGGTCACGTGAGTACACAGCACACGCCCCCTTAAACTCCGGTCACGCAGGTCACCCGTCAAAGGGGGGGGGCAGGGAGGTTGGCAAGCGTACACCAGCACCCACCCCTCGAAATAAACACCGCCTTCCGGCTCAATACTGCCTCCAGGAACTTAATCCTCACGTCACATGTGTCACACGCACAGGATGCGCAGTCTCCCCAGCAGGGGAGGGGAGAGGCCGGCAAACACACAATAAACAAGCACCAAATGGCAAATTTTCAATTTTCAAGTCTGTGGTTTCATCCATAAACAAGTCTACAAGTATATATCTCTATAGGTGCACATTACGCTTTTCTCTCACCCTAATAAATCAGCCATCACTCCCGTTTCAACCACATTCAATCTCAAATCACATGACATAATTATAAAAAAAAATATTTTTTTTTTTTTTTTATTCTGTTCACATACCTGTTTTATCTAGGCAACCTATTGCATACTGGATACCAAAATCATTGGATACCACTCTACCATTAATACATAGGTAAGTAAGTGGTATGGTCTTTTCAATCCAATATCAATATCTCGGTCACACACTCATTTTAATTTTCATTTAGGCTCTAAGGGACAACGCATAGTCCTCAAACTGCTACCTAAATATCCACCGGACAAGTTTACGCAGATCTGAGCCAACTCTGGCAACCCACATGCCATACCAGTTCGCAAGACGCTAATTCATCTCCATAGGACAAGCAATCGTGCAAACTCGCTTACCAAAGTAAGTATCTCGTTTCTTTCCGCCTTTTCTCCCTTTTAAATAGTCACCCTGTCAGACACGCACCTGACAGGCCAACAGGTCACAAGACCTACACAACGGCCTCATTTCGATCACGGTTCCTAACCACGTCCACTCTCAGTGGACAAAGCCATCGAACTCGCCACCAAGCACAACACCCCCACATCGGGTCATAGTTCACTCTACGTCACACGTCCTCACGCTTAAATTGGTCCTCACAACTAGACCACTTCGCCCACCGACTTCACGGGCAAACTCTCCATATACACGTACGAGCACTTCAGTCACTCCTCCGTTACAAGGCATTTCACTCCCCACATAAAGATGTAAATTACTTATTAATAATTAATAATAATCGCCCTATCGAACCATCGTCCCCTAATTTATGTACTTACTCATGTTATAGAATGTCACACGCTTCGGACGTAGCCGAGGATGTCTCCCTACCCAGCACCCCAGCCAGGATCGCTAGCCCTACCAGACCAAGTACCCCAGTGGATTTGGTAGAGACGGCTAGTCCAGCGTCCCTACGCTCCTGGACCGTACCCAAGATCGCAGCCGAACTCAGAAGACGAGGCATACCATACCCGGCCACGGCCCGCAAAGCAGAACTGTACCGCCTCCTGAACAATAACCCCGACACCCCGCGACCAGGCACCAGCACACAGGCTATCGACGGGAGCACGCCTGGACTTCAAGCCACCATGTCCACTCTTCTCTCTTCAGTTAATCTAATCAATGAGAGACTGGAGAAACTTGAGAACCAAGTGGCCTTGATCAACCCAGCAAATGCCCCTCCCCCATGCTGCCACACTCTTTGCCTAACCCGGGTAACAGCACATTTTCCGACCCAGCACCTACATCCACACACATCATCACGCCTGCCCACTTAGTGCCCCAAGACATTCTAGAGGGGAAAGATGTCAACCTGGTATCACTCCTCATAGCATCCCAAGACTTGGTAGAAAACAAGGCTTACTGCTATGGGGAAGCTTCTGTCGTACTCAAGGCTAGGGATCCCAGGCTTAACAAGAAACTGGCCATCCCCGATTTTGTAATTGCTTTTGGATTGCACAGGGATGTCATCTGTTCCATCTTCCCTCAACGTAGAGAGGAGCTGGACCTGTACCTCCACAAATTGGTGGACTTAGGCAACAAGTACGGAGGCTACTCTTTCTATGATTATCATAGGTCATTTTCGGCGAAGGCGGCGGCAGCACTGGTCCAGTTTAACATACGCTCAGACTGGAGCCAACTGGATACGGAACTGTTCTGCCGCCACTTCACCGGCCTCAAGCCTCCGTCCTGTGCCATTTGCACGTCCACTGCACATTCCACCAATCTGTGTCCCTCCGAACTCAGCCAACCCTCCACAAGCCAAGCAGAGCCCACCCCCAAATCAGATAGGGTGATCAAAAACAAACTGGGCAGGCCCATCGTATTCCTCGGCAAAGCACAGATATGCAATAACTTCAATGCGGGGGGCTGTAGCTTCAGCGCTTGTCGTTTGTTGCATGTCTGTTCCCTTTGCTTTAGGCCACACGCAAAGACCATGTGCCCTAATCGGCTTTTCCCTAGACAATGACTCACGGAGATTAATGTTAGCAACCTCACCTATTATCTCTCCAATCACCCCTCCCCTCACTTGGTCGAGTTCCTCACAACAGGCTTCACGGTAGGATTCCACACAGGGCTAGTGGCAATCCCGGGGGGCACCCAGAATGCAGGAACCTACAATCAGCCATACAAGACCCTGTCACAACGGACGCACTGCTTACAGCCGAGATCGACCATGGGTTTAATGATATCCCATTCACACACCCCCCATACGCCAGTTTCAGAACTAACCCAATTGGCATTGCTACTGGAAAATTCAACAATAAAAAACGCATGATTATTGACCTATCAGCGCCTCATTCATCCGTGGTTCCTAGCATTAATTCATTAATTCCATCCAGCGAATTTTCACTTCAATATGCCACAGTGGATAACGCAATGGGGGCAATCTTGAAAGCAGGTAAGGGCGCCTGGTTAGGAAAAACCGATATCACTAACGCTTTCAAATTGCTACCCATACACCCGTCCCTGTGGCATTTACACAGAGTTAAATGGAAGGGGCAGTACTACTTCGCCACTCGTTTGACGTTTGGGGCCAAAAGCAGTCCCAAACTGTTCGACACGTTCGCCGAAACACTTTGCTGGTTACTACTAAACGTGTGTGGCTGCCCAGTAGCAATACACTACCTGGACGACTTCCTCACGGTTGAGGAACCTAACCGCACTCCCCACAGCTTAGATAAAACGGCTGCACTTTTCTCCACGCTTGGGGTCCCTCTTTCAGTAGAAAAAACGATAGGTCCTTCTACAGCCCTGACCTTTTTAGGCATCTATAGCTATGGTAGCGAGTCTCCCAGACGAGAAGGTAACATTTCTCTCCTCCTGGAATGGGAGGTCAATGTTCATACCCCCACTTGACGTAGATTCCCCGGTCGTATGGACCGATTCAGCAGCCCACACAGGCTTTGCAGCCATATACAACGACCAATGGTTCCGGGGTTCATGGCCATCTGAAACGTCAACACTACAGGCATTTAACACCACATCCTCACTTTTCGAACTTTATCCAATAGTGGCAGCTGCACACACTTGGGGTTCGTTGTGGGAGGGCAAAGCAGTTAAATGCCTCTCTGACAACGAAGCCACATGCGAAATCATAAACAAGGGCAGATCCGCATCCCTAGTCATCATGAGACTCATGAGGAGACTCACATGGCTGGCAGCAACTCACAACTTCCACTTGGTTTGCATGCACATACCAGGTCGGGAAAATATTGCAGCTGACGCTCTCTCTCGTTCCAACTTTCAGGCCTTTTTCGAACAGCACCCCACGGCGGCAGTCATACCCGTGCCGACCCCCGCATTTCAGGACCTCATAATGAACTGATAAGCCTGAAACAACATGCACTAACGTTGGCAAAAGCTGCTCTATCAGATAACACCAAGAAGTCCTATGACAGAGCACTTGCTATTTTCTCCAGGTTCACTTCCGAACACCATATCACCAACACCTTCTCCATAGACACGATTGTTGCTTTCAATGCTCACTGCCACCTACACCTCAAGCTTGCCCATAACATCATCAAACTTTACCTCATGGGCATTCAGCACCACTTACTCACAGTATTTCCCGATCACAAACCTTTCATGTCATCCTATCTCTTAAAAAACGTCCTAAAAGGAATACTCCGCACTGACGGCCCTCCAACAGCCAAAAGACAACCAATTGACGGCACTAAATTTAAGGATCTATCAGATCTATTAGATTCCAACCCATTCGAACCTAGTACTAACAGCGTACTCCAGACGGCTATGTACATAGCGTTCTACGGGTTTTTACGGCCCAATTAATTCACGGTACATAATCTATCGGTCAACACAAGTTACGTCAGAATAAGGGACCTGCAAAAATTAGGGGACCACTACATACTGCGCCTAAGACGTACAAAAACAAATCAGGTAGGACCGCCTACGGAAATCCAGTACTTCCCGACCCATAACAAATGGTGTCCGGTGATAGTCCTGGATACTTCCTGCCTTTCCCTCACAGACAAACAAAGCTTCTCACCCCTACTCACTATTTCCGACAAACCTCTGACCACGGCTAAATTCATACACTACGTAAGGGCCTTGGCGGTCAGATTAGGACATGACCCCATGTCCATCTCAGGACATTCATTTAGGATCGGCGCCGCTTCAGCCGCATCCAGCAATAACGTACCCGCACAAATCATTAAAAAACTAGGTAAGTGGAAATCATCAGCTTACGGCAAATACATTCCACAGCCAGAGAAAGAACCGAGGAAAGCTTTCAAGGAATTGCTTGTGTGAATTTTTACAAGCATTAAAGTGTTTTGATTGAAAACCTTTTTGCCCTCATTATTTCAGGCCTACCCGATCGTTTGTTCAGGCACACCACAACCATTAGTCATCACCTACGATTACAGTTACGGCTTTATATCCCCGACTACAAATGTTAAGGCGGAGCCTGTAGTTGTGGGAGGGGTTAACCGGCCTATTTATACCCAGTCCTACCTCTAAATCAGGGCCCAGATCGTTTCTGACTCCCCACCCACCAACAACCTTTCAACAAGTACTCATTATTTCAGGCCTACCCGATCGTTGGTTCAGGCACACCACAACCAACTATCAGTCATCACCTACGACTACAGTTACGGCTTTATATCCCCGACTACAAATATATATATATATATATATACACTTATTTATTATAAAATAAAAATATTAAAAAAAAAATTGTGTGTTTACAGTTTTTGCAATAATAATGTGTGCATAATTAGTGCAGGTTAAAGAAAGTAATTAAAAATAAATTAATTTAGTTGTTCTGATTTACAGAATATATAATGTGTCTGGGAATTTAAGTTTTTTTTGGTAGTTACAGGTCACAAAGCACAAGGAGTAAAATAAACTTTTAATGTGGAGCGATTTTAGAATTTGGTATATTTGTCTTGAAAGCTTAATAGCCATAAAAGAAAACAAAATTGCCACACAAAAGTATATATTTATATAAAGTAGACCTCACAGGCTATTTACCTAAGATTGTTTTGACACTTTCCTAGTATCCATTTCACCACCAACCTCTGCTAAATATTGGAGTAAAATTGTGTGTTTTTTTTGTTTTTGTGTGTGCTATTCCTGTACAAAGTTTTATTCTGTGTTCAGTTACATCTGCTGAGTAAAATTACACCCCCATTGTATGTCTTTGGCACTATGTCGTGAAGCTACAGTGCCATATAGGAGACCTGTCCTTTTCAGTATTCACAGTAGAATTTTGAGAGACGGATTTAATGAGCCTATGCTTCCATTTGGGGTATTATAGCAGTTTGACTGTTCAATAACACCCCACAAAGGCCTGATACCGGAGAAACTGACGGAAGCAAAGCACAGAGGGATGGACACAGGTTTCTTCAGGAAGGAAGAGATTCTTTATTGGATCACCGATCGGGACTCAGAGGGACTAATGTCACCAAAAATACAGCAAGTTCTGAGCCCTGAACAATAGTGCAGGCTCCCTATATAGGCACATAACTCCTCCCATATTAAGCTCCACCCGCACATTCTCTTGACCAATCATTACAAATAAGAATTAACTTCCTGCTTGACCGCATGGCTTGTCCAGCACAATGGAGGAGGGGAATACTACATCCTGTATTCTTGCACATGCTCCGTACACTACTGATCGTATCTTGCCTCGTGCAACCAACTGATCGATACGTCAGCATATGCACGTACACATGCCACGTGGTAATCTCGGCCTACTAAATTTATTTTTACCGAGATTCCACCACATTCCCCCCTTTGATGCCTCTTGATATTTTACAATTACTTGAGGCATCACTTAACCTTGGTTTGCATACACCACAAGTTACCTTTGAACCAGACCAGACTTATCCTACGATGTGAATCTTCAACACTCGTCTTCCTGCATTGGTTCTCCCTGATCTAGAGCCTTATATTTATAAATTGCCATTATCTGTGCAGCAGCCTTCCTCTCTGCTATATTTTCTATCAGGCTTTGCACAGACCTAACTACTAAGGGTATAAGACACGGCAAGAGTAGACACAACATTAAAATCAGTAGGACTCCACCTACCACTGCCTTAAGCCCTCCAAACCACTCATACCAGCTACCAAACCAACTACTTGGATTGTACCCTTTCCATACCTGAGTAGGCACATGCGCTAGTTTAACCATATGGCTAGTAAGCTCAGCTATTGCTTGCCCTTCGTCATCTATTTGAAGACAGCAATTGCTCAGGTTAAACTTCCCACATACACCTCCCTCTACTGCCAAAAGATAATCCAAGGCTAATCTATTTTGGTAAACTGCTGTCCTCATCCTGGTATTATGCTTCGCTAGAAGATTGAGCGCTTGTGATGTCTCGTTAGTAATGATCTCAACCACCGCCTGTAACCTTATAATGCGGTTGAGCATATAAATAGGGGTTCTATAACCAAAGGTACCATCCTCTGCCCACGTGGCTGGCCCATAATAATCTATAATACGCTGGGGAGGCCATTCATTATCTTCCCAGGCACCTATCTCTATGGGTCCCCTTTTCTTCCTATGATTCACATCATACACTTTAACACCTAAAGTCTCACCTGTTTCAATAGGCAACAAGAAGAAGATGGTTTTAACATACCCAACACACATGCCCCTTCCCAGTCCTGTGGTAACTCCGAATAGGCCTTCTTACCACAGATCCAGTACAAATTCGCTGGGGCTCTCCAGTTAGATGTGATGGATAGATCAAACCATACGTCCTTTAAATTGGCATATCTTGCAAACGGGTTAGATGGTTCTGAGACATTTGAAGCCGACCACCAAGTTGTATTCTTTGTATCATCATCATAAGCTTTTTGCCCTAGACAAGTTAATTCTCCTACAGAAGTATTATACATCATTCCTTTCCTCGCTATGCAAACATAACCTATGATGGAGGTCTTCAATCTCCACTCAGATTTACCTCTAACACTCATATGATAGTCGGCTTGTGTAGATATTAATTGGTCAACTGCCTCAGAACCGGACATTACCTCCTTTGCTTCCTAAGGCCATTGGTCTCCCATGTTAGTACCTCCACACACATAGCAGTTGGTAACATTAAGACTACCGGCAATACTTTCGGCTAAATCAATGAACAAGTTTTTAGCATTATGGGGGATCTTATTATCTATGCTCATCTCTTCATAAAAGGAATGGTATACTTGATGAGTTTTGGGAGGTTACCGTATCAGTCTCTATCCCTATAAACAATATTGTCCCAGGGTCTAAACCCGTCCCATATATTTGAAACCCAAATAAATTACCATATTTATCTAAGAACTTGTCAGGGTTATTTATAAGTATATGGATTGGATTGCATTCCATAGACTTACAATATGGATTAGTAGGCAACTTAGTCACAATCATGTCCTTGTCTGCTGTCTGTCCCCAAGTCGCCCACCCCACACAAGACCAATATGGGCAGAAGTTATAATCTCTATTTGGGCATCTTGGACTTACATATTTATTTTTACTACTGGGACAAATATATTTATCGTTAGACCCATACGTCCTCTCCCATCTAAGATCCCCACATACATTCCACGGCTTTCTACCACTTGATATTGCTTTACACGCATCAAATAGCAGAGCACCTGAAGAATATACGGATTTTAATACCGTCTTATTAATTAGGGTCCCCTGAGAATCTCCATTTCTGAGAGTCAACCAAATTGTACGGGGTTGATACTCAGGACTGAAGCACTTAGGTTCTCCTACTCCTAAATGACACACACTATATTCTATATTTAAGTATCTACATCTTGATACATCTCCTTTACACTCATATTGCGAATGCCAAATTAGGGTCTGGGATATATGGTTACCTGTTCTTGTAGTCTTAATGCATACCTCACAGCTAGGAGTGTTGGTACCTCTACCTTCCTGAATATAAAAATACACATAAATAAACATTATTAAAAATACATCTTTCGCCATCATCCTCAGTCTTCGTCCGTGTGAAGGCACCTCAGCTTCCAGGATGTAAGGACTGCAGGGAATAGAGTTCTGCTCGTCTTCACAGGGGTCCCCTCAAGACTTTCCCTGACTTATACACTAGTTGGTGAGTGGACAGGCTTTATTATGGCCTTCTCACTCACTTACCAAGTCTCTGAAACAATAAAATTTGTAATCTACAAGGTTCCTCGTCACTCCGACTGAGTCGTGCGTTTTAACCGGATCTTGCAGGGATTCTCTGGATTTGCTGTAACTTGCCAGGAATCGGCTGCTGCTGGTTTAACCCTGGAGTGATGTATCCACGGAGCCACTTCGGCTACTTTTATCGCTGTAGGGGTAGACAGAAGAACAACATAAGGACCTCTCCACTTGGGCCCTAACGGCACATTATTCCACTCTTTAATCCACACTTGGTCGCCTGGGTGGTAACTATGAATTGGGGGATAAATATTCACAGGTAATCTATCTTGTACCCATTTCTGTACCTCCTCCATAGTCTTACCCAACTCTACAACCTGCTGCCGGGTAATTCCTTCTCCCAACTGACTCAAATCCCCCCTTAAGTTACCAAGCACGGGAGGTGGTCGCCCGTACATGATTTCAAAAGGAGAGAGGCCCATCCTTCTGGTAGGTGTACTACGGATTCGCAATAGAGCTATGGGCAAGAGAACGTTCCACTTAAGTTGGGTTTCCTGACACATTTTAGCCAACTGATTCTTAATAGTTCTATTCATTCTCTCTACCTTACCAGAACTCTGGGGTCTATATGCCGTATGAAGCCTCCACTTTATACCAAGCATATGAGTCAATTGTTGTAGGCACTGATGAACAAAAGCTGGACCATTGTCCGATCCTATAGAGCAGGGTAGTCCATATCGGGGTATTATTTCTCGTAGCAGGAATCTCACGACTTCTCCTGCTTTCTCTGTACGAGTAGGACATGCTTCTACCCAGCCTGAATAGGTGCACACCACTACCAGCAGGTAGCGATGTCCACCCGATTTAGGCATCACTGTATAGTCAATTTGTAAATCGGACATGGGAAGTCCCCCATAAACTGGACTCCTGGTGGCTTTACTGGTCCTTGTCTTGCATTATTTTTAGCACACGTTACACATCTACGTACAATGGCCTGAGTCAAGTTGGACAATCTTGGTATGTAGAAATGTTTTCTGAGAGATTCTTCTGTACTGTCTCTCCCAGAATGTGTCCCGTTATGATAGTTTTGGACAATTTCTACCGCTAGTGATGCTGGAATAACTATTCTTCCATCTTCTAACTGATACCATTTGTTCTCCAAATACTTTCCAGGTTCAGTCCTTAACCACTCCTCTTCTTGAGCTGTATAAATTGGAGTCCATTGAGACAGTGGAGTTGGTATAAGAGCAGCTATATGCCCCACATATTCCTGTCTTCCTGATTCAGCAGCACGCTTAGCTGCACTATCTGCCATCCGATTCCCTTTGGTTACATCACCATCTCCTCTCAGATGCGCCCGACAATGTATAATACCGACTTCTTTCGGCTCCCACACTGCTTCCAATAGTTGTAGGATCTCAGCTGCGTATTTGATTTCTTTGCCTTCTGAATTCAATAGTCCTCTTTCTTTATACAAAGCTCCGTGGGCATGAGTGGTTAAAAACGCATACTTGGAGTCCGTGTAGATGTTCACTCTTAAACCTTCAGCCAATTGTAACGCTCGTGTCAGTGCTATCAATTCTGCCTTTTGTGCTGATGTTCCTTTTGCCAGTGGCCGAGCTTCTATCACCTTGTCTATCATTGTTACTGCATATCCTGCATAGCGGATCCCTTCTTTTACATAACTACTGCCGTCGGTGTAATATTGAACATCAGGGTTCTGGATGGGAAAATCACGAAGATCTGGTCTACTTGAAAATACTTTATCCATTACTTCCAAACAATCATGTTGACTTTCAGTAGGTTGTGGCAAAAGGGTAGCTGGATTTAAGGTATTTACAGTCTCTAAATGCACTCTTGGGTTTTCACACAACATTGCTTGATACTTGGTCATACGGCTGTTACTAAACCAATGATTTCCTTTGTAATCCAACAACGTCTGTACTGCATGTGGAACTCGTACATAAAGTTCTTGACCTAGAGTGAGTTTATCGGCTTCAGCTACTAGCAGGGCGGCTGCAGCTACAGCTCTTAGACAAGGTGGAAGTCCGCTGGCCACTGCATCCAGTTGCTTAGACATGAAGGCAACAGGTCTTTGCCATGATCCCAAGTACTGTGTCAATACTCCCACAGCCATTCTTCTTTGCTCATGTACATACAGGTAGAATGGCCGTGTGTGGTCAGGTAGACCTACTGCTGGGGCACTCATCAAAGCCCTCTTCACATCTTCGAATGCCGTTTGCTGTTCTTGAGTCCATAAGAAGGGGTCGTGCTCTGTACCTTTGATAGCTGCATACAGAGGTTTTGCCAGTATCGCGTAGCTGGGAATCCATATCCTACAGAAGCCTGCTGCTCCCAAGAATTCTCGCACTTGTCTTCTATTCCTGGGTATCGGTATTTGGCACACAGCTTCTTTTCTCTCTGGCCCCATAATTCTTTGACCTTCAGAGATATGGAATCCCAGATATTTGACAGTTGGCAAACACAACTGAGCCTTCCTTCTGGACACCTTGTATCCTGCCTTCCAGAGAATGTGTAGTAGATCGTACGTTGCTTGCTGACATACTTCCTTTGTAACTGCTGCTATCAACAAGTCATCTACATATTGTAATAATACACACTCTCCTGGGATAGACTCGAAATCTAGTAGATCTTGACTTAGAGCTGAACCAAATAGGGTAGGTGAATTTTAAACCCCTGGGGCAATCTTGTCCAGGTCATTTGGCGTTTCGAGCCCGTTACAGCATTTTCCCATTGGAAAGCGAAGATACATTGGCTTTCTGCGGCAATTCGGAGGCAAAAGAAGGCATCTTTGAGATCTAAGACTGTAAAGTAAGTAGCCCCGCCCGGAATTAAAGCAAGTAGGTTATATGGATTGGGCACGACTGGATGTATACTAACAACCGCATCATTGACTGCTCTCAAGTCCTGCACAGGTCGATACTCATCTGTACCGGGCTTTTGAACAGGCAGCAATGGGGTGTTCCAGGGGGAAGTACAGAATTTTAGGATACTATACCGTATGAACTTATCCAGATAAGATTGGATGTTCTTCTTAGCCTTCTGCGGAATATGATATTGTCTCAGGCTTACTGGATAAACCCCAAGTTTTAGTTCAATTTTAATAGGTGGAATATTGCAGGCCAGTCCTGGTGGGTTGTTCTCTGCCCAAACTCCTGGTATGTTAAATAAGGATTCATCACTCCTCGGGTTTTGGCTAGTCAATACTGTATAAAGTCGCCACTCTTCTTCCTTTGGTACAGACAATGTCATAATACCTGAGGGTCCATTAAACTTTAAGGATGTTGTTCCATTTGGTAGGAACGTAATCTGCGCTTGTAATTTGGATAGCATATCACGTCCCAGCAATTGGACTGGACACTCAGGCATATAAAGGAATTGATGTTTTACTACGTGGCCTCCCAATGCACAGAGTCGACTTTTAAGAACCGGTTTTTCAGCACTTCTTCCAGTTGCTCCTATTACAGTAATAGTTCTTCCAGATGGAGGAGCAACTTGATTAGTCACCACCGAATGTTCAGCACTAGTGTCGATCATAAACGCACTCCTTTTTCCCCCTATTGATACATCGACCATAGGCTCCGCTCGACCAAGGGGGATGGAGCCCGGTCGGTATCAATAGTCCTCCATGACCGTGTCAGCCAATCCTACAAAGTCCCTACCTTCTCTATCGCGGGACCTTTGCGCTGCTGGATAGTACCTATCTTCCCTTACACTTCCTCTGTTCCCATTACTCCCTCTATTACCATTACTCCCTCCGGGGCCTCCTCTACCTCTCGCTCTGCCTCTAAAGTTTCCGTAACCTGCCCTGGGTAAGTCTCTCTTATACTGCTCTCTTTGCGGACACTCGTTCCTCCAATGCC
>OW240912.1:173839373-173963768 GCA_933207985.1 Pelobates cultripes | reverse complement strand
TAGGCTGCCCCCCATGCCTCTCGTCCCTGATCTATAGGCTGCCCCCCATGCCTCACTTTCCTCATCTATAGGCTGCCACCATGCCTCACTTCCCTAATCTATAGGCTGCCCCCCATGCCTCACTACCCTGATGTATAGAATGCCCACCGTGCTTTACTTCCCTGATCTATAGGCTGCCCCCATGCCTTACTTCCCTGATCTATAGGCTGCCCCCCCCATGCCTCACTTACCTGATCTGTAGGCTTACATGATCTGTAGGCTGTCTCTGCACTTTGGGAGTTGCTGGCTGCATGTGTAGCTCCTCTCCAGATTCAGTCTGGAGAGAGAAGCAGGGATAAGCTGTAGCTTCCTATCCCTGTCTCTCTCCATACACAGCGCCACCTGTATTGCACTGTATTTTCAATCTCACACGAAAAATAGCAGAACAAGCTGAAAAATCCAGGGGCAACGTTATTCCAGTTTGTGGGATATTTTCAAATGGGCATTGTGTTTAGCTTTGTTTTTTCTATACACTATTTGTTTTAGATATTACCTGCGAGGGGAAGATCATCACACATTGTGGTGATTATTCTGTTAGTATGACAATCAAGTTAACTTATTTTGTTGTTACAACTGTTCTATATTTATTTGTTTATTGCAATATACAAACAATAAATGTTGCACTGTATTTTCTGAGAAATATATATGCATATGAGCGTATCATTTTTTGGGGGGGGAGGGAGGAGGTGGATGAGTTCCCACACTTTTTTTCCCCAGGACTTGACCCCTGCTCAGATAGAACGATGATTATCCTCTAAACTGTTCATGTTTATTTTATATTGTAACAAATGGAGGAGCCTAACCTGCTTTATGGAGAATATGTGCTAAATATTAAGTTCGGGACATTTGAAGCATTCCCCATACGAATGCTAACTACCGAACACCGGGCCACCCTGCTTCATAATTATAGATCATTTACCTCCCTGATCCACAAGTACTTTCGTATAAAGAAACCCACAAACGCTGTGCGAAGTGCCTGGGTGGCCGCCATTTCGGGACTTACACGTGTTCGCGGCCATCTTAATTCCCGAACAGCAGTGTTTTGCCGTCGGGTGTCTGGAATTAAAATCAGACACTCGAGTAGGCGAACACCGCTGAGACCTCCATAGCACCGAGAAATCGTGCTATAACTACCGAACGACAGGCCGTTCGGTAGAAAGACCCAATAGCTTATGGGGATTCCAGCGAACGTTGGGTTACGCGCGGATGGCAATCTGTTGGCAATCTGTTCGGGACTTTTTACACACGAACTAAGACCAACCGCAAGGCCAGAATTCATGGAACTGTTTTCGGCTACTTTGCCCTTGCGGTCGGTCAAAACTTTCAAGCTCCATATCTCCCGAACGGCTGAGCGAATGAGCTGATTTTTGACTATGTTGGTCCCCCAGAACAGGGCTATCTGGGGATTTATGCCTGTACCCCAAGTATTTGGGGTACATCCGAACTTTGGGGAAAAACGTGTTCTTTTTAATTATGTTATTTGCTTATCTGAGGGGAGGAGATGTGTGGGATGTATGTTATGTTTATTGGTTGTTCTGTTAATTATGTGGGTGTCTCCCTTGCATGGGCAGAATCACATAAAAGGAGAGTGCCTGTCATTAAAAGCCAGTTCTTCTTGACCCTTCAAAACGTAGCCTTGTCTCGTTCTTGAAAGGGGATTCTGCAGCATAATCACTTAGCTCTTTTCAGAGCTCTACCTGACTTCTGCCTTGGATCCAGTGGATGGGAATAAGCGACTCCATCACTTTACAGCGACTACCCGGGAAGAAAAGGACGTCCCCAACGCCTGATACCCTCACTCTACCTGGGTAGCCATTACATATATAATTTGTTAATTGTTTATTTGGTTTGTTTATTGGATATTTTAAAAAATGTCTTTTAATAGTTCATTTTCTGATGAACTTTTGTAGATCTATAAATAACTCTAAATCATTAGATTTTTGATTAAGGTGCAAATTTTAAACCTCTCTCAAGTAATTTTATTACCAGTTCTGTTAATGGTTTATCTAACCTGAACAAAATTATCAACACAACACTTTTGTTTTTGCCCCCTTTTTCTAAGATCTAAGACTTTTTCTATGTACACAAAAGGCCTATTTCTCTTAAATATTGTTCATAAATCTGACTAAGAATGTGACTTTTGTGGGGTTTCCATGTATGTTGGGGGTACTTTTGGGGTGCTGTTGAAATTTATATTTTTCTGTGCCTGGAGATAATTGAGTTTACTACAGTTCCTGACTCAATTACCTCTCAGGCACAGAGGATGAGTTTACTGACTGTATAAATTTGATGCCTGTACTGCCAATAAACAGTCTTCTCCAAGCATTAAGCTTTGGCTCATGTGTGGGGGGTTATGCTACATCAGTGATATTGCGCCTGTGGTAATTATTTGCTGTTTGTACCTTGGGAGACCGCCTGTGAGGATTATAGTTGATCCAGCACGCAGAATAGTATCACACCTAGGACTAAGAATAACGTCTATCCGGACCTTAGAATGGCCGGGCTTAATGTACCGGAGAATAGTCAAAATACTTGCCGAGGTCAGGGACACAGAATGAGACACAACGATGAGGAAAGCCAGAAGTCAAGGATACCAGAAATCAGGGAAGTCACAACGAAGTCAAAGTCAAATACCAGAAAAACGCAATCAGGAACCAGCTAGTGGAAACCACGACAGGGCACTGACAAAAAGATAATTTAGGTTTAAATAACCCTCCTTTGGCTGTGATTGGCTGTCTCTGACCTCTGACCCCAAAACATGCGGGTGCATCTTTGACGTGATGCCCTTACGCACATCGGCGCCATCTTTGATGTGGGTGAAGGTAAGTTTCTCATAAAAGTCTGATCCGCAGAGGCCGGCGTTCCTAAGAACTTTGCACCCGCTGAGCACCAGAATGGAGGGAGACCGGGTAGCTGCCCGCCGAGCCCAAGGTAAGTTAGAAACATCTCTGACTGCGTGGCTGCTATGTTTGAATGCAGCCACACCGGCAGAGATGTCGGAAGTCGTGACATCGCCACACTTGATCTTTATTTGTTTCAAATCCTTCCAGACTCCATCATATAACATTCTTTATCTATTTTCCATTCAGGAAAGCTTACCTTACATGTTCCTGCTCTACAGGAAATTGTTTAGATGCTGCAATATTAAGAAATGTTCTGATTGTTCTGAACTTGCCTAAAGGTGCAAAGGTCTCAGAATAGACTTCTCTGAGATGAGTAAATAATTTTGCTACTAGTCTAGATTTGTAATGAATAACAGTTTGTCAGGATCTTACCTGATGTGGAGTCCGACGTGCAGAGTTATACGCTCACCCTGGCAAATAAACACAAACCAAGGTGGCCAGGTAAGACGCCACCTGGACTGTGAGTCTGTGCACGGGGGCTGTGTATGAATATATCTCCAAGTCGCAGTACAGGAAAGGACAAACAGAAGAGTAGTTGTGGAAAGCCGAAGTCAGGGGAAGCCAGAGGTCAGAGTAAATAATGAGATAAGCCACGGTCAGGAGCCGTCTGGAGAACACTTGATCAAAATACACAAGAACAGGAACCAGAGTCAAAGAACTGACACTGCCCTCAGAGAAAGGCAGTATAGCAGGCACAGGACAAGAAGGACCAAGGTTCAAATCCCTTGTCTGGCACCTGTGGGGCCACCACACCTGGCTGTCTGGATGTCATGGTGAGAACCGTGACACATCTACATCTATATACAACAGTGAAATATATAATTTGTTGGAACTGGTGAAAAGTTAGTGCTACTATCACCTTGTGTGAATCACTCTACCACACAAAAAACAGTGTAACTAGGTGCAAAATAGAAGTAATGGTGAGAGCACTCAATGAATATAGATAGAAATTTTACCAGTATTGTCATAGACATATACCTAAAAATTAAAACATAAGAGAAACCATAGGGTAATACAGTTGGTACATATATTAAAAACCACAAATTAACTGGTCAGACTAACATGGTTCTGAGTCACTTAAGAAGCTGACTCAGACTATAGGTGCACCACTTTGAGGAAGGCTCTTTAGCCAAAACGCGTCAGTGGCATAGCTATTTGGACTATTTTAATTTGTTATTGATTTATTATTTTTGTCTTAATAAATAAGTCTTTACTCTGATCCTGCATCCTGGGTTATTGGAATAGACGGCACTTAAGATGAGAAGGACGTATCCTGGCCATTACAGAAGTCCATTCAAACCGAGATTTATCTCTGCCTCAAACCTATAGTCTGAGTCAGCTTCTTAACCATGTGAGTCTCACCAGTTAATTTGTGGTTTTTAATATATGTACCAACTGTATTACCCTATTGTCTCTCTTACGTTTAAATTTTTAGGTATATGTCTATGACAGTACTGGTAAAATTTCTATCTATATTCATTGTTCTTTCTAGATGAGCATCTACGAGTTAGTTCTAAAATTTCATCCATATGAGCAGCAGTATCTAGCTCAGCAAACTTATTAACTAGCTATATTTGGGTAAAACCTTTCGTCCATTTAAAGAACGCATTAAAGAACACGTTAGATCACCTAAAAATCGACTTGATACCCCCATTTCAAGACATCTAAAGGAACAACATGGTGGGTTATCAAAAGATATACACTTCTGTGGCTTAGAACTTGTGAAACGTGATCAGAGACGGGGTGATTTTGACAAAATTCTGCGCCAGAAAGAATGCAGGTGGATCTATAAACTTAATACCCTCAATCCAAGAGGACTCAATGAGGGGTTTTCTTTTTCTCCATTTATTTGAATTATTTAGTGCTCTTTGCCTTTAATAAATTTCATCTAATTTTAACTAAATAAAATTATATCTCTTATAATCTGTTTTTTTCCTATATTGCATAATACATATAATATAATCGGTCTTCCTATTGGCACACTCATCTTTCCCTGTCATCATTTTCAGTATACAGTGTATGGTTACAACCTTTAATACTGGCAAGTGGATCATGGGACATCCATGTTAACATGTGTCATATAAAGGATATTCTGTCACCCTTCCTTTTGAGTTACTTTACTCTTTAGCAAGCCCTGTCTATATACAATATAACATATTTTTATATATATATATACCAGTCAATCGTTTATATACACAGGTATTAAACTCAACCTTTTTATGGTGTGAGTCTCCTTTAAACAGCTTATTTTCAATACACACTTGGCATCTAGCAAGGTCTATATGGTTTTTATTCTCTAAAGTCTCGTTCGATATAACACCTGGAGTTTAGTAAGGCTTATACGGCTTTTATTATTTCTCAATATACCCTTAAAGCGATTATTTGCCGTTCTTTCTAGCCTTTGAACTGAATATTTATTATTTTTATTATCATTTAACCTTGCATCCTTATACTCCTTTCTGGATGAATGTTGTTACTGTGCTAATCTGCTTTGATGTTTTGTTACCTTTTTGTTAAAAACATACTTACTTTAGCTTTGAGCCTTAATTGCAACATGTATCTACTCTTTATTTTTTTTTTTGTTTTTTTTTTGCCATTAGTGTATACTGAGTGAATAGGGTGACCACTCCCACCTCCTCCGATTGGTTCAATATGCAGGGGAGGTCACCTGTCACTCTTTCACAACCTGTGGTCTTTTGATTGGAGGGCTTTAATTGAAGGGTGTGTCTATATCCCCTTTATAACTGCTTCCCGTGTCACTTACCAGGTAGCTCTTGACAAAGGCGTATCTAAAACGCCGAAACGCGCGTCGAGATATTTTCTATCCGATGCTATTATACTCAATTTTTTCTTTACTCTCATCTTTTATTTACCTGGGTTTCCACAGCGAATGTGTTTGCGCCTATATTTTCTCCTGATACAGATTTAGGGATTTGGATAGGCTGCCACGAAGCAGCAGTTAGTTTTGCCATTTCTCTCAGGATAGTTAGTTTTTTAGGGTGACTCAGGGGGGTGGGGTTTCTATCTTTCCTCTCTATGTGGGGTATTAGCTCCTTTTCTTAGTTGCTATTAACCCTACCCTTTCCAGATCCTCTCAGACACTGCTCTAAGACTATCCTTTTTCTATCCAATTACCCAGTTGGGTCCTTTCCTAGAATGTATTTAGACTAAACTGCTTTGTTACCCATTTACTATTTTAGGTGTATTTTTACACCTTTATTAAGTCAAACATACCTTGCAGGATTAGCCTCTCCCAGGCTTTTATAAGTGTGGTGGTTAACTTAGCCGATGCTATTATACTCAACTGATTTTCTTTACTCTCATCTTTCATTTACCTGGGTTTCCACAGCGCATGAGTTTGCACCTATATTTTCTCCTGATACAGACTTAGGGATTTGGATAGGCTGCCACGAAGCAGCAGTTAGTTTTGCTGTTTCTCTTAGGATAGTTAGTTTTTTAGGGTGACTCAAGGGGGGGGTTCTATCTTTCCTCTCTTTGTGGGGTATTAGCTCCTTTTCTCTTTAGTATAAGCTACTCGATATTAGTTTGAGCGCGCCCCATTAGTTGCTATTAACCCTGCCCTTTCCAGATTCTCTCAGACACTGCTCTAAGACTATCCTTTTTCTATCCAATTACCCAGTTGGGTCCTTTCCTAGAATGGATTTAGACTAACCTGCTTTGTTACCCATTTATTATTTTAGGTGTGTTTTTACACCTTTATTAAGTCAAACATACCTTGCAGAATTAGCCTCTCCCAGGCTTTTATAAGTTTGGTGGTTAACTTATAATCAATACACTATTTTAGTGTATGGTAATAGTATTTGGACTATATACCATTTTAGCATTTTTTTTCGAATAAAGGTTGTTTATCCTCTTCTATGTGACTATTTACATTATGAGGCTAGGCATTCCACCCACTTTGAATGAGGCTAGGCATTCCACCCACTTTTTTGTGAGTGGACTGTCTGCTCCATTTTTTGTCTCTTTTTTTCTAGCTATATTTCACTTTCTACTTGTGTACTCTCCTGAGAGAAGATAATATCTGTTTCTAGGGCCTCAGTCTGTGAATCTTGTATACAGACTGAAACCCTTCTGTCTAGCCATTGCACTAGCAGCTCCTTTAAATTAGTTTGTACTTTTCCACATTGTGTAATTAAGGACACATGGCATGTGTGACATGTCATGATTCCCTTTTATTCCAGACGTTTGGTCCTTAAGGGGTTAAAAAAACTGTAAGGATTGTTGGGATCTTACCTCATTCCATCTGCATTCTCTTTGGGACACAGCACGCTCTTGATGTGCATCCTTTTATTCTCGCCCAAATTCACAACTCTATTTTGTATTACGCTTGGCCACACTAAGGACTGTGTTCTGGTTCCTAACCAATCCTGATATTACAACAGGGCCATGTGGAACCTACCGACCTGTCACAGCAAATAGCTGTATGTGGTGCTAGGGTGGATGAATTGGACCATTGCATGCCTTACAAATGATTCCTGCCCATACAGTTCATTTTCTACATTGAAATTACTTTCAGTATGATAAACTGACAGTATGACAGTATGATAAACTTGATTGCCGTATTAACCACTTCACTGACAGAGCTCTAGCTAAATTATGCTTTCAGAAGAACTTTTGATGTGCCAGACCATGCAGGAAAAGTCTTAAAGAGAAGCAAGCGGGGGACACAGACTAATTCTGATTATGCTATCAAGTTTAGGACATTAGCTTCCAAGGTGGTATGCAATAAAAATTATCTGGTGACAGCCTTTATCAGACAGCATCTTAGACAAGATAGCAACCAAAGACATACCTAATGACCTGAATGACTAAATAGACTTTTGTATACATATAGAGAATTACCCGAGGGAGAGATGCTCACAGATACAGATAAAGGCACTTATTTATATGTCCTTTTTTAAAATCACCTTCAACAGAACTCCTTGCTCTGTTTCTTGCTGAACCCATACAGCTAGGTGCGGCCAAACTAAAAGAAGGCGAGAAAACATTTAGAAAGAGGAATGGTGTATGCCTATAATGTGGACGGGGGAAGGTCATCTCAGCAAGGAATGTCTTAGCCATCCCAAAGACTCTCACACCTAAGGCCAATCAGGGGAGCAGCCTTGGATGTTATGACGTTGTCCCCTACTCCTGTGACTGCTAGATTGATAATATATTTCTGTTCAAGTGTCAAAGATCTTACTATTCCTGTTAATGCCTTAATATATTCTGGTGCAGAAGAAAACTTAATTGGTGCTACTTTTGCTGGTACTTCTGCTTTACACTTTGTCCAAAAGGCAGTCTTATCACAAAGAAGGACATCAAACCAACTTCTTCATCCTTGATGTTTTTATTCTAAGAAATTGTCAGATTCAGAAAATAATTACAACATGGATAATAGAGAGCTCCTCGCTATAGTTTTGGCATTCAAAGAATATAGCTTGGTTGCTACATCTAAGTGCTGCTTCGAACTGTGTGATTAGAGATATTCTGGAGAGTTTTACAGAATCTTCAACTGTCTAATATTTTAAGAGTTTTCTTTTTTACTGTTACAAGTGAGATTCATCTGTAGGAAAAGGTTACTGATTGTACAAGGTTTGATTTCCTGTTGGTAATTGGTAAGACATTTGATTAGCTAGGTGTTTGCTATTGATTGTTAGTTAATTAGCTATTTTTTGCAAATAAGCATAGGCCTACCCAGGTGTTAAACATTCCTAGTGAGTGGTGATTTTAGGAGTTATATAAGGGTTGTGGTCATTAGCTTGGCTAATATAGCTTGGTTGCTACATCTAAGTGCTGCTTCAAAGTGTGTGATTAGAGATATTCTGGGGAGTTTTACATAATATTCAACTGCCTTAGATTTTGCTAAGAGTTTTCTTTTTTACTGTTGCAGGTAAGATTCATCTATTGGAAAAGGTTACTGATTGCACAAGTTTTGATTTCCTGTTGGTAATTGGTATGGCATTCGATTAGCTAGGTGTTTGCTATTGATTGCTGTTTAATTAGCTATTGTTTGCAAATAAGCATAGGCCTACCCAGGTGTTAAACATTCCTAGTGGGTGGTGCTTTTAGGAGTTATATAAGGGTTGTGGTCATTAGCTTGGCTAATATAGTTTGGTTGCTACATTTAAGTGCTGCTTCAAAGTGTGTGATTAGAGATATTCTGCAGAGTTTCTGGAGGTAATCTGAGGTATACAGGAGGACAAAAAAAAATTAAGATTGGTTTGATTTAAATTATTCACCTCATTAAAATGGCAGACTTAGTTCAGTGTAATAGTTGTTATGCATTTGATTCACGTTCCACTTTTTGGAGATTTGGATGCTGTCTAATCTGTAGACAGTTCTCTATATTGTGGCAGGAGATTGTATTTTTTAAGTCTGAGATTCGTAAATTTGGTAAAAAAATTCAAGCTGGAACTGTTGCAAAGCCACTGCCGCAGAGATGTAGTAGGAATGGCAAATGGATTACTGTAGGATCTGGTAGACTGAGAGTTGTGGATAAAAGGCATATTGCCAGGCTCAGGCACCAATTGTAGTGGTGTTATGGAGACAGGCTCAGGCACTGAGTGTAGTGGTGTTATGGAGACAAGCTCATGCACCGAGTGTAGTGGTGTTGTTGAGACAGGCTCAGGCACCGAATGTAGTGGTGTTGTTGAGACAGGCTCAGGCACTGAGTGTAGTGGTGTTGTGGAGACAGGCTCAGGGACAGAGTGTAGTGGTGTTGTGGAGACCTTCTCAGGAACAGAGTGTAGTGGTATTATGGAGACAGACTTGCAGACTATGGTGAGGCCTAATAGAAAGCAGTTGTTGTTAGGGGATTCTATCATACGAGGTGTGAAGCTGGACAATAGTGGTCTTGTGGGATTTCTTCCTGGAGCTACTGCTCACAGAGACAGGAGACGTATTTGTAATATTGTTAAGCGAGCAAAGCAGGAAGGGGAATTGGATGTACTTGTCCATCTAGGGACTTTGCTTGCAATGAGGTTTCAGAGGTAAAAGGAGTTTTTTGTGTTTTTGCCAATGATATACAGCAGGTTGCTTCCACACTGTCATTCTCTGAAGTTCTGCATGTGCATAACACTCAGAATGACAGGCGGATGCGTATTAGGGACTTTAACTTGTGGCTTGGTGAATGATATCAGGAGCAAGGATTTGGCTTAATTTCTCATGGTAGCTCTGTTTGCAATGAAAATAAACTGTATAAAAAAGATGGTTTGCATCTTAAAAGGGAACAAATGTTCTCAGTGAGCAGTTCAGAGATTTTGCTAGGATGTATTTGAACTGGGGTGAAGGGGGCAAAAGGGTGATAAAACATAAATCCAATTGCCCCCCCCCCACCCCAAAATAAGGACAGAAAGTGCCTGTAGCAAGTGTGTTAGAAATGATAAACTTAGAGTCATGTCTACAAATGCTCGCAGTTTAGGGAATAAGATCCATGAACTTAATGGCAATAATGGCAACTGATGTAGATTTAGTCGCTGTTACTGAGACATGGTATAATGAGAAAAATGACTGGGACATAGCAATACCAGGGTACTCTTTATATAGAAAAGACAGGGAAGGCAAGAAAGGGGGAGGGGTGGCCGTGTATGTGAAGGATAGCATAAAATATAGCCTAATAAAAGTTAGCGAGCCGAACATAGAGTCCTTGTGGGTTACGTTAGAATTTGGTAATCACAAAGTAACTCATGTAGGTGTGATTTATAGGATCCCAGGACAAATAGAAGAGTTAGATAATCTACTAGTTGAAGAAATAGCTAAAATGACAATGAAGGGGGAAGTTGTCATCATGGGTGACTTTAATCTTCCTGATGTGAACTAGAAAACCAAAATAGCTGCCTGTGCCAGGAGCACACATATTCTAAACTCCCTACTGGGATTGTCGCTAAAACAAGTCATTGAGGAGCCAACTCGTAAAGTGGCCATACTAGATTTAGTGTTAACAAATGGAGATTTAGTATCAGATATTACTGTAGGTGAAAGTTTAGGATCCAGTGATCATCAGTCAGTGTGGTTTAATATAAGAACAGTCACATAACACAAAAACAAAAGTTTTAGACTTTACAAAAACAAATTTTTCTAAAAGTAGAATATGTGTAAAGGAGTCATTATCAGACTGGTGCAATTTAAATGGAGTCCAAGAGAAATGGGATTATTTAAAAGTTGCACTGCTGAAGGCAACAGAAAATTGCATTAGACTTGTCAGTAAAAGCAAAAAAATCAAGAAATCACTGTGATACTCCGCAGGTGTGGCCAAAATAGTAAAAAACTAAAAGTTAGCACTTAGTGGTTATAAAAAACAAAATGAGGGAGGAAGACAGAATGATCTATAAGATTAGGCAGAAAGAGGCTAAGCAAGTTATAAGAGCTTCCAAATCACACACAGTAGAGAAAAAAAATGGGGACAAAACATTTTTAGATACATAAATGAGTAAAGGAAATTAAAATAAGGATTAGTTAGATTAAAAACAAAAGAAGGAAGTTATGTAGAAGAGGATAAAGGTCTAGCTGACTGCCTCGATTAATATTTTTGTTCTGTATTTACAAATGAAGATGAAGGAAAGGGCCTCAGTTAGGAAAAAGGACAAATGAGTCATATGTTACATGTGATTTTACAGAGGAAGAGGTTCTATTTAAAAAAAAAAAGTGAAGATAAATAAGTCAATGGGACCTGATGGAATACACCCAACTTTATTAAAAGAGCTTAGTGGTGTACTAGCAAAACCATTAACAGATTTATTTAACCAATCATTGTTAACAGGAGTAGTTCCAGGAGATTGGAGGTTAGCGAATGTTGTGCCCATTCACAAGAAAGGTAGTAGGGAGGAGTTGGGCAACTATAGGCCAGTAAGCCTTACTTCAGTAGTGGGTAAAATAATAGAAACCATGTTACATGATAGGATTGTTGAACATCTAAAATCACATGGATTTCAAGATCAGAGAAAACATGGGTTTACTTCAGGAAGATCATGCCAAACTAATCTTATTGATTTTTTTGATTGGGTAACTAACATAATAAATCAGGGTGGTTCAGTAAACATTGGTTACCTAGATATCAGTAAGGCTTTTGACACTCTTGCACATAGAAGGCTTATCAATAAACTGCAATCTTTAAGTTTGGATTCCAATATTATTGAATGGGTAAGGAAGTGGCTGAGTGACAGGAAACAGAGGGTGGTAGTCAGTGGAGTATATTCAAAGCATGGGCTTGTCACCAGTGGGGTACCTCACAGATCTGTAGTTGGACCCATTCTCTTCAATATTTTTATTAGTGATATTGCAGAAGGTCTTGATGGTAAGATATGTCTTTTTGCTGATGATACTAAGATATGTAACAGGGTTGATGTTCCAGGAGGGATAAGCCAAATGGCAAATGATTTAGGTAAACTCGAAAAATGGCCAGAGTTGTGGCAACTGACACTCAATGTGGATAAGTGCAAGGTAATGCATCTTGGAAGTAAAACCCCAAGGGCAAAGTACAGAATATTTGATAGAGTCCTAACCTCAACATCTTAGGAAAGTGATTTAGGGGTAATTATTTCTGATAACCTAAAAGTAGGCAGACAATGTAATAGAGCAGCAGGAAATGGTAGCAGAATGCTTGGTTGTATAGGGAGAGGTATTAGCAGTAGAAAGAGTGCTCATGCCATTGTACAGAACACTGGTAAAACCTCACTTGGAGTATTGTATGCAGTACTGGAGACCGTATCCCCAGAAGGATATTGATACTGTAGAGAGAGTTCAGAGAAGGGCTACTAAACTGGTTCATGGATTGAAGGATAAAACTCACAAAGAAATGTTAAAGGAACTTAACATGTATAGCTTGGAGGAAAGACGAAACAGGGGGGATATGATACAAACATTTAAAAACATAAAGGGAATCAACACAGTAATAGAGGAGACTATATTTAAGAGAAGAAAAACTATCACAACAAGAGCACGTAGTCTTAAATTAGAGGGGCAAAGGTTTAAAAATAATCAGGAAGTATTACTTTACTGGGAGTGTAGTGGATGCATGGAATAGCCTTCCAGCTAAAGTGGTAGAGGTTAACACAGTAAATGAGTTTAAGCATGCCTGGGATAGGCATAAGGCTATCCTAACTATAAGATAAGGGCAGGAACTAATGAAAGTATTTAGAAAATACTGGGCAGACTAGATGGGCCAAATAGTTCTTATCTGCCGTCACATTCTATGTTTCTATATAGACATCTATTGGAAGGAACTAACCTGTATTAGTGATTATAGATCATAAACATTTGTCTTATATTACTGAGGCTAAATGATTGTCATCCAGACATGCTCACTGGTCCTTGTTCTTGTCACATTTTAAATACATAATTGCGTACAGACCCAGTTATCGTAATACGAAAGCTGATGCCCTGTCCAGATAATTTGAAACACAGAAGTTAAGGAACCTGTACCTATAGTTCCTCCTGGATTTATCATATAGGCCACTTGTATCACACTGTCCTCTGACTTGCTGGACAGAAGTAAAGATACC
This sequence comes from Pelobates cultripes, assembly GCA_933207985.1. Classification (NCBI taxonomy): domain Eukaryota; kingdom Metazoa; phylum Chordata; class Amphibia; order Anura; family Pelobatidae; genus Pelobates; species Pelobates cultripes. The sequence continues at coordinate 173,950,324 of OW240912.1, read as the reverse complement.
AAGATCAAGTAACTTCTACACGACCCCCTGAAAAATTACATGTGATTGAGGAGGATAGAATCAAAGTTCTATCCTTGTACCATCTATCTAAAACAGCTGGTCATTTAGGCATAGTAAAACATGTTATTCTATATATGTCTTTTTGGAGATCTTCTTTAAAAAAGTATGTTACTGACTTTGTTCAAGCTTGCACTGTTTGTGCAGAACCCAGCATGGATGCTCTCAACTTTGCCTATAATCTCAAAACCAACAACACGTGTCTCTTGACTTTATTGTCGATTTACCTACTTCTGAAGGCAACACTGTCATACCCAAGGTGGTGGACAGGTTCTCCAAAATGGCTCATTTCATACCCCTCAAAAATGCCTTCTACTTAGCTCCTAGCTAAGATATTAACTAAAGAAGTATTCCCTCTGGAAAATCTTCTGATAGGAGTTCTCAGTTTGCTTTCTAGGTCTGGAGGGAGTTTGCTCGGAGATGGGTGTTTGCCTTTCCTTCTCTTCTGCTTACCATTCTCCGGTCAACTGAGCCACTGAAAGAGCTAACCAAACTCTGGAACAATACTTGCACTGGTTTTCCTCTGTGCATCAGTATAAATGGGCTGGCTTGCTTCCCTGTGCCAAATTCACTAGGAATTCCATTCTGAATGCTTCAACAGGACATATTAATTTTCTCATATTTATGGTGTTTAACCTAGTGTCCTCCCTGGTAAACTCTCCGACAAGGAAATGTCTATGTTTTATTTATCTTCTTTGAATGTAGGACTTTGCTTATCTTACTGTACCTGTTAGGGTTCCCCTGACTGTGTTTCAGTTTTCTATGTGTTCCGGCGATCCACATCATTCCGGCATCCATTTGGATGATGGTCATTGTGGAACTGTGTCCTTATATAACACTCAAGCTACAAGCATAATTTCCGATGAACACTTACCTGTGTCAGTTTGGCATTGCAGAAAATATGCTAGGCAATCACTGGCTTCTAAGACCTATTAAAGCCCTCTCTGCTTTACCCTCTTGTCTTTTTCCCTAGTAATGGTCCGCAAGTGCGCTTTTGTTCATTAGGTATTCCTGGTAATTTGACTTTGGCTTGTATTTGACCATTCTCCATACTGTGCTTCTTATATGTGGCTGGCTTATTCGTATTTGCCCATTCTGTTGTCCTCACCTTATTTCCAGACTTGCCTTTTGCATGCTCCTCAGGCAACTATCTTACCTATCTCTGCATTAAACTCATCCAATTATAAGGACTGGTAATACATCTCTATCCATTATATGTGATCTAAGTTCTGCATGTTGAGCCTGGTAGTCTCATGATAAATAATCGGAATATGTGAAGGTTGGTAGGTGGAATTAATGTCAACCGGTCAATTACTTTTTTTCTTGGTTGATATGGGAAAAGCAAAGGATATTTCTTTTTGATTTGTTGCCTTAGTCTTTGGGATTAAATCTTTTATAATGGGAGCAGTGCTTTGTTCCTCTGACCACCAGGACCTATATGAATTATTCTCATTTATATCTTTAAGATCCGATTATCACACTCTCTGGTATCTGGAGAAACTTTGGTTCAGGTGAGACTAACACATACTTTATTTAAATGTTTTGTTAGAAGTACTGTTATCACTCACTACTGGATTTTATCTTATATGTATATGAAATACTGGAAGAAGAAAAATAACTATGTTGATATACTAATAAAGGTTATTATTGAGCCACATCCCTTCCCTTTTAGTGAATTGTTTGTCATTATGTTTTGCTTAATGAATTTACGGGAATTTGTTGGAAGTTTGTAGTAAAAATAATCGTGATGTAATAGTAATAGTGCTGTTTTGGTTTTTTGAAGATCCATGTTTAATAGAAGCATTATGATAATCTGTATGCTTTTTTCTTTGCTCTCATAAACACTTGATGTTGTCTTCATTTTATAACTTGATTAGACTAGCCCTTCTTACCTGGGTGAACACCTTATTTTATTTTTTTTACAATTTTTACACTCATATTAATTGCAACAGTGCCACCTAGTGGCTGTTATATATCAGTGATGCCACACTGTCTATCAGTGCACATTCTTGTTCAGCTAATGTTTTGTTTTACATGGAACTGATATGCTACAAAAAAAACTGATGTTTAAGTGCATTCTCCCTTTTACCAAATTTCATAGCAGTCTTGATTTAGCATACAATGTTTTTAACTCTTTAGTTATTTTTTTGTGCCATATGTAATTGTTGCATAACTAACAGTGTGGCATTGTATCGTTCCTTAAAAGGAGTGCTAGTGCCCGACAAGCTCAAATAAGAGTGAAATGAGCATTGAATTTCCTTTCTCTTCCTCTGTTACTTTACACTTCTGTGCCGCCGGGGTTGGGAAATAGTTGGGTGCAGTACAGAGTTTATTATAACTTGTTTTCTCCCTTTTACCAAATTTCATAGCAGTCTTGATTTAGCATACAATGTTTTTAACTCTTTAGTTATTTTTTTGTGCCATATGTAATCGTTGCATAACTAACAGTGTGGCATTGTATCGTTCCTTAAAAGGAGTGCTAGTGCCCGACAAGCTCAAATAAGAGTGAAATGAGCATTGAATTTCCTTTCTCTTCCTCTGTTACTTTACACTTCTGTGCCGCCGGGGTTGGGAAATAGTTGGGTGCAGTACAGAGTTTATTATAACTTGTTTCTACACTTAAGTGTAATATAGAACCATGTGCAGTCCCTATTTTCTCTACTTGTCTCTCTTGCCTCTCCCATCATCCTTGCTAATGGTTTGCTCCATTACCAGAGAACCAGGCCACGATATTCCTCACATCAGCGTGCTGCAGTGGCAATAAAAGGTATGTGAACTCTTTAGAAATCACTGCATTTATGTAAAAATGTATCTTAAAATATGGTTTGTTGTTCATCTAAGTTACAGTAATCAACTAACGCAATCTGTTTTAACTAATAACACACGAATTACTGTGTTGATCTTGTACATATTAACTATATCGTTCAGATATTTACAGTAAAGGTATGAAAAAATATGAAAACCCTATGCTAATGATGTCAACAAAAGCTAATTAGAGTTGGAGATTGGCAAACCTGGTGTCCAATTAATGAAATGAGATTGGAAGTGTGGGTTAGAGCTATTTTGACTTATAAAAAACACTCAAACATTTTTCAACAAGTTTTGTATTCACAAATAGCATCTGTTGATGTGAACCGTGCCTCGCAAAAAAGAGCTCTGGGAAGACTTGTGATGAAGAATTTATGCACTGCATAAAGCTGGGAAGAATTATAAAGTTATCTCAGAGAGCTTAGATCTTCACCTGTCAACCGTAAGACAAATTGTCTATAAATGGAGATGATTTAGTATGGGGCTACACTACCTAGAAGGAGAATAGACCTAGCAACTATTTTTGCGGGGAACAGACAGGTTGTTATATATGTGAAAATAAAGGAGTATGAGGGTGTAATGGATCACTTGGCACCCCGACTGGGCACCTCCGTTGATGGACGCTTCCTAGCTGACGCCAAGGACCATACGCACCGCATCGGACACCACAACCACCGCAGACTCCACAACCGTCATAGCTTAACTGAAGTCTTGCCATCTTCCTTCCACCCTGGATCAGTCTCTGTCCTCCAGGTCCGTATGGGAAAGACCTCTCCTGGAGAGCGTATCAGGAACAGCTCTTAAAAGAGCTAAGTGATTAGAGCCAGGGCCGCCACCAGAAATTTTTGGTCCCCTAACAGAACAAATGGTCTGGGACCCCTCCCCCTGTCCTGCGACGTTATAGCACACTTTTCATGTGTTTTCATGTGCTATAAACACAGAAGTGTCCTCTAGCGGCTGTCTAGACAGCCACTAGAGGAGGAGTTAACTCTGCAAGGTAAACTTATGAGTAAACTTAACTTTATGAAAACTGCAATAATTACACTTGCAGGGTTAAGGGTAGTGGGAGTTGGCACCCAGACCACTCCAAAGGGCAGAAGTGGTCTGGGTACTTGGAGTATCCCTTTAAGGAGGATTAATGTAACTGGTTCAGTGTGACATGGTTGAAGTGTGAATTAGTGAGTGTGACAGCATTTGGTGCTAGTGTGGCATGGTTGGAGGAGGGAGTGTGACAAGACGAGTGGAGTGTGACACGATTGAGGGGTTAATATGACACGATGAGTGTGGCAGAGCGAGGGGGGTTGAATGTGACAGGATTGGATGTATTAATGTGATAGAGTGAGTGTGGCAACGTTGTTGGAAGGGAGTGTGATACAGGATTAGCAGGGATAGATGTGTTGGCATGGTAAAGGGGATGACTTTGTGTGAGGGTGAGGGCGACAGTGAGTGGGGGAGGTGTGGGTGGCAGTGAGTGGGGGGAGGGGAAAACCAACTAATTCCAAAGGGTGTTCGTACTTTTATTTATCACGATATATCTGTAGCAGATCTGGAAGTTTTAATTCATTTATATTTTAAAGATATTCATCGTCTGAGCAGGTCTGCTGACTTATGGTGCCTACACTGGCCCGTTCTTTTCATAATATAAAATGTGTTTAGCATGAACTGTGGAAAAAATTTCAGCTTAATAATTCTATCAATATACAAAGTATTATGTGTAGACCTATGCTTTCCCATACTCTTATGCATGTATGCTTATAATTATGACTGTGCATTTATATTTGAGTATATGAGTTCATGTGCATGTATGTATATATGTATATGTGTTCATGTGTTTATGTTTGCATATGCATATACATATATATTTCTGTGTGCGTGAGTGTGTGTATGTATAAAGTGTACCATCTTCTGCACTGTGTGATTGTTTTTTTTTTCTCCCAATCCCCCCTCACTCTGCTCTTCAGAAAGATATTTATGACCCTCTGCAAGAATGTTGTTTATTTTCTATCAAACCTGTCTTATCTGCACTCATGTCGCTTTAACCCCTGTATCACAACTCAACTTTGAATTCTATGTGTCGTCTTGCTCAGAAATGCTTCAGACTTGAGAAAGTGAGGTTCTTCCGAAAGCTTGTCATTAAAAAATTCTGTTAGTCCAATAAAAAAGATTTGTATCTGTTTTTTACAGCTTAATAAATGTAGCCAATTTTGATTAGTAGTGCTGTTTACCTTTCTGGCGAGTTAAGGGGCGTACCTCATCTTTGAAGACAGATTTACTCTCTCCTTACAGCTGCCCACAAAACCAGCTTAACAGAGTATACCCACTCTGTCTTCCCCACCAGCCCCAGTTTAGTTGCATTTGCCTACATGCATCTATCACCTATTCCCAACCTGTTACATACCATCATCCAGTCACATACCCACATACAGCTACCCACCAAGTCTTACTTCCTAACTGAATTACATATACATACCTACCCAAAAACATTCACATATCCAGTCACATGCATTTGCCTACCCATAGTTACACTCATCTACATTATCACAAATTACCCATAATCCACATCCATATGCACATACCCTATGCAAGTAGTCTCCTATTAGCCCATCCAGTCACCTAGCTTCACCTTGATTTTAAAAGACTATAATTTCTATGATGAAGGTGTATATATGAAAAGTGATGTGTAAAGGTCTACATCCATAAAGGGCACTGGAAAGTCCTACACCCACGTGTCAGTCACATTTGTGAGTTGTGGAGATAGAAGTCCATTTAATTACAAAAAAGAAGTATTACTTTAAAGTAGAGTAATTTCCCATTAACCTGTTACACGTGTGATCAGGTATTGAAAGGACAACAGCAGCTTTAAATCATATTTATTAGCAGGGCCGGCCCAGGACATTGTACTGCCTGAGTCTAAGGATGCTGCCCCCACAACAAAACTATGATACCAAAACATTGTGGATGCAGAGTATGTGTCTGTGTGTGCTGGAGATGTAGTGTGTGTCTGTGTGTGTGCTGGGGATGAAGTGTCTTTGTGTCATGACTACTGTATGGCACAACACGCAAAACTATGATAACACAATAACAACGTATACCGGGCCTTAGAATGGCCGGACTTAACGTTAAAGAGAAAGGTCAATAAACAAGCAGAGGTCAGGGATACAGAATCAGACAATAAAAAAATACTAGCCAAAGGTCAGGATACCAGAAGTAGGGAAAGTCAATATACAAGCCAATGTCAAAAAACAGAAAATATGAACAAGAATGCGCTCTCTGACAACTAACAAGTGGAAACCAAGACAGTGCACTGAGAAAAGGCATTACATGGTTTAAATGTGCAGTGATTTGTCAGTACGTGGCCTTTGGTCCCAAAACGTGCGTGTGCGTCAACAGCATGACACCGGGGCCTTCTTTAATGTGGGCCAGGGCCACCACCAGAAATTTTGGGGCCCCTAACTCAGCTCAGGGTCTGGGCCCCCAGGGGGCATTTATTTTAAGGGGCCCGGTCGCGCTGTTACACGGCCACAGTGCTGAATGGCCCCTGAAGATATAGGGCCTATCGGGTGGCCCTAAGTGCGTTGGCCACCCGATGGGCCCCAACAGCGTGCCAGGGCCCCCAGAGACGCGGGGCCCGTGACAACCGCCAATACGATCGCCCAGCGCCATGACACTTTGTGTGTGTGCTGGGGATCCAGTGTGTGGGTGTGTGTGTGCTGGGGATGAAGTATGTGTCTGTGTGTGTACTGAAGATGAAGTGTGTGTCTTTGTCTGCTGGGGATGCAGTTTGTATGTGTGCTGGGGATGAAGTGTGTCTCTGTGTGTTTGTGTGCTGGGGATGAAGTGTGTATGTGTGTGTGCCTGGGATGCAGTGTGTGTATGCTGGGGATGTGCAGTGCAGTAAACTCAATACACTTGAATTCTTGGTAGTGGTGTGGCTCCTAGCTCAAGTGGAGTCTGAACAGAGCACTGACATAACTCTTGAGCGCATCCCCTTCCACTATGATGAGTTGCTGTTGTTTTCTGTAACAAATCTCGTAATGGATGATCCCAACAGTTATGTGGGGCCATCACTGAGGCATCAAAATAGTTATGACTCTGGTGATTCAGTTGACCAGCGCATAGATCACTCTTTAAACCTGATACATATATATCCAAAATACAACCTTGTAACCTTTAAAATCATGCATTATACAGTACGTAATGAAATGCATGCACTGAAAAATGCGAGGAAAAAAAATACATTTTAGCACAGACTTGTGGGAAAATGTTCATATAAAAGGATATTAAATATTATATATTAAATATCACAGGTTATTTAGTTTATTGTATGGTTCTTATCTCGTGATTAAAACATCTACTTGTAACTTGTGCTTGAAGAGTCCCTTTAAGCACTCAACATTTTTTTTTATATAATATTTTTTCATGGAGCATAGATTTTAATATCACTCAAACTAATATTAATTATTATAATATATTCTTTTTACCCCACTAGAGGGTAGCCTAACACAATTTTTTCTATAAACAACAAAATTCTCCTAACTGGCAAATTTAAAGGATCACTATAGTGTCCGGAAAACAAATCGGTTTTCCTGACACTATAGTATCCTGAGGGTGCCCCCACCCTCAGGGTCCCCGTCCCGTGGTGCTGAAGGGGTTAAAACCCCTTCAGTTACTCACCTTCTTCCACCACCGAGCTCCCTTACCTCTCCTCCCCCGCCTACATCAGCTCCCCCTTACTTGGTCTGAGTTTGATGCCCATTTCCTCGTCCCCTGCTGACAGAAGCAACCATGTTCAGATTATTATGCATCAGATTATAGTGGTTATGGTGTTTTTAATGTTCTTTTCGCAGCCCCATTGGATTAAACCCTTCACTATCAAAATTGAGTATGTGTTTCTATTTTCTTGTGGTTTGTAGTATGAAATTCGCCCTCATTTCTACTCTAGGAATAATTATCAGCCTGTTGAGGAACACATGGCTCTGCTAGAAGCCACTGGAGCTTTTAAACAGTGCAGGAAGTTTCAATAATCATATTATTCCTATAGTTGGGGGAGAGGGAATAGACTATCATTTCACTGTCAGCATTATATTTGCAGCCCAGAGATTGAAAAAAAATTGTTATAGCAGTTTTAATTTTTATATTAGAAATATATGATTTAACTGTATTTACTGTATGTGGAAATTGTACATTAATGCAGGCATTCTTTTTACATTTTGTTGCTGTTTTCGTTAAGCTGAACTGCTAATGCTTCAGGGTCCTTGAAAATACCTAGAAGCAAGTTATTTGGCTGTTTTTATTAGTCAACTCCTATCATAGCTACTGTATATGATAAAAAATATTTTTTGCTTTTATACTGACATTTCAGTCCCTGTTTGAAATATTGCAAGACAAAGGACTCTGTACCAAGGCCGTCTTTAATATTGATTTGACCTTAGGCAAGCATTTGCTTGGGCCCCTGGACCCTTCCCCCTCTTCCACTCACTGGCATGCAATCAAGCCCTCCACCCCAACACAGTGGCCAAACTAAAGTAGAGAGGTACAAGACTTTTTGCGGGCCTCGCTATCGCAAAGTTGGCAAATGGTAGATCCTCATCTGTTGTGCAACTCCAACAATGCTTTGACAGCTGGGGCTCTATCATTTTCCCATGCTTGCAGGGTTGTATTTGGCACTGAGCAGTGTTTGTGTATTTGAATGTAAGCAAGTTTTTGTATGGAGTATGTTTGTGTGACTGTATGGGTGTGTTTGTATGTGGTGCTGGCGTTTTGAATGCATTTATGTGTAGTGTTCGTTTTTGAATGCAGGGGTGTGCTTATATATAGTTTGGTGTTTAACACAGAGGTGTGTTTGCATGTAGTGTTAATGTTTCCATGTAGGAGTGTTTTTTGTATGTAGCGTTGCAGTTTAAATGCAGGGGTGTATTTGTGTGTAGTGTTGGCGTTTAAATGCAGGGGTGTATTTGTGTTTAGTTTGGGCGTTTGAATGCTGAGATGTATGGACATTTACACATACACTGCCACAAACATACACTGACACACATGCATATACACAGATACACACATGCAGATACACACACTGACTACATATAGATACACAGATACCCATAATGACAGCATCCAGATACACACACCGGCACGCATACAGACATCAAGATTCACAACCTGGCACACATGCAGATACAAACGAAGAAAAAGAAAAATCCTTTGCCTCTGACGAAGGTGCTATTAACAGCACTGAAACGCGCGTCAGGCGTGTTTATTGTCCGGTTTTTTTTTGGACATCACTGTTTGCTCACTTATTTCACTACACTGAAATGGCTTGAGGACACTTATATATATGTCGAATAGATAGTTATTTTGTTTCCTTTTTTTGCTTTACCACTTTTAGCTGGTTAGTAGATATAATAGATACATTTATACTTTGTTGCTATTTGGTCTGCTACATAGTTAGTTTTTTCCATCTTTATGCTACTTTTTTATATGTTAAGATATACTAACTTATCTTGTTAATCATCATCTAGCTGGTTATTAGACATAGACATAGCCAGCACATAATTATCATCTGGATTGATATATAATTAACTCTGTCATTTCTATGCTATGTTCTTTCAATATGTATATATCTATATCCTAACCTGATCTGTCTATAGATATGCCGTGGGCACTCTAAGTTCCACGATATCTATTTCCTCCTATTTATTTTATATTTGAGATCATAAATTTATATCTCTTTGAGGATCTATATAGTGACATTTACATTTACATTTGAGACTATACATTTATATCTCTTTGAGGATTTATACAGTGGTATTTGCATGGGATTTACAATCCTAGATTTGTTCCCTCCCCTTTTGATATTGAGGCATTGGCTACATGAGAAAACACCTTTTGAGCACTATTGATTAAAGCTCTGTTTTGGTGTTTTATATCCTCATATATCTATATATTGGGATATTGGGATAGACCCTATCTATCTATTCATTTTTCTTTTTCTTTTGATCACAAGGAGATACACTTTATCAGTTTATGTTTATGTGACTACTTTATGATTTTCTCCAGATTAATACAGTTGGATGCACCCGTTTTTTACGGCTGTATCTCTCTGTATTTTCAATTTTTCTCTTTACACATGCAGATACACAGACAAACAGATACGAACACTGACAGTTATGCACAGACATACTGACACATTGACAAACATACTGTCAGACACATACACTGACAGACATATAGAGATATACACAGAAAGGCACACATACTGACAGACATATTGACATAAACACATACAGACACACACAGACAGACATACTGTACTGACACACACACACATGCAAAACTTACACTTTAACCTTCCAGTTTCTTGTCTTTAGCAGTCGGGTTGCTTCCCTGAGGTTCAGTGTGCTGGGTGGGGTGGATGGGAGCTAGGCTCTGACACTCCTGCCCACTTCTCACTTTGTCCTCTCTCCGTCACTGCTCCAGTTCCTCCCATTTAGCTGATGTGAAAGGGGACCTGGTTGCGCTATTAACGGGCCCCTGCTGACACATGCACACCGATGAGCCCCTTTATTGTGCGGGCCCGTAGCCCACAACAATTTATTTTCGCATCAGTGATCCTAAAATAAATTGTTGTGTGCAGAGGGCAAATAGGGTCGCTGCTTTGGGCCCCCCAGGAGTAATTAGGCCCAGGACAGCTGCCCTGTTTGCCCCCCGCATTACAAGTGGCCATGCTCTGTACTGTTAAAAGCTTTTTCTTCCCCAAATATTTTTTTAAAGAGCATGAAAGAAAAGTAATATATAAATATTGTGCAAAAAAATCTTACCGAAAAAATAGTGTAGTAATGTACAGAATTTTCATTTTTTGTCTGCAAAGCAATATATACACAAAATTGCTGTGTTATGTGTTTATATGCTAGTTATGCGTCTCTTGTGGTGAAGGGGATTAAAGGACCACTATAGTGCCAGGAAAACATACTGTAAAACTTAGACTAATCTGCATACCATGAAAAAAAATTAAAAAAATAAACTGTGTTGTTTACTGTAAAAAAAAAATTTAAAAAAGCATAACACATATCTTACCCACACCTAGTAGTTTGGTAGTTTTGCCATTTTAATATCTGTTCAAACTTATAAAGACGTATCACTAATCTTCTGAATGCCTCAAACAAAGAATATCACCTAAATGGAACTGAGCCCTCACCTCATTCAATAACTAAGATGAGTGGAGTTGTCATAATACAGTATAAAAGCTATGCATTTAAGATTTCATATTTGCTCTGAATATCAGGGTCACCGTGTACATATTTCAGGATCTTTTATCTCTAAGATGTATCAAACGTCAAGTATCTGTGATTCAAGTTCTTTTTCTGACAAGACTTATGGAAATGTATTGCATCTAATGTTAAGATGGCACTGTCACATTTGAACTCATCATAATAACAGTATCTTTATGAAAATGTCTTTTTGGATGTAATGAAATGTCTGCAAGTCCAACACAACAAAATGAAATGCAAGAGGTAAAGTAGTGACTACTTTGTCTCATGTGAATGCCGATCTTTGACAATGGGCTGAGTGTCTGCCCCAGCAATGGCTGATGCCAGCTTTCTAACTCATCCTAACCCATTTACCAGTGTAACCGAACCTTAGACACCATCCTAACTCTAAAAACCCCTACTATCTTAATTATCCCACTAGCCCTAAGAAACATACAGATACTCACTCCGAAACAACAACACAAATATCACAAACACACATGCACACTCCTTTTTTGGGACTCTATATTTAAAAATTGTTTTACCACCTACTGCTAACCCTGCCTTTTGGTTGTAGGAGAGTAGCTATCTTAGTGAACATTCTTACAGGGAGCTATTTGTAACAGCTCGGTTCCCCATCTCTGATGTGGTTGTTCAGTGGGGCGCTGTTAAGGTTTTATGTTTTTTCACCTAAAATATTACACATAGATTACAGTGCTCCATTCACCCAAAGTGTATACACAAGTTGGTAACGCCTATCCTGCTGGAGGTTTGTGCAAAGTAAACACCTTCTCCAGCAAGCACCTTATTACCTGTCAAGCAATAACTTCCGTAACAGTTGGGGCAACGCAACACTGCCCACAATTACATTTTTTTTTTTTATAAACAGTAATAATTAAAAGTGGCATTGTCACCATCTTGGAAATTTGCTAAGACCCCCTACGATGACATCGCTGCTGGGGGTCCAGTGGCCAGGGGAGGCAGGTAAATGTAAGCTCTGTCTACCTGTACCTGTCCCTCTTGGGCGTCATCTTCTCCCAGCAGGTCCTCTTCAGCTCTCGGCACTATATTGTCTGGAACCGTTGTCACTGCTAAACTCTCGCTCATGCAAGAGTACAATATTGAGGTCTATGTAGGTACTTGAAGGGCCACTGAAACCATAAAAGGTGATAAATAAAGTCTAATATGGAATGACAGTAACATAATTGCCAACTGTCCCGTTTTTGCCAGGATAGTCCCAGCAAGTTGGAGACTGTCCCAAGTAATTCACTCACCCGGGACATTCCTGGCAAATTAGCTTTTCAGGATGGCTGGTGCGTCCATAGGGAGGCCACCTTAGGGTGCACTGGCCCGGGGGGGGGGGAGCGCAAAATTAGAGTGACCTGTAGGAGGGACGTGCACTGCGCTCCCTCCTACATGTCACTCAGTGTAGTGTGACCGAACGGAGCGGAGCACGGTACAGGAGCTTCAGTTTCCTGTGCCGGGCCTGACAGGAATTGCTCACTGAGAGATGGTGGGGATAGGACTACTAAGGAGAGGTGAGTGGGGGGAGAGGACCACTGGGGGGGACTGGGTGAGATAAAAACACTAAGGGGAGTGGAGGGAAAGAAGAACACTAAGGAGGGGGTGGGGGGACAGGACCACTAAGAAGGATGGGTGGAGGGAGAGGACCACTAGGAGGGGGGAGGGGGAAGAGAATTACACTAAGGGACAGGGGGAGAGAGAAGAGACCACTAAGGGACAGAGGGAGAGAGGAGAGAACACTAAGGGACGGGGTGAGAGGAGAGACCACTAAGGAAAAGTGGGGCGGGGGACACACTAAGGGACAGGGGGTAGAGAAGAGCACTAAGACAAGAGGGGATGGGAAAGCTCTAAGGTACAGGAGGAGAGGTAAGAGCTCTAAGGGACAGCTCTAAGGGATAGGAGGGGACAACTCTAAGAGACGGGAGGGGAGAGCACTAAGGGACGGGTGTGGATAGCACTAAGGGCGGGGGGAGGGTAGAGCACCAAGGGACGGGAGGGGAGAGCAATAGGGAACATGAGAGGAGAGCACTAAGGGAGGGGTAAGCACCAAGGGTGACAGGGGGATAGGGGACAGCACTAAGGGAGGGGAGAGCACTGAGGGACAGTGGGGCAGGGAGAGCACTAAGTGGGGCAGGGGAGATCACGAAGGGACAGGAGGGGAGAGCTCAATGGGACAGGAGGACAGGGGCTAGCACTAAGGTACAGGATGGCAGAGCACTAAGGTACAAGAGGGGAGAGCTCTAATGGAGAGGAGGGGACTGCACTAAGGGACAAGGCGGAAGAGGAGACCACTAAAAGACAGAGGGAGGATAGGAGACCACTAAGGGATGGGTTGAGGGGTGTGAAATAGATCATTAAGGGACGGGGGGAGAGGAAAAGAGACACAGAGACTGAGGAAGGGGCAAAAGAGAAGCACAAAGTGGTTGGTAGGGGAGAAAGAGACACACAGATGATCTTGGGAGGGAGACACACAGAGGAGACTTAGGAGGAAAAAGACACACAGAGGGGCCTGGGAGTGAAATGGACACACACAAAGAGCTGGGAAGAGTAAAGACAGAAAGGGTCTTGGCAGAGTACGACACGCAAAGTGGTTGGGAGAATGTAGGAGACGTACAAAGAGGGGGTATAAGAGACACACAGGGCTTTTAAGAGATACACTAGAGGGGGATGTAAAACACAAAACTTAATAGAAAAAAAAAACGGAAAAAAAAATTATACTCACAAAATAAATATAGTAATACAAATAAAGAGCTGCTCCCCTCTCAGCCCAGGCAAGACTCAGTCCCTATCCTACCCCACAAACTCTCTCTTTCACACTATACACACACACACACACACACACACAATGCATCCCTAAACACATACACACAGAAACACCCAATGCATCCCTACAAACACACAATGCATTCCTGCACATACACACACACACACAATGCATCCCTACATACACACAGTAACACACAATGCATCCGACCTCGCGAGAGGAACACGGCTGAGCTGCTGGCTAGAGCTTCCCAGGTCCTCTCCTAGCTCCCTCCCTGCCTGTGGAGGCCAGAAAAGAAGACAAGTCGAAAGGATGCTAGCCACCTAGTTAGAGATGGAGGTACTAAGAGATACTTACCTGATAGGGTGGGTAAAGGTATTCCTGGGTGGGAAAATATTCGCCTCCTGTCTTTAATAAATTTAGATTATTCGGTCACTAAAAGTTAGAATAATCCCGAATTGGCAAAACAGGAGGCAAGACAGGAGGCTTCATATTTGCTATTTTAACGCGTAGATAGCATGGACAAAGAAACGTGTGGAGAATGTCTAAAATAAAAGGTACGGAAAGTGTATTCTCTAGACCAATCGGCGGAGGACAAAATCTCCGCCAGGGAACCTCCAGCCATGAACACAGAGGAGGCGGCCGCCTCTAACCGAGTGAGCCCCGAAAGACGCATCAATGCCAGCCAGAGCTAGTAGGCATTTAATCCAATCAGACTGGTTTGTGTAGTCGCACATAAGACACAAGGAGGGGCCCAGTAGGTGCCCCAAGAGGGGTAGAGCGAGAGATATAGTGTTTTACGCAATGGACTACGCAGAGAAGTGGTTTCTCCGTAAAGTAGGGGTAGCTCACTGTAGATGAATTGTTCATGGTGCGTCTAGTGATGTGAAAATCGAGGGCATGAAAGTCGAAAGCCCTGATGTCGGAGACTCTTCGGAAGGAGACCAAGCAAAGGAGGAGAGCTAATTTGGCTGACAATTAGCGTAGGGAGAGTGTCTCGTTGTCTGGCCAAGCTTCTAAGAACGTGAGCATGAGAGCCACGTCCCAGAATTGATTATATTTGGGAGCCGGAGGTCTAGCGATGCGGATGCCCTGCAAGAGTCTACACACAGAAGGGTGTTTGCCTACTGAAGAACTTTCAATAGGAACGTGCGCTGCAGAAATAGCAGATTGAAACACGTTAATAGTCGGTAGGATTTACCCAGATCGAACAGAGACGACAGGAAATTGATAATATTAATTATAGATGTTGAAAAGGGATCAAAGTTCTTTTCCAAACACCAGCAACTCCAATGATGCCATGCGGAGATGTAAGAGCGTCTGGTTCCTGGGGCCCATGAATCCCAAAGGAGTCCCTGAGCAGTAGTCGAAAGGCCTGAGACATTCCAAGATCCCCTGAAACGGTCCAAGCCACTAGTCGGAGATGATCCTGGATTGCCAACGGGTGAAAATTGCCTGCCGGGTCCATGAGGAGGTCGCAGGAGGTGGATAGAAGCAGGGGAAAATCCAGTGACATTTCCAGAAGGTAAGGGTCCCATGGTTGGGCCCGCCCTTGGGGGGTTACCAGACTTATCTTGACACCTTGAGTTTTGAGGTACTGTAGTGTATGCGGGATCATGGAGAATGGAGGGAACGCATATGCTCCAGACATCGGCCAGGTCTGTAAGAAGGCATTGACTGCAAGGCACGCTAGGTCTGGTAACCAGCTGAAAAAGCATCCGTCTGACAGTTGAGGCGAGACGCAAACAGGTCAAGGTTGAATGGTCCCCGCCAGACCTGGAGACGGTGAAATATTTGTAGATCCAGTTGCCAATCGCTGGAATCTCTCCAAAGTCGGGAGAACCAGTCGGCGACGAGGTTGTCTGATCCCGGTAGATATTCTGCTCACAGGGAGATATTCCTGTCTAGGCAGAACTGATACAATTCCTTGGTCAGGTCTGAAAGAATCTTTGATTTGGAACCTCCTAGATGATTCACGTAATGAACTGCTGAGACATTGTCCATCTTCAGCACCACGGAACAATTGTAGACATTCCTTGGCGAAACTTCAGATTGTGAAGGAGCACGCAACTAGTTTGAGGCAATTGATATGAAGTGCTCGTTCCGAATGGGACCAGAGCCCTCCTGTAGAGCTTTCCGAGCAAGTTGCGCCACATCCAAGCAGGCTTGCATCTGATTCCAGGATGAAATCGGGTTGGGATCCAAAGATGGCTCTCCCATTCCAATCGTCCATATGGTGTAGCCACCAATGGAGTTCTAGCCGGACTTCGTCTGTGAGTGTGATCTGTTTATCGTAGGATGTCGACTGATGTAAATATTGCGTCTTCAGGCATTGCAATGCTCGGTAGTGCAATGGGGCAGGGAATATTGCCTGTATTGAAGCGGAGAGCAAGCCGATGATGTGAGCTAGATCTCGCAGGCAGAGGTATGGTGATATCAGCAACCTCCGAATGTCCTTTTTTATGGATTTGATTTTGGTTGCCTGAAGTTGTAGGACTGCCTGAACAGAATCTATCTGGAATCCCAGGAATTGTACGATCTGGGACGGAGTGAGAGATGACTTCTGGCGACTGATCACGAAGCCAAGATTCTGCAACAAAGCGGAGGTCATGGCTGTCTGAAGGTGAAGAGTCTCTTGGTCCTGCGCCATGAGGAGAATATCGTCCAGATAAACGATGGACCAGATTCCCTGGGAACGCAGTAACGCCATTACTGGTTTCATTAGTTTGGTAAAGCACCAGGGTGCGGAAGATAGGCCGAAGGGGAGGCAGGTGAATTGCCATAGTTCCTGTTCCCAACGAAACTGAAGGAGGAAGCAGTGGGCTGGTGTTACCGGCACCGTGAGGTAGCATCCTTTAGATCAAAGTGGGAGAACCAATCTCCCTCGCAGAGTAGGTCTCTCAATAAATGGATTCCCTCCATTTTGAAGTGACGGTATGTGATGAACCTGTTCAGATCTCTCAGACTGATAACAGGTCGTAGGTCTCCTGATTTTTTTCTTGACCAGAAACATGTTGCTTATGAAGACCTGTGGGCCAACAACTCTTTCGATCGCACCTTTGGCGAATAGTTTGTTGAGAATAAGTAAGGTCCATTACCTGTAGCAGTGCGACCGCGGAGGGAAGCAGATCCACGTCCTTGGATAGCTCCGCGAGAGGGGAAAAACTGCCTGTGGTGGAATCTGGTATTGCCAGAGTTACAATGGTCTGTGGGTCGAGGCCTGTAGCCTGTGAAGGCGGCTCTGCCAGTCGCTCGGCCTCTGTAGCAACCAGCCCTCCCGGAAAAACATTGCGTGCGAAACACGCGCTTTAGTTAGCGTAGTAAATACAGAGACGTGTTTACTTAGTTCTTTTATGAACTTGTCTCCGAATAACATGCCTTGAGTCTCTGGACCAAGTTCTTTAATGCCCAATTCGGCAAGCTTGGCATCGATTTTATAAAGGACGGCCTCTCGCTGTTCTGTCGAGATCGACACGTTGGCATTGCCTAAAAGGCATAAAGCCCTTTGTGCCCACTCTCGCACCATATGTGCATCAAAAGTGCCACCTGATAGAGCCTCGTCTGCTATAATGAAAATTTGTATAAGCGGGCCCGCCACATATCCATCAGTTTATCTTGGGTGGCTTTCAGACCCTGGTCTAGACCCTTACGGGGGTCTTTCCCTGACTTGGTCAGAAAGGTAACACGGAAGGGGTTGAATTCAGGTGTAATGGCCACCTTGTCCGGGATAATGGGACGTGGGCATTCTGGCCTCAATTTGGCTCTCACCTCTTTTTCTAAAGGCCGACGGAGCCACATTCTACAATGTGGTCCGGGGGTGTCCATTCGGCAGATCTAGGGTGCTTGTGCATATAGGGTCAAATAAAGGGTGGCCAGAGGTGTCAAATAAGGTGTCATCTTTTAAGTTAGGATCAGATGTTAGGTCAGATTCCAAATGGAATTCCTCTTGATTTGGTATGAGGGAGGGCTCATTAGTGAAATCAGAAGGGTAAAGGTCTCGGGATGTCTTATGAGGTGGAGCATCGTTATCCGAATGTTCTGCATAGTATTAATCTACCACCTGAAGATTATAATTAGAGGTTGAACCCTCAAGTGGGTAAAAATCATGTTGGGAGACCACCTCCCTGGGTTTAGAAAGGGAAACACTAGGGTGTTTGGCAGGCGCTTTGCCTTTACCGGTTCAAGCACTATTGCCCTTCCAGGGGCGCTTGCGAGGAACTTCATCCCGGTCTGAACCATGAGACTCCTCGGAGACTGACAGCTGGGTAATAGTCGCCGTAGGGGCTGGAATTGACTGCTCGCGGAAAGCCGCTAAAGCTTTGGGTATAGAGTCGGCAATTGCATTGTATAGCCATGCCTTAAGTTCAGCAGAGACTGCTGGATCTGGTAAATCCGACATAATGTCAAAAACAGTGGGGTCACCACTAAAATATATTTTATTTATTTATTTTTTATTTTTTTTAAGTTTCTTTTTTTTTTTTTTTTTTTGAATGTGCAGACAACTATTTACAAATAGGCGGTGGACTTTAAACAGCAGTTGTAAAATACATAAAGAATTAACCTATTAGACAAGTGGGGTTCATCCACAGTATATCAGTGGGGTTCACCCAGAGGAAAAAAAGGACAATATAACGTCCAACATTAATAATAGGTATGTACCTGTGTTATCATATAGGGGGTTACCCTGTATAGAGGCAAGAATCCACAAGATTTCGCCCGAGCAAAAAGCAAGAGAGATGGCCGCGGCACAGAGAAAAGGGCGGGGCGGGGCGCGTCACCATGGAGACGCTGAGGGCGGGGCAAATGAGCACAGTAACAGAGCGGCTGAACGGACCGGCTAAATGCCGGGAGCTGCGGCGAAACTGTCAGTGATCTGATTAAACTGACAGAGCACAAACTAAGAAGGCTGTTATATTTAGGAAGTAATATAAAGTTGTGGGCAGACTGGAATGTCAGCTCACTAAGTGTACTAAAAAGGAAAACACTTCACATTTTTTTTATAAATATTAAATAAATAATAATAAATTAAATGATTATTGACAGCTAAAAGAGCAAGATAGTAAAAAGATAATAGTCAGTTAAAAGCGCTATTAATAGGGATATGATTGGAATAGACTCGCCTGGGAGGCTAAGCAGCAAAGAAAGAGGAGTTGGGAGGATCCTGATGGCAGTTTATATTACTGTGATCCATGCTGTTTGGTTAAACTTTCTTACACTGATTGTTAACTATTTCTTTGCTGCTGGAGGTTTCAGTAAAGAAAGATAAGCAAATATGAAGCCTCCTGCCTTGCCATAAAATTAAGCTGGTCCCCACACAATAACACAAGTGAGGCTCATTGGGAGCATCCAGAACTGATGCCAGTAAAACAAATAGGTTTTGGATTGCAGGGATTTTGTGCATATTATCCATACAGTGTTGGAAAACACCAAAGGGAGGTCGCTCCTATGATCTCCTCTATGCAGAGAAAGCTAAAGCTGCTACACATTTACTGTAAAAATCAATATTATGTTTGATCCATTTTGAGTAGGCACTTTAAACCTACATAAGGGACTCCAGTGTTCTTAATGTTTACATTCACTACCTCCAGTTATGGGTATCCGCTTTCATTTTTAATCACTATAGTAAAATCCCGTAATTATTATTTTATTTTATACTGTTCAAATGGTTCTCACTTTGAGGGTAACTGCACATTTTGTAATTTCTTCTATATTGCTTTAAATTACTAGGTGACGCTTTCAAATTTGCCTCACGGAGTAAGGCTGTTCTGGCACAGCCTGGCATTTTATGCAAATATAAAATTTAGCCCCTGTGCACACAGACAGGGGTAATCACACAAACCGCTTCATTCGGGTTTTAAAGTGAAAACTATTATTGGAAATGAACGCTGCCAGCGAAGTGAGTATCGCTAGTTACTCCACGTGCTGCCAGTCTGGGTCACCTTTAACCAAGGTCCCAGCTAAGCCGCCGGCAGTGGGCGTGGCCGTGCGGTGACGTAACGGGCCGGGGGTGGAGCTGTCTCGTAGCGGATCTGTACCCAGGAGGGAAGCCATGTGGCCGGGTATACGCCTGCTCCGCCGCCCGCTCAGCACCCTATCAGCCCGGGGGCTCGTATACGAGAAGCACGGGGAGCCCTTGCAGGTGCTGCGGTGAGACATGGGATCATGGGAAATTAAGCCGGAGCATCCTAGGACAGCACAGCATCATGGGAGGAAGGGCAAAGGGAAGTGTGTGGCGCCTAGCATCATGGGAGGAGGGGCACAGCACCTTTCAATATATATGTATAGCATAGTATGGTAGAGTGCCCGCGGCTGGGAATGCTGTCGTGTCGCAGAGCCTTCTGGGAATGGAAGAGTGGAAGCCAGTTGAGCGAGCAATGCATCATGGGAACATGTCATGAGACACTCGTAACCTGTAAAGCAACCTGGGAAGAGAGAGCAGCCCTCAGCAAGAATTAGCAAGGCAAACATGCTATTCTGTGCAAGGAGCTAAATATGGAGCAATCGCCATGGAAACCAATAGGGCACTTTGTACCCTTAAAGCACCTGTTTGTCCAGATAAATCTCTCTCCTGAAATGTCATTTCCTGAAACAATAGGAGTTATTCATTACACAGTGAATGGAAGTTATCCATGCCTTGTGCTATTTATTCTTTAAAGGACCACTATAGTGCCAGGAAAACATACTCGTTTTCCTGGCATGATAGTGCCCTGAGGGTGCCCCCACCCTCAGGGTCCCCCTCCTGCCGGTCTCTGGGGGGAGAGGAAGGGGTTAAACTTACCTCTTTCTCCAGCACCGGGCGGGGAGCTCTCCGCCTCCTCTTCGGCTGAATGCGCATGCAGGGCAAGAGCTGCGCGCGCATTCAGCCAGTCTCATAGGAAAGCATTTACAATGCTTTCCTGTGGACGCTGGCGTCTTCTCACTGCGAAGATCACAGTGAGAAGCACGCAAGCGGCTGTCAAGAGACAGCCACTAGAGGCTGGATTAACCCTAACATAAACATAGCAGTTTCTCTGAAACTGCTATGTTTATAGAAAAAAGGGTTAACCCTAGCTGGACCTGGGCACCCAGACCACTTCATTAAGCTGAAGTGGTCTGGGTGCCTATAGTGATTCTTTAATGGTTTTATATTTGACATGACATACTTGGCTGCCCTGGTGCAGTCAAGAAGCCCCCACAGGCTGTACACACAGGTATGGAATGAGTGTTCAATTTACCATGCACTTGGGTGACCGGGCACCCATAGCATGAGCTTTGCTGGAGTGCTTGCATAAGGGCTTAAAGCAGCCCTGTGAATTCCCTCCTATGCAAGATGAGTATTTCATAATTAGAAAAGCTTCTGGAAATACGTTGACCAGTTAGAATGTCACTGCAATTACAACTCATTCAAATTATACTGAGTAGCATTCTGCAGTACTGGCCCAGGAAGCACCTCTAGCAGCCATCTGATGAGTGGACAGTGGAGTTATCACTAGGCTGCAATGTAAACACTGCATTTCTCTGGAAAATAAACAGTGTTTACAGCAAAAAGCCTGAAGTGAATGATCATACTCACCAGAATAAATACAATAAGCTGTAGTTGTTCTGGTGACTATAGTGTCCCTTTTAATGAATACATTTTAATGTGTAGATCATGGCCCTGCAGTCTCAATGTTCAATTCTCTACCATTTCGGAGTCAAAGGGACTCTATAGGCACCCAGACCACTTCCGCTCATTGAAGGGGTCTGGGTGCAGTGTACCTTTTGCACTTCGTGCTGCAATGTAAAACATTTCAGTTCCAGAGAAACTGCAATGTTAACATTGTAGCTCTAAGTCTGCCTCCAGTGGCTGTCTACCAGGACCTTTGGTCCGATATCAAACGCTGAACGTCTTGACGCTGTGCGTTAGGTCATCCAGTGTCAGATTTTATTTTTTTTTCCTGTAGGAAAGCATTGATTCAATGCTTTCGTATGGGGAGGTCTAATGCGTGCATTAGCACCCGCTTGTCGTGGGTTAGTTAGGTTCATTTTCGGTAAGTGTTTAGGAAGGCTGTGCAAATCACAGGCAGGGAGGTGTGACTAGAGCTGTATAAATAGTGATTTAACTCCAGAGAATTTAGCAGTGAGACTGCAGGGGCATGATCTATACATCCAAATTGCTTCATTAACCCCTTCATGACATGTGTGACATGTCATGATTCCCTTTTATTCAAGAAGTTTGGTCCTTAAGGGGTTAAACTAAAGTTGTTTTGGCGCCTTTTGTGCCCCTTTAACATTCAAATATCAATCTAAAGAAAAAAGGCAAAAATAAAAATGTACTAACCACAGATTACTCCGTTACTGAAGGTGTAACTGCAACTCCAGCAGGGTCATTGGGTTGTCATCAGCCAGCCCGGAACTAGATTTCTGCTCAGGCAAATGTAATATCTGTGCAACAATAATTTGTTGAGGAGTCAGCTTAGCCCATGCATTGCATCAGTTACATCTTCTGGGGCTCTTCAGAAGCACGTCACAAAGAATGTCAAACCCAGGTAAAGGGGGCAAACCATTGCTAAACCATTTGCTCTATTACTGAGTAACAGAGCCAGGGTACTCCAAGCATCATGACCATGATGCTAAGTTTCACAACAGTAACAGAAATGTTGCAGTTTTCTGGAGTTGGATCATTTCTACAATTTACAGGAATTAATTAATGCTTTAATTAGTTAATGCTGTTGAAGTATAAAAAATACTAAATGAAGAGGATATCATTCCTGTCAGTTGCTGAGATTTAAACCACATTCTATATTTTATTCAACTGCTTTAAACTTGAACAACCACTTTAGAACATTTTAAACACCCCACCTATAAAAACATGTAACTTTTACACCTTTGTCCCTTTACAGATTACAGAATTTGGAAGTCCCATCTCCTGGTGATTATGATGTCAGAGTTAAAATATTGGCTGCCCCTATTAACCCTTCAGATATTAACATGGTGCAAGGTAAGGTTTCAGATTACACTTTCAGTATAAATTCACCTTCCATTAGGCAAACAAAAGCAGTTCTATTTAAATATGCATAGCATTTTCAAACGTTTTGTTTATACGTTACTTTATTCCAAAGAAGAGAATGTTTAAATGTTTGTGTGGGTTTTTTTTGTGTGTGTGTGTGTGTGTGTGCTTGTTAATATACATGGGTTACACAAAGGTCTTAGAACAATGAAAATCTTTACTAAGATTGGCTTTATTCACCATCCCCATGCAAAGTGTATGTGAAGGGAGGCCAAACTGGTAATCTGCCTAAGGCTGTGTGGTTATTCTTCTCTGGGTGTCTACATGACTGAGTGTGAATTATGCAGGCTTTGCCAATTTCTCACCAGTCACTCACTGTGCTCTGATGAGCAACCCGGGAGAAACGCGCGCGTCAGGGGTATAGGACGCCTAGTCGGCAATATTCATGCTCTTAACCAGCACTGCCGATACTTTGCGAGTTATCTTACTCTCTATGGGCATCCTGCGACCGAGTGAAAGTCCATTATTCACTAATATTACTATCCATTTATTTTCTATTATCTTTGCTATACTGCTGTTGTATGGGGGGGACTAGTGTTAGAGCAGGCATTTGATAAGGGGTGCCCACGAAGGCACGTTAGTTTTATCTGTTAAACCTAACCATAGGCTCGTGCTACACTCTTTCCTCTCCTCCTACAGTTTTTTTGTTCCGATAATCTTGTAGGGACTTTAAGGTGACCAGGCGATCTACATAGATCCTGCTTAATAGAGGCATTCCTTGTGCACTTGATACATTTTTTCACCACTTAGTCCTGATTATTCGGATACAACAATTAGTATGGACTGAATATCTCGGTCTTCGTTTATTTATTATTTTTATTTATTGACCACGTTTTGTTATTGAAACTATTTTTACCAAATACTTATTAAAAGTTAAGTTTTATATTTTCTCCACTTGTGACAACTGATACTATTAATTTAGGAATACACCTACTGGTATATATATTTTTTTTTTTTTCTATTTCTTTTTTTCTATTCTTGTTTATATAACAGTACAGTGTTCTTTGTGACTTATTCAATTTTCTGATTTTAACAATTGTAAATTTACCATTCCCTATATTCACTTATAAGACCACAGATATGCTCAGAGTAATCTGCTCTCCTCGTATTTTCAGGAACCTATGCTCTTTTGCCGGAATTACCTGCTGTGGGAGGCAATGAAGGCGTAGGTGTTGTTGCAGAAATCGGAAATCATGTTACATCTGTACGACCTGGTGACTGGGTGATCCCAGTAGATGCTGGCCTTGGTAAGAATAGACCAAAAAGACACTAAACTAGCTACGCTAATAAGAGAATAATACTTTCTTTCCTCTACAGCTTTCTAATGTCAACTTTGCTTCTCTGTTTAATCTCCTATTTTATTCAGGGTAGACTAGTTTTAGAGAAGATAACTCTATATTCCTCTTAAAGGCACGAAATTATGTCGGAAACCCATTACTGCCCTTTTCATCACTTTGCTAGGGGCTTGCATAGATGCCGATTTTTAGTATGTGCTAGCCTGGAATGGATTTTCACACATTATCTTAGCTGCCTGAAAAGTAGAGAGCATTAATTAAACCACATCAGATCAATGCTAGTACTAGACATTTAAAGACACTCGTAACTTATGGAGCATCTGGAAAACCATCTTTCGATTGCTTTTTTAGCAGAGCTGCTATTTCCTCTTCATTGTTGGACTTTCATAAATGAATAACAAACAAGTGTAATCATTCAACAAGTTTATTAAATATTTTGTTGTGCCAGTACTATCTGCACTTGCACTCAATGATCTCGTCCCCAAGATTAAACAGATCTTTTGCTGACATATCTACTGGATAATTTACTGGATAAATTACTGGTACTATTTTAATTACTTGGAGCAATATGAACACCTTGCTAGCAGCTGTGAAGTGAGACATTTAAAAGTCACCACTGGTATTGGTTCCAGTGTGGTTTATTTTTCACTCCATGTAGTTCAGATGAGCTGTAATAGTAACAAAACCTATGATGCATCAAATCTCATTTGTAGCTAAAAATGCAGTCAAGCATGTTTCATAGTAAAAAAAAAAAAAATACATTCTGGAGTAAATTATTGGCACCAATACAACTTTAATGCGTTTTGGCAAATTTTTGCCTCAATAATACGCTGCGTTTTTGCTTGCAGAGGACAGAAAAAAGTATATATTTTTTTTTTTTTTTTTTATTAGCCTGCCTCCTTGGTTTTGCCCCCAATTCGAGCATTGTCTTCTTTATCCCTGTATGTATGAAGCTCAGCCACCACCAGCATTGATTTCCCTCCCTTTTGTATTTGAACCAAACCCTTTAGTTCCAAACAATATGTCCTGCATTTCCTAGAATGCCCATGCCCCACTGTCAAACCAGCAATATATTTGAATGGGCTTATATATGCTATCATGACCATTGCAATATATTTTGAAATGTGTCGCTCTACTAATAATCACACACCTAGACATCAGTAAATGTCAGAATCGTGATGTGGATGATTTGTAACTAATACAAGAAAATTACTATTGCTACTATTCTTTCTCTGTGCTCTTTCTTTTTTTTTTCTTGTCTTTTATCTGTTGTTAGGTCAAATACCTATGTGTCTAACTTGAACCATATGAAGAACAGAGCAATGGTAAAACAATGTCCCCAAATACAAGGTCAGCAAGCCAACCCTGGAAAAAGCCAGTCGTGGGTAAAATGCCAAGTCAATGAAACTCCTTGTACTCCACAGACACACAATCTTTAACACCAAACCTATATATGAGGAGAATCCTATATTCCCTCTCTATGTGACCAACACAGCTGATATTTTATGACTAGAAGATTTTTAACAAGGCCTTGAGACCATATGAAAGCTTCCATTCATTCTCCATCTGCACTAATTCAAAGTACCCTTTCACCCTCTACTCCCCATTGAGTGACTTCTTGGTATGATTCGAGTTGTATATTCAAATTTCCACCTTGTAAGCAACAAGTTGAGTTTATTGGACTTGTCTGTTAATAATTAACAGATGTATATGCAGGAATTCATTTAAATCACTGTGCGCCACTTTGTGTACCTTAAATGTTAAACTGTATGTATCCCATCACCAGGGATGGGCTGACAGTATTCTGGGCCCCTTGGCAAAATTAGACTCTGGGCCCTCTCCAAGCCATTACATAAAGTCCAGCCATAGATTTACCTCTGTGTTAAAGGAACACTCCAAACACATAGAGCACTTGAAGTGCTCCTCTACTGCTTGCCTGCCTACTCTGCGAGGGAGAGAGAGGCTGGCGTAAGACATACCTCCGGTCCCACCCCTCCACACAGGCTGAGCTGCCAGCCATAGGGACCCTCAATGCTGAATACCAAATTGGGGAGTTCTGTATACTTCCTAGCTAGTACATTGCTTCTCAACAGTATGCGGACTACCAGGAGCCTCTGTCCATTTGTCTATGACCAAACTGCCAGAGTGCTCCGTCCTCTCCTGTCCATCACTTTAGGCTATGCATCATTATGAGCTTTTCAGAATTAAAGTCAATAGGGATCTGACCCGAGATACTAAATTATCTGGGCACTTTCAGCCAAGAATGAACCAGTGTAAATGTTTATTTACACCTGGTAATACCATACACAGCCCTTTTTGTTAAAATGAGATACAATTTATGTATTAGAAATTTTAAAAAGTGAAAAATGCTGATTTATTTATTTTTTATTATGAAAAAGAAACAAAATGGTTTGAAACATTTTTCTCTACAAATAATGTAAAAAATGTTTAAAGCGTTTCTGTAACCACCTCTACTGCCCGCTATTGTGATTTTTGATATTGGGAGTACCCTGGCAACATTCCTCTGTAATGGGGCATACGGTTGCTTTTACCTGGGTCCTGCTGGAAGCTAAGCCTCCTTCGATGGCAGCTGGATGATATCCAGCTTTTGCAGAGCTGAATGCAGAAGCCGGATGCCAATCCTGCTGCTCCTCATTCTTAGGTTGCTAGCATTAGCTGAGTGCTCTCAGCCCATGAATGAGTGTCTTTGCACAGAGCTCTTATGCTGGGCTGGCTAACGTTGCTGCCAGAGAGGGGAGTTACACCTACTGTAGCTAGCCCAGATTTATTTACATCTAAGAGCAAGATCCTAGTCCATGTAAAGTATAACCTTACATGCAAAACAACTTACCTCAGGGCAATCAAAAACTTTCAGTATTTGATTATGCTCAAGAAGTAAGACACGCTTTAAATATTTTCATGCAGGACATTTTAACATTTTATACTGTGGCTGAAATCTGAGAGAATCTTGGTCATTTAAATCGTGTAACTGCAAGGTCTGTTCTGTATGCTGACACTCATTAGAGGTTCTCTGGGGTTTAGGAAACTTGACAAAACCATCATGACTGTAGGCTTTTTTTTTTATTTTTTTATTTTTTTAAAGACTATCTTTATTTTTGTTTTCAACAGTTAAGTATGAAAAAAGCTCACAATAAGTAGATTCACAACAGTATTTCAATGGTAACATGTTTATAATTAACAGCCGTGTAGTGGGCCCACTATCTAGCCTATGGTTTGTTATAGTGGTGCAGAGATCGTCTCGATGTTGCAAATTGATGTCGGTGACGTATCACCATGGTAGGGAATTCCTGTTGCGTCATGTAGTTGGGTGGGGAGGCGGGTATCTCCCGGAAACTCATAGCTCCAGGTATGTTGGGGGAGTCAGGTGTGATCCGCATCCCGCCCCAACCATCCCCACCCCACCCCGCCCGAGCCAGGTAAGCCCGCGTACCGCTATTGGACGGTGATGACTCAGTGGCCTTGCCCGCTAAATCTGCTCGTGCGTCTACTCCAGAGGCACTGTCTCAATTTTGGGTGCTGAATAGGGTAACATAGCCATGGGGAAAACCGTGGCGCGTATGAGGGTCCGACCTCCCACCTCAATACCTGAGCGTAAGTCACTCGGCCCCGGCCCGAGGCCATCTCGGGGGTTTCATGTGTAGAGCAGGCACGTCCAGTTAGCGGGTCAGTCTTAGGGTGTGTCAGGTTGTTCGTACGTGGGTCTCGCTTCTGTCACGCTGTTTGTCGTGGTTGTGTGTGCTAGTAGAGTGATGTGGTCGCCAGTCATTGTTCCTTAGTCCAGTCAGAGAGGCTCAGGCACAGGAGCGGAAGGGAGAGCGTGTATGGAAGGATGAAAGAGAAGAATTGGAGAGAGAAACCAGAATAAAAAAGGGGGGGGGGGGGAAGGGGACACGTATCTCTTAAGCCGCCACTCTTAGCCTCATAGTGTCCCGCATCAGGATAGACCCGTCGGGCCCACGCACCCCTACCCATGTCCCAGCCATCACCAGCACGTGAGTGGCCAGATCAGCTGACCCGGCCCTTTTTTTGGCCTTTACTCCTCTCCTCTGGTGATGACTGTAGGCTTAATTCCACACAAGGTCAGCCAAAAACAGTTTTTCCAAGGATTAAATATTTTTTTTGTTTTCTTTTTTTACACAAATACACAAAATCTGGTTCTCTTCCAATAATGTGTTGATTCTTATAATTAATATAAAGTAGGTTAGTTTTAGTTTCACCATACTAACTTCTAATGATCTCTGAGGATGCATGAGAGCTTAGGTCTCATTGCCCACAACACTTATCTTCCAGGTTTTCTTAAAGCGGCACTGTCATGCCGAACATACCTTTTTTATTTAATCAATTCCTCTTCTCTCCCTCTGTCAGGATCTGTTAATTTCTTCCTGTCTGCTCTAGTTTTCTTTAAAACATAAGACAAAGTAGGGGCTACTCTGTCTTATGGAGGTTTCCTACGCATGACCAGCGGAGTAGCAAAGTGTGCTTCATTTCCAGTGGTCAGAGCAAGTTTCCCACAATTCTCACCTTTGATCCGTGATCTTGCGATGCTTCCTGTCAGTATTCCCGAACGTCCTGTTACTTAGACAGAACACATGCAAAACTACTGAATTTCATCCTAACAGAATGGGAACAGTTTCTTCATTGGTGTTAGGACGCATTTCGGGACTTTGTTCAAATGAATGAAACTCTGATCCTATTCGTGCCACTGATGAATCTTGCATCCGCTTAGTAGATAACTCCCTAATTCTCACGGTATCAGGGAGCTATCTACCAAAAGGTTACAAAAGATTACTTCGTATTAGTAAATAATCGGCCTCTACTCGCTATATCGCGAGTAAGGCATGTCTACCAAACAGTGAGCAGCCTGTGGCTGCTCACTGTTAAAAAAAAATAAATAAAATAAATAAAAGGCCCCTAGTGTCCCCACTCCTGAGCCACCATCCGTGCCGAGCGAGTGGGGGCTCTTAAACTGAATAGGGCACCTATTGGCCCCCACCCGCGGCTCATGGGTGAGGTCCGGGGGGGGACAACAATAGGTCCCGTCCCCCCCTAGTTATTTAGGACCCCCACCCAGGGGAGACGAGGGCGCAATAGGTCCACCGTTCAGTTTAAGAGCCCCCATTTGCGCGGCTTGGGAGGGGGGACACCAGGGATTTGTTTGGTTTTTTTTTAACACCGTGAGCAGCCACTGGCTGCTCACTGTTTACTGGACATGCCCGTTACTCGCAATATAGCGAGTAGGGGCAGAATTTATTAACACTAAGTAATCTTTACTTAGTATTGGTAAATTTGGCTGAAAGAACAATTTAGGTCTTTCAGCCTTTTGGTAGATAGCTCCCTGAAAACGTGGGAATTATGAAATTCCGATCCGAACAAAGTCCTGAATTGCGTCCTAACACGAATGAAGAAACTGTTCTCATTTGGTTAGGATGAAATGGTTTCGCTAGCGTTCTGTCTAAGTGACAGGACGTTCGGGAATACTGACAGGAAGCATCGCGAGATTACGGGTCAAAGGTGAGAATTGCAGGAAAATTGCTCTGACCACCGGAAATGAAGCGCACTTTGTTCCTCCACTGATCAGGCGTAGGAAACCTCCATAAGACAAAGTAGTCCCTACTTTGTCCTATGTTTTAAAGAAAACTAGAGCAGACAGGAAAAAATGAAGAACAGATCCTGACCGAGGGAGAAAAGAGGAATCGATTAAAGAAAGGTACGTTCCTCCTCAACTTTGAGCTCTCACATTTTACATACTATTGTAACGTCTGTTTTTTGCATGTATAATCCTTCATTTACACCAGAACTTCCTTCTACCACTGCTAGATTTTTTTTTTCCTTTCCCTTCATCCTCTCATTTTTCTTTTAATCCCATTTATTAGTTCATTTTCATTATTATTGACATTATTTATTTTTTCCAGGTACATGGCGCACAGAAGGATTGTACAATGAGTCATCCCTTGTTCGGGTCCCCAGTGACATACCTGTGGTGGGAGCAGCAACTCTGAGTGTCAATCCATGTACTGCATATAGGTTACTGTCTGATTATGAGACCCTTCGACCAGGTGAAGGAAAATGAAGTGAGAATGTACAAGGAAGCAAAAAACGTATAGAATTATTTACAACAAGCAGTTTGAGCTTTGAAAGCAAGGGAAATAAAAGGGAACTCTGGGTTTTATTAAGTTTGGAATGTGTTTCCATATTTAAAGATTTCTGAATAGATCACAATTTCGCAGTTTTGTTTGGGTATTTACAGCCAGTTGGGATTGCAAAAAATTGGAACAGGTATAGGTGTGTGTTTTATATACAGGTATCCAAACACTCATTGATGTGCATTGTTTGACCACATTAGGATTAGGTTAGTGCCAGATTTAGTAAAGCCAAATTTAATTTGGTGCCCAAACTTAAAGGGACACTATAGTCACCAGAACAACTACAGCTTATTCAATTTGTTCTGGTGAGCAGAATCATTATTTTCAGGCTTTTTGCTGTAAACACTGTATTTTCAGAGAAAATGCAGTGTTTACATTACAGCCTAGTGATAACTTCACTGGCCACTCCTCTGATAGCTGTTATAGATCCTTCCTGGGTCATGGCTGCCTAAAATGCAACCAAACGTTCAGTATCTCCTCCCTCTGCATGCAGACACTGAACTTTCCTCATAGAGATTCATTGATTCAATTCATCTCTATGAGGATTGAATCATGCTGGCTCTGCCCCTGATCTGCCTCCTTGTCAGTCTCAGCCAATCCTATGAGGTAGCACTGTGATTGGATCAGGCTTCCTCTTCTGATGATGTCAGCAGACTGCTTGTTTTATTTTTTGAGGCAAACAGCATGCAGATCTACAGCTTCTGGCTTGAATACAGTAAGATTTTGCTATATTTATGGAGGCATGAGGGGCCCAGGGGGGCTAGATGGTGGTTTTAACACTATAAGGGCAAGAATACATGCTTGTGTTCCTGACCCTATATTGATCCTTTAAACTTTAATTGTGAACAAATGTGGCTTCATAGCCATACTTCTGTTTCTTAATCCTTAAGCCTGGTATTAAGTCTAATGATCTATACCTAAACCTATACGTCTAAATTTGCATATGCGGTGATCTCACAATGTTATTTCACAGGCTTGCAGAAGGAAATGTCATGAGTTGATGAAAAAAAAAATTGTGTTAAATAATTTTAAGAAAGCAGTGTATTTTTTTCTATATTGGTCTCATACAGCACAATTCAAGACATGAGGAAAAACATTGTCTAATAACTTTTTCAAGAGACTAACAAAATTTAATTAAATTTATTAAAATGCACCCAATGAGTTAAACATATGCAAATCCTTGCATGTATAACAAAAGTAGAAATAAGAGGGAAATTCAGCTTCTTTGTAAGCTTTGGTCAAGTAACACAGATAATAGGCACAGTAAATAATACATCCCCTGTCTGCCCCTATAGATATCACTCTTTGTACAATAGTGTATTCTGCCCGCTTCAGCAGCTTGCTTCTGGAATACAGATTAAGGAAAGGTGTGCACACACAAAAATACAACTATACATTTTACAAGACACGAGAGTAAAGCAGTGATTTAGGCTCCTGGCGCTGAAGCACCAGTTGTTGAAATGGAGCAGTGCGAGAAAGATGGCACCCGCGAGGGACAGGCATATGTAATAATTTATTTACATAGCGCCAACAAGTTCCGCAGCGCTGTACAATGTAATCTCACCTTTACCTGCCAACGAGAAACCAGTGGTGATGTCCCCATTGGGGACCTTGCAAATTCTGCAAAGTTTCAAGACTGTGACAGTGCCACTTTAAGAATTATCTTAACATCATGAGAAAGACATTGGTGGGCAGTTTCATGCCTTCCTGTTTAGAACTCTACACCAGATCCATCGATTATTGGAGGAATGCAATCTACCAGACAAACAAATCTATGCAGAAGTTGTAGGCCTTTAATTCATTTTCCTCCCCAATCCCTCAGTATGAATATCTCTTCAGTTTAGGGCTAAATTAGGTCTGTTCACGGTTTGATGTTCTTAATTCAGAATATAGTTACTTGATGGGGTACTTGTTGGAAGGGTCCTTTGAAATTAACCCATACATTTTTGTTTCCCATAGGTGACTCTATAATACAAAATGCCAGCAACAGCAGTGTGGGCCAAGTTGTTATACAAATTGCAGCATCACTTGGTATTACTACCATTAATGTTGTACGAGATCGGTAGGTGTATAAATAGTCATTTGGTTTATGTGAGCATTACAAGTTTGTAACACAGCATGCTATGTGATAATATATGCATTACCTGTTGAATCCCGAAAATTGGTGAACATAATCATGCAAGACCTTCAGAAAGAAAATGGTTGCACCTAGTTAATGGTGAACTTTTACAAGTTTGGTTCACCTGAATAATTTTTTTCTGGTAATTTTAAAATTAAAAAAAAAAAAAAAAGGATAATGAATCCTGTTGATAACCTCATATAGGAACAGGAATAATAACTGGGATCCCATAAAAGTGCCAATCTGTTTGATAGTATAATACAGCAAATGATGTTTGACATCATGGATAGTATTGTGGGAAAATAAATGTTGCAGACTGAAGCTGTGACTGTAGAAATATTTATCAAGTTGTATGGAAGCACTTGTAACAGGACTGCTGTGATACATCTATCTGTCTGCAGGTCGGATCTCAGTAGTCTGGTACAGAGGCTCCATGACCTAGGAGCAGATCATGTCATCACAGAAGATGTCCTTCGCAAGCCAGAGATGAAAGAGTTGTTCAAGGTATTTAAAAAAAAAAAAAAATCCTCATTTTTACCAAGTATTTATACCCTTGTACAAATACTCCCTGAAAAGTGTTTTTTTTTTTGTTTTTTTTTTTTCTTTCTAAAATCTCCACTTGTTTGCAGAAATGTCCCCGTCCAAAGCTAGCTTTAAACTGTGTTGGTGGGAAAAGCACAACTGAGATGTTGCGCCATTTGGAGTAAGTATTTTTAGGTAGTGATTCAAAGACTGATTACTGAATTATGAAATAATTGTGCTCTGGTAAAGGTTATTTATTTTAGTACATTCCTGAATGTGCCATCAGTTAATCAACTGAGTGCTCCATAACATGGAGGACTTAGTGTCAATAAAGTACCTTTCCCTAATGTTAAATAATACATACTATGGGACCTGTTCCCTAAACATTGTAGAAGGATAACTGGTGGGGGAAGCTTAGGATGCATATAACATGCAGTGAGAGCACTTTTAGAATGGCACTGCTTTATAAATGTCTGGCACAGGATGCAAGAAATGAATCCAGTTTTGTAGTCTTAATACAATTTCAAGAGTTTTTAAACCAGAATGCAATCCAGTAGCTTGGTACCAAGGGCCTAATTTGTATCTTCTTGCCAGTTCTTGGCTATACAATTTGAAGTACACAATTTCATTCCGTGTATTTGAATTCTCAGCCAAAATAAAAATAGTTACCAAATTCACATTTTTATTTTATTTTTTGCAATGAGCTTTGAACAGTGCTTTCAATGCAGTGTGCCTAAATTGTAGAGGTTTATGAACGAAGTACCCAATTGCAGTGAATTGAAAATGAATTGCAAAATAAAGTGAATTATTACGAATTAGCACATATTGCAGTTTTGTTTTTGACTCCCTGTTTACTGGATATATTTATAACTTTGTTGCAATGGTAAAATTGTAATAATGGCAATTGAGCTCTTGCTTATTATGTGTTATTGTCCTCTAGCTATGGTGGCACTATGGTGACATATGGTGGGATGGCTAAACAACCAGTGACTATACCTGTGGTAAGTTATGTGTTGGGTTTTTTGGCGTATTTTTTTAATTGTGTGTAAAACCAGTTCATTGGCTTTCAGTTCAGATTCAGAGGCTGGTTTAATGTTGTACGATTAAGTGCACGATCGATGGGTTCCTTGCCTCTGATATATAAATTGACAGTTTGAGGACCAGAGGACATCCCCATGACCGACTCCCACACCTCTTGCAGAGATTTGTGGAAAAACTGCTGGCATCTAAATAAGCCAAGATCATTACCCCGGACGCTATCTTTAGGGTCCAAAAGCCACAGAGGGCACCGGAGTCAGCCCCCAGGGACCTGGTGGTGAGGTTCCGTGGCTCTGCGGAGAAGACTGCAGTGCTGGTGGCACTTAAAGGGTCCAACACCTACGAATTTGAGAACATGCGGTTCTCCTTCTCTGACCTGTCAGGGGACACTCTACAATGGCGGAGGTCCCTCCGGTCGTTCACGACAGTGCTCCAGCAACACAAGGTTGGATATCGCTGGCGCTTGCCTTAGGCTCTTCATGTCCTACAAGATGACACAGTGCACACCGTCTCAGGTCTGCAGGGAGCAACTGCGCTGCTGAGCACATTCAACTTGCCATGGGACTCATTACAGGTACTGGGCCCTTCGGAACCGACCACAGCGATGAACAGATGTGGCCCAGCCCAGGCACTCTTTCCTTCCCACTTCCAAAATCGCACCAGAAGTGCACCAAACCATGAAACAGGCAGGAGGTGCATTTCTAGTTAATATAAGGCCTGTTACCCTGCAGCCCATCGATAACACATGGTGAGCCACCCTGGAACAATAGGCTATTAGTTCACCACGCGAAGGCCACTAAATCCTTTCGGTGAAATCCCACATGGAGTATGCACCCTAGACCCGTTACCTACTCGCTTTCCCCATTAGTACTTGCTGGTCCATGTAGCTCCCTATTGTGCCCTGGACCCACAATCAATACAGCGCAAGCGATGACATTTGAACCATCTAGATAACATAGCTAGGCCCCACACGACCAGACTCAGAAGGGAAACACCCGTATAGCACACTAGACACTCAAAAATTAAAAACCCTCATTTCCCTAGCCGAGCCAAAACGAGATTCACTAATATGTACTAATGTTTGACCATAGTGACGATTGTTATATATGTTATGTCATATATATATATATTATATGCTTTTTCTTCTTCTTCTCTCATGCTGGAGATCTGATTACAAATGAAGAATTTAAAAAGAAAACAAAACGCATTATTTATAGTATATATTTCTTGGTTTTAACTTTGGCTACGTTTGATTATTCTACATTTTGTACTCCTTTGACTCTGCTTTGTACTCTCGCTGTTCCTGACTTCTGGCTCCCCTGACCTCTGCTTGTTCCTTATTACTCTCTGTACTTGTGACGTTAGCCCGGCCACTCTAAGGTCTGGTACACATTACTATTCTACTACACTCTGTGTGTTTGATCCCTATATATTCCTGACATTATAGTGACATCTGACCTTTATTCCAGTCTGCTGGTGCTGCTTCAACCCCTGATCTGCCTCCTTGGCTGACCTCATCAGAAGTAATAATCTAAAATTGTCAAGTCTGAGGAGGCAGGCTGCAGGCAGAGCCAAACACCACCCTGGCCAATCAGCACCTCCTCATTGAGATGCATTGAATTTATGCATCTCTATGCAGAGGGTGGAATCACTGAATGTCAGTGCTGTGCAGAACTGTCCCAGGAAGCCCCCTAGTAGCAAAGCGACCAAAATCTGTCCCTGGGCACTTGCTTTCTAGCATATAATGTGCTTTTGTGAAACTGTTTCTTCTTTCTATTAGTGGAATTTGTCAAACCCTTTTTATGATCTCTATGGAAACTCCCCCAGGACGAGATTAGTCTTGTGTGTCTCCATTTTAACACTTGCCATCACAGGTTTTGAAAGGAGGAGGAACTGTGACCTTCCCGAGAATGCAACATGGTTCAGATTAAGTGCTCTGGGAATGTTTAACCTTGCAATCCAACCTGAAAATCCTAGCTCATTCCAACCCAGGATGATCCAGGGAGGGCACATGCACTTTTTTAGTCTATTAGCCAAAAGTCTAGCAAAAACCCTGACTAGAATATTGTTTTATTTTTTTTAAATGTTTTTACACTAGGAGTACAATAACTCACTAAAAAGATGGAATCTTATTTTAAAGACATGACTAGTATTGTCTTTAATTATCATAATTTATTACCAAGCAGTTTGCCACATTATGTATCTGGAATCCTTTTTTGCAAGCCAGCCCTTGAAGTGTTTCGCCTCTAGAATATTCCTTTTTGATTTCCCTTTTTTTTTTTTCTCCCTCCTTGAATTTCCCTTCTCATATTAGCCAAAATATAAAAAAAAAAAAAACCAGAAATCCCTATTCCTGATCAAAGTTATCAAAGTAAGTTCTTTCACACATCCTGGTTTTAAATGTTGTTGTTTTTTCATATTTATTCTTAAATTTTTGGTTTGTTTCAGAGTGCACTCATATTTAAGAATGTGAAGTTGTGTGGATTCTGGGTGACTCAGTGGAAGAGAGATAGAGCTCACAGTGAGTATATGTAACACCACTTTTTTTTTGTTTTTGTTTTAATAATCATTCCTATTTTTGCACTCTTGCTCGCCGCCACTTTTGCCTTTTCGTAATTGTAAATCAGTCTGTTTTATTTGATCATAACTTAAATTGCCTGTTTTTCAATTTACAAATATACCTTGTGTCTTGTAGACCGAGAGGAAGTTACAAAAATGATAAGAGACCTCTCCGATTTAATTCGTCGGGGGAAGCTTGTTACTCCTCCATCAACAGAATGGCCATTGCAAGATTTCGCAAAGGCTATGCGTGATGCTCAGACCCCATTCCTGTCCCGTAAACAAATCCTTATAATGTGAACAAGCGCTATGAAATCCATCTCAGGATTTTACTTCTGCCATTTTGATGCTATATCTAACTTCCAAGCTGTAGTACCTACAGTGTGTTTCCCTATATATAACTGTGTGTATGTATAATACTTAGTATTGTTTTAAAATATATGAGAATGGCAATACTTTTGCACTGTGTGAGATTATATACATGTAAAATGTATATGTAATTCCATATGCAAAATATTTGTGTGCAGTTATACATCCAGACATTTATGTATATGGTTTTAAATTTAATTAAATGTGTATACAGATATCTATTTATAGATGTATATTTTGTCAGCAAAAAAAGGCTATGAATTGCATCCGTTTGATAAACGTATATAAAATGATGGGATGTTATCAGTAGTGTATATCAATTGGCCAACAGACAAGATTGGCCAATGATAATGTCAAGATTTATTATCCGGCATTACAATGTAAGATGTGAATTTAATTTCTCTTTGTTTCTTGGAGATTAAAGAATAAGCACACCTGATCATGTGGTTATTGTCTTATCATTTGAGTGAATTTTTTATTTATTTACTTTTTTTAACCCCTTAAGGACACATGACATGTGTGACATGTCATGATTCCCTTTTATTCCAGAAGTTTGGTCCTTAAGGGGTTAAGCAAAAGTATAATTGCAGTAAATAGTCTAATTTTCGCTCTTATTTATTATTTTGATGGGATATTATGGATATAGTATTAACTGGAGGCACACCGAGTTTGTGACCCATTCTTCAGTTGTAATAAAATGTATATTCAAAGTCTTTCCAATCCCTTCATTAAACACTTTCCAGATTCAGACAGTGTCACCATTACACTGAGGAATGCAATTTATTATGGACAGGTGCGTGAGGCCTGATTGATTAGATATGCCTTTTCCAACCAAAGAGACTCCATTGAAAATTGTGTCAGTTTCAGGTCCCAAATCAGGAGATAAAGCTTCACTCCAAGGCCCAACTTCTTATAAAACACTTTATCACAGTGTTCTTTGGAAGGCGTGTTGTTAAAGTTACATTTCCAATTTAATTCAGAAAGCAAGCATCAACAGCCTGTTCCAGATCCTTCATAGAACACCATGAACCAGTAGAAGGTTCTGAAAACCAGGGGTCAAGTCCTGGGTAAAAAAGTGTGGTAACTTACCCCAGATCCATGAGACGGGGCTGAGGAACGGGACAGGGCCTGAGTAAAGGGATAAAAAAAAAACCTAAACTGCATTCCCCTTCCCTGAGGCTTACCTTGGCCCAGGAGGGGTGGGACAGGATCTGGAGACTGCAGCCCGCAGTCAGCGGAGTCGGTTGGCCTCTCCTGATGATGTCAGGAGAAGGGGGTGTGACTTCCTCTGCTCTTCTCCCAGACTCCCTAGCAGTCCCGACTCCACTAGCTGCAGGGAGAGAGGTGAGTTTAAAAATCTGAGTCCCCAGCCAGAGGCAGGAGATTCGGATTTGTGCTCCCCCCCCCCCACTCTGGCAGCCACTTGTGCCAGCCCTGGGTCCTGCAGGACTAGTAACGGGAACGGCGTTCCTGCTGTGGAGGAATGCCGTTCCTACAGGACTCGAGCCCTGATGCAAACCCTGCTTTACAATGAAGGCATTGCTTTCATATATGTAGCAATTCTCGCAGTTATGTTGTTTCAATTTTGATCAGTAAAATGCAATATCATAAGGATACAAACCAACATGCAGTACCTATAAATTCACTTTTATTTTAGATTGCAATATAAAACTTCACACACTAACAAGCAGGGCCGCAATTGGGGTGACAACCATGATAGTTGTCCCGGGCCCAACATTCCCCATTTGTAGCAGCGGAACTGCCACCGGAACCTGCACGCTGATGGGCCCATCAGGTGGCCCATGCACTTAGGGCCACCCAATGGGCATATACCTTCAGGGAACCCGTGAAGGTATACGCCCATCAGGTGGCCCTAAGTGCTGTGCTGCGGTCGTGTAGTAGCACGACCAGGCCCCTCTAAAAATGGCAACCGCAAGTACTGCTGCCATTTTTACAGCCTGTCACTTTCTCCCAGCTTACTGCCTGCGATAGGGAGGAAAGGCAGAATGGAGCCAGCTGACTCCCATCAGCCCCAGCCACCCTCCTGCACCAAAAAGGTAAGAAACAGGAGGGTGGCTGAAAAATGAGCTACGTGTGTTTGTATGTATGTTTGTGTGTCCGTGCATGTATTCTAGGTCAATGTGTATGAGTGTTTGTATCTGTGTGTCAAACATGCACAAACACACACTGTGTCCACTTTACATACACTGCATACAATACACAAACACACCCTATATTCACTTTACAGACACAGCATCCTTGTGGATGTGCTCTCAGGGACCCAGATCTTGAGCTGTGTTAGGGCCCCAAGATTTCTGATGGCTGCCTTGACAAGAAGTGTAAAAAAAAACTTGCACAAAATAATACAGCCAACTATACAATTAAAACTGAAGCTTACCAGGGAGCAGTCAACAATCCTACCGCCACTGTTTGGCATTAACCAATGCCTTTTTCAAGGGACAAGTTACACACTTCTTTAGTGCAATGAAATGTTTGTTTACAAATAAGGAGGAAGTTTGAGTGAGGAGTGTTGAAAGGAGTCTCACTTCCTTTTGTGATGGTTTGTGGAGTGGTTCTGCATTCTTAAGATCCCCTTTCCTGAGCCTTTTGTTTCAATCATCACTGAATATTCTGTTTCTGAGCATCTGTCCAATTCTCTCCATTCTGACTTCTGGTCCTGTTGTCTTAGAAAGTGTTGCCCTTATGAACTTTTTGTAGCCCCAATAAGGTATGTCCTTTATATTCTGGCACAGAGTCTCTCCTCATCCTGACTGATCTGTTTAAAAAGTGACAAGTGAGGGCAGATAACATGCAAGGTCAAAACAGGAGAAAACAATGTCAACCTCTTTTATAGGTCAAATAAACCTTGAAGTCTTTAAGGAACACTATAGTGACAGGAATAAAAACATGTATTGTTGTCACTATAGTCCTAAAAACACAATTTAGGTCCCTGACAGCTAAGTGAAAGGTGAGATTACTTCACTTTCTTCCGTCTGACGGCTGGCCCCACCCACATTCTGCCTCCTTGACTGAAATCATCAAACTTGATTATCTCAGTCAATCCAATGCTTTCCTATGACAGGATATTGCACATGTGCAGCAAAACACTGTGCTGCGCCAATCAGCATCTCCTTATAGAGATGCATCAAATCAATACATTTCTATGAGGAACATTCAGCGACTCCATGCCGTGTGTGGAGACCTTGAATGTCAATGCTGCACATTGTGCAGCAGTGACCCAGAAAGCACCTCTATTGGCCATCTGAGTGTCACTAGGCAATAATGTAAATGCTGCCTTTTATCTGAAAAGGCAGCATTTACATTAAAAAGCCTTTGGGGACAGGCTATAGACACCAGAACCCCTACATTAAGCTGTATGACTATGGTGACTATAGTGTCCCTTTAAGACTATACATTGCTTATATAATGAAGAAGCTTGCAGCTAGACCCAACACTAATCCATATACTTTCATTGATCTCCACATTTCCTATAGCTATATGACGATCAAAAGATTTAGGTTTGTGAAAATCTAAAAATCAACACATTTCAAACTCAGATAACTTTTCAAGGTGTCTTAACCTTAAGGCAATCTCATTCTAACAAAACAAATGTTTTTTTGGAGTTGCCAGC
Source organism: Pelobates cultripes (assembly GCA_933207985.1). NCBI lineage: Eukaryota > Metazoa > Chordata > Amphibia > Anura > Pelobatidae > Pelobates > Pelobates cultripes. Next base: position 173,909,703 of record OW240912.1, on the reverse strand, counting down.
TACATATTTGTTTCCCTTGAACTCTAATAGAGACCTAACCAATACAGTGCACCAAACCTTGTGGTTGCCTGAAACATTAAAGGGACACTATAGTCACCTGAACAACTTTAGCTTAATGAAGCAGTTTTGGTGTATAGAACATGCCCCTGCAGTCTCACTGCTCAATCCTCTGCCATTTAGGAGTTAAATCCCTTTGTTTATGAACCCTAGTCACACCTCCCTGCATGTGACTTGCACAGCCTTCCATAAACACTTCCTGTAAAGAGAGCCCTATTTAGGCTTTCTTTATTGCAAGTTCTGTTTAATTAAGATTTTCTTATCTCCTGCTATGTTAATAGCTTGCTAGACCCTGCAAGAGCCTCCTGTATGTGATTAAAGTTCAATTTAGAGATTGAGATACAATTATTTAAGGTAAATTACATCTGTTTGAAAGTGAAACCAGTTTTTGTTTTTTTTCATGCAGGCTCTGTCAGTCATAACCAGGGGAGGTGTGGCTAGGGCTGCATAAACAGATACAAAGTGATTTAACTCCTAAATGACAGTGAATTGAGCTGTGAAATTGCAGGGGAATGATCTATACACTAAAACTGCTTTATTTAGCTTAAGTAATTTAGGTGACTATAGTGTTCCTTTAATCTAAGAACTAGATCTGATTACCTTTGATCACTTACTGTGTACTGAGATGGAGAATCTATGCATAGTTATCATAACGCATCAAGGGATGTTTGCTTGATGACCGGATTGTGAAATGAGCAAGAGTCTGGCCTGATCCAACAATAAGGATTAATCCACAGCCTGCAATACAAGAGATGTTAGATATGCAGGAGCATAAGTCAAATTGGTTTCTCTTGCAGCCCATGAAATTAAAGAATTAGAAGGTATAATTCTAATACACCGCAGGTAAAAAAACAAACAAAAACTTTTGACTTATCCTCTTGAACACTTCCTTTATGGCACTGCGATACATACCTGTTGGCAGTGTTGTATGTAAGATTGGCATATCTCCTACCTGGAAAAGAATGTAATTAAGAGTGGAGCAGTATAGTGAAAATGGCCGTCTAGGTGATAAACCAAGGACCAGGTATAAATTGTTAAAAATTAAAAATGTTGTAGTAATACTCAATGATCAGTAGATGGCCCCAAGACGACACCTCTCACAGCACATATGGAGAAAATGCATAAATACACATAATAGTGCAGATTGCTTCAAATGAATAATGCTTTAACATCATATATTAATATACCAAGATTCCCATAAAAGTTACCCAGATAATTAGGTTAACCCCTTAAAGACACATTATGTGTGAAATGTCATGATTCCATTTTATTCCAGAAGTTTGGTCCTTACGCGGTTAAGGAAATTATATTTCTCAATTATATTTACAAAGTGCAAATAGATTTATTAAAAACAAAGTGATATTAAAAAGTAAACTGTCTCTTACAAGAGAAAGTGGTGAGTAGGCTCGGCATACGCCATTACTCATTGCCAAGCTTTGTCAAAATATATCAGATGTTGGAGCTGGAGACGCTGGCTCTAGATAGCTGTAACGTCTGAAATGCAGTGACCCGGTTTCAGTGCAGCACGAACAATATGAGCGTGATTCTTACTGAGCTCCTGTAGTCTGCACCCCTTCAATGACGTCAACGCGTTCTCTGGTCTGCCCGTCTTCCTTAGGATGTGATGCTGTCGCTGCCATCTTCATACAGGGTATTTAATCTGTCATCTTGGGGCCATCTACTGATCATTGAGTATTACTACAACATTTTTTAATTTTTCACAATTTATACTTGGTCCTGGGTTTTTCACCTAAGCCGCCATTTTCAGTATACTGCTCCACTCTTATTTACATTTGTTTCCTTTTGATTTTTGTTTTGTGTGTTGGAGGTACAACACATTAAGTGTATTACGAGCGGTATATAACAATTCATACCAACTCTAAGTTTCATTAAATCTAGATTATCAGAGCGCTCCAAAATTGAACTAAAATATTATCAATATCTCCTACCAGTCCTGAATCAAGCAGGGCCCCCCCAAATCTTAAGTCTTATCCCGACATACAACAGGCTGTAATGATTATTTTGCTTTGAGTGTTTCTTTAGGTCATAATTTTTTATAAAAACATAATGCAGAAATTACTACCAAATAAGGGCATAATGTATCACCCTCCATTGTAGATGTGCACAACCACAAGAAAGTAAAACTCTATAATTTCCACTATTTAACATCTGAATAAACTAGAGGTTCTCGTTTCAAAAAGATAAAAGAATGAGATTTCATGCTCTTGTTATATACAAGTATGGCAGCTTCAACTCCCCAAACCAGAGTCTCTTCTTTCTGGCCATAAGTAGATACTGTCTGGGAAAGGGGAGCATGGAAGCAGCGTCTTTAGAGTATCCCCAAATCCAAGTAGGGGTGAAACAATATGAAAGATAAGATAACAAAGGAACAAAATATAGTTTAGTATATCCATTTGCAGAGAAATAACACAATCTTCTGACTCTTATAATCAGCTCCAGATATGTGTGCTTGGATAGTACAATCCCTGCCTATGGATATGCTGATGGTCTTGGTCCTTTGTTAAAAAAATGTTCCAAAGCCAGTAAGTAGCTTTTGATAGTAAGCGTTGAGAGTGTTCTCCTTCAGTGCACAGTGTTGTAGAAGAGGAAATTCACCGGTATATGGATTAGAAATAAAACAGAAATAGTGCTTTATGTATTAATGCAATAAAAAAATAGAATAGAAGGAGGTATACATACGAAAAGAGAGCAAAAAGAGTTTTGCTCCCAAAACAGCATGTGGTTTATTCCCCACCCATGAAATAAAATGTGAATCCTTCAGATAAAATCTGAAGGGATAAAATCAGAAAGTCGAAGTAGAATAAAAACATAGTTTTATAGAAAACAAATAATAAAATAAATATATTTCATAAAATACTAAGAGTGTGGTTAAAGCGGCTCTGACACCGTTTAGGCCTTTGCATAATTGATGGTGTGACCATGGGGACAAGAAAAAGTAGATTTTACTCACCTGAACCTGTCCCTTGTGGGCACCGCCATTCTTTTCCATTCGATCCTCTTCAGCTCTTGGCGCTGGCGTTGCCAAGAGCCGACTTCAGCGATGTAGTCTCGTCATTTAAGTACATGAAGTATATGGAGTACAGAATTTAAGTATATGGAGGAGACCGTGGGTTCCTCCATAAAAAGAGCTTTTTTCCATACAGCCATCATTAGTGACAGCAGGTGTAAATGACAAGCTTGACAAAAGGTAGCTTTGCCATTTGTCAAAAGTAGGAAAAATACTGTGACAAAGTAAATACTTTGTCTCAGTATATCTCTTGACTGTGTTTGAAGTTGAAATTTCAACACAGTCAATATGAGTATTTTATAAAGATGCTGTCTTTATGAAATACTCATTTTGGAAGAGAGGGTGACAGAACCACTTGTTTCAAACCATGGAGCTCCTACAGGGATCCAGTTCATCCACCACTGGACTACCAGAGATTCTGCTCACACATCACTGGGCCATTAGGAAACATAAGCACAAACGAAGGGGAGACACACACCACAACACACCCAGACTTCCCTACAAAAACACAAAACAGTTAGCCGGCACATGCAGAGACACGCAGTACCTTCTCATAGTTCTCACCCTCCTCCAAACTCAGTGACTCAATGAGCACACACTCTCACACAACACTCAGTCAACACCACTCACAGAAACAGAGCCTAAGGCGCCAATATTTCTTCCTTCCTAGAGCCGTGGGTGACGCTTATCTGGCTCTAGCCTTAATACTTATTATTTTTTTGACTAGTATACTCAAATAAATAACAAATGGCGAGTTTCGTTTAATCAGAGATACTTCCTGTTAATGCCAGCATTACCTATTTCCAGCCACCATTGCCACATCATAGGGAAAACACCCGTCACTGTAGAAGTAAAATTAATTGAGAATAGCATCAAGAGATAGCAATAAATACATATAAATAAATTAATCCTACTTTTCATTTCTTTACAAAAGACACTGATCTAACACTTTCAAATTTAGTAACTTTTCGCTCCTTCCCCATCAGCAGTTATAGTTACATAGGCTGAAAATAGACATGGGTGAATTAAGTTTCTCATATCTGTTTTTTGCTGTTGATCCCAAAGTAGGCTAAAACCCCCAGTTTGAAGCACGGACAATTTTACAACCAACTAGGAAAAAAATCCTTTTTGACCCCAGAATGGCAGTCAGATGTATTCTTGAATCAAGAAGCTGTTACCCCACAATTTAAAAATTATATAACTGAATTTTATGTTTTTGCAAGTATGCATCCAGTTGCTGTTTAAACAACTGTACAGACTCTGATAAAACCACTTCTACAGGCAGAGAAGTCCATATCCTTATTGTTCTTACTGTGAAAAAAAACATTCCTTTGCCTTAGACTAAAGCTCCTTTCTTCCAGTCTAAATGTGACCTCATGTCCTATGTATAGTCCTGATTGTGAATAGATTTCTAGACAATCATTTGTATTGGCCCCGAACATATGTGTATAATACTATCATATCCCCTCTGCTTTTCTACACTAAAGATATTTACATTTGTTAACCTTTCTTTATAACTAAAATTTTATTTTTATTAATGTTATAACCTGTCTCAGAACTTTCTAGTGCCATAATATCCTTCTTTAGAGCCAGTGTCCAAAATTCCAGAGCATATTCAGGATGATCTTACCAGTGATTTATAAAGAGGCACAATTTATTCTCAAAGAAAACAATTACTTGCACACTATCCCAAATCCCTATGCATATTTAAATAACTAGAGTTTTTTTTAGTAACACTCCAATGACCATTAGGTGTAAGCCCGCCTGCCACGTGAAGGCAAACTTAGGTGTGTCCTACACTAATAATTCACCTTGCTTCCTTCAGCTTCAAATGAGAGAGAGGGGTGTTTTTCTAAACCCCTACATACTTAATAGGGAACACATGATGTGGGCGGCAGCACTGTAATATGGCTGTGTCATACAAAAGCAAATACAAATACACAAAAATAAGTCTGGCACTGAGACTCCCACTACTCCTGGAAAGAAAAAAGTAACTTGCGCACTATCCCAAATCCCTATGTATATTTAAATAACTGGAGGTTTTTTTAGTAACACTCCAATAGCCAGTACGTGTAAGTCAGATAATTAATGGCCCTTTTTATACATACCTTACTGGCCTTTATATTGCACATTGTTGCCTAGTTTGTTGTCTATAACAATTCCCAAATCCTTCTCATGTGTGGGTATCCCTAACTCATGACCATTTAGGGTATAAGTTGCTTGCGCATTCTTTACCCTGAGGTGCATAACGTTGCGTTTTTCTACATTAAATTGTATCTGCAATCTGCCAGTCCCCCAGTCTATCTAAATCCTTCTGCAGCAAAGTAATATCTTGCTCACATTGTATTACTTTACAGAGTTTTGTGTCATCTGCAAACACTTACTTTCAATTCTTATTTAAAGATAATTTATAAATATGTTAAATAGAAGTGGTCCCAGAAAAGGTGGGGGTTTTGTCCTGAGGGACACTACTTATCACTATTGTCCAGCTTGGAAATATACCATTAATGACAACTCTCTGTACTCTATTTTGAAGCCAATGTTCTACCCAAGAACAAGAATTTTCATTTAGACTGATTTCTTTAAATTTGAACACTAACCTGTTGTGTGGAACCATATTAAACGCCTTGGTAAAATCCAAGTATATCACATCCATTGCAACACCCTGATGAAGAAGAAAGTAAAAGAATACTTTTACTTTCTTCTTCACAGAATGCAATCAGGTTAGATTGACATGACCTATGTTTCATAAAACCATGCTGATTTTTGTTGACAACAATGTTCTTCTCAATGAATTCGTGCATATTGTCCCTAAATAAGCTTTCAAATACTTTCCCAGACACAGAAGTTAAGCTTGCAGGTCTATAATTGCCACCCAAACTCATCCTATTTCTGTTCAACTTTTCACATTGGCTTGGAGATAATTTGGCCAATTCATCCTCACAGAACTTCTTGATGTCATTGATATCAATTGACTGTCATAAACTACCCATTGTGGTCATGACTTTCTCTAATACTCCAAAAAACAACATTTCTCTTTGTCACGCTGTATGGGCCCCATCTGTTAAGCTTTAACTAAAGTATTGACTACATGACATTCTACTAAAAGAAATACAACATGTATAGCTTCAATTATTGCACTCATGGAATTAAAGCCACAGGCAGATTTATTGGATAAAAAAAAAAGATTAAAAATAAGATGCAGCAACGTTTCGACCTAATAAGAGGTCTTTGTCAAGCTTGATAAAGACCTCTTGGTAGGTCGAAATGTTGCTGAATCTTTTTTTATCCAATAAATCTTCCTCTGGCTTTAATTCCGTGAGTGCCTGTAGATTTTTATTGTTTTCTATGATTAACTTAGAGGTGAATATAGTTTTAAAAATAATAATAATAATAATAATATTTTTTAGAGCTGATTATCTTAAAAGCTGATATATTTTCTAGGCCCAGCCAAGTGTGTGCCTACCCTCCCTGTTTACTATTTTACCATCACTTATACAATTAGTTATTTAATTAGTTCTGCACATATATAGACATGCAGTCACATGCATACAAAGACTAACACAATTAAATACATACTAAGACACACAACAACACACACAGTCACATATACACAATAATATACACAGTCATATACAGACTGCAATATTGGTATGTTCAGTGTAGTGTTTTATCCCAGTTCTGTGCATGATTAAAGGGTGTCTCCAACCACCATGACCACTTGTGCTTAGAAGTGTATATGGTGCTAAAGTTGTGTACTGTTACAAGAACAATGCCAAAAAACATTCTACAAAACATTATTTAGATGGTATACAACACTGGTTTAGCAATGTCACTTGAAACTAAGTCCCACTGATACCTGTTGGCACCTCTGCGGGGATAAGGTAAGCTATATACATGTGGTGGCAATGCCCACGTGTGGGGTAATTCTAGAGAAGAGTGGTAGACCAAAGACGAATGGAGCTCGACCCATAGGGGTGCCTTCTTTCCAGACCCACCGACAGCCTTAATAGGCATGATCAAAAATTATTAAATATGATCTACCAAGCAGCATGAAGAGCAATGGCACAATTCCACAATACCACCGATACTTTTACCAAAGTATGGGAGCTATGGGAACAGTATGAGGAATAAATTATTATACACATTGGATGTGACAGTGAACCTCTTTTTTCCACCCACCCACCCACCCCAATCCCCATAACATCCACCCCAGTTTCACCTGAACAAAGAGTGGGGACCCAACCCCTCCGGTATCGCAGAGCCAGTTTTCTTTTTCTATTAATACGAAAAACTTTGACATACTGGGAACAAGCCAATCACTATTGTATAATGCATAATGCACATTTTATCTACATATTTTTCCTTTCTGTATCATATATACAACGTTGTATATACAGCAATGTGGCTTTTGCACAAATCTTATAATGTTGATGTGTCACAGTGAGTCTCTGTAATTGAAAAAATAGTTTTTTATTTTTTTTAAAACAACTGTATTCTGCTAAAAAAAATAAAAAAATAAAAAAGCACTCCCAAGCACAAGTGATTTTGGCAACCTAGAATTCAGTTCTGGCCTGAATTCAGTTCAGTTCTAATCTCATTTCTGTGCAAAAACTATGTCTGACATCATCAGATGCAATCAGATTCTCCCTTGCATGCAGAGCCTGCTAGGAGAGGCATTTGCCTTCCTTTCCTCCTTCACTAAAGTGCTCCCTATCTACCTATACCCTATGTTATTGTTTTTTTTTTATTTCCCTTCCCTCCTTATTCCCTCTTGCCCTCTACTTACTGAGAGAGAGCCCATGTGCATGCGCTCTGAGTGGGTTAAATGGTCTACTTGGACATCAATGGTCTACTAGGACATCAGGCAAAAGTAAGTAACTGTCAGGATTACAGAATGATCCAGCACGTAGAATTGTGTAACACAGAGGACTGATAGGTAACGTATACCAGACCTTAGAATGGCCAGACTAACGTACCAAAGAATAGTCAGGAATAGCCGAGGTCAAGGGAAACAGAAAGAGACACAACGATAAGGAAAAGCCAGGAGTCAGGGATGCCAGAAAACAGGGAAGTCAAATACAATGCCAAAGTCAAATAACCAGAATTACCAGAATCAATAACGCGCTCTCGGAAAACCACAAGGGAAACCACGAAAGGGCACTGAGCAGGATGAGAACTGGGCCTAAATACCCCTCCTCTAGATCTGATAGGCTGTAACCTGGCCTTTGACCCCAAAGGCAGTTACCAGGTTCCCATTTGCATAATTGCTGCTCAGGATTAACCCTTCTGTGGATTTGGTGGCTGCTCGGCACAACTTTACCTGTGTGGACAGTAAATGCCATTAACCACATTTTTATAAGCGGATGAATACGTGACATTACCCCCCACATGAAAAATGCCCACCGGGCCGGCAGGACCAAGCTTGAGAGGAAATTTGGCGTGAAAAAAGCGAATCTTGCGGCCAGCATGTATATCAGATGCCAGAAACCAAGAACGATCGGCTGGTCCATAACCTTTCCAATCCACCAAGTACTATAAAGTGCCCCAAGAAAACCTGGAATCAATTATGGAGGAGACCTCATACTCTTCCTGTCCCGAAACAACTAAGGGAGGAGGAGGGACACTTGAGACAGTATATTTATTGCAAACGAGGTTTGAGCAAGGACACATGAAAGGTATTAGGAATTTTCAAGGAGCCTGGAAGGGCCAGAGAGTACGCAACAGGATTGATCCTACAAAGGACACGAAAAAATGTCCAAGGAACTTAGGAGCAAATTTCATGCTAGGGATTTTGAGCCTGATGTTACGAGAAGATAACCAAACCCTCTCACCCACTTGGTAAACAGGGTTGGCACCTCGACGTGTATCAGCAAAATGCCTTAAACGGTCAGCAGCAGTACCCAGAGCAAATTGAACTTTAACCCAGGTATCACGGATGGACGGTCATCCAAAGCAGGAATAGTCGTATCAGAAAAAACAGCCAGTAGGACAGTAGGATGCCAGCCATTATTAACAAAAAATGGACTATGCCCAGAGGAGTCATGGTCAGCATTGTTCCTAGCAAACTCGGCCCATGGTAATAATTTGGACCAATTGTCTTGAGTGCTATTAACGAAACAACGCAAGTATAACTCCAAAGACTGGTTAGCCCTCTCAGCTGTACCATTAGTCTGGGGGTGGTAAGAGGATGAAAAAGACAATTCAATGGGAAACTGGGATACAAACTGAGAACCTCTATCAGATACAATATTGTGAGGAATGCCATGCAGACGGACAATCTCACGTATAAAGATCAGTACCAGGTCTTGAGATGACGGTAATTTCTTGAGAGGGATAAAGTGAGCCATTTTAGAAAAACAGTCAACAACCATGAGAATAGTGGTATAACCATTAGAACTAGGAAGTTCTACAATGAAATCCATAGACAAGTGGGACCATGGGACCTCAGGAACGGAAAGAGGTTGTAACAAGCCACAAGGGAGTTTATGAGGTACTTTGGAAACCGCACAAACAGAACAAGCCTGTACATACTCCTTAACATCCTTCCTGAGGGAATCCCACCAGAATGACCTCATGATAGCAGAAGTGAATTTATTAATACCTGGGTGATCAGCAGACACATTGTCGTGAAACACCTTCATGATATTAACCCTTTTCCCCAATGGAACGAACAATTTGTCCTGAGGTTTACCGCAGGGCGCCTGAGACTAAGCCTCCATGATGGAGCCAAGCAGCGGAGAGGACAATGAAAGGATAGTGGCAGCAATGATACATTCAGGGGGAATGTATAGACTCAGTTTCAAACTGTCTGGATAAGGCGTTGGCCTTGACATTTTTAGAACCAGGTCTATAAGTAATAAGAAAATTGAAGCGAGAAAGGAACAGACAATCGTTTAGCATCTCCTATGTAAGCCAGGTTTTTGTGATCAGTCATCATCAAAAGGGGTACTTGGAACCCTCTGAAAGATGTCGCCACTCCTTGAGAGCGAGAATTCCCTATTGACAATGTCATAATTGTGCTCGGCAGGAGACAACTTTCTAGAGAAGTAACCACAAGGATGCAATGGAGTATCCTGGCTCTCCCTCTGGGAGAGAACTGCCCCTACCCATGTCTCTGATGCATCAAATTCCAGTATAAAAGGTTTACTGGTGTCAGGATGTATCAATATGTTAGCGGAGGCAAACCGCTGTTTGAGAGTTTCAAAGGCTTTTATAGCCTCCTTAGACCATATCGTACTGCTAACCGCCTTGCGTGTCATATTGGTGATGGGGGCTATTACTGAAGAAAATTCCTTTATAAACCTTCTGTAATAATTGACAAAACCAATGAACCTTTGAATGGCTTTCAACCCAGTGGGTAAAGGCCATTGTAGAACCGATTCCAGCTTTTTAGGATCCATCTGAAACCCCGAGGCAGAGATATTATATCCCAAAAACTGTACTTCAGATTGATCAAAGATGCATTTTTCTAATTTACAATAAAGTTGATTCTTTAACAAGGTCTGCAGTACTTGTCTAACGTGATCGTGGTGAGTCTGAATGTCAGGAGAATAAATAAGGATATCATCCAGATAGACCAAGACAAACGCGTAAATGTAATCCCTGAGTACATAATTTATGAAATCTTGGAAAACCGCTGGAGCATTGCACAACCCGAATGGCATCACTAGATATTCATAGAGTCCACTTCTGGTATTAAATGCAGTTTTCCACTCGTGGTTTTCCTTGATTCTCACTAAATTGTAAGAACTTCTAAGATCAAGCTTAGTAAATACTTTAGCGCCTTGGAGTCTATCAAATAATTCAGCAATAAGAGGAATGGGGTAGGCATTCTTAATGGTGATATTGTTCAATGCCCTGTAATCGATGGGCGCAACTCACCGTCCTTTTAAGATACAAAAAAGAATTATGCCCCAGCAGGCGAGGATGATTTTCGTATGTGGCCTTTATTCAATGAATCCTTAACCCCTTAAGGACCGAGGACGGTTCAGGACCGTCATCGGCATTTTTGCCTTGCCGACCGATGACGGTCCTGAACCGTCCTAACGGTCTGGGGGTACTTACCTGATCGCCGTCGTTCCCCCGGCGGCGATCAGTGTTCCTCCGGTTGTGGGGAGACTGCCTGCAGCCCAGACAGTCTCCCCACTGGCAGATTAGGACCCCTGTGGCCATGTGATCGCTTAACACAGCGATCACATGGTCACAATAGGTGTCCATGTGTCTGCCTGCAGGGGGACTGTCTGTGCTGACAGGCAGTCTCCCTGCTTGTGTAAAATCAGAAAAAAAAAATAAAGTTAGTGTTAATTAAAAAAAATAAAATAATTATATATGTGTATATATGATATATAGACATATATTATATCTATATAATATATGTCTATATATCATATATATAATGTCATACTAAGTGTATTTTTATATTAATATGTACTTATATTAATATAAAAATACACTTATAATTAAATTACACACGTATATATATAATATATATAATAACTATATATATTATATATATATATTATTATAAAATATAAATAATAAGTAATTTAAATTAAATACATTTTTTTTAAATAATAATAAAAAATTTAAAAAAAATTATATAGCTATATGAAATTTTATTCTAACTGTATTTTAAAATTAATATATATATATTTATATCAAAATACACTTAGAATGAATTTGTATATATATCTATGTATATAAAAATAAATAAAAATAATAAGAAATATACATAAGTCCATATACAAAATTACATAAATAATTATATAAATATACACGTAGACTTCAAATATATAAATATGCATATATATTTAAATTCTACGTGCGTATTTATGTAATATTTTTACATAATTCAGTAATTTTATTGATTGCAATTTGAGGGACCTGCCTGCCAACCCAGGCCGAAATTCCAGAGAATTTAATTTGCTAGCACTGTATTTTACCCTGTAACGTTCTACGACACCCTAAAACCTGTACATGGGGGGTACTGTTTTACTCGGGAGACTTCGCTGAACACAAATATTAGTGATTCACAACAGTAAAACATATCACAGCGATGATATTGTCAGTGAAAGTTACTTTTTTTTGCATTTTTCACACACAAACAGCAGTTTTACTGATGATATAATTGTTGTGATACGTTTTCCAGTTTTTAAACACTAATATTTGTGTTCAGCGATGTCTCCCGAGTAAAACAGTACCCCCCATGTACAGGTTTTATAGCATTTTTGAAAGTTACAAGGTCAAATATATGGGTCAAATATTTTTACATTGAAAATGGCCAGGTTGGTTACGTTGCCTTTGAGAGCGTATGGTAGCCCAGGAATGAGAATTACCCCATGATGGCATACCATTTGCAAAAGAAGACAACCCAAGGTATTGCAAATGGGGTATGTCCAGTCTTTTTTAGTAACCACTTGGTCACAAACACTGGCCAAAATTAGCGTTCAATTTAGTTTTTTTACTTTTTCACACACAAACAAATATGAATGCTTACTTTGGCCAGTGTTTTCGACTAAGTGGCTACTAAAAAAGACTGGACATACCCCATATTGAATACCCTGGGTTGTCTACTTTAAAAAAAATATGTACATGTGGGGTGTTATTCAGAGATTTATGACAGATAATAGTGTTACAATGTCACTATTGATAAATTTTAAAATGTATGTTTTGAAACCGCAATATCCTACTTGTACCTATAGCCCTATAACATGCAAAAAAAAGCAAAAAAGCACGTAAACACTAGGTATTTTTAAACTCAGGACAAAATTTTGAATCTATTTAGCAGTTTTTTTCATTCGCTTTTGTAGATGAGTAAAAGATTTTTCAAGTAAAAGTCAAAAAACATGTATTTTTTTCAATTTTTCATCATATTTTTTTATTTTTTTTAAATTAAAATACATGAGATTATATAAATAATGGTATGTAAAGAAAGCCCCTTTTGTCCTGAAAAAAACAATATATAATTTGTATGGGAACAGTAAATGAGAAAGCGGAAAATTACAGCCAAACACAAACACCACAAAAGTGTAAAAATATTCCTGATCGCAAATGTACAACATCGCAAAAACAGTCCAGTCCTTAAGGGGTTAATATATTCCTCCATTACTCTACTCTCCTGAGGTGACAGAGCATAGACTGCTCGCTTAGGTGGCATAGCGCCGGGTAGTAAATTAATGGAACAGTCATAAGGTCCGTGAGGAGTTAGAGTATTCGACTGAGTTTTGCTGAATACTTATTTAATGTCTTGGTACTGTATAGGGATTTCCAGGTTTTGAGGTGTACTAGTGGGTAATCCAATAGTGCCCACTCTTTTGGCAACATTCAATATACACCTTTCATAAAAATCCTTACCCCATTCTAGTATTCCTAGTATTAACTCACTGATGATCAGTATTCACGGATTGGCTTCTGATGATCTACGGGGGGTGCGGAGACTGCTTTATAATCAGCTCCTAGCTCAGTTAACTTCCAGCTCTTGACAAAGGTGTATGAAAACGCTGAAACACGCGTCGAGCATTTTGCCGATGCATTTACTTTAACTAAGCATTTCTTTTTTATTTTTACCTGGGTATGACGGATGCCCGTTTCATTATTTATTTTTTCCGACTATGCGCTTATATAAGTTTATAGGGACTTGCTAGGCTGCCTTGAAGCAGCAGTTTAGTATCTATGGCCTGCCTGTGGGCTAGATAGTAAGCCCAGGGTTTTCTAGGATATTGTCTTCTTTCCTCTCAAGTTACTAATTTCGGAGGGGGCTTTTATGGTTTAAGGTACTGCTGTTATATACCTATGTGTCTTTAAGTCTCACATTAGGGGATATATCATTATTGGATATTCCCTATAGTTTATACTGTCAAACGAGACATATAGCCTCCCAGAGAGTCTGTATAGCAGGGTCGGCTACATAGTTTAACACCCGTTTGTGCTCCTTCGTGAATTTACCTTCCACTAGTGAGCTATCTCGATATACTCCTTTGAGGCACTATTTATAATGACCACAGTTTTAACTCCAGTACTATACTGGCATTGCTACTACTGCTAGGCACCACGATCCCAGCTATATATATTACTTACGGACTTTACCATTCTAGCGCGACTTTTTTTTTTTTTTTATCTTTCATTTTTTGTACGGAGCAGTCTGTACTTATGCTCCTTTTCTCTTGTATATTGGTCCACATATTGTATGTCCCTATAGTCTAACCTTGTCCTCTTCAGAGGCCTTACTATTATTTATTTTAGTGGACTTTACATGTATGTGCACATACATTATATATATATATTTCTCTATGGGACTAAGGAGCATTTTCCCAGGTTTTTAACTCTTCACTCTTATGTGATTTTCACTAACACAGTTTCTATGGTGTTTCTATTTAGGGTAGGTTCTATACCTATTGATTATTTTTTTGCTTATTTTTAGTTTAATAAAGGTTATTACCATTTTCTTTGTTACGTTTACTTTAGGAGGTAATCTTTTAGAGTGAGATTGAATCCCATTCACTTTTGAGTGAGTAGTTTTTCTATCCCATTCTTTCAGTTGGTAGTTATTTACTTGTTGTGGGGTTAAGCCCCTGTGCTACCTCTTGTAACCTACTTTGGGGTTCTGACGTTGGCTAGTCCAACATCACCACTCCTATCTCATATTTATTATTGATTGTTTATGTACAGGCCAGGACTGGCCATCGGGCAAACCGGGCAAATGCCCGGTGGGCTGCAGCGGCCAGGGGCCGAGGCCGGCAGGGGAGGTCACAGGATCTCCCCTGCCGGTCCATGCAGGGCCGGCACTATTTGAGCGTCGGCCCCGCTGTTTTCCATGATGGGCCGTTGGGGGAGATCAAAGATCATGCATAGACATGTGGCTGGGGAGGGAGAGGAGGACCCGGCGGAGTTCTATCTTGCAGCTCCTCTAGCGAGATCCAGAGTGTTGCCATGGCAACGCCCCCGATCTTGCGAGAGTGAACTCTAGCTAGAGTTCACTCAACACTAGGACCACCAGGGATAGTGTGAGAGTGCCTGTCCCCCACCCAGGTACCACCGTGCATGTCCCCCCCCCCCTCAGTCTAAAGGTACGAAGGGGGGGGGGATACAGGGCCGGCCTTAGGGGTGTGCGAGCTGTGCGACCGCACAGGGCGCCATGGAACAGGGGGCGCCCTGTGGCCGACACAGCTCACTCATGGCCGGAGTGCAGGGGAGCTAAAAGAGGTACCTGGCTGGAGGATTAATTATTCTCCACCCGGGTCTATTTAAAAAAAACTATTACTTGGACACACACTGACAGATGCACACTCTCACTGACAGACGCAAGCACTCACTGAAAGATGCACGACTCCACTGACCGACACATACACACTGACTGACACACACTCACTGACCGACACACACTCACTGACCGACACATACACACTCACTGACCTACACACTCACTGACACACACTCACTGACCGACACATCACTGACACTCACTGACGACACATACACACTCACTGACGACACATGACTGACACATACACACTCACTGACTGACACATACACACTCACTGACTGACACATACACTCACTGACTGACACATACACTCACTGACCAACACACACATTCACTCACAGACACACACAATTACACACTTACAGACACACACAATTACACACTTACAGACACACACACACACACACACATTCACTTCAAAATAAACACTCACAGACACACACACAGACATTTCCACTAACACTCACAAACTAATATTTTTTACATTTATTTTAAATCCACCCAGCCTCCCTGGGAAAGCTGGAGTGGATTTCTTACCAGCAGTCCAGTGTGGCTGCTGGGCAGGCAGGCAGGGGGCGCACAGGCTGAGTAAGCAGCGCTTAGTGATGCCGGGAGCCGGACTGACGTCATATTCTGGCTCCCGGCTTCATTAAGCGGCGCAGAGGAAGCTGAGCAGGAAGAGCTCAGGTGAGTATGCTCCTTCGCTGCCCGCTGCCAGCCTTGGGGGGGCTCAAAAGTGGCCAGCCGGTCAGCTCTTGAGCCCCCCAGGATGCGAGGCAAGCAAGGGATCTGCCTGGGGGTTTGGAGGGATGCTTTTTTTTGCCGCCCCCTGCAAAGTGGCGCCCAAGGCAGATGCCTTGTTTGCCTCGTGATACACACGTCCCCGGTGCCTGTGTGTGTTACTGTATTCAGGCAACTTGGTGGGAGGTGGGGGGGGGCGCCGTGAAGACTTTTTGCACAGGGCGCCTAATTGCCTAAGGCCGGCCCTGGGGGGATATAATGCCTGCTTATTTTTTTTTGTTTTGTTTCTTTGTTTTTTACTCCCCCAACACACAATCCCTTCTAATAGTCACCCACAGCACCCTCACACACATCACCCACAGCACTCTCATCACCCACATCACCCTCATCACACACAGCATACCTTACACACAGCATCCATCACACATACACACTACACCCCTCACACACACCCAATGCACCCTTCACATACACACATAACCTCCCCCAACACGCTGCACCACACACACAATACTTCCAAACATAGTTATATTATATATATATATATATATATATATATATATATATATATACTACAGCACCCCTCAGACACAGGCTGCACCCCTAAACACATTACATTCCAGACACAAACTAGATCCTTCACCCAACTCTGAATCATCTACACACATACACACACTAGATCCCTATATACAATCTGAATCAGTTATATACACACACTTACTAGATCTCCTATACACATTTTGAGTCCTTCAAGCACACTCTAGACTACTATACACACACTGCACCACCTACACACACTACATTCCTAACATACACACTTTGGACCCCCTATACACACACTAGATTCCTTGTAAGCAAACACATACTACACCCCTAAACACACACTCTCTACAACCCCTACAAACACTACATCACCTATTCACACAAACAAACACACACACACACTATAGCAGGTATGCACACACTTGCTACTTGCTACATCCCCTATGCACACATTCTCTACAGCCCCTAGCCACATATGCATTACATAACAAACACAACATGACTAAAACCGACCTTATTACACAATACCACACCACAATAAGCTCACTCTACACACACACAATCCTACAAGTAGGCTCCAAACACATGCACAATACTCTTTCCTGGCCCTTTTGTCTCCTGGTATCCGTTTATAGAGACACCAGAGACAAGTTGCAAGGAAACACATTGCAAGCATGTTATTAAATTTGCTCGCACTGTGCAGAACAAATACAGGGCCTTTTTCTCATGCTAGAGCTCTTCAGCAGAGCTCTGTGCATGGTCTGCCCTGGAAGAGCATTGAACCAACATGCTCACTTTGAGAGGGGGTGTGTTTGTCATAGGTGATGACAAAACACACCCTCTCTGCCCCGCCCCCTTCTTAGTGGGCAGCTGTGATAAAAAAATGCCCAGGCCAATTTCTTCCCCAGTCTGGCCCTGTATATGTATGACTATATTTATACTTTAATCTATATTTTGGACATTGGTGATACCTGTTACGTTTGTACCTGTACAATAATGTGCTTTGTATTTTAGTTGGTTGTGCTCCTCATTCAGTACTACATGATGGAAAAAGGTACCTGCTCTGCGAGTGTGTGTGTGTGTGTGTGTGTGACTGCCTGAAACTGTGCATGCTACTGTCTGCCTGTAAGTGTGTGTGTGTGTGTGTGTGTGTGTGTGTGTGTGTGTGACTGTCTGCCTCTGACTGTGTGTAACTGACTGTAACTGTGTATGACTGTGTGTAGGAATGCCTGTAATGAATGTGTGACTGCCTGTGTGTGTGCGTAACTGTCTGCTTGTGACTGTGTGCGAGTGACTATGTGCCTGGGACTGTGTGCATGTGACTGTTTTTGACAGTATATGCGGATAACTGTGCATCTGACTGTGGGTCGCATTTATTTATATGAATTAAATACCCATCACAAATATCACACACAGTCAATACAAACATATATCACAAACAGTCAATACATCCATAACAAATATTACACACAGTGGTGGAGGCGCAGACCAGATTCCCAGCTGAACTGCCAAAGATCAGCATGCCCCACTCCCTGCAAGGTAACAACAGGGAAAGAGCAATGAATATATATTTTTTTGGTTCTTTAATAATTATTTATTTAATAAAGTCCCACTAACACTATACATGGATGAGTGGATGGGATCAGGGAGGGGTGCTATGAACATTTTTCGCACAGGGTGTCTAAGGGACTAAGGCCAGGCCTGACTAGAACACGTATGTACAAGGTTTGTCTTTCCTGTCAAATATACCAATCACACATTTTATACCATTCCAATAGTCTAATAAAAGCAAAAAAAAAACATTGAATATGAAATACAATTGCAAACATCAGAGCTACTGATGTGCAGAATGCCAGAGACCCTGTGAATTATTAAAAAGGAAAAAAAACTATTGTAAAGGTTTATTTAAGAAAAAAAAACAATCCCTTCTACTTCTGAGCTCTTAAGAGTTCATCTCTGTGATATCCACTGAAGGTTGGTTATATATCAATCCTTTCATCTACATCTCTTCTTGTGCAGATACAGCTGAATAATGTGTAATGCTGATATAAGTACCTGGGTCACAGCAACACAATTGGTACACATAATTTGTGGAACAGACTGGCTTCTCAAAGCAAGTAAACATAGATATTTCTTTTAAACAAATAGACACCTCTTGACAGCTGTTTAAGTCCTCTTGTGACCAAGATTCCATGTCTCATAGACCATGTTTTCTGTGCACTTTTTCAATGTGTTCCTTCCATTATAGTTTAATGATAACTTTATAAAAGCACCCATGCAAATTATATATTGTTTTAAAGGACAGGTAGAACATTCTTCTGATACTCCATGTGTATACCTAACACAACAGTAAGTATGAATTGCTCATAATAATGGATTCTATGCAACTAATGGAACTAAAGAAAAATAACTAAAACATATTCACGTATTAGTCTTGATTGTGAAACTGCCTTATATATCTAGGATTTCAATTCATTTTGAAAGTTATAGAGCAATGACAATATTTCAAGAAGTGAATTACAGTTTTAAAACCAATACATTTTTCTTCAGAGATTACAGTTTTAAAAGTTGAGACTTTTCAAGACAATGATTGGCTCCAAGAGCAATGACTGAGAGCCAATGAATGACTAATTGGCTGGGATGCCTCATCTACCAATTGTTTCTGTATAATTTTGTAAATCTCACTTGTTTTTAAATTCCCCCTTTCACACTATTGTAAAGAGCTGAAGAATAAGTTGGCACTATATGAATACCAATAATAATAATAATAATAATAATGTATCACTGCTAAGATAATCCAAATATAGATAACTATATACCTATACACTGATCAGCCAATACATTAAAACCACTGACAGATGAAGTGAGTGACATTAATTATAATGTTACAATGGCACCTGTCAAGGCCTGGGATATATTAGTCGGCAAGTGAACAGTCAACTCTTGATTATCATGTGTTGGGAAAAAATGGGCAAGCAAAAAGAAGTGATGTTGACAAGGGCCAAAAAGTGAAGGCTGGGTCAAAGTATCTTCAAATCAGCAAGGCTTGTGGGGTGTTTCAGTGGTTATCAAAAGTAGTGCAAGGAAGGACAACTGGTCAGATCCAATCATACAGAAGAGCTACTGTAGAATACTGAAAAACCTAATCGTGGCCATGAAAGGTGTTAGAATACACAGTGCATCACAGTTTGCTGTGCATAGGGCTGCAGAGCTTACTTCGACACTTACCACCTACCTAGAGATTGTTGCAGTCCACATACACCACTGCATGGCAATGATGTTCCCTGATGGCAGTGGCCTCTTTCAGTATGATAATGCACCCTTCCACACTGCAAAAATTGTTCCGGAATGGTTTGGGGAACATGACAGAAAGTTCAAATTCCCCAGATATCAGTCTGATTGAGTATCTGTGGGATGTGTTGGAACAACAAATCAGATCCATGGAGGCACCACCTTGCAACCTGGTGCTAATGTCTTGGTGCTATTCCACATGACACATTCAGAAGTCTTGTAGAGTCAATGCCTCTATGCAACAGAGCTGTTTTGGTAGCACAAGGGGGAGGGGGGACACATGATATTAGACAGGTGGTTTTAATGTTGTGGTTGATCAGTGTATAGGACATATATATATACACACAGTATCTCACAAAAGTGAGTACATCACTCACAAAACAGTATCTCATTCATGGCCATGGTGTTCACCAAAGCTTCACAGGTTGCCACTGGAGTCCTCTTCCACTCCATGATGACATCACAGAGCTGGTGGATGTTAGAGACCTTGCACTCCCCCACCTTCCGTTTGAGGATGCCCCACAGATGCTCAATAGGGTTTAGGTCTGGATACATGCTTGGGCAGTCCATCACCTTTACCTTTAGCTTCTTTAGCAAGGCAGTGGTCGTCTTGGAGGTGTGTTTGGGGTCGTTATCATGTTGGAATACTGCCCTGTGGCCCAGTCTCCAAAGGAGGGGATCATGCTCTGCTTCAGTATGTCACAGTACATGTTGGCATTCATGGTTCCCTCAATGAACTGTAGCTCCCCAGTGCCAGCAGCACTCATTCAGGCCCTGACCATGCAACTCCCACCACCATGCTTGACTGTAGACAAGACACACTTGTGTTTGTACTCCTCACCTGGTTGCCGCCACACACGCTTGACACCATCTGAACCAAATAAGTTTATCTTGGTCTCATCGGACCACAGGACATGGTTCCAGTAATCCATGTTATTAGTCTGCTTGTCTTCAGCAAACTGATTGCGGACTTTCTTGTGCATCATCTTTAGAAGAGGCATCCTTCTGGGATGACAGCCATGCAGACCAATTTGATGCAGTGTGTGGCATATGGTCTGACAGACTGACCCTCCCACCCATTCAACCTTTGCAGAAATGCTGGCAGCACTCATACGTCTATTTCCCAAAGACAACCTCTGTATATGACACTGAGCACATGCACTAAACTTCTTTGGTTGACCATGGCGAGGCCTGTTCTGAGTGTAACCTGTCCTGTTAAACCGCTGTATGGTCTTGCACACTGTGCTGCAGTTCAGTTTCAGGTTCTTGGCAATCTTCTTATAGCCTAGACTATCTTTATGTAGAGCAACAATTCTTTTTTTCAGATCCTCAGAGAGTTCTTTGCCATGAGGTGCAATGTTGAACTTCCAGTGACCAGTATGAGAGACTGTGAGAGCGATAACACCAAATTTAACACACCTGCCCCCCATTCACACCAGAGACCTTGTAACAATAACGAGTCACATGACACCGGGGAGGGAAAATGGCTAATTTGGCCCAATTTGGACATTTCCACTTAGGGGTGTACTCACTTTTGTTGTCAACGGTTTAGACATTAATGGCTGTGTGTTGAGTTATTTTGATGGGACAGCAAATTTACACTGTTATACAGGCTGTACTCTTACTACATTACATTGTAGCAGAGTGTCATTTCTTTAGCGTTGACACATGAAAAGATATAATAAAATATTTTAAAAAATGTGAGCGGTGTACTCACTTTTGTGAGATACTGTATATATATATATATATATCTATATATATATATATACACACACACACACCTTCCTGAAATGTGCTGTACATGCCTATACTTGAATGATAATGTGTTGTTGATACAGAGTCTATTTTTGCGATGTCTTACCTATGCAGCATATACATATATGTAGGACATGGACAGTGAAAGCATAATCCCAAACCCAAGAACCTCCAATGGGGACAAATAGAAGACCACTCAGAAAGCAAGTAATCTCTAGAGAGATTAGGTGAACTGTTGGAGAGAAGGAAAAATGAATAAAGTAAGGCAAGATGTCTTAACTTTAAATCTATAATGATATTCTAGTAAATACCAAATGCGCCTCCAAATTTAATAATTAAATATTAATACCTTGATTTAATATTTTTGGATAAACTTTTCAAATTATTTAATTATCATTCAATTTAATGATTTTTGATAAAACTTTCAAATCCTTTTTTCGAAATCCTAACCCCTTAAGGACCAGACTGTTTTGGCCATGTTTTACGTTAAGGACCAGGGCTGTTTTAACACTTTTGTGGTGTTTGTGTTTAGCTGCAATTTTCCTCTCTCTCGTTTACTGTTCCCATACAAATTATATATTGTTTTTATCAGGACAAGAACGGCTTTCTTTACATACCATTATTTGTATCATGTCATATAATTTACTTTACAAAAAAATTATAAAATATGGTGAAAAATTGAAAAAAATACATGTTTTTGGACTTTTACATGAAAAATCTTTTACTTATCTACAAAAGCTAATGAAAAAAACTTCTAAATCGATTCAAAATTTTGCCCTGAGTTTAAAAACACTCCGTGTTTACCTGCTTTTTTCAGTTATAGGGCTATAAGTACAAGTAGGAAATTGCTGTTTCAAAATATATGTTTTTTAAATTTATCAATAGTGACATTGTAACACTGTTATCTGTCATAAATCTCTGAATCACACCTCACATGCACATACAGTGGGACCTCGGTTTACAAACGCCTCGGTTAACATAATTTTTGATTTACAAATATAAATCCATTGAAAATAATGCCTCGGTTTACAATTTTTTTTCGCAATACAAAGCAAGTTTCCCCAGGATGCATTGCACCTGGGAGGTTTATAGCACCGCCCCCTGCATGCTGAAACCTGTGGATAGCACGTGGCTTCGAGTGTGGAGGTGATGGAGCGGCTTTTGCATTGAGTTTTGGAGCTATTCTGGAAATTGTTTGCAGTTGTTTTGGGACATTTTGGTGCGTTTCTCAAGCTGTGCAAAGGTAGGGATCTGACCTTTGTCGTTTGCATGCCTTTTATTGTGTGTTCTGCATTGTGGGTTGGTTTCCATGCCAGCTCATTTTTACTTTTTTCTGACCTCCAGAATGGATTAATTGGTTTTCAATGCATTTCTATGGGACACCGTGTTTCGGTTTACAAATTCTTCGCAAAAAGAAACATCCCGGAGAACGCATTAAATTCGTAAAACCGAGGTCCCACTATATTTTTTTAAAGTAGACAACCGATGGTATTCAATGGGGGATATGTCCAGTCCTTTTTAGTAGCCACTTAGTCACAAACACTGGCCAAAGTTAGCATTTATATTTTGTTTGTGTGTTAAAAATGCAAAAAACAATTATGAACGCTAACTTTGACCAGTGTTTGTGACTAAGTGGCTACTAAAAAAGACTGAACATATCTCATTTGCAACACCTTGAGTTGTCATCTTTTGCAAATGGTATGCCATCATGTGGGTAATTCTCATTCCTGGGCTACCATACGCAGGGGCGTATTAGCCGCGAGGCAAACAAGGCATTTGCCTTGGGCGGCATTTTCCAGGGGGTGGCAAAAAACGCCGCACCCAAATGCCCAGGGCAAATGCCTAGTTAGCCTCGCGGCTAACTGACATGCTGGGCACTGGGCGCTGGGCTGGGCGGGCGGCTGGCGAGGGAGCTCTTCCTCTGAGCTGTCTGCTCAGCTCCCTCGCGCGCTGCACAGTGAGGCTGGGAGCCGGAAGATGACGTCATATTCCGGCTCCCAGCCTCTCTGTGCGGCACGCGAGGGAGCTGAGCAGACCGCTCAGAGGAAGTGCTCCCTCGCCAGCCGCCCGCCCAGCCCAGCAGCCACTGGACCACCAGGGAGAGAGGGAACCCCCCCCCCAGCATTCCCAAAGGTAAGGTGGTTGGGGGGGGGTAGTGTGTGTGTGTGTGTCTGTTAGTGTGAGTGTGTCTGCCTGTGAGTGTGTGTGTGTCAGTGAGTGTGTGTCTGACTGTGTGAGTGTGTGTCTGTTAGTGTGTGTGTCTGACTGTGTTTGTCTGTTAGTGTGTATGTGTGTGTCTGACTGTGTGTCAGTGAGTGTGTGTGTCTGCTAGTGTGTGAGTGTGTTTGTCAGTGAGTGTGTGTCTGTTAGTGTGTGTGTTTCTGTTAGCGAGTGTATGTGTATCTGTCAGTGAATGTGTGTGTGTGTGTATTTAGAAGGCGGGGTGGGGGGAAGGGTTGGGGGGCACCTGAGTTTTGTCCTGCCTAGGGCAGCACAAAACCAGGATACACCACTGACCATACGCTCTCAAAGGCAGCATAACTACCTGTCAGATTTCAATGTAAAAAAAAAAAGGAAAATCAAGCCTTATATTTGAACCTGTAACTTTCAAAAAACACTATAAAACCTGTACATGGAGTTATTGTTATACTCGGGAGACTTCGCTGAACACAAATATTAGTGTTTCAAAACAGTAAAATGTATCACAACAATGATATCATCAGTGAAAATGACGTTTGTGTGTGAAAAATGCAAAAAATGTCACTTTCACTGACAATATCATCACTGTGATATGTTTTACTGTTTTGAAACACTAATATTTGTGTTCAACGAAGTCTCCCGAGTAAAACAGTCCCACCCATGTATAGGTTTTGGGTGTCCTAGAAAGTTACAGGTTTAAACACAGTGCTAGCAAATTAAATACTCTAGACTTTCAGCCTGGATTGTCAAGCAGGTCCCTCAAATTGCAATCAATAAAATTACTTAATTGTGTAAAAATATTACATAAATATGCATGTAGAATTTAAATATATATACATTTTTATATATTTGAAGTCTATGTGTATATTTATGAAATTGTTTATGTTTTTTTGTATATGGATATATATTTTGTATTATTTTGATATACATAGATATATAAATATAAGTTCATTCTACATGCATAGATATAAATATATATGTATTAATATTAAAATACAGTTAGAATAAAATTACATATATGAGCTGCTGAAACAAACATCACTCAAGGATCTGCTAATAGAGCAGGGAATACACACTAACAACAATTCCAAGGCAACTTTTATAGAACTCCTTGGTCACAATCCATCCAGGCGATTGTCCTAAAAGTGATTGCTAATGTGGATGCCATTGCTCAGGCACAGCGGGTCCATGAGCTGAAGGTGGCTGAGATCCAGCGACAAAGACCCATCATGGGGCTGAGCCAAAACCCCAGTCAGAAAAGAGGAAGGTTCCCTTAGGGCTATTTAAGACCTTCTCTAACATGAGAAATTGATGCGTACCTTGATGATTTTAAGTGACACTGCACAAGGTAGAATGGGTTCCCACCTGGATGGCAAGCTGTCAGAGAAGGCAGCCTTGATGAAGAACTGATGCATACAATACGAGGTTCTGAGAGCTCTAAAAAAATGGAAAAAGGCCACTACACACTGGGTTAATTGGTGCTAGACCACCACGGTGGAAGATGTTGTACAACTGATGCTATTGGAGCAATTCTATGCAGCAGTCTTCCCAGAGGACCAGAAATGGGTAAGAGACCAACGATCGCTCAAACTACCCAAAGCCGCCCTGGTAGCAGATGTATAGATTGATGTCCAAAAGTCATCAGTCATCCAAGCACCCCCTCCTCGCATGGCCCAGGCAGGCCCAGACTGGCCATAGGGCAAACCAGGCAAATGCCCAGAGGGCCGCGATGGCCATGGGCCAAAGCCGGCAGGAAAGATCAAGAGATCTCTCCTGCTGGCCCATGCAGGACAGCACCAGCCTCAAGATGAAGTTCTGTCCCATCATGGGCCAGAAGGGAGATCGGGCAGTGAGCCGTTCACCATCCATGCATGCCGAGCAGCTTCCTTCTCTCCCCTGAGATTATCAGGGTGTTGCTATGGTAACCCGCGGCGGCGCTCTGAAAAAACAGCACTCGTGAGAGGTAGAGAGACATGGTCTGTACCCTGCGGGGTACAGACTAAATTACCTGCCGGCTGCACCACCAGGGATCGGTGTGTGGCGTGGCCCCTCTCACTGGACCATCAGGTCTCCCCCCTGCACAGTTAAAAGGGGGAGTAAATGGGATTATTTTATTTTTTTTCACTTTGTTTTTGTTTAATTATTAAATTAATAATTTGAGGCCATATCCACTATATACACACCCCTCACACACACACAAACACACTACACACACATACACACTACACACACTGCACCCCCTGCACTGACACACAAACACACTGCACCAACACACAACACATACTCTATATCCCTATATCCACACTACACCTCCTGCACTCACACACACACAGTAAATACACTATACCCCCTAAACATACACTACACTCCCTGCACTCTCATACGTTATACCCATATAAACACACACATTACATCCCCTGCATGCAAATACACTAATTTATATCCCCTATAAATACATATTCTGCACCCCCTGTACACACTACACCACCTATGCATACATTACCACACCTATACACGTGCTCTACAGCTCCTATATGCATCACAAACTAGAGCCCCTAGATACACTCACACACACACATAGTACAGCTCCTTACATGCACACACTACATCCCCTAGGCCCACACACTCCACAGGCCCTATATAAATACACACACACACACACATACTTTACAACCCAGAAACACACACTACAGCTCCTAGCCACATGCAGTACGCCAGAAACAAACCCCTTTACACACACAATACAACACAAATAGTCTGCTCTACACATGCAACCTCCAAACATATACAACACCACAGGGAACATCCCCACACATGCACAACACAATTTAACAGCCCTGTTCCTGTTTTGATCTCTGGTATCAAACATAGTTACATAGCTGAAAAGAGACTTGCGTCAATCAAGTTCAGATTTTCTCACATATGTTTTTGCTGTTGATCCAAACGAAGGCAAAAAACCCAGTCTGAAGGGCTTCCAATTTTGCAACAAAGTAGGAAAAAATCCCTTCTTGACCCCAAAATGGCAGTCAGATATTTCCTTGGATCAAGCAGCTATTACCCCACTAATTAGAAATTATATCCCTGTATGTTATTGTGACGAATGAACCTTACCTCGTCACTGGTTCTTGGAGGAGCCTGCTGGCCCGCCTCTTACCCTGTGACTATGGCCCCTGCAATAGACCTGGCTAAAATATTTTTAAAGGCTCTGTTCATGTGAAGTATGTACTTTTGTACTCCAGACAGAGAGACCGACCGTTAGCACTAATTCTCTGGAACTGTTTTGGGCATGGGACCATGGGCACTGTCGGTCAAAAATAAGACTTCCAGGATATTCCAGGATATTCCTGAACTCCTGAACTGATCTGAGTGATTTTTGGATACATTGGTCACCCAGATCAGGGCTGTCCGGGGATGTAACATTTGTGGGGTTTTATGTATTTTTAGGGTGCTTTTGGGGTGTTTTTTAAAAAAGTATGTTTTTTCTGTGCTTGGAGATAATTGGATTAGAATTAGTACAGTTACTGATCCAATTATCTCCCTGGCTGAGGGGAGGGATTGTGTGCTTTGTGTGGGAGTGTCGTGCCTTGTAACCTTATTGTTATTGGTCTGTGAAGTTGCAAATCAGTCCCCCACAAGGTCCCTGTGGGTGTACCCCTTGCATGGGGATTGTCATATAAGGCCAAGTGTGGCTCCCATTAAAAAGAGATTTGTTTACCCCTTCATGAAGTCTTGGCTCATGTTTGCGGGATTGGAGAACTACACTCTGGGGATTGCTATAATCACAATAATCCCATGAGTTTAATCACTAACTCTTATAAGAGCTGTTCCTGCTACGCTCTCTGGACTAGGAGAGGTCTACCCACTGGAAGCTGGATCCTGGTCTTGGGTCCAAGGTGGGTGGAGGATGGCGAGACCCCAACCAAGCTGCGGCGGTTTGTGGGGTTTACGGTGATTATGGTGTTCCATTGCAGTGCTTATGGTACTCGCAAGTACTAGAAAGAAGTGTTTGATGGAGGTACCAGGCGGTCCATCACAGTTATGTTTTTTGGAAGTATTTATCCAATTGCTGTTTAAACATCTGTATGGGCTTTGATAAAACCACCTCTTCAGACAGAGAATTCCATATCCTTATAGTTCTTGTTACCCTGTAAAAAAAAAACTTTCCTTTGCCTTAGATTAAATCAGCCTTAGAAAAATCTGTTATGTAAAAAAAAACCTTTCCTTTGCCTTAGATTAAATCTCCTTTCTTCCAGCCTAAATGCGTGACCTTGTGTCCTATGTATAGCCCTGTTTATGAATAGATTTCCAGATAATGGTTTGTACTGGCCCCGAATATATTTGTATAATGTTATCATATCCACTCTGAGGCAGACTGAGCTCCCGGGTCCTCTCTCCCATCCCTGCCAGCTGTCAGCAATGTGCCTGCAGACCGGGGAGGGAGATCTCTGATCACTGATCTCCCTCCCCAGTCTGCAGGCACAAAGCAGGGCTGGCACTTGGACAATGCCAGCCCTGCATTAGCCGGCAGGGGAGAATCTCGGGGGGGGGGGGGGCAATTGCCCCGTTGCCCCCCCTGGATCCGCCAATGGTTCCAAAACAGAACCCTAAAAGACAACTCGTTGTACTCTATCCTTAAGCCAATGTTCTACCCAAGAACAAGAATATTCATCTAGACCAATTTCTTTTAATTTGAAGACTAACCTATTGTGAGAAACCGTATCAAATGCCTTGGCAAAATCCAAGTAGATCACATCCACTGCAACACCCTGATCTACTCTTCTACTTACTTCTTCGTAGAATGCAATTAGGTTAGTTTGATATGACCTATGTTTCATGAAACCATGCTGATTATTGCTAATAACAAAGTTCTTCCCAATGAATTCCTGAATATTATCCCTTAATAGCCCTTCAAATATTTTCCCAGTTACAGAAGTTAAGCTCACAGGTCTATAATTTCCAGGCATGGATTTTTAACCCTTTTTAAATATAGGAACGACACCTGCCTTCCTCCAATCCTCTGGTACAATACCTGAAACAAAATAATCTTGAAAAATTAAATACAGAGTTCCCTTTAATACTAGAACACAACACATCATCATGATCATGCAGTTCCCATTGATGCTGAATTGCACTTTAATTTCATTTACACACACTATGCCTATCAGTCATGTATAATGTATTAAAATAGAATTAATTTACTGATCTCACTGGACTCAAGATCCATCATTTTTAACTAGACATATTTCTCCTCTTCTGATTTAAACTCACCCAGAAAATCTGTATTATTAAATTCTGGCAGTGCTTCATGTTCAAATGGAATCCGCCAGTTAAAGTGTTCTATTCTGCAAACATAACACAATATTAATGACTTGGAAATATTACATTCAGAGTCTCAGAAAGAGTGTCAAACTTGTCATTCCTGCATAGTATAATGTTCAATTCAGAGGTGTCACAAGAAACTACAGGGCCCCGGTGCAAAAATTGCCCTAGGGTCCCCCGAACATCACACACACAGATATACTGATACAGACATTCTCTATCACTCATACACACAAACTTAAAAACATTTAGTGACTTACCTGGGGTCCAGTGGCTGCCTCATGCTGATGGGAGTCAGAAATGCCACTCTGACTCCCTCCTCTCCTCCTGCGCAGCGCTCTGTTGGCTGGGAGGAAGTGATGGCTTCCTTCCAGCTCTGACATCATCACTGGGAAATCTATTGCCATCGGGTGACCCCAAGAGAATGGGTCACCCAATGGGCTCCTTCAATACGGCCCGCGTTTTTTCAGCGCGGTCGGGACGGCACTAAAAAGCTGGTGGGCACCCCAGTCCCAGTGGTCGACGGGGCGGCTGGGTCCCCTGGAATGACAGGCCCAGTCACAGCTGCAACCCTTAACAAACGTGGTAGTTCAATTATTTACGGGGAATTGCTTTACTAGAACTCGTTATTTACGAAAGTGAGAATTGTTGGCAATTCAAAGGGATTTCCCAATTTTAGACCAAAATATCCAGACTGGAAGCAGAGCTGACTTTTTCCCAATTCAGCTATTTGGCCTTAAATTTGAAATTCACTTTGAATTCCCAAAAATCCTCACTTTAGTATATAACACTGTTTGTGTATTCTGTGGCCACCATGAAAGGAATTATTCATCAAATGTACTTTCTACTAGTATCTCCGAATTGTCCCAAACTGATTGCAAACCAAACAGTTCAACTTGGGGAATTCATATACAATTGTTTTCTGTGTTAGAGGCCCTAGGTATACAAAGCTAAATAATCAACAAAGTAAAATTTTAATATAAATACAAGCTAAAGAACATTGCTTAAACATAATTATGAAGATGAAGAGGTGTGTCTGGATTTGTTATCTGAGACAGTAATGCACCAGCTCCGGATTTGCTGGCATCTACCTTCATGATGAATGGTTTCGTGACATCAGGGCAGAAACATCTGTTTTTCATTTTTTATTTTTGCTGTGCATGAGATAACAAGGAGGCGTGCTATGCCACAATAGTGATAGCCAGCATATATAAAAAAGAACAGACATTTCTATGGCATATCTAAACATTGCACAATTTTAAAATTAAAATAAAGTATGAGGCAGTTCAACATGGTAAAGGATAAATAACATTACAAAAGTAACATAATGCGTTCCTACGAAACACCACATCTTCAAGAGTAAAAAACAAAACAAGATGGACTAAAGTGTGTCAGAATATGGGTAAAGTAAATCAATACATTTGCAGTAAAGCATAACTGACTACACGGGAAAGACAGAAGAGATGGAAAGCCACCAAGAAGCTCAAGATATTGGGCTGAACATGTTTGCAAAAGAAACAGAATGTGTGTGTGTCAGGTATCACCCAAGAGTGCAGGATGTAGCTGCTAGATAGTAAGTAGTCATCAGCTTTACGTATGCCCATAGTGTACTGGCAGAGTCCAAACTGGTATTGCCAATTTTGTGATTTTCCCCAGGTGCCGCATCCTTCCAGCCACGGACATTAACAGGAACTTTCATCCAATGTCCACAGACCTCTCTACCCACTTCTAGGGCGAAGCCCTGAGACACCGCACCGGGTGCTGATCAGGGCCGGACTGGGGATACAAAGCAGCCCTGGAAAAAAAATGTATGCCAGCCCCATAAGTCACTGCGCCATATATTGTCGCATGTAATATGTAAGGCTATGTCTTGCCATGACAGATGATTGCGTAATATATATTGCTTTTTCTAATATAAAATATTGGTCCTTTCAGAGCAAAACGTTTAATTATACAGTAAGCATACTCACATGCAGACACAGACAATCTCATTGACATCTCAATGACACACACAATCTCACTGATACACAGCCTCATAGACAAACAATCTCACTGATATACATCAGCTCATTGACATAAAAACACAAGCTCACTCACTAGCAGGCACACACATGCAAGCAAGCTCACTCACTAGCAGACGCACACACACAGCTTAATGTAGTGGCACTGGTGTCTATAGCATGTCCTTACAGGCTTTTCAACGTAAACACTGACTTTTCAGAGAAAAGGCAGTGTTTACATTGCTTCAAAGTGACACCGCTAGTGACAGTCACTCAGACAGTCACTAGAGGTGCTTCCTGTGTCAGTGCACCTACATTCAGGGCCTCCACACTCTGTAGGTGCTGAACGTTCCCCATAGAGATACATTGATTCAATGCATCTCTATGAGGAGATGCTGATTGGTGTAGCGTTTTGCAGCCAATCCTATGGCAAAGCATTGGATTGGCTGAGATCATCAAGCTTGATGATCTCAGCCATAGAGGCAGGCCCAGTCAAGGGGAGACCAGCACGATGCGTGGGGGGAAAAAAGTGAGCAAAAACACTATTTTTAAACACACATATACACCATGACAGACACAGAAACACACATATACCCTGACAGATACCCCATGACAGACACACACACACTGTGACAGACCATGACACAGACAGACCATGACACAGACAGACCCACACACACACCATGACACAGACAGACACACACACATATACCATGACACACACACCATGACACAGACAGACACACACCCCATGGTGGACAGACACACACCCCATGACAGACAGACAGACACACACACCATGACACAGACAAACACACCATGACGGACAGACACACACACACACACACCATGACACAGACAGACAAACACACACCGTACAGACAGACACCATGACACAGACAGACACACACACCATAGAGACAGACACCATTACACAGACAGACACACACCATGACACAGACAGACACACACACACCATGACACAGACAGACAGACACACACACACCATACAGTCAGACACCATGACACAGACAGACACACACCATGACACAGACAGACAGACACACCATGACACAGACAGACACACACACACCATACAGACAGACACCATGACACAGACAGACACACACACCATGACACAGACAGACAGACACACCATGACACAGACAGATGGACACACACACACACCATACAGAGAGACACCATGACACAGACAGACACACACACACAATGACACAGACACACACAACATTACACAGACAGACAGACACACCATGACATAGACAGACAGACACACACACACACACAATGATACAGACAGACACACACACCATGACACAGACAGACAGACACACCATGACACAGACAGACACACCATAACAGACAGACAAAGTCACACTGACACACATTACTACTACCTGCCAGGGGGTCGTGCAGTGCAGACGGCTGTCTGTGCTGGCGGCTGCTGGGGGAGGTCTGCTGGCGGCCGCTGGGGGACTTGGACTGGCGGCCGCTGGGGGAGCTGCGCTGTCTCTGCTCTCCAGCCCTCTTGCGCTGCTGAATGAGACCGGGGCCGGAATATGACATCATATTCCGGCCACGGTCTCATTAAGCTGCACGCTGGGGAGCAGAGACAGCGCAGCTCCCCCAGCGGCTGCCAGTACAAGTCCCCCAGCGGCCGCCAGCAGACCTCTCCCAGCTGCCGCCAGCAGACCTCTCCCAGCTGCCGCCAGCAGACCTCCCCCAGAGGCCGCCAGCAGACCCAGGTGTCTGCCCGGCCCCAGGTGCCGACGGCCCACTGGGAAATTTCCCGGTATCCCAGTGGGCCAGTCCGGCCCTGCCCAGTGGCTGCCAGCAGACCCAGGTGTCTGCCCGGCCCCAGGTGCCGACGGCCCACCAGGAAATTTGCCGGTATCCCGGTGGGCCAGTCCGGCCCTGGTGCTGATGCATTCCCCAAGTGCGCGGACACAGTGAGGGCACTCTGACCCTCTTGGTTCCCCATCTGGGAAGGAGTTTCCGTAGTGATGTTCTGCCTTTGCACTGTAGCTCAGGAGCAGATGAAGTGGATGACTGCTGTTGTTTCTGTAGGTTACTCCAAAATCGCTGGCAGATTGTGTTAAATGATCTCTGAAAGGCAGCTTCCCATGTGTTGGTTGAAGTCCGCTCTGCGTGGTTCACATCTCCTACACCGTCGGCCATTTTGATGGGACCTCAAGGCACTCTGTCTCGCTTGAGGTGACCTGAAACACTGCAGAGGCACTGTCAGGTGAGTATATTTTGCTTGGCGGGGACCGTGATAACCCCCACCGGCCCAGAGGGGTGGAGTACAGGGTTCTAAAGACAGGAAATCCAGCGCAATCCCAGTCGGAGAAATCAGCTGCTTTCTCCACCCTGGAGAATCACTAGGCTGCACTCGTGTCAGGCAATCCATTGGAGCACCGCTTCAAATGGGGTATTGGCAGGTTCAGCTGATAGCCCTCTTTCAGGTATGTGTTTTCTCACTGTCAAATCAGCTAAGCGGCTGAACTTAAGCTATTCAAGCAAAGTCGGGCCTAGGAGCTTGCTCAACATGTGACCGCTCCGCTCGGATGCCAGGCCCCACCCCCCTGTTTTTCATCTCCTAAAGCTCTGGTGTCTAAAAGCGAGGGTAAGCTCCCTTTTGTGTCATTCGTCTAATAGGTGCTATAATACTGGAGTTATGTATAAATATTCTATAATAGTTGGCAAATCCTACACATCGTTGGCTAGCATTGAGCGCTTGAGGAAGTGGCCAAGATCGAATTGCTTCCAACTTAGTAGGGGCCGTGCTAAATCAAGATTCAGATATCACATATCCTAGATACATAATTTTAGTCTGATCAGATAAGCATAATATATCATTAATGATATCCTGGAAAACTGCTGGGGCATTGCATAAGCCAAAATGTCTGTATTCATAATGCTGTTACGAGTAATGAAAGCAGTTTATCACTCGTCACAGACGTGAATATTTTAGAACATTTGAGTTGATCAAGCAACTCTGTGATCAAGGGAATAGGATACATATTACGTATGGTGATACAATTTAAACTCCTTTAATAAATGCAGGCTTTTAAATCACCTCCATTTTGGAAACACAGAAGACCTTCTAATGAATCCCTTGACTAATGATTCCTGTATGTATTCCTCCATCACCGGGTTTTGATATACTCTACCCCAAGGACATATAATGCCAGGCATTAGGCCTATGTCACAATCATACAAGGTGTAGTTAATGTGCCTCTTTTTTCTCAAAGATTTCACATAAGTTACTATACTAAGAAGGGATTGGGAGGGACAAAGGAGCTACCATGGGTACTGTGGCAAAAGTGACCTTGCCACTGGTACTTGGAGGGGCCTGATTGCCAGCCTCTTGTCCCAGGATTATGGCCCATGTATTAGACCTGGATTCAGGACTGGGGAAATGCTTTGTTCATGCCTTTTCCCTTCTATAGCTCAGTATATGGGACTACCGAATGTATTATACCTATGGTGTTTGTTTACCGAACAAACTGTCGAACAGCCGGACCACCCGCAAGTGGAGTGTGCAGCCTGTTAACCTCCCAGAAGCTGTGGTTAACCGCAGCTTAATTGACGAACGGCTGGGTGGTCGCTGTTCGTAGAGTTGAACACGTGGCGGCGGCCATTTTATTTAGTTGAACGAGTTCAGCAGTGTGTTGTCATCGAGTTCATGGAACTCAAATCGGACACGCGACGGCACGAACAACGCTGAAAACTTACATTCTCTAGGACTTCGACTCTTCGAAGGGAGTCAAACAGCATTTTAACACTGACTTTGTGCACGAACAGTCCCCGTTCAAATATTCTAAGTGAACTTAGTCATTGGAAATAGACCGGCTGCACAGCCTAATTCTCTGGAACTGTTTTGGGCATGAAATCATGAGTGTGGTCGGTCAAAAGGACTTCCATGAATTTCCTGAACCCCTGCTCTGATCTGGGTGATTTTTGGATATGTTGGTCACCAAGATCAGGGCTAACAGGGGACATTTATGGGGATATGTTATGTTTTGGGGTACTTTTTCACAGGTTAGCCTAGCTGACATGGGATTACGGGACAACATCATCACATTCAATGGTAGCTCCCTGATAGGCCTTAGGTGTGGGAGTTTTCCAGACAGCTAGAGCATTATTTTCCACGGTGTCCCTTTTGTCCATAATATAGACATCTCCTGTACAATTTTTTTCTGCTTCAGACAGCTTAGCTATGCCTTACTGCATAGGTTCAGGAGGAGGTAAAGCAAGGTTTCAGTACCTGGTGATTTGATAGCAAGACAAGGATATAATCTCCTTTGCCTATCTCTGTGAGAACACCTATCCCTGAGATGCTTATCTATAGAAGGGAAATGGCATGAACAAAGCATTTCCCCAGTCCTGAATCTATAGTATATGCAATAACCAATTGTATATGTAAGAGCCCGTTAGTGGCGAAACGCGTGTCGGGATAGTTGTGTAGGATTTCGGGAAGATGCTGCAGCTTAACGTTTGATTATATTTATCAGCTACCTCATTCTTTGATTTTAAATTTATTGTTAGTTTTTTTTTATATTTTTATTCTTTATCGACATAGTCTAGTATAGTCAGGGGGAATTTTAGATTTCTGGGGTGCCCTCGAAGGTACATTAGCATTAGTCTATTTAGCTATATTAGCAGCTGCAGGGGTGCCCTCAAAGGCACAATAGGTATCTATTGCTCTGCTTTCTTTTCTGTATCCTCTTTGCTAAATTGTATCTAACATTAGATACTTTTGTTTCTCCCTGCCTATTTTCCTCCAAACTTGACATATGTTCGGTAGCTATATTGTTACTATTTTTATGTGGCAATATAGACTCTACACCCTGTTCCAAATTATTATGCAAATTATATTTTTCTCATTTACCTAAATAATTGATGTAAATAACAGTCAGCATAATTCTCATGTTATCAACTATTAAGAGTACAATTCAAATTTTATTGAACAAACCTCCTAATGATAACTATTTTTTTTAAACATAAAAAACTTACAATGCACTGTTCCAAATTATTACGCACAGTAAGTTTCAAAATACTTTATAGTTTGTAAAGAACTGAAAATTGTAATTTGTTGTGTTTGCAGCACATTTACTGAAATCAAAAGCTATTTTAATCAAACTTATAACAACATTTTAACTTTTTAAACATTTTAACAGGTCACGTTACATTTTAACGTAGGACACCTTATTTGATAGCAGCTTCACAAGTCTTGCATCCATTGAACTTGTGAGTTTTTGGACAGTTTCTGCTTGAATTTGTTTGCAAGATGTCAGAATAGCCTCACAGAGCTGCTGTTTGGATGTAAACTGCCTCCCACCCTCATAGATCTTTTGCTTGAGGATGCTCCAAAGGTTCTCAATAGGATTGAGGTCAGGGGAGGATGGAGGCCACACCATGACTTTCTCTCCTTTTATCCCCATAGCAGCCATTGATGCAGAGGTATTCTTTGCAGCATGAGATGGTGCACTGTCATGCATGAAAATGATTTTACTACGGAAAGCATAGTTCTTCCTTCTGTACCAGGGAAGAAAGTGGTCAGTCAGAAACTTTTCAGAGGTCATCTTTACACCTTCGGTATCCCTAAAGGGGCCGACCAGCTCTCTTTCCATGATTCCGGCCCAAAACATGACTCCACCACCGCCTTGCTGACGTCGCAGCCTTGTTGGAACAGGGTGGCCGTCCACCAACCATCCATCTGGACCATCCAGGGTTGCATGGCACTCATCAGTGAACAGGACTGTTTGAAAATTAGTCTTCATGTATTTTTCTGCCCAATGCAGCTGTTTCTGCTTGTAAGCATTGGTTAGTGGTGGCCGAATAGAAGGTTTAGGCACAGTTGCAAGACTCTGGAAGACTCCACACCTTGATGTCCGTGGGACTCCAGAGGCACCAGCAGCTTCAAATATCTGTTTGCTGCTATGTAATGGTATTTTAGCAGCTGCTCTCTTGATCCAATGCATGGATCTGGCAGAAATCTTCCTCAATGTGCCTTTATCTGCACGAACCCGTCTGTGCTCTGAATCAGCCACAAATTTCTTAATAGTGCGATGATCACGCTTACGTTTTCGTGAAATATCTAATGTTTTCATACCTCGCCCAAGGCATTGAACTATTTCACTCTTTTCGGTAGCAGAGAGATCCTTTTTCTTCCCCAAATTGCATGAAAATGGTGCTCTGCTTAATAATGTGGAACACCCTCCTTTAGTAGTTTTTCCTTAAATTGTGCTCACCTGGCAATTTAATTATCACAGGTGTCTGAGATTGTTTTCAGTGATCAAAAGAGCCCTGAGACACAATGCCATCCATGAGTTAAACTGAAAAACTAAATATTTAATCTTTGTGACACTTAAATAGAATTTGCATAATAATTTGGAACAGGGTGTACACATTATACATATTTTTTTTAACTTTACAATAGATAGGTTCTTTATTTTTATATATTACTTTTTTGATTACTATTTTAATTAATCAATAAATGTTAAGTTTTATTTCACTTTATTTTGCTTAATATCAATGAGTTGCTTTCTTTCATGAAAAAAAAACAATCAGGTTGGAACTTTATTTAGGTCCACTTTTCTTTTTTGAGTGGTACTAATTTTTGTTCTGGTATAATCAAGGTGCCTAGGCAAGTACCTGGTAGCTATCTTGTCTAGAATGTTATTCGATAAACTCTTTTGAAAGCAGTCACACAGAAGTAATTATTCCAACCAACCACAAAGTCTGAGGTCCTGAATTCTTTAGCAGTCAGAAACCGTACAAGAACCCTATTTTATTCTCATAAGAGCCTCCCTGCAGAACTAACTTGGCCTGGTAAATCTGGCTGTGTCTGAACTCACAGCTCCAGCAACCCAGTCAGGTTCTCTGCCATGACATCCACCAGGGAGCTTCTGTGTTAGTTTCCATTTTTCTGCAAACTGACCCTTTGCCTGGATTAAGCAGCACTGAACCACCTGCAACCATTTTCCAATTTGGGTCAGCTGCATCTAATTAGCAGGATGTAAAAGCCAGCCCTGCCTGCAAGCTAGTATCTGGTCATTTTGCCTGTTTGGTGTTTCCTGACGAATCTTTGATTTGCTACTGACTGATTTCCTGGACTCTGACCTCTGCCTGCTTTACCAACTACGTTACTCCACTGCCAGCCCTGACTTCTGCTTCTCGTCTTACCCTGCCTTTGGATTACCCCTTTATCTGTACTGTGTTTTTGGATTTTGTCTCCTCCTTGTGCCATCTCCTGCAACTGGGCTCCAACTCCTGGTAAACTGTTCCATAAGTCCCCAGGTGACTGTTACATAATGACCAGATCAACTACCATGGAGCCCGCGGAGATGATGAATGTCCTGAGTACCCTCACACAGCAAGTGACCCTCCTGTCCCAAACTGTAAGTGAATTGCAGTGTGATTTTGCTGAGTTAAAGGGGAACACTCACCATGCTCCTGATCCTGATATTGCATTACCTGACAAGTTCACTGGGAAAAGGACTGAATTGCGATCATTTATCGCAGCCTGCGAACTGCTCTTCACTTTAAAACCACGCACATTCCCCAATGATTATGTGAAGGTTCGCACTACTATTGCCCTGCTGTCGGGTAAACCCCAAACCTGGGCACACCAACTCCTGCACTCAAAGAGTCCAATACTGGACTCATGGTACTCCTTTGCTGCAGCAATGCATACATTATACAATGGCACCCTGAGACCTTCTGCTGCACGCACTGCCCTCCATTCCCTCCGGCAAAGGAGAAGACCAGTGGAGGATTATACTACAGATTTCCGGGAGCTAGCTGCTGACACCGGTTATAATGAGACTGATTTAATAGAGCAATACAGATTGGGTCTGTCTGAGGCATTAAAAGATGAACTAGCCAGAGTTGGGGTACCCACTTCATTGGAAAATCTGTTCCTTCTGGTCACCCAGCTATATCGCTGGTTCAGAGAAAGAAAGCAGGAGCAATTTGAAACCAGCTTTTTGCCCCATCAACGTTCCAAACCTGCTGGTGAGACCTATACCCCTATCCCCCCCATGGACATAGAGGAACCCATGCAAATTGGAACACTGAATAAAAAAAAACATGCTCACAGTAAATTAAAAAGCCAGAAGGAGAGCCAAAAGCCTTTGCTTCTATTGCGGCAAGGGAGGCCACTATATCAGCTATTGCCAGATATGTCCTCCTCGTCCTAAACACAGCCATGTGGGGTCTCTGTGTCACCATCCAGCAAGTCCTCCATGGCAGCCTATGAAACACCTTTGTTGCTGTGGTACAACCCTGCATGCTAATGGACCAAAAAGACCACCTAACCAGACCAATGGCACCAACACAGCCCTGGCTAACCCTGCTCCTGTTCCAGAGCCTCAAAAGGAGGCTGCTGTGGCTACCTTCAAATCCTCAGCTTCTGTCTCCAGTAAAGTTTCCTGCTCTAACACAGAGGATCTGTCACCAGACTGTGTAATTGCCTCCAATCGAACCGTGGTCCGCAGGCAAGATCTAAAGGTCTTTGAGCAGGCTCTTAAGGCCAGAGCTGCATCCCCTTCTCGACTCTTTGCCTCCACTGCCTTCTGCAAAATTTTCAAACCTTCTCAGAACCTGATGATTCAGATGCCTAGATCCTGTAGTTGAAGCCCTGTCTGTTGGCGCCCAGAGGTCACCCCTTGTGGGGGGGGTAGCTCTGTCACTTCACAGCCCAAGCCGTGCAGACCGCAGACCACAAGGCATGGCCGCCCATTTAAGAGACCTGGCTGGGTTTGAACTCACAGCTCCAGCATCCCAGTCAGGTTCTCTGCCATGACATCCACCAGGGTGCTTCAGTTTCTGTTTGTACTTTTTCTGCTTCATGACCCTTTGCCTGGATTAAGCAGCACTGGTCCACCTGCAACCCTTTCCAATTAGGGTCAGCTGCATCTAACTAGCAGGCTGTAAAAGCCAGCCCTGCCTGAAAGCTAGTATCTGGTCATTTTGCCTGTTTGGTGTTTCCTGACGGATCTTTGCTACACTACTGACTGATTTCCTGGACTCTGACCTCTGCCTGCTTTACTGACTACGTTACTCCTCTGCCAGCCCTGACTTGTGCTTCTCGTCTGATCCTGCCTTTGGATTACCCCTTTATCTGTACTGTGTTTTTGGATTTTGTCTCCTCCTTGTGCCATCTCCTGCAACTGGGCTCCAACTCCTGGTAAACTGTTCCATAAGTCCCCAGGTGACTGTTACACCAAGCAAGTGCTCTGTCAGTCAGATGATTTTTTAGAACCTTATTTTTGCTCTATTCATGGGGTAAGAACGAGGTCGAGGTTAAGAAAACCACGACAAAGCATAGGATGCCCATTTTACCTTTAAGGGGTAATCTTAACAGGAGAGGTAGAAGGACTAGGCAAAGGCGCAGTCGAGCTAATATGGTTTGCAAGGTTTGAGCTAATTGATCCATGCAATGATAGAAGTTGTCAATCCTAGCACTGCAAATCGCCATTTGTTTTGTAAGGTCTGTAGATTCCATAAAGGCTCTGTTGTAATGTCAGGATTGGGGTAGGAACCAATGGACACTATAGTGTTAGGAATGCAGTTTTGTATTTCTCACACTATAGTGTTCTTTAACACATAAGGATTTTGGGAAAACCATTTAGTCTGTGAATACATATGTGTATGTTTGTCAGTTTTTGTATTGAATTTACATGTATTTTAGATGTTTAGACTAGATGCGCCCCCACAGAATTTATTCTTACCTCATGGCTCCTGTACACACACTGCATGTCATGTAGAAGACAATATAGAAAATAATAAGGCACAGGAGAAGTTGGGTGCAGACAACCTGTAATAATAAAACAGAAATAACAAAAACTAATTAGGAAGTCATTCTGAAATGTAAAAAGCAGCTGATATAAAACAATGTTACTAATAATCCAATAAAACTAATATAAACGAAAAGTACTGCCAGTGCTGAATAAATATCAATATAGACCAAACATTTGTAAAATAGGTCAATATTTGGTGCTTTTTAGACCTCTCCCTATAACTCCCTTTATCTTTATACACTGCTCAAAAAAATAAAAGGAACACTTAAACAACACAATGTAACTCCAAGTCAATCACACTTCTGTGAAATCAAACTGTCCACTTAGGAAGCAACACTGAGTGACAATCAATTTCACATGCTGTTGTGCAAATGGGATAGACAACAGGTGGAAACTAGAAAAGTTAAAATTTCTGGGGAAATTGTGTGAAGTGTTCTTGCCTCCACCAGTAGTCTACAACTGGAGTGGGCGGAGTAACTGTTATTATTTATATAGCACATTTAATTGCAACGATGTTGCACAGTTACATTAAACCATACATTTATAAAAACATTAGCAGGTGTTCAAAAGGCCCTGTCTATGACATCACTTGCTGCTGCAGCCTGACACAGGTCAGAGTATTTTGGCAGTTGCCATCTTCAAACGATCGTATTTTAAAAACTATAAATCCTACAGCGAAGAACTTTATATTGTGGGAATCATTAAGAATGAAGGCACAGTCGCAGTTTAGAAATTGCCCTTCAAGTTTGAGCTGGCTTGAGTGAAGTTTCAATGAATGTCAATGGAAGGCGTGAGTTGCAAACAAATGGTCATATTGTGAAATCTATCAGGACTATGGCTTAGCCGTGGACATTTCTAGTGGCAGCATGGATAGCTGAACGTTTTGATATAAGATTTGTGTAGGTGGGCCTGAAAATAAGGGAGTGGTGGCAGTTTAGAAATCATGTCCTGATTTTTCAGCTTTTGCCAGCTCCCACTCTAGCTTTGCTATTCATTCCTATGGGACAAATCTCGCCACAAGATATTCCGTGAACCATTCGGCGAAACGTTCCACAAAGTAATAGCAATCCGATCGGGAACAATCTGCACGTTTTGGTTTATGTAGTGTAAAAACTGTGGGAGGAGTTAGGGTGGCAAATTTGGCTATAATAAGAATAAGAATAATGATAATATATATGTGAGATAACAATAAGTGGTCTTGCTATGCAAGAACACTTAATAATATATATGTGAGATAACATTAAGTGGTCTTGCTATGCAAGAACACATAAATTATTATTAAGTGTTCTTGCATAGCAAGACCACTTAATGTTATCTCACATATAAATTATTATTAAATGTGAGATAACATTAAGTGGTCTTGCTATGCAAGAACACTTAATTATAGGCAATTAGCAAGACACCCCCCGTAAAGGAGTGGTTCTGCAGGTGGTGACCACAGACCACTTCTCAGTTCCTGGCTGATGTTTTGGTCACTTTTGAATGCTGGCGGTGCTTTCACTCTAGTGGTAGCATGAAACGGAGTCTACAACCCACACAAGTGGCTCAGGTAGTGCAGTTCATCCAGGATGGCACATCAATACGAGCTGTGGCAAGGTTTGCTGTGTCTGTCAGCGTACTGTCCAGAGCATGGAGGCTCTACCAGGAGACTCGCCAGTACATCAGGAGATGTGGAGGAGGTTGTAGGAGGGCAACAACCCAGCAGCAGGACCGCTACTTCCGCCTTTGTGCAAGAAGGAACAGGAGGAGCACTGCCAGAGCCCTGCAAAATGACCTCCAGCAAGCCACAAATGTGCATGTGTCTGCTCAAACGGTCAGAAACAGACTCCATGGGGGTAGTATGAGGGCCTGATGTCCACAGGTGGGGGTTGTGCTTACAGCCCAACACCGTGCAGGACGTTTGGCATTTGCTAGAGAACACCAAGATTGGCAAATTCACCACTGGCGCCCTGTGCTCTTCACAGATGAAAGCAGGTTTACACTGAGCAAACGTGACAGTCTGGAGAAACCGTGGAGAACGTTCTGCTGCCTGCAACATCCTCCAGCATGACCGGTTTGGCAGTGGGTCAGTAATGGTGTGGGGTAACATTTCTTTGTGGGGCCACACAGCCCTCCATGTGCTCGCCAGAGGTAGCCTGACTGCCATTAGGTACCGAGATGAGATCCTCAGACCCCTTGTGAGACCATATGCTGGTGTGGTTGGCCCTGGGTTCCTCCTAATGCAAGACAATGCTAGACCTCATGTGGCTGGAGTGTGTCAGCAGTTCCTGCAAGATGAAGGCATTGATGCTATGGACTGGCCCGCCCATTCCCCAGACCTGAGTCCAATTGAGCACATCTGGGACATCATGTCTCGCTCCATCCACCAATGTCATGTTGCACCACAGACTGTCCAGGAGTTGGCAGATGCTTTAGTCCAGGTCTGGGAGGAGATCCCTCAGGAGACCATCCGCCACCTCATCAGGAGCATGCACAGGCATTGTAGGAAGGTCATACAGGCACGTGGAGGCCACACACACT
Source organism: Pelobates cultripes (assembly GCA_933207985.1). Classification (NCBI taxonomy): domain Eukaryota; kingdom Metazoa; phylum Chordata; class Amphibia; order Anura; family Pelobatidae; genus Pelobates; species Pelobates cultripes. Next base: position 173,866,155 of record OW240912.1, on the reverse strand, counting down.
ACTGAGCCTCATTTTGACTTGTTTTAAGGACATTACATCAAAGTTGGATCAGCCTGTAGTGTGTTTTTCCACTTTAATTTTGAGTGTGACTCCAAATCCAGACCTCCATGGGTTGAAAAATTTGATTTCCATTTTTAAATTTTTGTGTGATTTTGTTGTCAGCACATTCAACTATGTAAAGAACAAAGTATTTCAGAAGAATATTTAATTCATTCAGATCTAGGATGTGTTATTTTTGTGTTCCCTTTATTTTTTTGAGCAGTGTATATAACCTTTCACTATAACTCCTGCTTTCTATAGATATAACCTCTCTATATCTCTCTCACCCACCCTTATAATCACGGTCTATGAATCCTTTTCTCTTTCATATATTTTTTTTTTAGAGAGAGAGAGGCAGATAGGCCTATAACATTTAACCCCAGGGGGCGTATGTGTAGTATGTGTTGTAGGCAACACAAACCAAAGTTTAGTTATTGGCCCCTGGGGTGGAGCATTTGGAGAGCAGGGTGGGCCAATGCTCCACTCCGCAGTTTGCATACAACTGGGAGAAATAAGTTCCAGGCCAGAGTTTTGATCTGTCTCCAACCCACTGCTCAGCTGCAGATAATGAGCTGCAGCAGTGGGAATAAACCCCTTCCTGCTAGGCAGGTAAAGGGGGGGATTGCTGGCTTCCTCCCTAGAAGCAGGTAGGAGAGACGCTGTTCTCTCCTGTGAGAGAGTTATGACTGGCTTGGAGCACTGAGTGTGCAAAAGGGAAAGCAGTTAAGGCTGGCTTGGAGCACTGGGAGTGCAGAAAGGAAAGCAGCAGGCTAGCTGAGAGCACTGGAGTGCGAAAAGAGAGAGAATTTTTGTTTCTTTTTAGAAGGAATGGAAGCCACATGCTAACTGAGTGTGGGGTGCAGAGATCTGACATAGGCACTAAGTTGGTGAAACCAATTTTTGTTCTGTTATAGTTTAACCCCTTAAGGACCAAACTTCTGGAATAAAAGGGAATCATGACATGTCACACATGTCATGTGTCCTTAAGGGGTTAAACCCTTGAGAGATAGGGAATTTGATGTAAGTTAGTGCTCAGACCAAGCTAGGTTTTTGTTTATAGGGATTTGTGTTATTGTTGTGTTTTTTTTTCTTTTCATTTGCTGCTGTATCTGTGGTGGAGTTTAAAGGACCACTCTAGGCACCCAGACCACTTCAGCTTAATGAAGTGCTCTGGGTGCCAGGGCCTTCTAGGGTTAACCCATTGTTTTATAAACATAGCAGTTTCAGAGAAACTGCTATGTTTATCAATGGGTTAAGCCTTCCCCCAAAGCCTCTAGCGGCTGTCTAATTGACAGCCGCTAGAGGCGCTTGCGTGATTCTCACTGTGAAAATCACAGTGAGAGCACGCAAGCGTCCATAGGAAAGCATTATGAATGCTTTCCTATCCGACCGGCTGAATGCGCGCGAGGAGGAGAGGAGGCAGAGAGCTCCCCACCCAGCGGAAAAAGGTAAGGTGTGTGTGTGTGTGTGTGGTTTGTTTTTTTTGTTTTTTTTTTTTGTTTGTTTTTTTTCCTTCCAGAACTGGGCGGGAGGGGGACCCTGAGGGTGGGGGCACCCTCAGGGCACTATAGTGCCAGGAAAACGAGTGTTTTCCTGGAACTTTAGTGGTCCTTTAACAATAAAGTGCCTGGAATTAAGTTGCCTTAAAAGACTGTGCATGTTTGTGCCCAAGAGGACCGTGCTATCTGCAGACAATAGGACTCCTGTCCTATTGTGTTTTACACCCCCACCTCCTATAGAATGTAAGCTTGTATGAGCAGGGTCCTCTCCAACCTATCGTTCCTGTAAGTTTTTTGTAATTGTCCTATTTATAGTTAAATCCCCCTTTCATAACATTGTAAAGCGCTACAGAATCTGTTGGTCCTATATAAATGGCAATAATAATAATAATATATATATATAATACATGCACATATAAATACACACCATTGCTGCTCTCTTCTCTCTTGTGCCTAAGGTTCTTGCTGTGACCAAGAGGATTATAGGATATACTGAAAATCAGATTATGTTATTAGCTAATAAATAGTGACAGCATGGTATAGAAACCAACTGTCACGTAAACAGACAAAATTGAGGTGCACAAAACAGATTTCAGTTTTTCCGTACACCTTTTGAAGATGTTCTGATTAATCCAAGATATGCTACATTTTCATTAAACATATATTCAAATCTCTGATTATATTTACCTTGGACATGGTAGTTATTATATCATGGTGTTGACCACATATAGTCTTGCTGTAAATACAGATGGTCCTTGTTTTCTGATTTTTATAGTGAAAAGTATGGACTGTGGTCCACAAAAAGACAATTGCAAGAAAAGTGAGTTAAATGCATTTAGTAATTGGGCTTTGCAGACATTAAAAAACATCTAAAAACTTATTCAAATTTGACAACTGCATATGTATATATGTACATTGACCAGCCACAACATTAAAACCACTTGCTTAATATTGTGTCGGTCCTCCTTGTGCTGCCAAATCAGCTCTGATGTGTCGAAGCATGTGTAACGGATCACCTGGCACCCCGACTGGGTACCTCCGTTGAAGGATGCTCATAGCGCTTCCTGAGGACTCCAAGCACTGCAGCAGTCACCACAACCACCGAACCAGAGAAGCATACGAATGCTCTCATGCATATGAATGCTGTAAACAGCTGAACAATCAGCTTACTCTCCTGGCAATCAGCATACAATCCAATTCCCTCAATAACAAGACGACACTTCGTTTTGAGGTCAAGCAGAACTGACTGTACTGGCACATACAGCCTCTTTTATTCACAATCCACAAACATAGTACTGCCCACAGGGTTTTGAAATACAACCAGTCAATCCGTACAATACACACAGACACTCCCACACAAAATCCTCCCCTCTGCCTGTGATATGATTACTGAAAACAATGGTTAATATCACAGGCAGAGAAATACAGTATTCTAAAACATATCACAGGGACCCCAAAACATGCAATAACCCCATCCTCGGAACCGGGGGATCTGGGTGAACCACATATCCAAAATTCACCCAGATCCGTTCAGTAGTTTTGAAGATACAGTTTAATGCAGATTCCACAGAACATTTACAGGCTACCGTGTTTCTCCGAAAATAAGACCGGGTCTTATATTAATTTTAGTCACAAAAAACACACTAGGGCTTATTTTCAGGGTAGGGCTTAGAGCCAGTCTGTCAGCCGGTGTCCGCGCTGTGTAACCCCCCCAGAGACCCTAACCTCCCCCTCCCTGTAATATTCTCCCCTCCCTCCCTCCCTCCCTGTAATATTATCCTCCCTCCCTGTAATATTCTCCCCTCCCTCCCTGTAATACTCTCCACCTCCCTCCCAGTAATATTATCCCCCCCCTCCCTCCCTGTAATATTATCCCTCCCTGTAATATTATCCCCCCTCCCTCCAATATTATCCTCCCTCCCTCCCCTGTAATACCCCCTCCAATCTTCTCCTCACCTCCCCCTGTAGCGTGGCCGAGCTCCTCTCCGGTCCGCGACCCGGCCGGACTGACAGGAAGTGCACACCCAGTGTGCACTTCCTGTCAGCCCGGGCGGGTCGCGGACCTGAGAGGAGCTCGACCACGCTACAGGGGAGGTGAGGCAGTGCGGCAGCCGTCTGAGCGCTCTCTATAGAGCGCTCAGGCGGCTGAGGCATTTAAAGGGCCGGCCCTGCCTAGATCTTATTTTCGGGGTAGGGCTTATATTGCAGCCCACCCCGATAATCCAGCTAGGGCTTATTTTCGGGGTAGGTCTTATTTTCGGGGAAACACGGTATATGAAAAATATAGCCTGTATAATGTTTCCCCTGTTGTATAGTTTAAAACTACTGCACGATGTCTTTGTGCACCAAATACCGGCGAGATGGCACCGTGTAGAAAAATCCAAACAGTGTCTGTGAGTTAAAATGGCCGCCATCCATTGTTCTCACCATGTGCTTCATCCATTGTTCTCGCCATGTGCCTCTGATACATGAAATGGTGGCCACCCAGTAACTCCACAGTTTGTCTGGTAGTCTATCCAGCCGACCAACAGATGAAACACATGGGGAACAGTGCAACAAACGAAGGGAATCATAAAAAATATGGACAATAGTCATATTTGTGCACAATCTCCAGTTTTGTCACAGGGCACAAATAGTGTTTTCAAATGCCATATATCCCAGGGCCATAGTCAGAAGGTAGAAGGCGGGCAAGCAGCCCCCTCCAAGAACATGTGGCGAGATCTGTTCCGCCACAGCATGGCCTCCACAAGACCTCTTAACATGTCCTGTGGTGTCTGCACCAAGTCATTCGCAACAGATCATTTAAGTTCAGCAAGTTGCGAAGTAGGGCCTCCATGGATCGGATTTGTTGTTTCAGCACATCCCACAGGTTCTCAACCGGATTGAGATCTGGGAAATTTGAAGGCCAAGGCAAAACGTTAAACTCTTAGTCATGCTTCTCAAACCATTTCTGAAAAATGTTTGCAGTGTGGCAGGGTCCATTATCCTGCTGAAAGAGGTCATTGCCATCAGGGAACACAGTTGCCATGAAGGGATGTATATGGTCTACAACAATTTCTAGGTAGGTGGTACGTGTCAAAGTAACATCCACGTGAATGGCAGGACACAAGGTTTCCCAGCAGAACATTGACCAGAGCATGACACTGTACAAAAAAAACAATAGTATTGCGCTGGTGACTCAAGATCACAAAATAAAATCACAAATATTTAAAAAGCAGCACTTATATAATGTGAAAAAAGCTTCAATCACATGTATACAACAAACCCAAATAAAAAGTGCGCTGTGCCTTTAAGACTTTATATAAATACCTTTTGGTAATAGTGTAATTTTACACAAAACAATTGGTGTAACAATATATATGTACACAATAAAAAGTGAAAATATGCACTGTGTTAACACTCACTATTCTGTGCAATATTGTGCAAAAATTTTCAAGTGATAAAAAAATATTACTCTATATCACTCACTAAGGAGTCTCCCACTTTACTTGTCTCCAAGTTCCAATATGGTATCTCAAATAGAGAGAAAAACAGGGACAAGCAATAGGGCAGTATGCATGAATAAAAATAATTAAAGGGACACTATAGTCAGCAGAACAACTTATTATAATGAAGTAGGGTTGGTGAATAGATCATGCCCCTGCAGTCTCACTGCTCAATTCCCTGCAATTTAGGAGTTAAATCACTTTGTTTATACAACCCTAGTCACACCTCCCTGCATGTGACTTGCACAGCCTTCCTAAACACTTCCTGTAAAGTCATCTAATGTTCACACTTCCTTTATTTTAAATTATTTTTAACTTAGAATTTCTCATCTCCTGTTCTGTTAATAGCTTGCTACACCCAGCAGGAGCCTCTTGTATGTAATTAAAGTTCAATTTACAAAGCAGGAGATAAAAATCTTTAAAGTTAGTTGCATCAGATTGAAAATGAAACCATTTCTCTTCATGCCAGCTGTGTCAATCACAGCCAGAAGAGGTGTGGCTAGGGCTGCATAAACAGAAACAAAAATTATTATATTGAGTTATAGTGAGCGCTTCATATGTGTCAAAATCGGCACATTGCCTACTGCCTTACGTCATATAAGTACCAACCCTGACACCTAACGCAAAAAGTTAATCCACGGCATTAATTAAGTTTGTTTAATGTTAACAAGTAAGCTTGATAATTGTACAACTGCCTAATAATGCTCGCACTGCTAACTATGTTAATTTCGTTAACTGCGTACTGCGTGTCCGATTTACTGTGTTTACATTTTGCACTCAATATACAGCTTTGAGAAAAAAAAAAAAACTACAGACACCCAAACTGCTTCATTAAGCTAAAGTTGTTTTAGTGACTATAGTGTCCCTTTAAGAAAAAAAATAGATTGAAACACTTTATACAATTATAGAGAAGTAAAGTCTGCTCTAAACTTTAATGGCATCTTTTGCATAATATACAGACTTGAAACTGTGGATGAAGATAAATAATACTTTATTCACAAATGGATAAAAACAGCTTCCAGGCAGGTAAGTCCCCTTTCAGGTATTCCTAACTCTCCTCCGATGTATGTAGTATCCAGTCCCTGTGTATAATGCCATCTTCATAGGACTCAAAGGGCTGGATTCGTGTACAACTTCTTCCAGGAGGTGCGGCTTACGTCCGTCGAGCGTGATGACGTAATGATGTCATAGCATGATGACGCGTTTCGCTGAGACACTTGGCTTAATCAGATCCGCTCTTCCTTCAGCCTCAGTCTCATTTTTAAATCCCAGAAATGGGCGTAACTACCCACAAGGTCCACAAATAACACCAAATAATTGGCCAAAGTGTAAATATTAATTTTCAATGCATATACTTATGTAAGCACCCAAAAACAATCTGCACTAAATAGGGAATATTCACTAAATGTCCAAAGTCTCATCTGGAACAAAACAATGTTATGTTAAATAATAAAAAACAAAACAAAAAAAAAATAACAATGTTAAATAATAACATAGAATAATATCCACTCTTAGTCTTAGTAGTATAGTGGATATTATTCTATATTATTATTATTTTTATATCTAATGTTTACCATTGGTGGGTGGTGGTTGTATACTGAGCATATTCAGACTTTGTTTGTGGTGCTGCAAACTACACAGGACATTACCATAGCATAGTTTATCAGGAGTTTATGTTTATTTGCAATTGTGTGTAAATTTGTGTATTTCATTCACCATCTGTGTTTGAGAGTGGTTATTTAGAGTAGGATCCCCATCTAATCAATGGGTTAATCTAATCAGAGGATTTCTTCGCATTCAGAATCACTGAGTGGAGGCACTGATTAAAGATGTTCTGCTCTCCAGATTTTGGTGGAAATTCAGATTCCCTGTTAACATAAAAAGATGAATTTTGCCACTGCCCATACTTGCGCTTTCCCCAACGCAGGTAAGGAAGGGGTTACATAAGCTACAGTAGCTCTTCTGTGTCATCGGATCAGACGGGCTTCCCTCCCCACCATCCACACCCCTTTACCTGCATCAATGAGCCTTGGGCTCCCATGACCCTGATGTCAGTTCTACAGTTGTCATTCCTTCCACCACTTTTGGTAGATACTACCGGGAACAACCCACACAACTTGCAATTTTGGAGATGCGATAATCCAGTCGTCTAGTCATAACTATTTGTCCCTTGTAAAAGTCTCTCAGATCTTTTCGCTTGCCCATTTTACCTGCTTTCAACGCATTAACTTCTACAACTGACTGTTCACTTGCTCCTTAATATATCCCACCCTTGACAGGTGCCATTGTAATGATATGAGCAATGTTATTGACTTCACCTGTCAATTTTAATGTTGTTGCTTTTAAGTTTATATAAACAAAATAACAGTAGCAGTTTAACCACTTAAGGACGGCGGGCGTGCTATGCCATCCTTGGAGACCCGGCTCTAAAATATATGTATTTACCGGGTCGCCGGTGATTGTGTTCTGCTGTCGTTCCGGCCCTCCTGGGCCATGTGATCGCGAGGTTTTTGCGAGGACCTCACGATCACATAGACGGCATAGTGATACCGGAGAAACTGACGGAAGCAAAGCACAGAGGGATGGACACAGGTTTCTTCAGGAAGGAAGAGATTCTTTATTGGATCACCGATCGGGACTCAGAGGGACTAATGTCACCAAAAATACAGCAAGTTCTGAGCCCTGAACAATAGTGCAGGCTCCCTATATAGGCACATAACTCCTCCCATATTAAGCTCCACCCGCACATTCTCTTGACCAATCATTACAAATAAGAATTAACTTCCTGCTTGACCGCATGGCTTGTCCAGCACAATGGAGGAGGGGAATACTACATCCTGTATTCTTGCACATGCTCCGTACACTACTGATCGTATCTTGCCTCGTGCAACCAACTGATCGATACGTCAGCATATGCACGTACACATGCCACGTGGTAATCTCGGCCTACTAAATTTATTTTTACCGAGATTCCACCACATTCCCCCCTTTGATGCCTCTTGATATTTTACAATTACTTGAGGCATCACTTAACCTTGGTTTGCATACACCACAAGTTACCTTTGAACCAGACCAGACTTATCCTATGATGTGAATCTTCAACACTCGTCTTCCTGCATTGGTTCTCCCTGATCTAGAGCCTTATATTTATAAATTGCCATTATCTGTGCAGCAGCCTTCCTCTCTGCTATATTTTCTATCAGGCTTTGCACAGACCTAACTACTAAGGGTATAAGACACGGCAGGAGTAGACACAACATTAAAATCAGTAGGACTCCACCTACCACTGCCTTAAGCCCTCCAAACCACTCATACCAGCTACCAAACCAACTACTTGGATTGTACCCTTTCCATACCTGAGTAGGCACATGCGCTAGTTTAACCATATGGCTAGTAAGCTCAGCTATTGCTTGCCCTTCGTCATCTATTTGAAGACAGCAATTGCTCAGGTTAAACTTCCCACATACACCTCCCTCTACTGCCAAAAGATAATCCAAGGCTAATCTATTTTGGTAAACTGCTGTCCTCATCCTGGTATTATGCTTCGCTAGAAGATTGAGCGCTTGTGATGTCTCGTTAGTAATGATCTCAACCACCGCCTGTAACCTTATAATGCGGTTGAGCATATAAATAGGGGTTCTATAACCAAAGGTACCATCCTCTGCCCACGTGGCTGGCCCATAATAATCTATAATACGCTGGGGAGGCCATTCATTATCTTCCCAGGCACCTATCTCTATGGGTCCCCTTTTCTTCCTATGATTCACATCATACACTTTAACACCTAAAGTCTCACCTGTTTCAATAGGCAACAAGAAGAAGGATGGTTTTAACATACCCAACACACATGCCCCTTCCCAGTCCTGTGGTAACTCCGAATAGGCCTTCTTACCACAGATCCAGTACAAATTCGCTGGGGCTCTCCAGTTAGATGTGATGGATAGATCAAACCATACGTCCTTTAAATTGGCATATCTTGCAAACGGGTTAGATGGTTCTGAGACATTTGAAGCCGACCACCAAGTTGTATTCTTTGTATCATCATCATAAGCTTTTTGCCCTAGACAAGTTAATTCTCCTACAGAAGTATTATACATCATTCCTTTCCTCGCTATGCAAACATAACCTATGATGGAGGTCTTCAATCTCCACTCAGATTTACCTCTAACACTCATATGATAGTCGGCTTGTGTAGATATTAATTGGTCAACTGCCTCAGAACCGGACATTACCTCCTTTGCTTCCCAAGGCCATTGGTCTCCCATGTTAGTACCTCCACACACATAGCAGTTGGTAACATTAAGACTACCGGCAATACTCTCGGCTAAATCAATGAACAAGTTTTTAGCATTATGGGGGATCTTATTATCTATGCTCATCTCTTCATAAAAGGAATGGTATACTTGATGAGTTTGGGAGGTTACCGTATCAGTCTCTATCCCTATAAACAATATTGTCCCAGGGTCTAAACCCGTCCCATATATTTGAAACCCAAATAAATTACCATATTTATCTAAGAACTTGTCAGGGTTATTTATAAGTATATGGATTGGATTGCATTCCATAGACTTACAATATGGATTAGTAGGCAACTTAGTCACAATCATGTCCTTGTCTGCTGTCTGTCCCCAAGTCGCCCACCCCACACAAGACCAATATGGGCAGAAGTTATAATCTCTATTTGGGCATCTTGGACTTACATATTTATTTTTACTACTGGGACAAATATATTTATCGTTAGACCCATACGTCCTCTCCCATCTAAGATCCCCACATACATTCCACGGCTTTCTACCACTTGATATTGCTTTACACGCATCAAATAGCAGAGCACCTGAAGAATATACGGATTCTAATACCGTCTTATTAATTAGGGTCCCCTGAGGATCTCCATTTCTGAGAGTCAACCAAATTGTACGGGGTTGATACTCAGGACTGAAGCACTTAGGTTCTCCTACTCCTAAATGACACACACTATATTCTATATTTAAGTATCTACATCTTGATACATCTCCTTTACACTCATATTGCGAATGCCAAATTAGGGTCTGGGATATATGGTTACCTGTTCTTGTAGTCTTAATGCATACCTCACAGCTAGGAGTGTTGGTACCTCTACCTTCCTGAATATAAAAATACACATAAATAAACATTATTAAAAATACATCTTTCGTCGTCATCCTCAGTCTTCGTCCGTGCGAAGGCACCTCAGCTTCCAGGATGTAAGGACTGCAGGGAATGGAGTTCTGCTCGTCTTCACAGGGGTCCCCTCAAGACTTTCCCTGACTTATACACTCGTTGGTGAGTGGACAGGCTTTATTATGGCCTTCTCACTCACTTACCAAGTCTCTGAAACAATAAAATTTGTAATCTACAAGGTTCCTCGTCACTCCGACTGAGTCGTGCGTTTTAACCGGATCTTGCAGGGATTCTCTGGATTTGCTGTAACTTGCCAGGAATCGGCTGCTGCTGGTTTAACCCTGGAGTGATGTATCCACGGAGCCACTTCGGCTACTTTTATCGCTGTAGGGGTAGACAGAAGAACAACATAAGGACCTCTCCACTTGGGCCCTAACGGCACATTATTCCACTCTTTAATCCACACTTGGTCGCCTGGGTGGTAACTATGAATTGGGGGATAAATATTCACAGGTAATCTATCTTGTACCCATTTCTGTACCTCCTCCATAGTCTTACCCAACTCTACAACCTGCTGCCGGGTAATTCCTTCTCCCAACTGACTCAAATCCCCCCTTAAGTTACCAAGCACGGGAGGTGGTCGCCCGTACATGATTTCAAAAGGAGAGAGGCCCATCCTTCTGGTAGGTGTACTACGGATTCGCAATAGAGCTATGGGCAAGAGAACGTTCCACTTAAGTTGGGTTTCCTGACACATTTTAGCCAACTGATTCTTAATAGTTCTATTCATTCTCTCTACCTTACCAGAACTCTGGGGTCTATATGCCGTATGAAGCCTCCACTTTATACCAAGCATATGAGTCAATTGTTGTAGGCACTGATGAACAAAAGCTGGACCATTGTCCGATCCTATAGAGCAGGGTAGTCCATATCGGGGTATTATTTCTCGTAGCAGGAATCTCACGACTTCTCCTGCTTTCTCTGTACGAGTAGGACATGCTTCTACCCAGCCTGAATAGGTGCACACCACTACCAGCAGGTAGCGATGTCCACCCGATTTAGGCATCACTGTATAGTCAATTTGTAAATCGGACATGGGAAGTCCCCCCATAAACTGGACTCCTGGTGGCTTTACTGGTCCTTGTCTTGCATTATTTTTAGCACACGTTACACATCTACGTACAATGGCCTGAGTCAAGTTGGACAATCTTGGTATGTAGAAATGTTTTCTGAGAGATTCTTCTGTACTGTCTCTCCCAGAATGTGTCCCGTTATGATAGTTTTGGACAATTTCTACCGCTAGTGATGCTGGAATAACTATTCTTCCATCTTCTAACTGATACCATTTGTTCTCCAAATACTTTCCAGGTTCAGTCCTTAACCACTCCTCTTCTTGAGCTGTATAAATTGGAGTCCATTGAGACAGTGGAGTTGGTATAAGAGCAGCTATATGCCCCACATATTCCTGTCTTCCTGATTCAGCAGCACGCTTAGCTGCACTATCTGCCATCCGATTCCCTTTGGTTACATCACCATCTCCTCTCAGATGCGCCCGACAATGTATAATACCGACTTCTTTCGGCTCCCACACTGCTTCCAATAGTTGTAGGATCTCAGCTGCGTATTTGATTTCTTTGCCTTCTGAATTCAATAGTCCTCTTTCTTTATACAAAGCTCCGTGGGCATGAGTGGTTAAAAACGCATACTTGGAGTCCGTGTAGATGTTCACTCTTAAACCTTCAGCCAATTGTAATGCTCGTGTCAGTGCGTAGCTGGGAATCCATATCCTACAGAAGCCTGCTGCCCCCAAGAATTCTCGCACTTGTCTTCTATTCCTGGGTATCGGTATTTGGCACACATCTTCTTTTCTCTCTGGCCCCATAATTCTTTGACCTTCAGAGATATGGAATCCCAGATATTTGACAGTTGGCAAACACAACTGAGCCTTCCTTCTTGACACCTTGTATCCTGCCTTCCAGAGAATGTGTAGTAGATCGTGCGTTGCTTGCTGACATACTTCCTTTGTAACTGCTGCTATCAACAAGTCATCTACATATTGTAATAATACACACTCTCCTGGGATAGACTCGAAATCTAGTAGATCTTGACTTAGAGCTGAACCAAATAGGGTAGGTGAATTTTTAAACCCCTGGGGCAATCTTGTCCAGGTCATTTGGCGTTTCGAGCCCGTTACAGCATTTTCCCATTGGAAAGCGAAGATACATTGGCTTTCTGCGGCAATTCGGAGGCAAAAGAAGGCATCTTTGAGATCTAAGACTGTAAAGTAAGTAGCCCCGCCCGGAATTAAAGCAAGCAGGTTATATGGATTGGGCACGACTGGATGTATACTAACAACCGCATCATTGACTGCTCTCAAGTCCTGCACAGGTCGATACTCATCTGTACCGGGCTTTTGAACAGGCAGCAATGGGGTGTTCCAGGGGGAAGTACAGAATTTTAGGATACCATACCGTATGAACTTATCCAGATAAGATTGGATGTTCTTCTTAGCCTTCTGCGGAATATGATATTGTCTCAGGCTTACTGGATAAACCCCAAGTTTTAGTTCGATTTTAATAGGTGGAATATTGCGGGCCAGTCCTGGTGGGTTGTTCTCTGCCCAAACTCCTGGTATGTTAAATAAGGATTCATCACTCCTCGGGTTTTGGCTAGTCAACACTGTATAAAGTCGCCACTCTTCTTCCTTTGGTACGGACAATGTCATAATACCTGAGGGTCCATTAAACTTTAAGGATGTTGTTCCATTTGGTAGGAACGTAATCTGCGCTTGTAATTTGGATAGCATATCACGTCCCAGCAATTGGACTGGACACTCAGGCATATAAAGGAATTGATGTTTTACTACTTGGCACTTCTTCCAGTTGCTCCTATTACAGTAATAGTTCTTCCAGATGGAGGAGCAACTTGATTAGTCACCACCGAATGTTCAGCACCAGTGTCGATCATAAACGCACTCCTTTTTCCCCCTATTGATACATCGACCATAGGCTCCGCTCGACCAAGGGGGATGGAGCCCGGTCGGTATCAATAGTCCTCCATGACCGTGTCAGCCAATCCCACAAAGTCCCTACCTTCTCTATCGCGGGACCTTTGCGCTGCTGGATAGTACCTATCTTCCCTTACACTTCCTCTGTTCCCATTACTCCCTCTATTACCATTACTCCCTCCGGGGCCTCCTCTACCTCTCGCTCTGCCTCTAAAGTTTCCGTAACCTGCCCTGGGTAAGTCTCTCTCATACTGCTCTCTTTGCGGACACTCGTTCCTCCAATGCCCTTCTTCCTTACAGTACGCGCACTGATTCCTACTCAAAGGCTCCCTATTCCATCTACCATCGCCTCTATCTGGGCCCCGTCTATCTACGCCTGCGATCGCTACCGCTAGCATATCTGCCTTTCTACGCATCTTGCGCTCTTCCTCTTTCTTACTTTCTGTTTCCCTATTCATATATACTTTGTTCGCTACCTCCATTAGTTGAGTGATAGACATACCTGCAAACCCTTCTAATTTCTGTAGCTTGCGCTTAATATCTCCGTAAGCTTGGCTGACAAAGGCGGAGTTTACCATTCGGGAATTATCAGCGTCTTCCGGATTAAAGGGGGTATACAAGCGGTATGCCTCCAATAATCGGTCATAAAAGACACTGGGCGCTTCATCACTTTTCTGAATCACCTCAACTGTCTTCGACATGTTAATAGCTTTCTTCCCTCCGGCTTTCATGCCAGCAATTATAGCATCTCTATAGGCTTTAAGTTGAGCCATATCTGCGCCATTTACATTCCAGTCAGGATCGGTGTTAGGGTAATGTGTTGCGGCCCATGCTGCCGGATTGGCTTGATTTAAAGCACGGGCTCTCTCCTCTAGCGCCTTAATGGCCGCTTGGTTAATCCTTGTCCTTTCCTCATTATTGAACAATGTCATTAATAACTGCTGGCAATCAGCCCATGTCGGGTTATGTGTCTGAACTATCGAGGTGAACAGATCGGTCATAGCTTGTGGTTTCTCAGTGTACGAGGAATTGTGGGTCTTCCAATTCAAGAGATCGGTAGTCGTGAACGGGACATATACGAAGACTGGGTCAGCATGTGCCATTTGACCTGCGGCATCGATATAGGCTGACCCAGGATTCAGACGAAGAGGCATCTGATAATGTTTTAATTGTTGGGTACCGGTCAGTTGTCGGGTTAGTATGGGGCTACGTGGAGGGGCGTCAGTTAAAGGTTCCGGTCGAGAGGTAATAGGGCATGAGGATGTGGGAACTTGATTTTGGGAAAAGTTAGTGAATAGTATACTCCGAGCCGAGCTAGAAGAAGCTTGACCGGAAGTTTGAAGTGGCGCCAAATCAGGATATTCAAATCTAATGGGGGTTGGTCCTGGTTCCGGAAGGGGAGTTTTAATACGAGGGGGGGTGGATTCTGTACTGGAGGAGGAAGCGGAAGTGGATGGGGGCAATAGGGGAAGGGGTGCAGAGCTTCCTGCATTCGCGTCACTTCCTCTTAAAGGAAAGTAAGGGGCGGCAAAGGGATCTCGGACTCAGGGGGCGTGTCCAAAATGGGCCTAACACCAGTCCTAGTGGACAAACAAGTCCTGGCCACCATGAGGCGACATTGCTCCTCGTGGCATATCCGGATCCATTTTGGCGAGTCGTTTACGGCCTGCCCCCAACAATCAATGTATGGAAACTGTCCGTAAAGTTCAGGCCTACCTGACACAGCCACGTGTACACGCTGTACCAGGGTTGGATCCAAACTGCCACGCGGCGGCCATGCCGCAACCAAAATAGGCCACTCCCTAGTGCACAAAGTGACCAAACGTACAGGAGACATTTTAACCCCAAAATCACATGTTTTGAATCCCTTTTTAAAATTCTTTACCATACAACCTAAGGGATCCGAAATCGTTGACTCTGACGCGCCCATACTTATCAATGGAACGTCGTTGACAACGAATACTATGCACGCGTTCTTATTCAACAGTCACACCCGTTTCCTCTGGCAACAGCACCACGTGGTACAGTTACCGAGTGAAACGTACACAATAACACAATAATCACTCAGGGAATTCCCGTACACACACAGCTGTTACACCAGTCACTAAATAATCAATATTATGCCCTTTGGCGAAACTATACAGTCACCCACGCTATAATTCTCTATATATGAATTACCCGTCTATAACACACCCCAGTAACATCGTCTTTTACTAGTATCGGTTACAGTACGGTTAGCATAGGTCAAAGCACAATTTAAGGTCACAATACAATTATTAGTGGTTACGGTGTTAAACATGCAATAGACGACAATGATTAGTACTTATATACAGTGTCAGTAAATATACAGGGTTATGGTACCGTGCACTATGATACAGCAACACACTATTAACACTCTCGCTAGACGGCTGAGCTCGCGCTATCTAACAAGATATACACTTTACTAACAATCTTTAACACATTTACAATCCCAACTAAACTATTGGCCAGTACCTTGAATGGACTACCTAAAACTATATACACCCGTTTTGGTTAGCCACACTGCCCAAACACCACATATAGCGAACTAGAGGGCGAAATTTACAAAATTGCCCTTCTAGTCTATTTACTCTATCAAAAGTCTAGTGGGCTCCAAATTTACACGCCTTCCCACTTAGCCAAGATAGGTTGAGAGCTAGCGAACCGAATTTACACAGGCGCCGCTTAGTCTCCCGGTCCCTCCGACCTAGCGAACGTAATATACA
Source organism: Pelobates cultripes (assembly GCA_933207985.1). Lineage (NCBI taxonomy): Eukaryota > Metazoa > Chordata > Amphibia > Anura > Pelobatidae > Pelobates > Pelobates cultripes. The sequence continues at coordinate 173,850,242 of OW240912.1, read as the reverse complement.
CCCTAGAACGCTAGTCTAGACAAGACACCGGTGTCCGGCTAGGGCTATTTACACAGGACCCCGCCTGACTAACCAGATCAAACGGTCTTACTAAAGAGCGTTCGATCGAGCGGTGCGCCTTCGCTCCTTCCCTCCGACAGAGGGGGCAGATTCCATACACAGATTTAAACCCCTTTTGGGCCTACCGCACAATCGGTATACCCCTAGTGGGTCTGCCGTCTAAAACAGCAGTTGTCTTACCTCCTCGTTCCTGAACCTGAGTTCACACTCATCGACGGGGACACCCCAGCACTTCTTACGTAGAGGCCGATGATCTCCTGGACAACAGACCAGTGGCGCCGAGACGAAGGGAGGTCCACGCAGAAGTTCAGGGGTGCAGCCGTAGAGAACGTGGGCAAAGATAGACCGTCTCACGCCTCTGCCTCTCAGCTACCGTTGAACGATGAGCTTCCCGGCCAATGCACCAAATGATACCGGAGAAACTGACGGAAGCAAAGCACAGAGGGATGGACACAGGTTTCTTCAGGAAGGAAGAGATTCTTTATTGGATCACCGATCGGGACTCAGAGGGACTAATGTCACCAAAAATACAGCAAGTTCTGAGCCCTGAACAATAGTGCAGGCTCCCTATATAGGCACATAACTCCTCCCATATTAAGCTCCACCCGCACATTCTCTTGACCAATCATTACAAATAAGAATTAACTTCCTGCTTGACCGCATGGCTTGTCCAGCACAATGGAGGAGGGGAATACTACATCCTGTATTCTTGCACATGCTCCGTACACTACTGATCGTATCTTGCCTCGTGCAACCAACTGATCGATACGTCAGCATATGCACGTACACATGCCACGTGGTAATCTCGGCCTACTAAATTTATTTTTACCGAGATTCCACCACAATAGCTGTCCATAGCACTGCCAGCAGGGGGAGTGCCTGTAATTGCAGGTACTCCCTCTGCTGCCGGTAAAATTTAAAAAAAAAAAAAGGTTAAAACAGTTTAAAATTAAATTAGATATACTTAGATCATATATATATATATATATATATATATATATTTATTATATATATATTGTGTGTGTGTGTATGTATGTATGTATGTGTATATATATCTCAAAATACACGTAGAATGATATTGGTTAAATATATATATAATTAGAATTAAATATATATATTTATATATAATGTGTAAATACGTAAAAAAATGAAAATTAAAAAATACTAAATAAATAATATATTATGTGTAATTTCATTCTAACTGTATTCTGATGATATTAATATATATATATTGATATCGAAATGTGTATATGTATGTATATATGTATGTATGTATGTATATATATATATATATATATATATATATATATATATATATATATATATATATATATATATATATATATATATATATATATATATATATATACGTGGGACCTGCCTCACAACCCAGACTGAAAGTCCAGGGAAATGTAATTTTCTAGCACTGTATTTAACCCTGTAACTTTCTAAGACACCATAAAACCCTTACATGTTGGGTACTGTTTTACTCGGAAGACTTCACTTAACACACAAACATTGGCCAAAATTGGCGTTCAAATGAGTTATTTTACATTTTTCACACACAAACAAATATTAACACTAACTTTGGCCAGTGTTTGTGACCAAGTGGCTACTAAAAAAGACTGGACATAACCCATTTGCAATACCTTGGGTTGTCTACTATTGCAAAGTATGCCATCATGGGGGTAATTCTCATTCCTGGGCTACCATACGGTCTCAAAGACAACGTAACCAATCTGGCAAATTTCAATGTGAAAAAACTGAAAAATGTAACATGCTATATTTGACCCTGTAACTTCCCAAAACACCATAAAACCTGTACATAGGGGGTACTGTTTTACACATGAGACATCGCTGAATACAAATATGTGTATTTTATTGTCCTGTTTCCCCTGAATAAAATGATATATATAATAGGTGTGGGTGTATTTAATATGAAAGATATTAAACATATAGCGCAAATTCAAGGTTTTGTTTACGTTTTGTTTTGATCACAACGTGTACATTTGGCTCAGTCCTTAAGGGGTTAAATATTAACAAAAAAGTAATAATAAGAAATATGAATAAATAATACCCAAGTTCAGCGCCTACCCCTTGGGTACAACAACCCCCAGTAACTATGTATGCACTGTAAATAAATATATAATTACCTAACCACCTTGCACAGTTATTATCCTATAATATTAAAGGGATACACTTAGAACCAAAACACCTTTAGCTTAATGAATCAGTTTTAATGTATAGCCCTAGAGGTAGGGAACCTACAGCACTCCATATGTTGTGGACTAGATCTCCCATAATGCTCTTACAGCAATTATGCTGGCAAAGCATCGGGTGAGATGTAGTTCACAACATCTGTAATGCCGAAGGTTGCCTAACCCTGGTATAGATCATGACCCTGAAGTTTCACTCCTCAATGCTCTGCCATTTAGGAGTTAAATTATTTTTGTTTTTGTTTATGCACCCCTGGCCACACCTCCTCTGGCCGTGACTTACACAGCCAACGTGAAAAAAATGGTTCAATTTTCAATCAGTACACAGTGTTTACATACAATTTTTATCTTCTGCTCTGTTAATTGAAATTTAATCACACAGAGGAGGCTCCTATAGGCTTTAGCAGGCCATTATTAATAGAGAAGGGGATAAGAAATACAAAATTTAAAAGAATATGTAATAAAGGAAGTTTAAGTCTTAGATCACTCTTTACAAGAAATGTGTAGGGAGACTGTGTACATCACATACAGGGGAGGTATGACTAGTCCCGCATAAACAAAGTGAATTCACTCTAAAAAGGCAAAGAATTGAGTAGTAAGACTGCAGGGACATGATCTATACACCAAAACACTCCATTAAGCTAAAGTTGTTTTAGTGCTTATATTGTCCCCTGCTCAAGCTGCAGCTCCTACACACAGTGATTGGTGCTGGACAGCTGGCTGCACCCATTAAGGAGCAAAGGGCATGCAAGGAGACCTTTACGGGGTCTTTTCATATCCTGGGGGTCTCCCTGATACTGATAATTGCTCAGTCATGGTATTCAAATAAATTTATAAATTTATTTAATAAATTAAGGATATGTGTCTCTCTCACTTGGAGCGCTGCACATAGCTCTTCAGTTGGGGGTTGCTAATTGTGGCCCAAAATTGACAAAGGGGACACTCAGGTAGCCAAAAATGCATGGGGCTGCCTGTTTTATTAATTCTGAAGTCTGGGGGCACACTATAAGCGCACTCTGAGCGCAATCGCGAAGTCAATTTAATATTTAAAAAGATTTAAAAGGCTATGTGCACTGCTTACTTTCTGTCAGTCTGGGGTCACTAACAGTCTCTCAGTTCTTGAAAAAGATCTTGGTACCTTGGTATTAGCAGGGGTGGTATTTTTACTGCATGACGGTCTGTGTTTTAAAGCCCTGCACTGCATGAGAGCATGGACTGTCATGTGAATAATAAGTGGTCAAAAAACCCTTGTTATATCTGTGTATGTGTACAAAAACATACTTTTTAGCAGATATTTGCTGTTAAATGGCTACAGGTGAATATCCTGTAAAGTCTAATTTATGTAAATATACACTTTACTGTGACATTTTTATCTCTCTGATGTATATTATACTTAGAAGACACACATACCAAATTATAATATTGTTCTACAAATTGTATTTTTCACCTTGTATTGTGTATTTAACTACCAAAACTATACTGAAATCCTACATATATGATTTATTCTGTAAATTGAGACAAATAAATGAATTTATATTGTATTACTTTTCTTGAAGGGTTTCTCTAACCCTTTTTATGCTGTTAATTCCCTTTATAATGATGCCCTACGGGGCATTATACTGTAGGTCTTCTCCCATAAGCACTAAAATAATTGAGAAAATAAGAAAACTGGAGTGCTTTTTATATTCACATATACACCTTAATGAATAATATCAATCTTTGTATAGTGTGTTTTCTTTAACTGTTTTTTCCAAGTATACATCACTTTTAGCCCAATACCAATAAAATGTTATAAGATATTTGTATAATAACTTTTTTTTTTTTTTTTTTTTTTTCATCCAATAGTTATAGTTATTTGCCTGGTTATAATAATGTTTTCTAGAGACAGTCCAATTGTATTTCCATTTTTATGTTTGTATGAGAAAATGTCAAAATAGTGACATAGCTAAAATAGTTATAGGAAATATATGGGACTAGATATAATATTCACCATGCACCACTTTACATATACTATATACTACTTCAAATACAGCTATAATCAAAATTATTCAACCCCATTGAAAATCAGATATATTGTCAAAATTTACAGACTTTCAGCTGTTTGCAATGAACAAATCAAACAAAAGTAATTGAAATAGCACAACACAATGAATGCTTCAAGTGGTTTCCCCAAATTTAACTGAAATTGCAACTTATAATGACTTCTCAAGTCTCAAAATTATTCAACTTCATGAATAGAATCCCAAATAACACCAGAAAATTAGCAAAACAAGTCTTGTCTCAAGCACCCCTGAGGCAACTAATTAACCCCTTCAGGACGGGTGACGGACAAGGTCCGTCATCCTGGGGTACCCTTAACGACGATTAAAATTAACCTCAGATCGCCGTGATGGCAGCAATCGCGGGGTTAATCATGCTCCGGTCTGCCTTTGTATTAGAGGCAGACCGGGAGCACCCGATCTCGCTGCCCCAGCACCGGTGCTCGCTCTGACAGGCTGTCAGAGCGAGCACATGTGCTCCATATACTCACCTTCCGCCTCCCTGCATCTCCGGGTTCACTGTGAAGTGCAGGGAGACGGATCATCACTGATCTTGTCCCTGTTAGAAAAAAAAATAAAGTTAATTTAAAATCCCACCCCCCTTTAATAAAAAATTAACCCCTTCCCTGCCAATTGATCACTGACTACAGGGATCAATTGGCAGGGATTACATTTTACTGTCATCTGATTTTTTTTTTTTTTTAACCCGAGGGTTAATTTTTTTTTTAACCCTCATGGGTTAATTTTATTAATTTAAATATTTTAAAATTATATATTTAGCTAGCTGGGGTGGGTGGAAGTTAGTGGGGATTTGGTGTTAGGCTAACTAGGGGTTAACGTTAAAAAAAAGTTTTAAAATAAGCTTTAAAAGTTAAAAATTACGCTTAAAAAAAGTTTTAATAACGTTTAAGTAAAAAATAAAAAAGACACCCCTCTTTAACCAGTCCAAATAAAAATTAACCCCTTCATTGCCAGTCGATCACTGCCTACAGTGATCAAAATACAGATCACAGTATTATACTGTGATCTAATTTTTTTTAACCCCTGAGGATAAACTTTTATTTATTTTTTAACCCTTGGGGGTTCAACTGATTTAATTAATTTAAATATTTTATAATTATATATTATGCTAGCTGGGGTGGGTGGGAGTTATGGGAAAATGGGGAATTTACTGTTAGTGCTGCTTACTGCTAGTTATTATTATTATTTTATTATTTATATAGCGCCAACAAATTCCATAGCGCTGTTAGGGGTTAACGGTAAAAAAAAAAAAGCTTAGAAAAATGTTAAATCTGTAAAAAAAATAATAATAAGCAAAACAAAAGTTTAAAAACTAGTTTTAAAACGTTTAAAAAAGTAAAAAAATACATTTCAAAACGCTCATTACCACTACACCTGGAACAAACTAGAGAAGAAATGATCCCACGCTAAGGTTCAAAATATGCCTTTTGAATTACCCCAGGGTGTATTCTTTAATAAATAGTTTGCGTTTGTGGGGAAGTTTCAATAACCAACCATCTAAACTACTCCAAAATGGAACAGACACAGCGTAAAACTTCAAAGTTAAAAACTGAATGCCTGCTTCTCACATGTGCCCCTTCAACATCAACATATACCTGGCAAAGGAACATACAGAGGTATTGCTGTACTCAGATGACATAGCTGAGCAACATATGAAGTATTATACAGTCATAGCAAACATAAGGTTTGCAAAATATACCATGCAAACTCTTTGTCAAAAAGGCCAAAAAAATGCTTATTACCACTACACTTGGTACAAGCTAGCGGAAAAATGATCCCATGCTAAGGTTCAAAATATGCCTTTTGAAATACCCTGGGATGTCATCTTTAAGAAATAGTATAGCTTTATGGGGTATTTGGATTATATAGTCTGGTAAAATACTTTAAAATGGGACATGGGCACAGCGCAAAAATTTTAAGTTTGAAAAAAAGTGGAATGGCTATGTCCCAAATGTGCCCCTCCAATGTCCACATATACCTGGCAAAGGTACATATGGGGGTATTGCTGTACTCAGCCGACATAGCTGAGCAACATATGAAGTATTATACAGTTGGAGCACACATAAGGTTTGCAAAATATACTGTGAAAACTCACTTTGTGTGTCAAAAGGGCAGAAAAAAATGCTTATTACCACTACACTTGGTACAAGCTAGCGGAAAAATGATCCCACACTAAGGTTAAAAATATGCCTTTTAAAAAACCCTGGAATGTCTTCTTTAAGAAATGGTATGGCTTTATGGGGTATTTGGATTATTTAGCCTGGTAACATACTCTAAAATGGGACAAATTGGCACAGCGCAAAAATTTTAAGTTTGAAAAATGTGGAATGGCTATGTCCCAAATGTGCCCCTCCAATGTCCACATATACCTGGCAAAGGTACATACGGGGATATTGCTGTACTCAGCCGGCATAGCTGAGCAACATATGAAGTATTATACAGTCGTGGCACACATAAGGTTTGCAAAATAAACTGTGCAAACTCACTTTGTGTGTCAAAAAGGCAGAAAAATACCTTATTACCACTACACTTGGTACAAGCTAGCGGAAAAATGATCCAACGCTAAGGTTCAAAATATGCCTTTTGAAATGAGATACCCTGGAGTGTCTACTTTTACAAATGGTAGGCCTGTGGTGGAATCTCGGTAAAAATAAATTTAGTAGGCCGAGATTACCACGTGGCATGTGTACGTGCATATGCTGACGTATCGATCAGTTGGTTGCACGAGGCAAGATACGATCAGTAGTGTACGGAGCATGTGCAAGAATACAGGATGTAGTATTCCCCTCCTCCATTGTGCTGGACAAGCCATGCGGTCAAGCAGGAAGTTAATTCTTATTTGTAATGATTGGTCAAGAGAATGTGCGGGTGGAGCTTAATATGGGAGGAGTTATGTGCCTATATAGGGAGCCTGCACTATTGTTCAGGGCTCAGAACTTGCTGTATTTTTGGTGACATTAGTCCCTCTGAGTCCCGATCGGTGATCCAATAAAGAATCTCTTCCTTCCTGAAGAAACCTGTGTCCATCCCTCTGTGCTTTGCTTCCGTCAGTTTCTCCGGTATCATTTGGTGCATTGGCCGGGAAGCTCATCGTTCAACGGTAGCTGAGAGGCAGAGGCGTGAGACGGTCTATCTTTGCCCACGCTCTCTACGGCTGCACCCCTGAACTTCTGCGTGGACCTCCCTTCGTCTCGGCGCCACTGGTCTGTTGTCCAGGAGATCATCGGCCTCTACGTAAGAAGTGCTGGGGTGTCCCCGTCGATGAGTGTGAACTCAGGTTCAGGAACGAGGAGGTAAGACAACTGCTGTTTTAGACGGCAGACCCACTAGGGGTATACCGATTGTGCGGTAGGCCCAAAAGGGGTTTAAATCTGTGTATGGAATCTGCCCCCTCTGTCGGAGGGAAGGAGCGAAGGCGCACCGCTCGATCGAACGCTCTTTAGTAAGACCGTTTGATCTGGTTAGTCAGGCGGGGTCCTGTGTAAATAGCCCTAGCCGGACACCGGTGTCTTGTCTAGACTAGCGTTCTAGGGTGTATATTACGTTCGCTAGGTCGGAGGGACCGGGAGACTAAGCGGCGCCTGTGTAAATTCGGTTCGCTAGCTCTCAACCTATCTTGGCTAAGTGGGAAGGCGTGTAAATTTGGAGCCCACTAGACTTTTGATAGAGTAAATAGACTAGAAGGGCAATTTTGTAAATTCCGCCCTCTAGTTCGCTATATGTGGTGCTTGGGCAGTGTGGCTAACCAAAACGGGTGTATATAGTTTTAGGTAGTCCATTCAAGGTACTGGCCAATAGTTTAGTTGGGATTGTAAATGTGTTAAAGATTGTTAGTAAAGTGTATATCTTGTTAGATAGCGCGAGCTCAGCCGTCTAGCGAGAGTGTTAATAGTGTGTTGCTGTATCATAGTGCACGGTACCATAACCCTGTATATTTACTGACACTGTATATAAGTACTAATCATTGTCGCCTATTGCATGTTTAACACCGTAACCACTAATAATTGTATTGTGACCTTAAATTGTGCTTTGACCTATGCTAACCGTACTGTAACCGATACTAGTAAAAGACGATGTTACTGGGGTGTGTTATAGACGGGTAATTCATATATAGAGAATTATAGCGTGGGTGACTGTATAGTTTCGCCAAAGGGCATAATATTGATTATTTAGTGACTGGTGTAACAGCTGTGTGTGTACGGGAATTCCCTGAGTGATTATTGTGTTATTGTGTACGTTTCACTCGGTAACTGTACCACGTGGTGCTGTTGCCAGAGGAAACGGGTGTGACTGTTGAATAAGAACGCGTGCATAGTATTCGTTGTCAACGACGTTCCATTGATAAGTATGGGCGCGTCAGAGTCAACGATTTCGGATCCCTTAGGTTGTATGGTAAAGAATTTTAAAAAGGGATTCAAAACATGTGATTTTGGGGTTAAAATGTCTCCTGTACGTTTGGTCACTTTGTGCACTAGGGAGTGGCCTATTTTGGTTGCGGCATGGCCGCCGCGTGGCAGTTTGGATCCAACCCTGGTACAGCGTGTACACGTGGCTGTGTCAGGTAGGCCTGAACTTTACGGACAGTTTCCATACATTGATTGTTGGGGGCAGGCCGTAAACGACTCGCCAAAATGGATCCGGATATGCCACGAGGAGCAATGTCGCCTCATGGTGGCCAGGACTTGTTTGTCCACTAGGACTGGTGTTAGGCCCATTTTGGACACGCCCCCTGAGTCCGAGATCCCTTTGCCGCCCCCTTACTTTCCTTTAAGAGGAAGTGACGCGAATGCAGGAAGCTCTGCACCCCTTCCCCTATTGCCCCCATCCACTTCCGCTTCCTCCTCCAGTACAGAATCCACCCCCCTCGTATTAAAACTCCCCTTCCGGAACCAGGACCAACCCCCATTAGATTTGAATATCCTGATTTGGCGCCACTTCAAACTTCCGGTCAAGCTTCTTCTAGCTCGGCTCGGAGTATACTATTCACTAACTTTTCCCAAAATCAAGTTCCCACATCCTCATGCCCTATTACCTCTCGACCGGAACCTTTAACTGACGCCCCTCCACGTAGCCCCATACTAACCCGACAACTGACCGGTACCCAACAATTAAAACATTATCAGATGCCTCTTCGCCTGAATCCTGGGTCAGCCTATATCGATGCCGCAGGTCAAATGGCACATGCTGACCCAGTCTTCGTATATGTCCCGTTCACGACTACCGATCTCTTGAATTGGAAGACCCACAATTCCTCGTACACTGAGAAACCACAAGCTATGACCGATCTGTTCACCTCGATAGTTCAGACACATAACCCGACATGGGCTGATTGCCAGCAGTTATTAATGACATTGTTCAATAATGAGGAAAGGACAAGGATTAACCAAGCTGCCATTAAGGCGCTAGAGGAGAGAGCCCGTGCTTTAAATCAAGCCAATCCGGCAGCATGGGCCGCAACACATTACCCTAACACCGATCCTGACTGGAATGTAAATGGCGCAGATATGGCTCAACTTAAAGCCTATAGAGATGCTATAATTGCTGGCATGAAAGCCGGAGGGAAGAAAGCTATTAACATGTCGAAGACAGTTGAGGTGATTCAGAAAAGTGATGAAGCGCCCAGTGTCTTTTATGACCGATTATTGGAGGCATACCGCTTGTATACCCCCTTTAATCCGGAAGACGCTGATAATTCCCGAATGGTAAACTCCGCCTTTGTCAGCCAAGCTTACGGAGATATTAAGCGCAAGCTACAGAAATTAGAAGGGTTTGCAGGTATGTCTATCACCCAACTAATGGAGGTAGCAACAAAGTATATATGAATAGGGAAACAGAAAGTAAGAAAGAGGAAGAGCGCAAGATGCGTAGAAAGGCAGATATGCTAGCGGTAGCGATCGCAGGCGTAGATAGACGGGGCCCAGATAGAGGCGATGGTAGATGGAATAGGGAGCCTTTGAGTAGGAATCAGTGCGCGTACTGTAAGGAAGAAGGGCATTGGAGGAACGAGTGTCCGCAAAGAGAGCAGTATGAGAGAGACTTACCCAGGGCAGGTTACGGAAACTTTAGAGGCAGAGCGAGAGGTAGAGGAGGCCCGGAGGGAGTAATGGTAATAGAGGGAGTAATGGGAACAGAGGAAGTGTAAGGGAAGATAGGTACTATCCAGCAGCGCAAAGGTCCCGCGATAGAGAAGGTAGGGACTTTGTGGGATTGGCTGACACGGTCATGGAGGACTATTGATACCGACCGGGCTCCATCCCCCTTGGTCGAGCGGAGCCTATGGTCGATGTATCAATAGGGGGAAAAGGGAGTGCGTTTATGATCGACACTGGTGCTGAACATTCGGTGGTGACTAATCAAGTTGCTCCTCCATCTGGAAGAACTATTACTGTAATAGGAGCAACTGGAAGAAGTGCTGGAAAACCGGTTCTTAAAAGTCGACTCTGTACATTGGGAGGCCACGTAGTAAAACATCAATTCCTTTATATGCCTGAGTGTCCAGTCCAATTGCTGGGACGCGATATGTTATCCAAATT
>OW240912.1:173819241-173839273 GCA_933207985.1 Pelobates cultripes | reverse complement strand
CAATCTTATCACGGGCCCAACTGACAAAGGCCTGCCAGATCCTGTAATAGGTAGATGAAGTTGAAACCTTACAGGCCGGAAAAATTGTTTTAATAACCGAATCAGTTATACCCTTCTTCAAGAGAGATTCCCGCTCAATCTCCAGGCCCTCAAATGTAGAGCATGAGGCTCTGAATGCTTCAAAGGACCTTGCATCAGGTCTGGCCGGACAGGGAGTTCCCACGGATCCTCCCGACTCATCCGTTTCGCCATAGGGAACCAAGGTCGACGTGGCCAAAATGGGAAAATGGCAATAGCCTCTACCTTGTCCCTCTGACTCTTACACACAGTATAGAGTAGAGGGATTGGAGGCAGGGCTGGATTAACATAGCTTTTTTTTTTTTTTTTTAAATCAATGGGCCTGGGCCTGCAGCTCCAGGCCCATGGAATAGGCCCATTGATTTAAAAAAATTTTTAAATATATATATATATATATACTTTTTTTTTTTTCTCTTAAGGTTGCCAGGTATTTCTCAGGTATATCTTATGGTTGCCAGGTATTTCTCAGAAGTATTTCTCAGGTATTTGAGGCTGCTTAGCAGGTGCCGTTATTGCAGTAATACTGGCAATACAAATGTCTCTCGGTATAAACAGATGAAATACTGCAATACCAGCACCGGCCAGGGGTAGCTGTTTGTGTGGAGAGAGGCAGGGATAAGAAGTTACAGCATCTCCCAGGGATGGGGGGGAAAGTCTGCAGGGAGACACTAGGGGACACTGAGACACTAGGGGACACTTGGGTACACAGACACTATGGGAAACTGTGACAGATGTGAACGGTGTCCGATTAGGAGACATACGGACACTTGGTGACACTGAGACACTAGGGGGCACTTGGAGACCTGGGGACACTGAGACACTAGGGGAAACTGAGACATGGGGGCCCCATGTCTCTCATTGTCCCTAGTGTCTCAGTCCCTAGTCTCCCAGAGACTCAGTGTCTTAGTGTCCTAGGGACACTGGGAGACATGGGGACACAGACTCTAAGAAACACTGGGAGACATGGGCATTCAAACAATGGGGACACAGACACTAGAGGACACTGAGACACATGGGGACACTGGGCGACTTTGAGACCTGGGAGACATTGGACACTACCAGTGTCCCCATGTCTCCCAGCCAGTGTCCCTAGTATTTCAGTATCGCCATGTCTCCCAGTGTCCCTGGTGTCTCTCAGTGTCTGTAGAGTGGCTGTGTTTCCTAGTCTCCCAAAGTCCCCTGGTCTCTCAGTGTCCCTATGTCTCTCAGACACTCACTGTGATAGATTTAAGCAGGTTTATAGGACACCACAACGTTTCTGCCTGTACCCAGGTCTTTATCAAGTCTCCAGTGTTCCCTATGTATCAGAGTGTCTCAGTACCCCGTGTCACTGGTGTTTCTCAGTGTCCGTAGTGTCTGTGTCCCCTAGTCTCTCAGAATCCCCTAGTCTCCCAGTGCCCCCATGTCTCAGTGTCCCCATGTCTCATTGTCTCCTAGAATGAAAGAAAAAAATCTCAGGCACTCACTGTTGTGATAGATTTAAGCAGGTTTATTAAACATTTCAACGTTTTGACCTGTACCCAGGTCTTTATCAAGTCTCCATTGTCCCCTATATATTATTATTATCGCCATTTATATAGTGCCAACAAATTCTGTAGCGCTTTACAATATTATTAGAGGGGGGATTTAACTATAAATAGGACAATTACAAGAAAACTTACAGATATGATAGGTTGAAGATGACCCTGCTTAAACGAACTTACAGTCTATATAGCAAATGTCCCCTATCTATCACAGTGTCTCAGTACCCCATGTCACCCAGTGTCCCCAGGTCTCCCAGTGTTCCCTAGTATCTGTGTCCCCATATCGCCCAGTGTCCTCAGGTCTCTCAATGTCTCCTAGTGTTCTAGTGACATGGGGACACTGGGAGACATGGGGACACAGACACTAAGGGACTGGGGGACATGGGGACACAGACATGCCCCCTTTTTGTGTATGTTCACCCCTTTCGGCAGTTCTGGTTATGTGATTTGCGTCAGTGGCTCACCCTTTTACCCCGTTCATAGACTTCCTGCTTTACTGGACACTGCTGTTAGGGAGTATGGATTTACTTGAAAGATGAAAGCGTGAGATTAGCATAGGGTATGTGTTTTCTCATAGATCCATGAGTTTCCCTCCAGCACCATCTCCATCAGATACATGATGCTTGGGAAGTACGACTATTTTAGTGTTTTTGGTCAGTAAGATTTTGTAATTAGGCCCATCATAATTGTCAGCACCAGGCCCACTGGGCTCTTAATCTGGCCCTGATCGGAGGGAAGACAGAAGTCAGTTTGAAGTCCCAATTCTGAGTCAGAGCATCCTGACCGAGGGCTTTCGGGTCGAAGTACCTGGAGAAGAACACTTCCACCTGTGCGTTCTGGGAGGTGGCCATCAGGTCTCTCTTGGATACACCCCATCTCAAGATTAGGTTTCGAAAAACCTCTGGGCACAGCCGCCATTCGAACCCTGACATTGAGGCTCAGGAAACCCGCCACTGTATTCCGGATTCCCGGTAGGTGAATTGCTGATATGCCGTGGGAGTGCATGATAGCCCACCTCATTATAGGTTTCAATTCCTTCATGAGTCTGAGACTGTGTGTTCCACCCTGGTGATTCTAGTAGGTGACAGCAGCCATGTTGTCCGAACATACTCGAATCCAGCGTCCTTTTAGGGTCGTCTGGAAATGTAGAAGGGCTCTGCATATGGCCCGCAACTCCAAGGTGTTGCTCGGAAGGGCTGACTCTGTTGCAGTCCATAGAATTGAGCGAACCTGTCTTGACATAGGCTCCCTATGCCCAGGAACTGGAATCCGTGGTAAGTATTGCCCATTGTGGATCTGACAGGGGAAATCCTCTGGACACATTCCTTCTCTTTAACCACCAGGAAAGATGGAGTCTTGCCATCGAAGAAATCTTGATGGGTTGATTCCATTTCAACTTCTTGTTGTTGATCTGGATCAGATATTCTGTAACCAGGTTGGACAGTAGGAATTGCTTGAGGAAGGTCCAAAGCCTTCCTATCCTCTCTTCGGAAAGTGATATCTTGTACACTTTAGTATTGAACAAGGCTCCCAGGAAGACTCTCTTCTGAGCCGGAATTAAACTGCTCTTCTCTGGATTGATTAGCCAGCCGAACTGACGTAGTTCAGAGAGAACCAGGTTCCTTTGATTTTTTTGCTTCCTGGGGGTCTGAGGCGACTAATAGAAGATCTAAATAATGGAACAGGCCAATGCCCCACATCCGGGCAACGATCACCACAAAGACCTTTGAAAAAGTTCTTGGTGCTGTACTTAGGCCGAAAGGCAGGGCCCGAAACTGGAAATAGTCTGTTCCGATGGCAAATGGAAGCGCTGGTGACTTTGTGCAATCAGGATGTGGTAGTACACATCCTTTAGGTCTATGGTGACCAAAAAATCCAGCCTTCTGATGGTAGGAGCAATGGAACGGATGGACTCCATCCTGAAAGGCCTGATGTTGAGCCTTCTGTTGATGGACCTGAGATCTAAAATAGGTCTCCATTTGCCTTCTCTTTTCAGGACTAGAAACAGAGGAGAATAATGCCCCCCTGAAGCGTTCTTCCCAAGGCCAGTATGTTGTGTGATGACCCTTTCTCTTATTCCACGTATTCCTTCAAACAGGCTCTTTTGTTTTTGTCCATAGGGATATGAAATGCCATAAAGAAATTCCTTTGCTTGAACTCCAGCCTGTAGCCCTCCAGAATTATGAAGAGTACCCAGGTGTCCTGAATATATTGTGTCCAGACTTTGCTGAAGAGGGACAGTCTGGCTCCAACTACTGGCAGTTAGTCAGAATCCCTTCCCTGAGGGACAAAAGGACTGGTTCCCAGCTCTATAAGAGCGGTGGGAAAAGCCTTGTCCTCCACGCCATTGGCTTCCACAACTAAATTCTCTACCAAGTTGGTAGCTTCGGGAGTCCATGAAATGTGTCTTTAGCAGGACGTCTGTCCGACCATGAAGTACCTGGCTTTCTAGTTCTTCTATCTTGTGGCAAAAATACCTTGTGGTCTTCCGCTGCCTTCTTTATGGAGTCTTCCAAGGCCTTGCCAAAAAAAACTGACCTTCAAAGGGTATGGAGCATAGATTAGACTTTGAGGCAGCATCAGCTCCCCAGTAACGTAACCATAAGGCTCCTCTGGCAGCCACAGATAAGGCCATGGTTCAAGAGAATATCCTTGTAATGTCTAATGAAGCCTCAGTCAGGTACTCCGTTGTCATGTGTAGGTCTCAAATTGTGTCACAGAGATCTTGTCTTTTGACACCTCTTTCCACATCAGAGTCCAGTTCTCTCAGCCAACTCTTCATGGATCTGGACACTGCCGTAAGGGCCACAGCAGGGTGACAGCCAGCTCCTGCAGCAGTATAGATCTTGGATAGATTAATATCCAACTTGCGGTCGATAGGTTCCCTCAATGAAGCGGAACTGTCAAAAGGTAACATCACATTTCTTGCCACTCTTGAGATAGGAGCATCTACCTTCGGTGGGGTTATCCACATCCTAGAGGTCTCTTCCTCTAATGGATAGAGCTTTGCCTGGAAGGGAAGATGTTTCTCCGGTCTTTTCCATTCCGACATCACTATCTCTTGCTCTATGGAGTGGGAAAGACAGCTTTTGTTTCTGCAGATCAGCAAAATGCTTATCTGATTCCTCCACCGTGTGTGTATCATCAGGAATTAAGTGTCTTGCTTACCATAAGAATCAGTTTATCCACTGATTTGTAATCCAGGGATTCAGAAAGCATTTCACTTTCACTCTCACAGTAATCTACCTGGTCCAAGATCTCGAATTCGCCAGAGGGTTCCAATACATCTGAATCGGATAAGTTAGAGGAGTCCAGCCTTTGTCTGGGTCTCTTCTCAACCCAGTTTCTTACCTCCATAGTAGCAGAGATGCCTTGAGCGACCTCGTTTCTAATCCAGGCCAGTATGTCTGGAGATTGGGATGATATAGCGGAGGAAGAAGTGGCAATCTTCTGGAGACAATCCGTACAAAGTTGTTTCCCATCTACCGCCTTTCCTTCACAGCCAGAACAGGGGGTAGCTTTCTCCCTTCTTTTCCTGGGAAGAGATGATATTATCCATTCCTCATTACTAGAAATCAATTGGAGAATATCACGAAAACATGAGAGGAAGTTTTAAATAATAAAAGTGAACATCATACATACCTAGAAGGAGCAGTGGATAAATGTAGCCTATATGGTGAAGCCATAATGGGCTAAAAATTAAACAGATAAATTCTAGGACCCCCTAAGGAGTGTTATGAAGCTACACAAAAAAACTTTTAATCACAAAAATAAACTTACCTGTGACAAAGATCTTGAAAGAGTACTGGCACTTTAAGAACAACTTCCAAACACACCAAACTACTTCCAGGAACACACTGAGGCAAGAATATGTGCCAAGGCACTTACCCGAAGCCCTCAAGGGCCTTAAATACCTTCACTTTATGTTTTGCATTCAAGTTTGGGTCATTTTCCGTTTTTGCCCATACTTAAAATGGCCGCCACGACCTACTATTCCCTTAGTACGCGTCATCGGTTTCGGCCTCAAAATTGCGCATGCGCGAGCGTTCTTATCATGCCGCCAGCCTGTTAAGCCTTAATACCGGATTTAAAACACTCAGTCTGCGAGGAGAAGGCATGGGGCAGCTACCAGGGACCCAGGCAAACACACAGGGGCTGTGGAAAGAGAATGCACTAATAGGGGGTGATCCCCAGGTAAGTATATGAATCCTCTGAAAGAGAGTGTTACAGTCGTGACTTAAATATGAATATTAATTTAATAATTAATATATAATAATTAAGCAACAAATAACAACATTAATAGAGTTCGGTATTATGGTCGAATATATAATAGGAAATACACAAAACATTGTAGTATTAAATGTATATTTAATATAATTATAATAACAATTAAACAAATGCTAGCAGAATGTCAATTTACCACAATAATTACACAATACAAAACTACAACATTACTGACAAAAGGCTATAACAGTTGCTAGCTGTTATTCAACATTTTACTTACAAGGCCCCAGCCCTTTGGCTGGGGTTAAGTCAGAGCTGGTACTACATGATCAGTCAGGTACAGGCAAACAGAGAGCTTGCTTCTCCTAACATCTGGTTTTTATTCAGTGTAAGTAGGCTGGCCTGTGATGTCACTGCCAGAAGCACAGGTCTTCCTACACACTCCCCCTAGTGGTGCCCCCAAAGCATTACACTAAATATGCTTTACTGACATCTAGTGGTGCGTCTAAAGCATTAAGCTCATTATGCTTTTTTATGACAAAAAGTCATTAATTAATAAATACCATTACAAACCACCCTTTGACTTATGTCATAAAACAAACATTATAAACCCGTACATCTTGAATCTACCGTATTTTAACAGTACCTGCCCTACAACAAAACCCACCTTTTGAAGAGTGATACCCATTTACCCGTAAAGTTATGACACTTTATTGCTTATTCAATTTTTATTTTTATTTTTTTTATTGAGCACATGCATCACCAGTTGGGAAACCTTGGCCTAAAATAAGCACATACCCACCCTTATAATAACCACTGAGCACATGCATTAGCAGTTGGGAAACCTTGGCCTTAAATAGGCAAATACCCACCCTTGTAATAATAGACAACTCAAACCATGTTTTATTAGATTAACCAATGATATTGTGTTCATGTGAGGATGTGTTTTGGAGCTTAATATAGTATTAGACACCAGAAACTCATAACACCTATGAATCATGGCACAGACCGACACGATTTCTGTAGCCTCTGGCTGGTCTGTGTGCCTGGAATTTTCACAAACATTAGTCCTGGAAACTGGATACTCTGTTCTTCGACAGTCTCATAGAACATACGCATGGAGACAGGGATGAATGAACTTTTGTGTGTTTGTGGTCACATTGTTTTGTTTCTTCTTTCTTTATACCATTAACCACCTTGACGTAACAGTGTCCTGCTCCTGATGCATTTGTTCCGACTCTCACCACTCTTAGCTGCAATATTTTTTCTCCTTACAGCAACAGTTGAGCATAGTGTCCAGTGCTGCTTCTTCTTCAGCTTAAAATATCCTTGCTTGAAAGTTCTTGAATGAAAACACAGGCAATGACGAACACAAACATAAATAATAACTGTGCCAATCATCACAAGTACCATTTGATTGTGGTGTCTTAACCATATTTTTTCCTATGGCGTTTGGATAAATACCTACACACCTCTCTTCACATCCAGCACACTCCTGATTCACAGATAAACACAATATCACTGCTGTATCTACCAATTTAACCCAAACACTCGTTATTACTGCTGCATTTACCAATTTAATCTAAACACTCGTTATCACTGCTGTATTTAACCAATTTAATCTAAACATTAACCAAAACAATTACATTCCTATTTACCACCCTTCTATTTAAACATGTATAGATAACCCAAAATGCCTACTTTCTCTTATCCCTCTTATCATTCTTCCGTTTTTTTTTTTTTTGTTTTTTTTTTAACTGCATCCACTCATGCACAGACACAAATCAAGCACCTACTGGACAATGTTTGGTTTACACAAAAATACCCCCTGGTCCCTATGGGTCAATTCCCCCCTTTCCCAGGCAAGCATACATACATACATACAACAATAATACATAAGGGTTTCAATTGCAATACAATCACTAGAAATAAGAGAATAGTATGCACAAAATCATAGCATAGACATGTTAAATAGACAATAAAATAAAACATTCAATAGCTCATCAAAGGTCAACATTTAAACACTGGTCTCCATCTGATATTCTATCTGTGTTCCAATGTCCACCTCTGGTTTCTGCTACATCTGAAAAGGTTAGGAAACAGATCAGGATTACTTTCCTAGTCACTTATAGCGTATACTGCAAATATTTTACTTAGAATATATATATATATATACACACACACAGACATGTAAACACATTCCTTCAGCTTTTCATTTTATAAACAATTTGTTCAACAAGGTAACTTTCTTAATTTTTCTACTCGGCTCTTAAAATAAACAATCAGCTAATAGCTGCTTTCTGCATCTTCCTTGCAATTCAGGAGTACACAACACTAAAAGTCCAATACTCAGTACCCCCTAGCCTAAATTCCCCACCCGCTACTGTAACTAAGTTTACAGCCCACGTTATGGCAGTTCACCCGCTAGGCAGATATGCTCAGTACCCCCTAGCCTAAGTTCCCCACCCGCTACTGTAACTAAGTTTACAGCCCACGTTATGGCAGTTCACCCGCTAGGCAGATACACAATACACACACGTATTACTTATTTTATATTTCCTGGTCTCTCAGGGATATACAATAGCTAATCCCCTTCCCAGGGCAATATAAAACTGACACAAACTTTTAAGCAATACAGGATTTCAAATGGACTTATGAGTAACAAATTTCTAGCCAACTTAAACATGTTTAATAACTTTCCACCCTTTGGTTAAATTATAGAGGAGTGAACCACAACACCTCTTCCGCCTCTGAAAGGATATAGGTCAATATGTCTCAAAGTTCAACACTTCTGACAGCTATGAGTGACTCCCTATTAATTTCTAGCCTTTCCACGGACATGCTTGCACCTCGCGGCTAAGGGCCTGCACAACTAACCACCCTGTGATGGCAGTGGCTTTCCGCATGGGGGTGACCGCCCCCGCAAAATTATAGAGGAGCAAACATACAGCAGCCTCTTTTCCGGCTCGATTAAAGGTTCTGGGCCAATATGTCTGCAATTTAACCAGTACACTCACGTATCACTTATTGTATATTTCCTGGTCTCTCAGGAATTTCTATTAAATAGCGTATCCCCTTCCCAGGGCAATATACAACAAAAACTAGTCACCAAGGGTCTCTATGGTCATGATAGGCCACCCTACCACTAGTGTAATACGCCCTTTTTTAAAAATATATTTCCTGGTCTCTCAGAGATTTTGCCTATCCCTTTCCCAGAGCAATATATATAAACAATTACAAATAAGTTACAAAACGCTACTTATAAGTAATACAGGGTTTCAAATAATAATACAGGATAGAACTGCACAACAACTATTGGGTATGCTCCCCCTTATCCGGACACGTTTAAATACCCCCTAGCTCAGGTTCCCCACCCGCTACTGTAACTAAAATCACAGCCCACGTTATGGAGGTTCACCCGCTAGGCAGATACACCCTAATTCAAAGCATGGAAATATTAAAATCAGTTATAGATGGCTTCTAAAATAATATAAATCTTAATCTGAGCCCCTACACTTACTTTGTTAAAAATGCTAACTTGTTAAAATATTCAGACTAAATAGGACAAAGGAATTATTTTACCATTTTTCAGTTCATTTGTTACCAGTTCCTGCATATGTCCAGTAATTCCTTAGTCCTGGATAATAAAGCTGAAAAACACTCCACAAATTGATTAGCTTAGGCAATTACATTTACAAAACAATGCAGTTTATTTTTTCTCATACAGGCAAGACTACCCACCCCCAACAAGGACAAATTCTCCCCCAGCTGTAGCTGAAAAGCATGGTCACACAGCTGTTAAAAAGGTGGTCTCTCCTTCATGAGTCAAAATCATATATATATTTATACTAATATTCTGTGTATACGCACACATAAATCTATTATTCACTGAATCTGCTTTACTAAACGTATCTTTTTCTTAACTACTAATTTAATACATTTTGTCCAAATCTCTTTTCAACTAGACAAATCCATGAATGCCAAACAAATGTAAATTAGTACACAAACAGGGTCAAATTTAGCAATAAAACCTGGTGAACTAGTTTAGTGAAAAGTTTTTTCCTATGCAAATGGTAGCAAACAATTAAACTAGGCCTCAACTCATTCACACCATGTGGTCAATGGTGGATTAAAATCCACATGGTCAGACAAAAGGTAAAGTATATATTTTTTTTCTATATACAAATGAACCAAAGATTGGTAACAAGCAACACAATAATTCATCACTATGTTCTACAACAAGAGATGCATTAAAAACAAATATCTAATCCCTATCTGCTATCTGCATTCATTCCATTACATATTAAATCATCATTCATTTATTCACTTCTATACAGACAGACAATTGACTCTATGTATTAAACAAAATGCATAACTTTTGTATTTTCCCTAATATTCCAGCATAATCCCATATCTTCGTCGCCAAGTGTTATAGTCGTGACTTAAATATGAATATTAATTTAATAATTAATATATAATAATTAAGCAACAAATAACAACATTAATAGAGTTCGGTATTATGGTCGAATATATAATAGGAAATACACAAAACATTGTAGTATTAAATGTATATTTAATATAATTATAATAACAATTAAACAAATGCTAGCAGAATGTCAATTTACCACAATAATTACACAATACAAAACTACAACATTACTGACAAAAGGCTATAACAGGGGGCGTGGCCTGATCGGGTATGGAGTAGGACGCATCCTGAACCTGCTCCGCGGCCCCAGCTCACACTAGCACCCATCAACGAGCGCTATCCGACCCGGGATGGGTAAATCCCGGAGACCCCACATGCCGGGACCCTCACAAGCCAGCTCGCCGGGTCGCACCTCAGGCCCCATGGACGGCTATGTATGCACGCCGCGAGACATGCGGTCCGCGCCGGCCGCATCCAAAATGGCGCCGGCCTCCCCAGGGGACAGCAGCAGTGACAGCCTGACGCAGGGCTCACCCAGGGGAGACACTCTGGCGCATATTTCATCCGAGCTGGCCAAGATCACTGCCAATATGCTGTCCAGAGCTGACAAAGCTGAGATGCTGGCAGAAATCAGGACTGCAATCAGGGAGGAAGTCATGGAGGTGAGGAAAGACCTGACAGCCCTTGAACAAAGGGTAGAGGCCCTTGAAGCAGACAGAGCCCAGACTGTGCAGCACCAACAGGCCACAGAAACTGCCACCACCAGACAGGGCAATGTCCTACTAGATCTCAGGAGACAACTAGAAGACCTGGACAATCGCGGAAGGAGGAACAATATCCGCATAAGGGGCCTACCCGAAAACGCGGACGAAACGCTGCCAGAGCTCCTGACAGACCTGTTTACCCATATTCTGGGTGACAGAGCCCCAGAAGACTACGGTATCGAAAGAGCCCATAGAGCGCTGAGACCCTTGTCCCCTGAGGGACCGCCGAGATGTAATCTGCTGCTTGCTCTCTTACGCCTTAAAAGATGGCATCATGAGAGCGGCGCGCAATCAGCAGAACATCGCCTTTAGAGACGGGCAGGTCTCGCTTTACCAGGATCTCTCCGCGCTCACGCTAGAGGCCAGGAGGGCGCTACGTCCAGTAACCGCCATTCTCCGGGAGCGGAGGATCCCGTACAAATGGGGCTTCCCCTTCAGCCTGCAGGCGAGGGTGGGCCAATCCTGGCATATCATCCGCTGGCCAGCTGATGTTCCACGCTTCCTACGAGCCACGAGTCTACCCGCGGTGACGATATCCAACTGGGTCCTGGAGCGACAACCACAGCATCCACGGGCGGTAAGCGACAGGCCGGGCACGGGCCTCACAGGCAGCGGGTTCCGGCGGGGTGGCCCAGACAGCCATGAAGAATAACTGTCCCCTATGAACCTGTTCCCCTACCTCCCATTCTGCTAACCCGACCGTCGACCTGCCACCCCACCAACGGCCCCCCAGCCACTACGAGAGAAGGCCACAAGACAGCTCAGAAGGCCTAGACACGACCACCGGAAGCTCCTGTGGGTGTCGGGCACCACGAGATGACATTGCCCCCCACCCACCTGGTCGAACCACAGCACAACTTGGTATGTACTTGATTCCCTGACCTAAGCCCGCAACATGGGGTCCAGATCCTCATTAGCAGGGGGTGGCCTAACCTGAGCCTCACAACCAGGGGTGGGGACCCCCAGGAGATAGACTTTGCATGGACATGCCACGCTGGGACTCTCCTAGTTGCCAAGGCCCGGGAACACCAGCTACCTTTGGGTGGAGGGGGTGCGGGGGTGGAAGCTGGGAGGCTGCCACCATACCGGGGTTATACCCACCGCTGTAAGGGTGATCTCCCCAAGCTCTAGCCTGAAGGGCACGACCGATAGCATAGATCCCAGCACCTTCTGGACAGCCGAGGGCCTCTCAGGCATGCAATGGGGCCACCAAGGGGGGGGTGTGGGGAGCTCCCTTTGGGGGGGGGGAAGAATGGGGGGCCTTGCTCCACAACTGTTTATTATGATTGTTATATTGGTTTATGGTTTTTATTGTTTGTAAACAATTGCGCGGACGCGGTACAATACGGGTAGCAACAGTTACAGAATGACGTGAAACTTGGGGCCCGAGCTAGAGTCAGACACATACACAGGCCATACATAGGCCGAGACAGGGAGGGGCAAAGAAGGCGGGTGGGGTTTCCGGGACGGGAACATACTCGGAGAGATCTACAACCCAACACAATAGCTGAGCTGGGAGCCAAGGGAAAGGCTCGACACAACACTATCGAACGACCCACACTAGAGGGACCGCATACCCCAAGCAACGGACTCACGTTGTATATACACTCGGAGGCCACCGAGGTGACTCACCCCCAGGGGAACAGACACCAGAAGGCGACAAAAACCGAGGCGAGTCACAGTTGCCTTTCTCTTGGACAGACTATCACCCTCCCCAGACACCGGACAGACCTTACCCCTATACCCATCAACCACTGACGCACACATACCCACACACGCCTCACAACAAACGCTGATAGAGATGGGCTCTAACTACAAGCCGACACCACTGACCCTATGGTCTAACAATGTAAGAGGCTTAAACATTCCCGAAAAAAGGTCCCAACTACTTCGCACACTGTGGGCAGAGCGCGCCTCAGTGGCGTTCTTACAGGAAACACATTTTCAGGGTACAGAGGCGCCAACCGTGAGAAACGGGCGTTACCCCACAGGATTCTATGCTAATCACCCGGACGGGAAGAAGGCCGGAGTAGCAATCCTACTCTCCAGTACAGTCCCATTCATTTGCACGGAGCAGAAGTCAGACTCCGGGGGTAGATACGTATTTATCAAAGGCACGATAGCACAGTCCACCTACACATTTGCCTGCCTGTACTCCCCTAATCGACGTCAACACGTCTTCCTAACTAAAACGCTAGCCCTACTAAACAAATTCAGAGAAGGCCTTCTGATAGTGGCAGGAGACCTCAACATTCCCCTTGACTCTAGGCTGGATACATCTAGGGGAGAAACTTCGATACCAGGTCACTGCATACGCTCAACAGGGAGGGCCTTAGCCCGGTGTGGCTTAGCTGACTGCTGGAGAGTGGCTAACCCCGAGGGCAGAGACTACACCTTCTACTCGGCTGTACATCGACGCTACAGCCGAATAGACTACATCCTAATGGCGCAAGAGGCCCTAACACTACTCCAACGAGCTAGCATAGGGCATATCGCAGACTCTGACCACGCCCCCATTACAGTACAAATCCAATCCCCCCTACATAAACCTGCAGAGCGGCAATGGAAGTTGAACGAAAACTTACTACTTGACCTAGTGGACAAGGAACAAGCCAGGCAAGCACTGACACAATACTTTGACACTAACAACACGCCAGACACCCCCCCCCTAACAATCTGGGAGGCACATAAATGTGTCATTAGAGGCCACTATATCAAAATATGCTCACAGCGTAAAAAAGAACGCACACAACAATTGTCCACCCTAAACGCACAAATCACCACACTAGAGCGGGCACACAAACAAAATCAGGGGGAAAACGAGTACCACCGACTGACGGAGCTTAGGAGGCAGAGACGGGACATACTAGCCAAGGGCCTTTTGCGCACCCTTAGAAAGTCGGCTCGGCACTTCTTCGAGTACTCCAACAAGAGCGGTAGGCTTTTAGCCCGCCAGCTTCAAGACAGGAGAAGGGCGAACCACATACACAAAATTAACACTAGAGACAAGACTGTAACAAGTTTACCCGACGGAATCCAACGTGCTTTTGTGGACTACTACACCGACTTATATAATATCCCCCAGCCCACGACGGTCACCATACAGGCCCAACGCCGGGGCCAAATAACGGAGTACTTAGACCAAAATGTAGAAAGACAATTGACCCCAGAAATGATAGAGGAACTAGAACGACCCCTCACGATAGAAGAGTTAGCCGCAGCATTAAAAATCTCCAAATCCCACAGGGCGCCTGGCCCAGATGGCCTTCCGCTGGCATACTTGCGTACATTCCGCGATGTATTATTGCCGAACCTCCTACGAGGTCTTAGCTCACTTCAAGACGGGGAACGGTTTCCCACTGACACACTAGCGGCCATAGTCACGGTGATACCCAAAGAAGGTAAAGACCCAGCGAATTGCGCTAGCTACCGCCCCATATCCCTGCTCAATGCAGACCTCAAACTGTTCGCCAAGACACTAGCCCTGCGAATCGCGAAGCACCTACCACACCTAGTGCACTCGGACCAGGTCGGGTTCATCCCAGAGAGGGAGGGAAGAGATAACACCATCAAAGCCCTAAACATACTGCAAGTAGCAAGGTCGCAACACCGGGAGCTACTCCTCCTCTCGACAGATGCCGAGAAGGCCTTCGACCGGGTGGACTGGCTGTACTTGGAGGAAACACTCACACACATGGGATTCGGCCCACGCATGCGATCATGGGTCCTTTCCCTGTACACGAGCCCGACGGCACGGATTCGGGTGAATGGTGCTCTGTCCACCCCCTTTCCCATTCGAAATGGAACCCGCCAGGGCTGCCCGCTGTCCCCCCTCCTGTTTGCCCTCTCCCTGGAACCCTTCCTGGGGGCGGTCCGACGAGATGGGGGTATCACGGGATTCACCGTCGGCCGGCGAGAATATCGAGTTGCGGCATACGCGGATGACATGTTGTTTTTCCTCACCCTTCCGCGGATATCACTTCCTAATCTTCTGGCCGCATTCCGAAGGTTTGGCTTGATATCTAACCTTAAGCTCAACACAGATAAGTCAGAAGCCCTTCACCTTCCAAGCCCCCAGGACTCCTCAACGACACTACACACCCAATTCCGCTTCAAATGGTGCCCCACTAAATTGAAATACCTGGGTATATGGCTATCAAAAGACATGACCCAACTGTACTACCAAAACTACCACCCGCTGCTACAAAAGATCCAGGCAGACATGAGAAAATGGGCCCCACAATATATATCTTGGTTTGGACGCATTAACGCAGTCAAAATGAACCTACTACCCAGACTGCTCTATTTATTCCAGACGGTGCCGATCGCGGTCCCCAGGGCGTTCTTTAGCTCCCTGTCGACCGCCATCCGCAGATTCGTTTGGAATTCGCGCCCAACACGCATCAAGAGAACGACATTGGAACTGCCAAAACCGTTGGGGGGTACCGGCCTGCCCTCAATTGAGACATACTACCGGGCCGCACATTTACACAGGCTCACAGACTGGCACGCACAGCATCCCACAAAACAATGGGTCACGCTGGAATTGGAACAGTCGGGAGGGCACATACCCCCCACATTATGGCTACACACTGCTACGCATGCAGATCTACAAACTAAAAATCCCTTAATAGACGCCACCCTGAGGGTCTGGATGGCAACCCGATACCGTCTACAACTCACCACTTCGCCCAGCCCCCTGATCCCCCTCACACATAACCCGGACTTGGCAGATTCACTGACTCGAGGTGACCTAGCCGGACTCCAACCGACGGACTGGTCATATATACACCAATGGCTCAGCTCCAACGGCCTAAAAACAATCGGAGAACTATGCCCCGACAGAACACCTACATTCCTTGAACAGTTTAGATACCGCCAAATAAAATCTTACTACTCAGCCCTGTCGGGTAAGGGGCACCTACACAGACCCTTAACTGACTTTGAAACCCTATGTGTGCAACGCACACACATCACCAGGGGAATTTCAACCCTGTACACCCTACTCACGACTCAGACGAACAGGGACGTGGAGCTTAGGTTCAAGGATCACTGGGAGAGGGATGCGGGAGAGACACTCACTGCGCACGAATGGGACAAGATTTATACCCTCACGCACAAATGCTCTATCAGCTCAAAATATCAGGAATTAAACTATAAAGTGCTAACGCGCTGGTATAGAACGCCCGACACACTGCACCGCATGCACGGTACCACGTCAGGCATGTGCTGGCGATGTGGCACACAACCAGGCACGTATCTCCACATGTGGTGGTCATGCCCAGTAATTGCCCCTTTCTGGGAACAAATTAGAGGAGAGATCAACAAAATTACAGGCACCGATATCCCCCTGGCACCCCTAACGATGCTTTTGCACCACACCCGAAGCCCACTGACAGCATACAAAAAATCCCTGGAACTGCCGCTACTCAATGCCACCAAATCCCTTATCCCGAGGATGTGGGAACAGCCAAGAGCGCCCACCTTGGGGCAATGGATGTCAGTGGTAGAGGACATATACTCAATGGAGACCCTGACGGCCGACCTCCACGGGAAATCGGAGCGGTGTGCATTGACCTGGTACCCATGGACCACATACGTGGCAGATGGAACTGTAACCCCCGAGCCAATATAGCTGAAACTCACAGAACACCACGTTAACTGCCTTACCCCCTCATAAGCACAGACACGCCCTACCCATTAACCACACACAGACTACGGACAGTTTTCACCCCCCCCAGACCACAACAGACATCAGGAAGACATAACACCCGCTAGAACAAACTACACAAACCACCGATACCTGGAGTACTCCAGGACGGACACCTTAAATACCCCCTACAGCTACTAGACCAGATACCGGTCCTCACCCTAAACGTAGAGTGCACAGCATAAGTGCAACAAACTGCGCACTGAATGCAAGAGGAGCTAGGAACCTTGAAACCTGATCATATGTTACACTACCTAATGCATGTGAAGGAAACTATTGAAATATTTATGATTTGAGAATGTTAGTATAAAGGCTACGAATGTTGTTATGCTATTCAGAAATATGATGTTACAACTGATGTTTCACCGTATCTACACATTTCTGTGACAAAATGATAAAAAGGAAAATAAAGATTGTCAAAAAAAAAAAAAGGCTATAACAGTTGCTAGCTGTTATTCAACATTTTACTTACAAGGCCCCAGCCCTTTGGCTGGGGTTAAGTCAGAGCTGGTACTACATGATCAGTCAGGTACAGGCAAACAGAGAGCTTGCTTCTCCTAACATCTGGTTTTTATTCAGTGTAAGTAGGCTGGCCTGTGATGTCACTGCCAGAAGCACAGGTCTTCCTACACACTCCTTCTAGTGGTGCCCCCAAAGCATTACACTAAATATGCTTTACTGACATCTAGTGGTGCGTCTAAAGCATTAAGCTCATTATGCTTTTTTTATGACAAAAAGTCATTAATTAATAAATACCATTACAGAGAGGAAATCCCAGAGATCCAAGGTAAGTAAACCTTAAGTAAATATTAACGTGACAAGTGCAGAATACTATGAAGCATCACTTAAAGGTATATTCTGTTCAAAAACAAACCTAAAACTGAAAGGAAAAAAGTAGTACTTATCTTTGTAGGGAGCTTCTACGTTGTAATGGATACAGTAAAGTATATACAAGAAGGACTCAGATTAGTAGAGGATCCAAATACATATCAAAAATTAAGAGAAAACCCTATCAGTGAAATAAGGAAAAAATTTGATACCTTGTTTCAGAAAGGAAAAGATGCAGATATACTAAACAAAAATGAATTTTTACGTATTTAAATATCAAAAAAACAAAAATACCTGTTTATCACCTGCCAAAAATCCACAAAAACCTCAATAATGCTCCAGGTAGGCCGATAGTCTCAGGAATAGACTCAATTTCTAGTAGACTGTCGGAGTACCTGGACAAATGTCTGCAACCAATAGTCCAAAAAACACCCAGTTATTTAAAAGATACCCTGAATATTATTCAGACTTTACAGGAGGTACAATGGGAATCTCATTTTATTCTGGTAACTGCAGATGTTGGTTCCCAATACACTATCATTTCCCATTCAAAAGATACAGAGGCAGTGGATTTCTTTTTAAAAGAAGCAAGTATTTACCCTGAAGAACAAATACATTTTATATTAGAGGGTATAGAACTTATCCTTTAAATAACTATTTTTGGTACAATAAGGATTTTGGTCGGTACCGCTATGGGGACCAGGTTAGCACCCAGTTAAGCTAATTTATTTATGGCATTCTGGGAAAATGAATTTATCAAAACACTGGAGAGCGAACCTGGTCTCCTATAAGCGGTACATAGACATCTTTTTTTATTTGGAATGGCACAGTAGAAAGTCTGGAGACTTTTTAAACTTTTTAAAATACAAATAAATGGGGAATAATTCTTACTACAGAATATAGTAACGTTAATGTGAACCTTTTAGACTTAACTAAATAGAAAACAACCAAATAAAAAAAAAAACGTATTTTAAATCCGTGGATGTAAACAATTAATTTATTTAAATAGCTGCCATTTTTCTCCCTGGCTTAAGAATATACCAAGGTCACAATTCCATTGGATAAGCAGGAATTGCATGTACATAAGCACTTTTCAGTCACATGCGATGAGAATTAAGGACCAATTCACTGAAAAAGGAGAACTCATTATTAAATATGCTAAAAGAAGTAGGGGAAATAGATAGACCCTCTCTTTTAAAATACAAATCCAGAATAGAAAACAAAAAAGTATCATGCCTTTTATCTGTAATTTTAATCAAGATAGTTATAAAGTAAAATGAATAATAAATGAATACTGGCCAATTCTGAAGAATGACCCAATGCTCTACACCAGGGGTAGGCAACCTTTTAGCAGCACTGTGCCGATATAGGATTGTGATGTCCCGTACCGTGCCGGTCCTATTTTTTTAAATTGAGGTGTGTATGCTGCCGTATTCCGCTTGTGTTATTTTTACTGTAATTGCTTTGTATCTTTGTATTTGTGCGTATATGAGCTATTATATTGTATATGTTCATTAGTAGTTTATGGTATCGTGTATGATACATATGAATGTGGGCTGTGTATGAGGGCTGCTTGTGGACTTGTGTGTGGATGGATTTGTCACATTGTGTATTTGGTAGTGTGTGTATGTGTGGGGCTGTTTGGGGTATTGCATGTGAGAGGCTGCATGTGGGGTTGTGTGCATGTATGTGGATTGTTAGTGGTGTTGCGTTTGTGGGGATTGTGGGTTCTGTGTGTGTGTGGGCTGTTCATATTATTTGTATGAGGGGAGGGTTATTCTGCAGCTCTGTGTATATCTAGCAGTGTGGGTGGGTTCCCTGGGTTCAAGTGGGGACCAGGCTGGCCAGGTACAGGTCAAGGACAGGAGCTGTGATATCTGTCGAGGGCTGCTCTACTACAGTGTGGATTCCCATTCACAAGTGCTGGGAGGAAGTGATCTGGATTGTCCTCCACCACCTCTTCGTATTAGCAGATATCTGAAGTTTTACTGGGACTCCTGATAGGCCAGAGGGCCGTGCAAAGACACCTCGAGTGCCAGGCATGGCACTAGTGCCGTAGGTTGCCTACCCCTGCTCTACACTATATTGCCAGAGAGCCAAGAATCATTTATAGTGGAGCCCCTAATCTAAATCAGAAACTCACACATAATCACATCAAAGAAAATAAACCAAATCCCTTCTTTCAAAAAGTAGTTTTTTTTGTTTGGCATGTAGAAGCACAAAAAGTAACTGAAGACACATAACCAAATTTCTGGATTCACATGGCCAAAAAGAGTACACAGGGCCGTCTTTAACGCGGGGCAAACGGGGCAGCTGCCCCGGGCCCAGTTTCTCTTGGGGGGCCCGAGGCACCTGCCCCGTGGGCCCCGCTGACCCCGGCGGGCGGGTGGCCGGTCGGGCAGGAAGGCGGGCGCGCGAGGGAGCACTCAGTGCTTCCTCTTCAGCTCCCTCACGCACCGCACTGATGCCGGAGCCG
>OW240912.1:173712544-173819141 GCA_933207985.1 Pelobates cultripes | reverse complement strand
GTGTGCCAGTATGTCTGTGTGTGTGTGTGTGTCAGTATATCAGTCTGTGTGTGTCAGTGTATGTGCCTGTGTGTGTGTGTGTCAGTATTTCTCAGTGTATGTGGTGTCAGTATTTCTGTCAGTGTATGTGTGTCAGTATGTTGATCAGTGTATGTGTCTGTGTGTGTGTGTCAGTATGTGTTAGCATGTGTGTCTGTGTGTCAGTATGTCTGTATATGTGCCTGTGTCAGTATGTCTGTCAGTACGTCTACCAGTGTATGTGTCTGTGTGTGTGTCAATATATGTACCAGTGTGTCTGTCAGTGTATGTGCCTGTTTATCTGTATGTAGTCAGTGTATGTATCTGTGTATCTGCTTGTGCGTCAGAGTGTGTACCTGTGCATCTGAGCCGCAACTTTAAATACAAATACACCCCTCCATTCAAACTTCAACACTACATATAAAACACACTCCTGCATTGAAACGTCAACACTACATACAAGCACACTCCTACATTCAAAAACAAACACTACACATAAATGCACACTTGCATTCAAACTCCAGTACCACATACAAACACATTCACACAAACATACTCCATACAAACACATGCTTACATTCAAACATACTAACATGGCTCAGTGCTAAATACAACCCTGCAAGCATGGGAAATTGGTAGAGTCCCAGCTGTCAAAGCATTGTTGGAGTTGCACGACAGATGGGGTTCTACCTTTAGTCCAACCTTGCAATTGGGGGTCCCAATAAAATTCATTCTACTTTAGTACCGCCACTGCGTTGGGATGGATGCCGTGATTGCATACCAGGGAGTGAGGGGCGAGAGCGGCAGGGCACAGGGGGCCCAAGCAAACACTTGCCCAGGGTCCATTCGTTATTAAAGACGGCCCTGAGAGTACACAATAAAAAACATGATCACTTGTTTCTCAAAAAAAGTAATCTATGTACTAAAGTGTCCATGCAACCTACTTTATGTTGGAAGAACAAAACGTCTCTTACATATTAGGATAAATGAACATATACGAAATATTAAAAATGGACACGAGAAACATAGTGTCTCCGAACATTTTAAATTATTACATAGGAGTGATCCACAATTTTTTTGAATTTTTTGCAAAAGTTGAAATGATTGGCAAGACGAGATAAGAAAATTGGGGAAAAATTGAAACAAAATGGATTTTTGATCTAAATACCTTCACCCCACTCGGTCTTAATGCAAACTTTGAGCTATGCTATTTTTTATAATATTTATTTTTAAATAGTTTTTTATCATTGCCACTATAAAGTAGTGGTGTTTCAGTATGAATATAAACTACAGTTTCCTATTTATTTATTCTTCTACAAAATACTCTATGCCATAAAAGTTACAATGTCTTGGTTAGAAGTGAGGTACAGAGGGGGCGTGGTCTGCAGCCGGAGCAAGATGGACGTGTCCAAGTGAAGCTCGCTAGGACCATGAGGCCAATAGTAAACTAAAGCGAAAAAACACTGACCTGAACACGGTAACGCACGGGGGAGCCGACATGGATAAGCGGTCCTCAAAGAAGCAGCACAAGAAGCCAGCGGAACAGGGTGCCATGGTGTCCAATATGTTCGCGGCCTCCCGCACCATGCGATCGAGCGCTCAAGATGGTGGATGGGAGAGCCCGATGGCACCACACTCACCTCCTAGCCCAGGCATGGCAGCAGCCTCAGAGGTCTCAGAAGCTAACACTGCACAGATCCTGGCAAAATTAGCGGAGGTCCGCTGTTACTTAGCCGCAGAGATTACCAGGAATACCCACAAAGTTAAAGCAGAGATGCAGGCCTTGGGCGCGAGGACGGCAGTGCTCGAGCAGCGGGTGGAGTCCACAGCCATGGCCCACAATGCAGCTACAGCCCAGATCAACCGGCTGTCCTCCAGGCTAACTACTGTGGAGTCCGCCCTGGATGACATGCCGCTGATGGAGGTGGTAAAACCAAAATACTCAAGCCACTGCTCCCCGAAGTGCCGGATCACCAATGGCACATTGAGGGAGCGTTCAGAGCGAAACGGGCTGATGATAAACGCCCAAGAGACATTATCATCAAATTCCTGTTTTTCCAGACAAAGGAAGCCCTCATGAAGCACAGCAGGGAGGGCCCAATCAGGTATGGCGAGGCGGAACTTACCTTATTTCAAGACTTGACACCTGCTACCCTTCAAAAGCTGAGACTGTGGCGTCCGGTGATGGGACTCCTGCAGAAGCACGGGGTGAAGTACGCCTGGGGCTTTCCATTCCGGTTGCTGGCGTTCAAAGATGGATGCACTAAAATCCTTTACATGGATGGCGACCCTGTGGAGTTCCTGAGGAGTCTGGGTATCCAGGATCCGGTTGCGATGGCAGCATTTCCCCCGGCAGTGGAGGAGCTTCGCCCCCTCCCTTGCGAGTTGTTTGAGGCGGGAGAATGAGGCCCATAGAGGATGGCTGGCCCGGAACCCATCCGAGGCTAGTGAGGAGGCGATCCCGGTCGGTGTGGCTCCAGTGGCGGGTATGTAGGCTGATGTTGGGTTGGCTGGCCTTGGAGCCTGGTCCCACCGGGGGGCACCCCACAGGGTTCGCAGATCAGGAGCAGCCGCTGGAGCTGCACGGGAAGCTCTTGTGTCCTAGCGGGAGTCCGGGGGGGTCTTCACCCCATGTTGGGCGGGTTAGGGCTGTCTTGTTTTTTTGGGGTCAGCAAGGTTAGTGCGGATCCAGGTGGACGCTACATTTTGATGTCGGGGGCCTTGCATTTTCATGCTATTCATATCCTCAATTTATACGCTGCTAATGACCAATCCAGAGAATACTGGACGGAGCTGACTCACACAGTAAACATGCAACCACATGGAATGGTCATAGTGGGGGGGAGATTTTAATGCAGCTCCGTCCCCGGCAATGAATAGGGGCCCATGTAGGGGAGTGCCACGATCACACAGGCGTGGTGGACAAGACAAATTATTACACACATTCATACAGTCAGGCCTAATAGATAGCGACTACACGTTTTACTCGCCACCATACAATACATATTCAAGAATAGACCTTTTTCTGGTAAACCCCCTGACTGTTCCCAAGGTATCGAAATCCACAGTGGGATCCATAACTTGGTCGGATCACGCAGATGTGTCCCTTACTTTAGACAAGCTGAGTGCGGCGTCCCCCTGGTCATGGAGGCTAAATAGATCCTTACTTCAAGACCCAGCAATAGTTGCGACTATTCGTACGGAACTTAACGAGTATTTTGCCAGGGAGGCAGAGTCAGGGGTGTCGAAAGCCACGGTGTGGGCAGCGCATAAAATGGTCATTAGGGGTATACTGATTAGAGAAGCGACATTGAAGAAACGACGAAAGTCTCAACTGTTATTATTAGAAGCTTTAAGAAAGGCGGAACAACGGCATAAGTCGGACCCTACACCTACTAATTTAACGACGGTGCAGAATGTAAGGAACTCTATTCGTGAAACGCTCCTAGATAACACCACGAGAGCTATAGTGTGGTCAAAACAAACCTTTTATGAAAAGGCTAACAAGATGGATACCTTATTGGCAAGATCCCTTAGACCGAGGCAACTGGGCACACACATTACGAGGATTAAGAATGCAGTAGGAGAATATCAGATGAACCCCACAGAGATAGCCAAAGTGTTTACGGATTATTATACCAAACTCTATAACCACTCAACAGGCGGAGCCATGGACCCACGACAGGAATTGGATGGGATACGAGCGTTCCTCTCTCGGTTACACCTTCCCAAGTTAGACGAGGCGACCTCGGCTGCTTTGGGCAATCTGATCTTGGCTGAAGAAATAGATCCTGCAATTTCCGCCTTAGAAAGTAATAAAGCACCTGGCCCAGATGGCTTCGATGGAAGCTACTATAAAACTTTTCGAGAGGAGCTTCTGCCCCACTTAGAACCCTGGTTCAACGACCTTATGGACGGGGGGACGCGTGATAGAGACATGTCCTTGGCAAATACAGTTTTACTACCTAAGCCGGGCAAAGTCGACTCAATCCCGGAGAATTTTCGCCCAATTTCTTTAATCACGATTCCAAAATTTTAGCAAAAGTGTTAGCAGGCAGATTGAATCCAATCTTTACAGGTCTGATTCACCCAGATCAGGTGGGCTTTATACCGGGTAGACAACTGTTCGAAAATACGAGACGCAATATAGACCTTATAGGGAGACAGGCTACGAAGGGCACTCCGACACTGATACTGTCACTAGATGCCGAAAAGGCATTTGACAGAGTCAAATGGCCCTATCTATTTAAGGTATTAAATCAGTTCGGCATGCCGGCTCAGTTTGTAACGGCTATTCAGGACTTGTACTCAAACGTCAGGGCGCAGATCCAGATTTCAGGAGCGCAAACCATCCCATTCCATCTGAGTAATGGCCCGAGACAGGGATGCCATCTTTCATCTCTGCTGTTCGACTTTTCGCTGGCACCCCTCATGCAAACAATACGTGATGCCCCAGATGTCAGGGGAGTCACCGGGGGGTAAGCAATATGTTATATCGGGTTTCGCTGACGACGTATTGTTGACATTAACGAACCCGAGGGACTCTATGGCGGCTCTGACTGGGATTCTGGCGGAATACAGCAAGGTGGCTAGCTATAAAGTTAACTTGCACAAATCAAGCGCACTCCCCATAGGTATGAGGGAAGATGACGCGGTGTGTGTATATAGGGAGGACTTATCACATACGTATAGCGAAGGACCATATCAAATACTTA
The DNA here is from genome assembly GCA_933207985.1 of Pelobates cultripes. Lineage (NCBI taxonomy): Eukaryota > Metazoa > Chordata > Amphibia > Anura > Pelobatidae > Pelobates > Pelobates cultripes. The sequence continues at coordinate 173,814,408 of OW240912.1, read as the reverse complement.
GGCATATGGTTGACGGTGAACCTCCTCCCAACTATATCAGCAAAATTATGTCCCACTATTCGACATCTAATAAACGACACGGAGAAGTAGGTAGATAAACCGATCTTGTGGATCAGAAGAATACATTCAGTGAAAATGAATGTGCTACCCAGGATACTATTTCTATTCCAAGCTCTACCGGTCCAATTGACTAAATCTAACTTGGGACTGCTTCAATAGGCTATAGGCAAGTTTATCTGGCAAAATAAGAAACATAGGATCTCCCGTAACGTACTTGATAGGGGGGCCTTGGCCTTCAAAACCTTCGCTTTTACTACGTGGCGGCTCAAATTGCACTATGGCATTCTCCCCCAGAAGAGAGGAGGTGGGTGGATCTGGAATCCTCCCTGATGGGCCCAGACATACCCCAGTTCCTCATGTGGACCCCTAAACATAGACCAACAGATCAAGTGATATGTCCAGCGATCCGCAACTCCCTTAAGGCTTGGGATGCCACCGCCCTTAAATACGGCCTGACCTCCGACCCGTCGCCCATGAGCCCATTCTTAAGAAACAAAGCATTTCTTCCAAGCATGAATCCCTGGGATTTCAAGGGTATTGAGAACACGGGACTGGAGAGACTGTGCGAACTGTTTGAAAACGGCTCCTTTATAACATTTGAAGAACTGACAAGCAGGGACCCATTAAGACCCTTTGACTACTTCCGGTATCTACAGCTTAGGGGTTATGCCCGAGACCACCGGATCAAAACTGCTGCGTTGACACCGTTAACGTTTTTCAAAAGGATGAACAAGAGGGAACAATTCCCAAGCTGCTTAATTTCATGTTTATATTCTCATCTGAGCACTCACGATAGAATGGGGAGATATCACATATATAGATCAGTGGGAAGCAGATCTCAATGAGGTTCTGGAGGGTATAGAATGGCAGGAAATATGGGAGGCTGCTGCGACATCTTCAGTGTGCGTCTCCTTGCAGGAACAATCATATAAGACCTTATTTCGGTGGTACACCACTCCAGTGACGCTGTACCGAATACATAAAAACCAGACGGACCTGTGTTGGAGAGGCTGCGGACACAAGGGTACGTATATACACATGTGGTGGGAATGCCTGGAGGCACAAACCTACTGGAAATGGATTGTTGTGAGATGTTTTTGACAGGGAGGGGAAACTAGACCCATGGGTGTTTCTATTGTCCAGATCCATGGATGGTTGGACAAGAATGGAACTAAATCTTATACAAAAAAAAAACCCTTGTCGCTAGGAGAGCCCTAGCACAGGTGTGGCTACAGAGGGAGACCCCAACAATGGCGATGGTAAAACAAAAAATAAGATACTTTCCTAATGGACAAGCTGTGGGGGGTCTCCTACCATTATTCTTCACACAAGACTATTTTTTGATGTAAAGATTTTGTTCAGGTATTACTTCCCTCACTCTCCATTTTTTTTCAAGCCAATACTTGCCTAGCTCCCGATTTTTATGATCTGGCTTAAAAATGAAAGCCTCCATCCTTAATTGATTGTATTTTAAAATGCTCATATATAAAGTGCGCCGAGCTCTTCCAATTTCGTGCAACAATTAGTTTGGCTGCAGCCATAAAGTGTACATATATATAAACCTCTTTAAAATGTACGTTTTTTAAATATTGAGCTGTAGTAATCCATTTTCTGGACCTCTGGGGTTCGTTTCCCTATTATTCTTTCTAATCCACAAAAAAACATTGACCATATATGCAGAAAAGAGCCAACCTGTTTATTGCATCTCCAGCATATTGGGGAACTAGAGTTGTACATTTTAGCCATCTTGGATGGTACCAAATACCACCTGTTCAGTACCTTGAATGCTACTTCTATAATATTCAGACAGTGTATATTTTTGTTTGTTTGGGATTACACCTGGCACCACTCCTTTAAAATTTTGATTTTAAAGTCTTTCTCCCATTTTTAGATTTTTAGTGGGAGCTTCTATTTTTATCAAACCACTTCTAGCTTTAGAAGCTACTTGTTTTACCTTCTCATTATTTCGTAATGCACTAAACATTTCTACACCCTCTGAAGGGTTAAAAAAGAACATTTTGTTTTGTAAAATTTTTAATCCTAGAATAATTAAACCATTCTTTTGACGATAATTGAAATTCTTGAATAATTGTCTCAAATGGTTTAATATTATCTTTTAACAGTAATTGGTTGATTTGCTTTATGCCCTTTCGGGTCCACTCTTTAATATCTAAATCCATCACACATAGTGGAATATTAGATAATTTAAAACTTCTTGGTACTTTGTTTCCTACCCCACTTATGTGTTTCAATTTATCCCATTCATACAATAATGAACCCAGAAAGGCATTGGAGGCGCTAGCCATTTTAACCCACTCATCCCTTTTGCCAAACCACATCAGTTGGCTCAAATCTTTTATCCCACTCATTTCCATTTCTAATATATACCAACTCACTTCTTTGGTACTGTGTAGTTGTGTCCTATACAGATGGAAAACCATATTTGAAATATATGTATAATACACATTCGGAAAGCCTATTCCACCATCACGATTTTTCTGCATCAATTGTTTTATTGATAATTCTGGGCCTTTTCCCTTTCCAAATAAAATTAGAAAAATCTCTCTGTACCAAATCCAACCATGTTTGGGTCATTCTTAAGGGAAATATGCAAAATACATAGGACCATTTAGGCATCAAATAAGCATTGATCAAGTTAATTCTCCCTCACCAAGATAATTCAACATGTCTCAATTTTTTCAGGGAAGCATAAGTGTATCTGAAAGTACTTAAAGAACCACTCTAGGCACCCAGACCACTTCAGCTTAATGAAGTGGTCTGGGTGCCAGGTCCCTCTAGGATTAACCCATGTTTTTATAAACATAGCAGTTTCAGAGAAACTGCTATGTTTATAAATGGGTTAATCCAGCCTCTAAAGCCTCTAGTGGTTGTCTCATTGACAGCCGCTAGAGGCGTTTGCGTGCTTCTCAGTGTGAAAATCACAGTGAGAAGACACCAGCGTCCATAGGAAAGCATTATGAATGCGTCCATAGGAAACTATGAGACTGTCTGAATGCGCGCGCAGCTCCTGCTTCGCATGCGCATTCAGCCGAAGAGGCGGCGGAGAGGAGGAGGAGGTAAGAAAAGGTAAGATTTAACCCTTTCCTCGCCATCCAGACCGGCGGAAGGGGGACCCTGAGGGTGGGGGCACCCTCAGGGCACTATAGTGCCAGGAAAACGAGTATGTTTTCCTGGCACTATAGTGGTCCTTTAAAAGATTTGTTTGCATTATGTCCGCTATATTTTTTTGTTATTATGCCCAAATATGGTAGGGTATTTCTAGTCCATTTGAATTTATAACACTCTTCTAAATGTAACCTGCTACTGCTATCTATACTAATGGTCATCGCAATTGATTTGTGCACATTAATTTTATAATTTGATGTTAAACTATATGCTTCCACCTCCTTCATTAGTGCTTCCAGCGATTCGACAGGGTCAGTTAGGGTCAAGATCAAGTCGTCTGCATAAAGGTTCAGCTTATAATCTTTCTGTTTAAAATAGAATCCTTTTATTAATGGGTTATTTCTAATGTTATTTGCCAATATTTCCATTGTCATAATGTACAGGATTGGAGATAACGGGCAACCCTGTCTGGTTCCATTATGTAATGTGAGCCAGTCCGCACAGATGTTTGGTCCCACCATTCATGCTGTGGGACCATTATATAATGCCAGGATTGCCCGGTACAGCCATCCCCGAATACCAAATTTCTCATGCATCTTGCTTAAGAATTTCCCAACCCACCCTGTCGAATGCCTTCTCAGCATCCACTGCTAAAAGAAGCATGGGGACTTTATTCTTATTAGCGGCGTCCACTATATCTATTATACGCCTTGTATTGTCAGCAGCTACTCGACCCTAGACAAAGCCTATTTGGTTCTTATTAATAGTGTTATTCAAAATAACTTTGAGCCTATTTGCTAAAATTGTCGAAAAGCTCTTTACATCGGTATTTATCAAGGATATTGGTCTGTAGCTTTCCACTTTTGATGGATCTTTATCCTGCTTTGGTATTGGAAGGATGTTGGCTCTGAGCATTTCTCTAGGAAAACTTCCATTTGTAACAATTAAATGTGTTAGTGAAAAAAGTTTTTTGTTTTTAAATGCAAGCTATTGTGACACCAGTGAGTGAGTGGTGGCACTGGGCAAGTGGGCACAGTATACATTGCGAGCCTGACACACCCGCTTGCAGACAACTAACTGCTATTCAATCTATAACAGTGAAAAAAGTTTTTTTGTTTTTAAATGCAAGCTATTGTGACACCAGTGAGTGAGTGGTGGCACTGGGCACAGTATCCACTGTGAGCCTGACACACCCGCTTTGAGACAACTAACTGCTATTAAATCTATAACAGTGAAAAAAGTTTTTTGTTTTTAAATGCAAGCTATTGTGACACCAGTGAGTGAGTGGTGGCACTGGGCACAGTATCCACTGTGAGCCTGACACAGAAGCTTGCAGGCAGGCAACTGCAATTACATTACACAGAAAAAAAAAAGCAGACTGATGTTCTAGCCCTAAAAAGGGCTTTTTGGGGTGCTGTCCTTACAGCAGAAATCAGATGAGTCCTTCAGGACTGTAGTGGACACTGTATACCCTAACCTAGCTATGCATTTCCCTATCTAATCAACAGCAGCTACACTTTCCCTCCTCTCACTAAGCATGCAGCTTGAGAATGAATGTAAAATGGATGCCTTCCAGTAGGTGGGAGGGTCTGCTAGGGAGGGTGTGCTGCTAATTGGCTGGAATGTGTCTGCTGACTGTGAGGTACAGGGTCAAAGTTTACTCAATGATGACGAATAGGGGGCAGATCGAACCGCGCATATGTTCGCCCGCCGTGGCGAACGCGAACATGCTTCACTAATCACCACCTCTCCAATGTTGTTTAACTTTAGCAATTCCCATAAATGTAAGATTACTAGGATCTTTATTGTGGGAGAGAAAATGTGAGGAAGGATACCAAGTGGTTTTAAAAATCTATTTCTATATTGGGGCAGTGTTCTCTAATTCTTGTTTTTCATTCAAAATAAATTCATTTATGTGTCTTGATTTATAAATTATATAATATGTATAGGATTTCAGCTTATTTTGAAAGTCACAGGTCACAAAATACAAGGACTAAAATGAAATTTTAATGTGAAACAATTTTAGAAGTTGGTATGTTTGTCTTGTAAGTTTAGTAGCCACCACAGAAAACAAAATTGCCACACAAAAGTATATATTTATATAAAGTAGACATCGCAGGCTATTTACCTAAGGTTAGTTTGACACTTTTTACGTAACCATTTCATCGCCAATCTCTGCTAAATATTGGAGTAAAATTGTGTGTTTTCTGTATTTTAGCATATACACATATAACAAAGTTTTTGTAATGTGTATTTTGTAAAGCTGTAGTGTGCTATTCCTGCACAGAACCCTATATTGTTTTCAGCTAAATCTGCTGAGTATAACGATAACCCCATTGTATGCCTTTGGCACTTTTCTGTAAAGCTACAATGCCATATAAGAGACAAGACTATTTCAGTTTCTATAGTTAGAATTTTCCTAGATGGATTTCACGGGCCTATGTCTCATTTTACAGTATTCTAGCAGTGTGACTGTTCAAATAACAGCCCTTTCATTTGATAAAGCAGTCACCCCAGGGTATCTTATTTTTTTTTTTGTAAATATGATTTTTATTTTCATTTTTCAAATCAAGGCAGTCCTACTTCGTTTGGACTCGCAGGTCCATACTTAGTGAGGGCATAGAGTAAATCAGCGACATTGTAAGGTTGGGTAGCAGTGCGGGCTCGCAGGCCCCACAGACAATGTGGACTCGCAGGTCCCTCTTGCGATGGTATTTTATACACTGTTTGGAACAAGCAGTTGAGGAACAGACAACTCATGATATACTCAGTTCATCAGCCTCCTAGCTTGAACTGCTAGTTGAAAACCTAAACTTGGACGTGATACCTCCCCGTCCCCATGCGTTCCGTGATAATTGTCCGTCCTCTCCCCTACTTTACTATGGTCATGAACCGTCTGCCTACATGGCGGATGTCCGCCGTGTGTGGTCTCCAAGTCGCCCTAATCCATGTGGTACTAGGCGATCCCTGCCAAATCAAGGGTACCTTTTACTCGTGTGTTAAGGTGGTCAGGATGGGTAGGTCGTGGTGGGGGGGTATCGGGATAGGGGTCTAGGTTCCGTCGGTGTCAGGGGTCCGCAGCTTGGTGTAGCGTTAGTCCAGTCTCTATTGTTGGGCCTGGGTCTCGCCCAGGAAGCCTGGTTGTGTCGACTTCAGTAGCCAGTGCGTCCATATATTGAGATAGGTTTGGTGTGTGTTATTCGCTGTAGCGTGGAGTTCTTCTAAGGACCTCAACTCCTCCATTTGGGTGAACCAAGTTTTCAGTGGCGGAGTGGTCTGCTGTTTTCAGTGTTGTGGTATGGTAGTTTTAGCTATGTTCAGTATGCGGATCGTCAGTGATTTCTTATATATGGTCCTAGGGACCTTAGTGAGGTGTAGAAGCATTTCTGCTGGGCCGAATGGGGGTGGATCGTCTGAGAGTTGCCCTATAATTTTATGTATGGCTTTCCAGAACGGTGCGATTTTGTTGCATTCCCACCATATGTGTAGGAGCATGCCCGTCCCCTCTCCGCATCTCCAGCACACTGGGGGGTATTCTGGGATATGTTCGTGTAATGCCGCGGGGGTGCAGTACCAGTGTGTCAGTAGTTTGTATGCTGTTTCCTGCGTCTTGCTGAAGCTAGAGCAATGGTGCGTGAGATAGCAAATTTTTTCCCAGTCTGCCTTATTAATCGTACGACCCAGTGCTGCCTCCCATTTCCCCATAAAGCTTGGTTGTGCTGTTGGTGTTTGAGTCAGAAGTGATGTGTACATGAGGGAGACTCCGTGGGTTAACGGGTCTGGGTGTAGGCATATGTCTTCGAAGTATGTGGGGGCTCTCGATAAGATGGGCCCCTGTGGAAGAGTTGCAATGTAGCTCTGGAGTTGTTTGTGTTTTAGGCGTATCAGGAGGTTAGAGTCTGCGTCTCCCCTCATGTCCCTGAGTGTCTTGAGGCCATTTGCCGTATAGACGTGGCTAAGTCTGGGGATTGGGTCTTGGATCAGCGCGTGGAAAGCTCTTGGGTCCAGTCCCGGTGGAAAGTTTGGGTTGTGTATGAGTGGGAGAAGGGGCGATGGGTACGGTGCTAGCTCGTGTCTATCCTTTGTGCGGTGCCACTCTTGCAGAGTAGCCTTGATGTATGGGGAGCATTTCCTCCCCTTGCTCCTGATCCCGGGAGGCAGCCATGGCAGGACCGCGACTGGGACACCCGCCTCGACTTCTTCTGCTTGTTTCCATTGCTTCTGCACCCCTTGTTTGGACCATTCTATTATCCGGAGGAAGTGACAGGACCTATAATTGAGAGTGAAGTCCGGCAATGCCAGGCCTCCTCTATCCTTCGGTAGCGTTAATAGGGTATGTCTGAGTCTTGGTCGTTTCCCATTCCAGACGTATCGCCCGAGGGCAGTGCGGAGCGTGACGAAGAATGTGCGGGGGACTGTAGTGGGGATGGTTTGGAAAAGGTACAGGAGGCGGGGGAGAAAATTCATTTTGACTACTTGTATCCTGCCAAGCCATGAGATGTGTGGGTATGCCCATTCCTGCATTTCCGTGCGAAACTTCGTGTGTATAGTGGTGAAGTTTTCCCTAAACATGTCCCCTGCTTTCCGTGTTAACCAGATTCCTAGGTATTTTATTTTGTGCGTGGCCCATTGAAATGTATAGTGTTGGCATAGCGGTGTCGCCCGTCGCGCCGGGATATCAATGTTTAGAATGTATGATTTGGAGAGGTTTATTTTTAAATTAGATATCCTACCGAAGTCCCAAAAGGCTTTCAGGATGTTGGGTAAGGATACTTCCGGGTTTGTCACGTAAAAGAGCATGTCGTCTGCATATGCCGCTACTTTGTGGTGTGTCGTCCCTGCCATCACTCCCGTTATATCTGGATTGTTCCTAATTGCCACTAAGAACGGTTCTAAGGCTAGAACAAAATGCAGTGGGAATAGTGGGCATCCCTGACGAGTGCCGTTTAGTATGTTGAACGGTGCTGACAACGCCCCGTTAACTATCACTTGGGCAGATGGTTGTGTGTATAGGGCCGTTATCCACCCCATGACTCCCGGGCCCAGTCCCGTACGCGAGAGGGTCTGGAACAGGTAATCCCAGTTGACCCTATCGAAGGCCTTCTCCGCGTCTGTAGATAGCAGGAGGAGGTCTCCGCGCGAGCGCCTGTCCCCGTGCATCAGAGTGAGCGTGCGTATCGTATTGTCGCGGGCTTCCCTCCCCGGTACAAACCCCACTTGATCCGGGTGTATCAGCGTGGGTATGTGTGTCTGTAGTCTGGTGGCCAGTATTTTGGCCAGCAGCTTGAGGTCGCAGTTTATGAGGGATATCGGCCGGTAGTTTCCACAATGCTCTCCATCCCTCCCCTCCTTGGGCAGGACGGTGATGTATGCTGCCAAAGTCTGTTTGGGGAAGTGGTGGCCCTCCCTGACAGCGTTGAACGCTGCTATGAGGGGCTCATATAGTATGTCCGCATAGGTCTTATAATAACAGAGCGGCAGGCCATCCGGGCCCGGGCTTCTGCCGGGCTTTGTTCGCTTAATAGCCGCAGCCAGTTCCTCCGGTGTGATTTCTTCGTCCAGGAGGGACACCGGAGGGACAGGAGGGACACCCTGCCTAATGTGTGTGCCATGTGTGTGGTGAGGTAGTCGTTAATGGTATCCATTAGGTGTTTGGTTGCTTGGGTCGACGTCGGCCTCGGGAGGGAGTATAGGTCCGCGTAGTATGCCCTAATTACCTCTTGGATCTTAGTGGGGAGTCGGTGTAGTGTGTTTTTGTTATCTCGGATACGGTCTATGTACGTCTGTTGTCTACGTTTAGTGAGCATCCGAGCCAGTAATCTGCCACTTTTGTTACCATGTAAGGAGAAAAACGCCTTATGTCGTAGTACGTCTCGGTGGTATCTGGTTTGGAGGAGTCGAGTCAGGTCTCTACGTAAGGAAAGCAGTTGTTCCTGTTGTGTGTGTGTCTGTTCTTTTTTGTTGAGGCTTTCTAGCCTCTGGATGTCTGCCAGAAGGGCGGTCATTTTCGCTTCCCTCTGTTTTTTCAGTGTGGCGCTCCTTTGTATTAGGTGGCCCCTCACTACGCTTTTGTGCGCCTCCCATACTATTGTCGGGGTTGTTTGGTCAGGTGTATTGTTGGTGAAGTACTCTCTGAGGGTAGATTCGGTGTCGGATTTAACTGTGGGTTCGGAGAGTAGGTACTCATTAAGTCGCCATTTAGTCACCCTGGGTCTAAACAGGGGGGAGGTTAATGTGAGTGCTACCGGTGCGTGATCAGACCATGTCGCCGTGCCGTGTTCTGTTTGTACCACCAGTGGTAGGTGATAGTGTGGCAGGAAGAAATAGTCAATCCTAGTGTATGAGTTGTGGGGATGTGAATAGAACGTGTAGTCCCTCTCGTCAGGATGGTGTGCCCTCCAACTATCAACTAGCTTGTATTTGGAGAGGAGAGTTTTGATTACGGATAATTGTTGGGCTGGGACATGTGATGTGCCAGTGGAGGTGTCCCATTTCGGATCCAGGGCCAGGTTAAAATCTCCCCCCAGTACTAGGACACCCTGGGCGAATGCCTGTAACTTGCGAAGAGTCCGTGAGAGAAATCTATAGTGTCTCTGGTTGGGGACATATATGTTGGCGAACGTGTAGATCTGGCCTGCGATTGTGCCCTTCAGGAATACAAATCTGCCCTCCCTATCTGTTTGGACCCCCATCTCCTGTAGTGGTACTCTTTTGTGTAGTAGTATCGCGGTGCCCCGGGCCTTACCCCCGTGATAGTCGCTAAAGTAACCCGTGGGGTATCGGTTGTCGTGTAGTTTGGGTCGAGACCCTTCTTTAAAGTGCGTCTCTTGTAAATAAACTATGGACGCACTGGCGGAGTGAAAGTCTCTTAGGGCAGTTGCCCTCTTTTCTGGTTTGTTGAGGCCCCTTGCATTCAGGGAGAGGATCGTGAGGCTAGCCGGTATGAGCGTCATACTTGGTTGCCGTCAGTCGTGTGCGGTAGTAGCTGTCTTTGGTCCGGGCGTGGGCGGTGGGGTAGGGGTAGGTCGGGGGTAGGGGAAGTGTGGGAAGTCCGCCGCTGTGTCGGCGTTAGGGTAGTGGCGTCTGGGTGGTCCCTGAGACCCGTGCCTGCACTTAGGCCTAGCGTCCGGCCCACCTGTACCTAGCGCCTGTCCCTTAGGGGGGTGGAAGGAAGGCCGAAGCCTCCAAACGGGTGTTGATTCACTGTCGGTGTATGTCGCGAGCTATTCGCTCTACAATTCCACTGCGGTCCAAACTATGTGCACAGTAGGTCTCCCGTGTGTTCCCTGTACGGCTCTGTCAGTCGTGGTGTCACGGGTTTGGGTCCTCGCCTAATACGCGATATGCGTCTGTATTTCAACTTTAACATTCAACATTACTTAAACATTTTAAAAGAGAGAGAAAGAAGAAGAAACTTAAAACATAAGATATGCATTTTGTGCCTGGGCACTGCAGTGGCACCTGTCCCTTGTTGTGTATGCCTGTCCCCGTGTGAACCTGGGTTGTGCTTTCCAGACCATGGTTTTCAGGACCCCCACCTTCTCCATCTCTAACCCCAGATTCAGCACTCATGAAGGTGACCGGGCCCCCGACCCGCCCACCTTTACCTCTAGTGGTTTTTGCTGGCGGTGGGACCTCATCGAGAGTCCGGGTGAGCTCCCCACATGTGTGGGCTGACTATCTTTACCTTCTGAGCCTCTCCTGACCCGTGGGCCTGGCCCGGGTTCATCTGGCCTCTGACTGTGTGTGTCCCAGGGCTAGGTCTGATGCCCGAGCGAGCCGGGCCCCCGACCCCCTGCCTGCTCCCGATGGGTCATCACAGGCACGCCAGGGGGGTGTGGTTGCCCAGCCCGGTCCGGGATCCCCCTCCTCAAGTCCGTGTCTATCTGGGTGCGCTATGTTACTCTCCCATCCCTGCTACTCCCCCCATAGTGTTCCCGTATCCCCCGACCCCATGTTAGCTCTCTGTTCTACGCTTGTCATGAGCTAGCCTACCGGCCACCTGGCCACCAACCCTTGGTATTTACATCGACATTTAGTACTTGCGTGCATGATATTAGGGTCTAGTTAAGTTCAAGTGTCCTCTCCTCCGGCCCAGCTTATTTCAGCGTGGTGGAGTAGCCCGTCTCAAGTCCATGGTGTGCTCGTGAGTCCTGTGCCGGGTGTTCAGTGTAGGCAGGGAAACTCCGTCTCCGTTGTTGTAGTGTTCTCCGTTGGATGCTGTCTCGTGTGTCTCAGTCCAGTGTCGTGTGTGGTGGTTGGAGCCGGGGGCTCGCCGGTGGTGACCTCTGCTCAGGGCAGGATGGGGCGAGGTCGAGTTGTCGTGTCCGATCTGGACTGAAGTCCTTTTCTGTAGGCCAGGTGTGGGATTCCTCTGGGTGGTCGTCTCCGTATCTGCTCTGGGGTTCGTGGTACAGGTGCCATGCAAATGTCCCGTTGGTCTATTGGCCTCGAGGGCCCATTGCCTGCTGGCGTGTGGTCCTCAGAATCTGGGATCCCGTAGCCAGTCTCCCCTGACCCGGGGTTGGTGTGTATAGTGTCAGGGGGTCAGGCCACTGTATAGGCGCTGGCGTGATTCGTAGCTCTCTTGCGAGGGCGTCCATGTCGGCCTTCTCCTTGATCACGTATGGGCCCTTTGGTGTCTGGATTTGGAGCCCATTCGGAAAACACCAGCGATATCTAATTTTGTTTGATTGTAGTTGCATGGTGAAGGGGCGTAGGGCCCTGCGGTATGCCAGTGTTGTAGGTGATAGATCTGGGTACAGTTGTATTTCTGTGCCTTCCAAGGTGACTTTTCCCAGGTCTCTTGCCTTCCTTAAGATCTCTTCCTTCTGTTGAAAGCTGGCTATACAGCAGATGATATCCCGGGGTGGGCTCCCAGGGGGCCCTTTCGGCCGAAGTGCACGATGAGCCCTCACCAGGTTGATTTGAGCTTGTGGGGGACGACCTAAGAGGCCGTTGAATATCCCCGTCAGGGTCTGTTGTACAGGGGTGGCATCATCAGCTTCTTCTGGAACCCCACGGACCCTAATGTTCTGCCGTCTGCCCCGGTTATCGAGGTCCTCCAGGTGATACGCCATTTGCCGGAGTTGTTGCGTGGTATGTTGCAGGGTTTCAGTAGTCGCGGACTGCGCCGATGACACGTGGTCGCAGTCCGCTTCTAGTTGAGATACCCTCTGGCGTAGGCCGCAGAATTCCTCCCTCATGGCCTGGAGTTCCGTCGTGATGGAGGCTCTCAGATCGTTGTTCGCCCTCTGCAGGTCAGTTTTAGTGGGCAGGTTGCGGAGCATATCCACCCACTCGGGGTGCGGCGCTGGAGTGTCTGCTGCCGGTATCTCTGCAGGGCTTCCTCCGTCAAGCGGGGAGGGAGAGAACAGCCCCTCCGAGGCCGCCGAATCATTGGAGGCCTGCGTGTCCGGGTCCGCCGGTGTGATCAGATATTGCCGCAGGGTAGGGTGATTGTTCCCCCTGGGGGTGTCAGCGGGTTTGGAGGCTTGCGACGCTTACGGCGAGGTTTGTGTGGAGCCTGGTAGGGAGCTCAGGATTTACGCCGCCATCTTCTTCGGCTTCCAGGCCACGCCCCCCCCAGGGTATCTTATATGGTGTATATTGTGCCTAAACTTGTCACCATTTTTTCACCAATTTACATCAATGTCTGTGGTGAGGGGGAGAAAAATAGAATTTTTACATATATGTTGCATTTTGTTGAGTATTTCTTGCACTTGATATTTACCACTGTCATAAAAATCCACAAATTTTGCTTAGTATCATCTTCTGAGTAAAACAATATGCCCAATGTATGACCTAGACACTATTTTGTGAAGTTACAGAGCTGTAAAAGAGACGTGACAAGTTCAGGTTTTTAAGTGTGAATTTTCATGGAGGGTTTTGATGCGTCCATGTCCCACTTTGGAGCACTTGAGCAGGTTACATAATACAATTAGACCATAGTCTTATTGTTCTTCCTATATACTGGAGGCCACATGGGCACTCCAATTAATATATCAAATTTTTGCTGTTACAGGTTATATGTGATATGCAATGTGATTTAATATATCAGAGCATTATCACTTTGACACTTAATTTTTTTTATGCATTATTCTTTATGCATTATTATTTTTCTTTTTTTCTTAAATTTTAATGTCTGCTGAGAATATTGCAGGCTTTGCAATATCAAATTAATTTTGCATTATTATATTTACAATGCTCTTACAACATATTATTAAAATTAGCCTCTTTCAGAATTGTAGAATATGTGGTGGAACTGAATCATTTATATTCATTTATATGTTTTATGTGTTTTAAGTTATATATTTTATATGTATGTGTTTTAAGTTATATATTTTATTAGTTCTATTTGATTTGAAACTCGATATGCACTTCTCCATTTTTTTTTACATGCCTTACAGCTATTGCACCTATAGAAACCTTGCTTACTGTTAAAAAAACAAAAACAAAAAAAAAAACAGTTGATATTTAAAAATGTGTGTTTCTTGTGTATTTTTTTTGTTAATTGCATGTTTAAATTGGGGGAGCCTCTAAAAACTACTTTAGGACATTCTGGAATAATATCCCTTACGAGTTTATCTTCTTTGAGAAGTGGACATTTGTTTTTTATAATTGTTTTATTTGTTTATTTTTGTTATAGTCTAGAACAGTGATCTCTGTGGGCACGCGGCCGTAGGGCGCTGGGGGAGGGGGGCGCTGTAGCCCGTCTGCAGCAAGTGCCTACTCTATTTCATGTCGGAAGCAGTGGGAGGGATCTGGGAAGCAGCTCTCCTGCCCTCCCGCAAGCAGGCTGTGTGGAGCGTTGCCGCGCATTACCATGGCAATGCTCCACACAGCATTCTGTGCGTGGGAGGGTAGGAGAGCTGCAGAACCTGTCCTACATACTTACCACCACTGGACCACCAAGGCTGGCTGCCCTCCCTCCTCCTTCACCAAAGGTAAGGAGAAGGGAAGGGGGGATAAAGATTTTATTATTAGAGTTCGCCCCCCCCCCCTTCACACACACACACACACCACCCAGAGCCGTCTTTAACAAGGGGCAAAAGGGATATGTGGACATAGAAGGGGCACATTTATTCCTGGGGGGCCCAAAGCAGCTGCCCCTTGGGCCTGCAACAGTTTAATCAGAGGCCCGTGGCCCTTTAAAATTCCCCCAGACCCGGTTTCTTTCACTTTGTTCTACCGGCCTGCTGGGAGGAAGTGAGTTCAGGACAGGTCACTTCCTCCCAACTTAGAGTGCTGTGTGGGTAGGAGGAGAAGGCACCACATGCAGAGCAGGAGAGGAGCTGAGGAAGCCTGGTGCCTCAGACTCCCATCCGCCTAGGTCAGCCAGCTTCCACTGGACATCAGGGAAGCCACCCTTCTGCATCAAAAGTAAGTAAACAGGAGGGTGGCTAAAATATGTAAATTGTAATTTGTATATGTATGTACCTGTTTATATGAGTTTGTGCATATGTGTGTGTGTATGTCAGGCACATGTGTACTTGTGTGTCATTGTGTACCTGTGTGTGTGTGTCTGTGTATGTATACTTGTGTGTCAGAGTGTATGTGCACCTGTGCGTCTTTGTATGTTTACTTTTGTATCAATGTGTACCTGTGTGTCAGAATGTATATGTACCCATCTGTATGTGTACCTGCTTGTGTAGGTGTACTTGTGTGTCTGTGTACCTGTATGTCAGTGTATGTGTATATGTACCTGTGCGTGTATTTGTATCTGTGTCTGTGTATGTGTGTTAACATGTACTTGTGTGTCAGCGTGTATGTGTACCTGTGTGTGTATGTCTGCCTCTGTATATGAACCTGTATGTATGTGTACCTGTTTGTGTGTGTTTACCTCTGTGTATATGTACCTGTGTGTGTATTTGTATCTGTGTACGTGTGTGTTAACATGTACTTGTATGTCAGCGTGTATGTGTACCTGTGTGTCTGTGTATGTGTAACTGTTTGTGTATGTCTGCCTGTGTGTCTGTGTACCTGATTACACTATAGCACCAGTAAATGCCGCAGTGCTGTACAGATATGCAACCTTTAGATTATAAGCTCACGGGCCCTCTAGCCAAGCACTTTGTATAAAAGTGCTCCAATGGCTAGATATCAGCTTACGGGCAGGGCTCTCTCTACCTCTTGTATTTGTCTGTGTATATTGTACATTTCTCCACTAATTGTACAACGCTGCGGAATCTGTTGGCGCTTTATAAATAGCAGTAATAAATAAATAAAACTAGAAATTTTGACTTGGTGTACTGAAATATTAAGGGCCCTTTGAACCTAAAAAGTTTGGGAACCACTGCTCGAATAAACATACTCCAAGGTCTATGAGAGTTAAAATAGTGGATAATGCTTCGCTTTAAATCAATCAAGGGGGAACAGTGCTAATATATACATTTTTGATAAAATAAAAATTATTAATTTAATTTTTAATAATCTTTAGAAAAATATTATTTTTAATATTTATCACCCCATAAATATCCTTACAGTTTATTGGTGAATAAGCTTGGATATTCATTTATATGTTTTATTTTTGTGGTGGTTTTTTTTTGGGGGGGGGGGAGGGTGGCTTTTTATAAGCTGCTACAACATTATTTACTTGTGTGACGAAGTGCCCTTCGCCACTTGGTCCTGGAGAGGCCTACTTGCCAGCCTCCTCCTCTGTGACTATGACTCTTTCATCTATCTGGCTTTAAAGCCCCTAGTCTACCTTCAGACAGACTATTTATGTGGGCTGCTTTATTTATCCTATGTTTTAGTCACCCTGTACCCATTATAGGTGCAGGGTGTGTGTAATGTAATTGTTTATAGTGTGTGTGTGTGTACTGTGTAATGTATTGCCTGCTCTCTTGTATTGCGGAGGTTTGCTACCAACTAGGTGGGTTTGGCTATGGAGCTGGTCTAGTGCCCTCTGTTGGTAGCAACAGCAATATGCACTACCTGAATTGCAAGACTGGTTCATTTTCATATTCGGGTAGATTTGCATATTGCTAATTCTGCAGGCAGGTGAGATATTTACTGTTAAATATTGTCTCCCCCCACCCCTTTAAAAAATGTGCCATTGTGTTGTGATAAGTCACTGTGTGTTTCTTGATATGGTTTGACTGTTTGTGATTTTATTGAGGTTTCACAACAATGTTATTGTGGTGACTGTATTGGCTGGTCCCAAGGGAATAAAGGTTTTGACAGTTCTTCTTGATCCCTCTAAACGTAGCCTTATCTCGTTATTGGAGGGAGCTGTTATAATCACACTGGGGATTGCTATGCTCTGCATGCTCCCATGTGCTTGAATCACTTAACTCTTTTAAGAGCTTGTTCCTGACACGCTCTCCTTGGAGGAGGGGTCTTCACCACACAGGCCTGTATGCTGGAGGTTCGTACAGGGTGGAAGGAAGAGTTCTTTCCCACACAGTACTGGAGGACAGAAGCTGATCCAGGGTGGAAGGAAGACGGCGAGACTCCAGTCAAGATACGGCGGTTGCGGAGTCTGCGGTGGTTGTGGTGTCTACTGCAGCGCTTGGAGTCCTCAGGAAGCGCTAGGAGCATCCGTCAACGGAGGGTACTCAGTCGGAGTACAAGGAGCTCCGTTACAACTTGCTTATCAGTTAGTGATTTTAGATATGGCTCTAACTCATTTAAAACTCTATCATAAGCTTGAAACTATTGTCAGCGTAATTCTTTTTATTATTTCAGTATGATATGTAAATCATAGCTAATTTGACTTTGGAAATATGCAAACATACATACATATGAACATATATTATAGTGTCTACACATAATGGTATGGGAGGGAGGCTGGGTGAGCCTCAAAAAATAAACTTGTGTGTCCGTGTGTGTGTCTGTCAGTGAGTGTCTGCCTGTGTGTGTGTGTGTCTGTCAGTGAGTGAATGTATGTATGTCAGTGAGTGTCTGTCTCTCTGTGTGTATGAAAATACAAGGGGTTCATTGCACTCAACCTAACATGCTTAAATGGGGTGCTGCTGGGGGGGGCAAATGCATACAGTAAAAATGAGAAACCAGCGCACTCCCTATCTACTAAACAGCTACTTTTGGTGCTGACGGATTTTTCAAGTTTTGTTAAAAACACCTAATCTAGACAAAAAACAATGGGGATTTAGTTACATTATATGATCATACATTGCATAAGCCTGCCACAATGTCAATGTACCCATTATTCGGCAGGTCCTACTCTAACTGCCTAATGTCTGCTAAATGAGCTACTCACTTGGGAAAATCCTCTCGAGTTCTCTGCAGTACAAGGCCAAATAGTATCCTGGGATGAGGCACCTGTGACAGGGAGGGGTGCAGAACTGATACCGGAGAAACTGACGGAAGCAAAGCACAGAGAGATGGACACAGGTTTCTTCAGGAAGGAAGAGATTCTTTATTGGATCACCGATCGGGACTCAGAGGGACTAATGTCACCAAAAATACAGCAAGTTCTGAGCCCTGAACAATAGTGCAGGCTCCCTATATAGGCACATAACTCCTCCCATATTAAGCTCCACCCGCACATTCTCTTGACCAATCATTACAAATAAGAATTAACTTCCTGCTTGACCGCATGGCTTGTCCAGCACAATGGAGGAGGGGAATACTACATCCTGTATTCTTGCACATGCTCCGTACACTACTGATCGTATCTTGCCTCGTGCAACCAACTGATCGATACGCCAGCATATGCACGTACACATGCCACGTGGTAATCTCGGCCTACTAAATTTATTTTTACCGAGATTCCACCACATTCCCCCCTTTGATGCCTCTTGATATTTTACAATTACTTGAGGCATCACTTAACCTTGGTTTGCATACACCACAAGTTACCTTTGAACCAGACCAGACTTATCCTATGATGTGAATCTTCAACACTCGTCTTCCTGCATTGGTTCTCCCTGATCTAGAGCCTTATATTTATAAATTGCCATTATCTGTGCAGCAGCCTTCCTCTCTGCTATATTTTCTATCAGGCTTTGCACAGACCTAACTACTAAGGGTATAAGACACGGCAGGAGTAGACACAACATTAAAATCAGTAGGACTCCACCTACCACTGCCTTAAGCCCTCCAAACCACTCATACCAGCTACCAAACCAACTACTTGGATTGTACCCTTTCCATACCTGAGTAGGCACATGCGCTAGTTTAACCATATGGCTAGTAAGCTCAGCTATTGCTTGCCCTTCGTCATCTATTTGAAGACAGCAATTGCTCAGGTTAAACTTCCCACATACACCTCCCTCTACTGCCAAAAGATAATCCAAGGCTAATCTATTTTGGTAAACTGCTGTCCTCATCCTGGTATTATGCTTCGCTAGAAGATTGAGCGCTTGTGATGTCTCGTTAGTAATGATCTCAACCACCGCCTGTAACCTTATAATGCGGTTGAGCATATAAATAGGGGTTCTATAACCAAAGGTACCATCCTCTGCCCACGTGGCTGGCCCATAATAATCTATAATACGCTGGGGAGGCCATTCATTATCTTCCCAGGCACCTATCTCTATGGGTCCCCTTTTCTTCCTATGATTCACATCATACACTTTAACACCTAAAGTCTCACCTGTTTCAATAGGCAACAAGAAGAAGGATGGTTTTAACATACCCAACACACATGCCCCTTCCCAGTCCTGTGGTAACTCCGAATAGGCCTTCTTACCACAGATCCAGTACAAATTCGCTGGGGCTCTCCAGTTAGATGTGATGGATAGATCAAACCATACGTCCTTTAAATTGGCATATCTTGCAAACGGGTTAGATGGTTCTGAGACATTTGAAGCCGACCACCAAGTTGTATTCTTTGTATCATCATCATAAGCTTTTTGCCCTAGACAAGTTAATTCTCCTACAGAAGTATTATACATCATTCCTTTCCTCGCTATGCAAACATAACCTATGATGGAGGTCTTCAATCTCCACTCAGATTTACCTCTAACACTCATATGATAGTCGGCTTGTGTAGATATTAATTGGTCAACTGCCTCAGAACCGGACATTACCTCCTTTGCTTCCCAAGGCCATTGGTCTCCCATGTTAGTACCTCCACACACATAGCAGTTGGTAACATTAAGACTACCGGCAATACTCTCGGCTAAATCAATGAACAAGTTTTTAGCATTATGGGGGATCTTATTATCTATGCTCATCTCTTCATAAAAGGAATGGTATACTTGATGAGTTTGGGAGGTTACCGTATCAGTCTCTATCCCTATAAACAATATTGTCCCAGGGTCTAAACCCGTCCCATATATTTGAAACCCAAATAAATTACCATATTTATCTAAGAACTTGTCAGGGTTATTTATAAGTATATGGATTGGATTGCATTCCATAGACTTACAATATGGATCAGTAGGCAACTTAGTCACAATCATGTCCTTGTCTGCTGTCTGTCCCCAAGTCGCCCACCCCACACAAGACCAATATGGGCAGAAGTTATAATCTCTATTTGGGCATCTTGGACTTACATATTTATTTTTACTACTGGGACAAATATATTTATCGTTAGACCCATACGTCCTCTCCCATCTAAGATCCCCACATACATTCCACGGCTTTCTACCACTTGATATTGCTTTACACGCATCAAATAGCAGAGCACCTGAAGAATATACGGATTTTAATACCGTCTTATTAATTAGGGTCCCCTGAGAATCTCCATTTCTGAGAGTCAACCAAATTGTACGGGGTTGATACTCAGGACTGAAGCACTTAGGTTCTCCTACTCCTAAATGACACACACTATATTCTATATTTAAGTATCTACATCTTGATACATCTCCTTTACACTCATATTGCGAATGCCAAATTAGGGTCTGGGATATATGGCTACCTGTTCTTGTAGTCTTAATGCATACCTCACAGCTAGGAGTGTTGGTACCTCTACCTTCCTGAATATAAAAATACACATAAATAAACATTATTAAAAATACATCTTTCGTCATCATCCTCAGTCTTCGTCCGTGTGAAGGCACCTCAGCTTCCAGGATGTAAGGACTGCAGGGAATGGAGTTCTGCTCGTCTTCACAGGGGTCCCCTCAAGACTTTCCCTGACTTATACACTCGTTGGTGAGTGGACAGGCTTTATTATGGCCTTCTCACTCACTTACCAAGTCTCTGAAACAATAAAATTTGTAATCTACAAGGTTCCTCGTCACTCCGACTGAGTCGTGCGTTTTAACCGGATCTTGCAGGGATTCTCTGGATTTGCTGTAACTTGCCAGGAATCGGCTGCTGCTGGTTTAACCCTGGAGTGATGTATCCACGGAGCCACTTCGGCTACTTTTATCGCTGTAGGGGTAGACAGAAGAACAACATAAGGACCTCTCCACTTGGGCCCTAACGGCACATTATTCCACTCTTTAATCCACACTTGGTCGCCTGGGTGGTAACTATGAATTGGGGGATAAATATTCACAGGTAATCTATCTTGTACCCATTTCTGTACCTCCTCCATAGTCTTACCCAACTCTACAACCTGCTGCCGGGTAATTCCTTCTCCCAACTGACTCAAATCCCCCTTAAGTTACCAAGCACGGGAGGTGGTCGCCCGTACATGATTTCAAAAGGAGAGAGGCCCATCCTTCTGGTAGGTGTACTACGGATTCGCAATAGAGCTATGGGCAAGAGAACGTTCCACTTAAGTTGGGTTTCCTGACACATTTTAGCCAACTGATTCTTAATAGTTCTATTCATTCTCTCTACCTTACCAGAACTCTGGGGTCTATATGCCGTATGAAGCCTCCACTTTATACCAAGCATATGAGTCAATTGTTGTAGGCACTGATGAACAAAAGCTGGACCATTGTCCGATCCTATAGAGCAGGGTAGTCCATATCGGGGTATTATTTCTCGTAGCAGGAATCTCACGACTTCTCCTGCTTTCTCTGTACGAGTAGGACATGCTTCTACCCAGCCTGAATAGGTGCACACCACTACCAGCAGGTAGCGATGTCCACCCGATTTAGGCATCACTGTATAGTCAATTTGTAAATCGGACATGGGAAGTCCCCCCATAAACTGGACTCCTGGTGGCTTTACTGGTCCTTGTCTTGCATTATTTTTAGCACACGTTACACATCTACGTACAATGGCCTGAGTCAAGTTGGACAATCTTGGTATGTAGAAATGTTTTCTGAGAGATTCTTCTGTACTGTCTCTCCCAGAATGTGTCCCGTTATGATAGTTTTGGACAATTTCTACCGCTAGTGATGCTGGAATAACTATTCTTCCATCTTCTAACTGATACCATTTGTTCTCCAAATACTTTCCAGGTTCAGTCCTTAACCACTCCTCTTCTTGAGCTGTATAAATTGGAGTCCATTGAGACAGTGGAGTTGGTATAAGAGCAGCTATATGCCCCACATATTCCTGTCTTCCTGATTCAGCAGCACGCTTAGCTGC
Source organism: Pelobates cultripes (assembly GCA_933207985.1). NCBI lineage: Eukaryota > Metazoa > Chordata > Amphibia > Anura > Pelobatidae > Pelobates > Pelobates cultripes. The sequence continues at coordinate 173,792,823 of OW240912.1, read as the reverse complement.
ACTATCTGCCATCCGATTCCCTTTGGTTACATCACCATCTCCTCTCAGATGCGCCCGACAATGTATAATACCGACTTCTTTCGGCTCCCACACTGCTTCCAATAGTTGTAGGATCTCAGCTGCGTATTTGATTTCTTTGCCTTCTGAATTCAATAGTCCTCTTTCTTTATACAAAGCTCCGTGGGCATGAGTGGTTAAAAACGCATACTTGGAGTCCGTGTAGATGTTCACTCTTAAACCTTCAGCCAATTGTAACGCTCGTGTCAGTGCTATCAATTCTGCCTTTTGTGCTGATGTTCCTTTTGCCAGTGGCCGAGCTTCTATCACCTTGTCTATCGTTGTTACTGCATATCCTGCATAGCGGATCCCTTCTTTTACATAACTACTGCCGTCGGTGTAATATTGAACATCAGGGTTCTGGATGGGAAAATCACGAAGATCTGGTCTACTTGAAAATACTTCATCCATTACTTCCAAACAATCATGTTGACTTTCAGTAGGTTGTGGCAAAAGGGTAGCTGGATTTAAGGTATTTACAGTCTCTAAATGCACTCTTGGGTTTTCACACAACATTGCTTGATACTTGGTCATACGGCTGTTACTAAACCAATGATTTCCTTTGTAATCCAACAACGTCTGTACTGCATGTGGAACTCGTACATAAAGTTCTTGACCCAGAGTGAGTTTATCGGCTTCAGCTACTAGCAGGGCGGCTGCAGCTACGGCTCTTAGACAAGGTGGAAGTCCGCTGGCCACTGCATCCAGTTGCTTAGACATGTAGGCAACAGGTCTTTGCCATGATCCCAAGTACTGTGTCAATACTCCCACAGCCATTCTTCTTTGCTCATGTACATACAGGTAGAATGGCCGTGTGTGGTCAGGTAGACCTAATGCTGGGGCACTCATCAAAGCCCTCTTCACATCTTCGAATGCCGTTTGCTGTTCTTGAGTCCATAAGAAGGGGTCGTGCTCTGTACCTTTGATAGCTGCATACAGAGGTTTTGCCAGTATCGCGTAGCTGGGAATCCATATCCTACAGAAGCCTGCTGCCCCCAAGAATTCTCGCACTTGTCTTCTATTCCTGGGTATCGGTATTTGGCACACAGCTTCTTTTCTCTCTGGCCCCATAATTCTTTGACCTTCAGAGATATGGAATCCCAGATATTTGACAGTTGGCAAACACAACTGAGCCTTCCTTCTTGACACCTTGTATCCTGCCTTCCAGAGAATGTGTAGTAGATCGTGCGTTGCTTGCTGACATACTTCCTTTGTAACTGCTGCTATCAACAAGTCATCTACATATTGTAATAATACACACTCTCCTGGGATAGACTCGAAATCTAGTAGATCTTGACTTAGAGCTGAACCAAATAGGGTAGGTGAATTTTTAAACCCCTGGGGCAATCTTGTCCAGGTCATTTGGCGTTTCGAGCCCGTTACAGCATTTTCCCATTGGAAAGCGAAGATACATTGGCTTTCTGCGGCAATTCGGAGGCAAAAGAAGGCATCTTTGAGATCTAAGACTGTAAAGTAAGTAGCCCCGCCCGGAATTAAAGCAAGCAGGTTATATGGATTGGGCACGACTGGATGTATACTAACAACCGCATCATTGACTGCTCTCAAGTCCTGCACAGGTCGATACTCATCTGTACCGGGCTTTTGAACAGGCAGCAATGGGGTGTTCCAGGGGGAAGTACAGAATTTTAGGATACCATACCGTATGAACTTATCCAGATAAGATTGGATGTTCTTCTTAGCCTTCTGCGGAATATGATATTGTCTCAGGCTTACTGGATAAACCCCAAGTTTTAGTTCGATTTTAATAGGTGGAATATTGCGGGCCAGTCCTGGTGGGTTGTTCTCTGCCCAAACTCCTGGTATGTTAAATAAGGATTCATCACTCCTCGGGTTTTGGCTAGTCAACACTGTATAAAGTCGCCACTCTTCTTCCTTTGGTACGGACAATGTCATAATACCTGAGGGTCCATTAAACTTTAAGGATGTTGTTCCATTTGGTAGGAACGTAATCTGCGCTTGTAATTTGGATAGCATATCACGTCCCAGCAATTGGACTGGACACTCAGGCATATAAAGGAATTGATGTTTTACTACGTGGCCTCCCAATGTACAGAGTCGACTTTTAAGAACCGGTTTTTCAGCACTTCTTCCAGTTGCTCCTATTACAGTAATAGTTCTTCCAGATGGAGGAGCAACTTGATTAGTCACCACCGAATGTTCAGCACCAGTGTCGATCATGAACGCACTCCTTTTTCCCCCTATTGATACATCGACCATAGGCTCCGCTCGACCAAGGGGGATGGAGCCCGGTCGGTATCAATAGTCCTCCATGACCGTGTCAGCCAATCCCACAAAGTCCCTACCTTCTCTATCGCGGGACCTTTGCGCTGCTGGATAGTACCTATCTTCCCTTACACTTCCTCTGTTCCCATTACTCCCTCTATTACCATTACTCCCTCTATTACCATTACTCCCTCCGGGGCCTCCTCTACCTCTCGCTCTGCCTCTAAAGTTTCCGTAACCTGCCCTGGGTAAGTCTCTCTCATACTGCTCTCTTTGCGGACACTCGTTCCTCCAATGCCCTTCTTCCTTACAGTACGCGCACTGATTCCTACTCAAAGGCTCCCTATTCCATCTACCATCGCCTCTATCTGGGCCCCGTCTATCTACGCCTGCGATCGCTACCGCTAGCATATCTGCCTTTCTACGCATCTTGCGCTCTTCCTCTTTCTTACTTTCTGTTTCCCTATTCATATATACTTTGTTCGCTACCTCCATTAGTTGGGTGATAGACATACCTGCAAACCCTTCTAATTTCTGTAGCTTGCGCTTAATATCTCCGTAAGCTTGGCTGACAAAGGCGGAGTTTACCATTCGGGAATTATCAGCGTCTTCCGGATTAAAGGGGGTATACAAGCGGTATGCCTCCAATAATCGGTCATAAAAGACACTGGGCGCTTCATCACTTTTCTGAATCACCTCAACTGTCTTCGACATGTTAATAGCTTTCTTCCCTCCGGCTTTCATGCCAGCAATTATAGCATCTCTATAGGCTTTAAGTTGAGCCATATCTGCGCCATTTACATTCCAGTCAGGATCGGTGTTAGGGTAATGTGTTGCGGCCCATGCTGCCGGATTGGCTTGATTTAAAGCACGGGCTCTCTCCTCTAGCGCCTTAATGGCCGCTTGGTTAATCCTTGTCCTTTCCTCATTATTGAACAATGTCATTAATAACTGCTGGCAATCAGCCCATGTCGGGTTATGTGTCTGAACTATCGAGGTGAACAGATCGGTCATAGCTTGTGGTTTCTCAGTGTACGAGGAATTGTGGGTCTTCCAATTCAAGAGATCGGTAGTCGTGAACGGGACATATACGAAGACTGGGTCAGCATGTGCCATTTGACCTGCGGCATCGATATAGGCTGACCCAGGATTCAGACGAAGAGGCATCTGATAATGTTTTAATTGTTGGGTACCGGTCAGTTGTCGGGTTAGTATGGGGCTACGTGGAGGGGCGTCAGTTAAAGGTTCCGGTCGAGAGGTAATAGGGCATGAGGATGTGGGAACTTGATTTTGGGAAAAGTTAGTGAATAGTATACTCCGAGCCGAGCTAGAAGAAGCTTGACCGGAAGTTTGAAGTGGCGCCAAATCAGGATATTCAGATCTAATGGGGGTTGGTCCTGGTTCCGGAAGGGGAGTTTTAATACGAGGGGGGGTGGATTCTGTACTGGAGGAGGAAGCGGAAGTGGATGGGGGCAATAGGGGAAGGGGTGCAGAGCTTCCTGCATTCGCGTCACTTCCTCTTAAAGGAAAGTAAGGAGGCGGCAAAGGGATCTCGGACTCAGGGGGCGTGTCCAAAATGGGCCTAACACCAGTCCTAGTGGACAAACAAGTCCTGGCCACCATGAGGCGACATTGCTCCTCGTGGCATATCCGGATCCATTTTGGCGAGTCGTTTACGGCCTGCCCCCAACAATCAATGTATGGAAACTGTCCGTAAAGTTCAGGCCTACCTGATACAGCCACGTGTACACGCTGTACCAGGGTTGGATCCAAACTGCCACGCGGCGGCCATGCCGCAACCAAAATAGGCCACTCCCTAGTGCACAAAGTGACCAAACGTACAGGAGACATTTTAACCCCAAAATCACATGTTTTGAATCCCTTTTTAAAATTCTTTACCATACAACCTAAGGGATCCGAAATCGTTGACTCTGACGCGCCCATACTTATCAATGGAACGTCGTTGACAACGAATACTATGCACGCGTTCTTATTCAACAGTCACACCCGTTTCCTCTGGCAACAGCACCACGTGGTACAGTTACCGAGTGAAACGTACACAATAACACAATAATCACTCAGGGAATTCCCGTACACACACAGCTGTTACACCAGTCACTAAATAATCAATATTATGCCCTTTGGCGAAACTATACAGTCACCCACGCTATAATTCTCTATATATGAATTACCCGTCTATAACACACCCCAGTAACATCGTCTTTTACTAGTATCGGTTACAGTACGGTTAGCATAGGTCAAAGCACAATTTAAGGTCACAATACAATTATTAGTGGTTACGGTGTTAAACATGCAATAGACGACAATGATTAGTACTTATATACAGTGTCAGTAAATATACAGGGTTATGGTACCGTGCACTATGATACAGCAACACACTATTAACACTCTCGCTAGACGGCTGAGCTCGCGCTATCTAACAAGATATACACTTTACTAACAATCTTTAACACATTTACAATCCCAACTAAACTATTGGCCAGTACCTTGAATGGACTACCTAAAACTATATACACCCGTTTTGGTTAGCCACACTGCCCAAACACCACATATAGCGAACTAGAGGGCGAAATTTACAAAATTGCCCTTCTAGTCTATTTACTCTATCAAAAGTCTAGTGGGTTCCAAATTTACACGCCTTCCCACTTAGCCAAGATAGGTTGAGAGCTAGCGAACCGAATTTACACAGGCGCCGCTTAGTCTCCCGGTCCCTCCGACCTAGCGAACGTAATATACACCCTAGAACGCTAGTCTAGACAAGACACCGGTGTCCGGCTAGGGCTATTTACACAGGACCCCGCCTGACTAACCAGATCAAACGGTCTTACTAAAGAGCGTTCGATCGAGCGGTGCGCCTTCGCTCCTTCCCTCCGACAGAGGGGGCAGATTCCATACACAGATTTAAACCCCTTTTGGGCCTACCGCACAATCGGTATACCCCTAGTGGGTCTGCCGTCTAAAACAGCAGTTGTCTTACCTCCTCGTTCCTGAACCTGAGTTCACACTCATCGACGGGGACACCCCAGCACTTCTTACGTAGAGGCCGATGATCTCCTGGACAACAGACCAGTGGCGCCGAGACGAAGGGAGGTCCACGCAGAAGTTCAGGGGTGCAGCCGTAGAGAACGTGGGCAAAGATAGACCGTCTCACGCCTCTGCCTCTCAGCTACCGTTGAGCGATGAGCTTCCCGGCCAATGCACCAAATGATACCGGAGAAACTGACGGAAGCAAAGCACAGAGAGATGGACACAGGTTTCTTCAGGAAGGAAGAGATTCTTTATTGGATCACCGATCGGGACTCAGAGGGACTAATGTCACCAAAAATACAGCAAGTTCTGAGCCCTGAACAATAGTGCAGGCTCCCTATATAGGCACATAACTCCTCCCATATTAAGCTCCACCCGCACATTCTCTTGACCAATCATTACAAATAAGAATTAACTTCCTGCTTGACCGCATGGCTTGTCCAGCACAATGGAGGAGGGGAATACTACATCCTGTATTCTTGCACATGCTCCGTACACTACTGATCGTATCTTGCCTCGTGCAACCAACTGATCGATACGTCAGCATATGCACGTACACATGCCACGTGGTAATCTCGGCCTACTAAATTTATTTTTACCGAGATTCCACCACAGAACCAGGGAGCTGGCTAGACTCATTTATATATATTTTTATATATATAAACAAGGGTCTCATTACACTCAACCTAGCATGCTTAAAGGACCACTATAGGCACCCATACCACATCAGCTCAATGAAGTAGTCTGGGTGCCAGGTCCATCTAGGATTAACTGTTTCTGCTGTAAACATAGCATGTTTACCTATGGGTTAATCCAGCCTCTAGTAGCTGTCTCACTGACAGCCGCTAGAGGCGCTTCCGCGCTTCTCACTGTGATTTTCACAGTGAGAAGACGCCAGCGTCCATAGGAAAGCATTAAGAATGCTTTCCTATGGACTGGCTGAATGCACGCGCTGCTCGGGCCGCGCATGCGCATTCAGTCAATGACGGGGAAAGGAGGCGGAGAGTCCCCACTGCCGAGGGAACCCGGCGGTGGAGAAAAGGTAAGGGATTAACCCCATTCCTTCCCTCAGAGCCCGGCGGGAGGGGGACCCTAAGGGTGGAGGGGACCTAGAGAACCTATAGTGGTTCTTTACAAAAACAATAATATTGTGTATTCAGGCGCTTAAAATAGAAAGTCGTGGAAGAAATTGTGCTGCTACCACCAGTGTGTAATCCTCTCACAGATTAACACAAATACATGGAATATAGTAGTGGACTGAGTAGTTAATAAACCGACACCAGTAAGTAGGTGGAGCGCTCCAAGTGAGGTAACTCACCCCCCTTTTGGGCTGTTTGAATAACCTAGAGGTGGGGATAAGATAAAGAACAATTTTGTATGGTACGTTTGGGTAAAAGTGGAGTGGTGGTAAAAAGATATAGACCCACTCACGTGGTTCTGAGCCCTAGCAGGATAGGCTCAGATCACTTAGGCAGGCATGTTTGGGAAAACACGGAACCTTTCAGTAGCAGAGGATCACACTGCTCCTTTGAGAGAAGAGACCAGATATGGTGCAGTATATAGATATATTTCAGTGGAGGTGATAAAGTACACAGAACTGCTCACCTGATTCAGAGCCTAGAAGAATCTGGCTCTGAGTATAATAGTATATGTGTCAATAAGGAGACACAAAACCCTGTGGATGAATGTCAAGAACACAGGATGCTTTTGTCAGCAGGGAGGAGTTGAATAAAAGTAAAATGTATTATTAAGTATAAAATACACTCATAAATATAAAATAACTGCATTAAAAGAAATGCAAAATAAGTCCTCCATCTTGCTGACGGTCTGAGATGCGTTTCGCCGATCGGCTTCTTCAATCGGTAATAAGACTAATAATAATAGTGTGTGTGACGAGACCAATCTCGCCACTGTGCATTGGAGGAGCCTGGTTGCCTGCTGCCTTTTGACTATGGAACGGCATTTAAATACCCTATTTTCTTATGCAGAAAGGTCTATTCATGTTTTCTGCCCTGGCGTTCGGTAGATTCTCGGATTTACTGAATTAACTCATATAACCCAGATAGCTATGCCATGGAGCCTATTCATAGAATAAAAGACTTTGGCTCCATGGCAATTGAACTGTATGTGTTTGTGGTCTGAGCGCCATTCAGTATTGTGCGCTCAGACATAAGCTATCTGGGCATATGTTGCATGTCTGTATTTTATGTCATAAATGTAACCTTGTGTATTTTATTGTATTTTACTGTCTTTTTGCTGCCATGTGTTCAATTGAGTTTTGCCTCTATCTTTTGAACCACTGGACCAATTTGTATGATTTTGACGTATGTTTGTATTTGGAGTATGCTGATTCTGAAAATGTAAGTAAATGTATGTGAATGTGATGCATACTTTTCAAGTTATGAATAATGTGGAAAATTGTATTTCTCTGCTTGTGCTAATTAAATTACCCATTGTGTAAGGTAATTGTATCACAGGCAGAGGGGAGGATTTTGTGTGGGAGTGTCTGAGTGTATTGTATGTGTTTATTGGTTGTGTTCCAAAACCCTGTGGGTGGTACTAATGTGTAAGAATGTGTACATAAGAACAATAAACCCACAGCTCTGTCTGTTCACTGCTTGACCCTCAACACGGAGCTTTGTCTCGTTCTTGGGGGGATTTATTGTATGCTGTTCCAGTTTGACTGCTAGGAGTGTAAACCTATTCGTATGTTTTTTTCCTATTCGGCTGTTTACAGCATTCATATGGTTTCCTGTTCAGTGGATTGGTGTTCTGCAGTAGCTGTGCCTGTGTCTCTGGAAGGGAAGATCTACTAAACAGCGGTTTAACCCATTTATGCCCTGGGGTGCCGTTACATTGGTGGCAGCGGTGGGATCGTTCCCACAGCCAGAAGGACAGCTACATGAGACACCATTCCGTGGATTTACAAGTTGGGGGCAACGCATGTCCCAGTACAGCGACCCTAAAAGCAACAGAATGGAACCAGCAGTGTTATACGAGGAGGAGGACCTGGATGGCCAGGATGCATTAAGGAAAGGCATCTGGTACTAGGCCCTGGATAATGTACAATACCAGCAGGGTGAAAGTCTCCACAGTGAAGAGCAGCGGTTGCAGAAGCAAGTGGCCCTGTGGATGCCCTTCCTGGTAGAACAGCCCCTGGAGGAATGGGTGAAGGAACTAGAGCACCGGGTATGGCAGGAGCTATGGCTGGAGGATGCCTACCAGGCGCTCTGGTGGTATATGGCACAGTATATACCCTGGACAGCCGAGCATGACAAGCCAGAAGGAGAGGAGTTTGATGGTCCTGGCTTGTTATGGGAGTCCTTTGCAGAGCCTGACTTCGGGAGCCCTGCGCAGACCAGACTTCAGGACATTTTCTACGAGAGGGAGGCTAGGCATGACTGGGATGACCCCCATGAGGTAGAGCAAGACCTGGCTCACCTAGCAACCCTGGAGTGGGAACTGGAGCAGGACTACCTAGATCTCTTCCACTCCATTGGGAAGACTCAGCAGGACAGCAAGGTGACAGACCCAGATCCAGACCCCTTCAGCTGGGAAGATATTGTAGAGCTTTACTGGGAGGAACCCCAGGCGGAGATGGGACTGAGGTCTCTTCACCGGCCCTACAGGGATGCTGGGCAGTCAGCCCAGATCCCCAGTGGCAGATTGATTTGCAGGGAATAGAGAGCCATGTCTCCTTTCCCCAGCGGCAGTGTGAAGTGCAGGGAGTGGAGAGCATCGTCTCCCCTCCCCAGCGGCAGTGTACCTTGCAGGGAGAGCAGAGCAGCGTCCTCCCTTCCCAGCGGCAAGGTGAGCTACAGGGATGCTGGGCGGTCGGCTCAGATCCCCAGCAGCAGTGTGATATACAGGGAATTGGGAGCCCAGTCTCCATTCCCCAGCGGCAGGCTGAGTTACAGGGGGCAGAGACAAGTGGTCCTGTCCCCCAGTGGCAGTGTACCTTGCAGGAAGAGGAGAGCAGCGTCCTCCCTTCCCAGTGGCAGGGTGAACTACAGGGATGCTGGGCAGTCGGCTCAGATCCCCAGCGGCAGTGTGATATGCAGGGAATTGGGAGCCTAGTCTCCATTCCCCAGCGGGAGATATTGCAGGGAATTGGGAGCCCAGTCTCCATTCCCCAGCGGCAGAGTGTCCTACCGGGAATAGAGAGCCCAGTCTCCTTTCCCCAGCAGTAGGACTCTGTATTGGGAGCAGAGACAGTCGGTCTCCCTCCCCCGCGGCTGGAAGTATGTATGGGAGAGGAGCTGGTTACCCCCTCTCCCCAGCAGCAGCTTAATGTACCAGGGGGAGACAGTAAGCCCCACAACTGTGCAGATGGGACCGTGGTCTCTGCACATACAGCACAGGGGGTAGGGACGGTCGGTCCTGCCCCCCAGCGACAGGGCTGTTTAGCCAAAGGAGAGACAGTCGGTCTCCAGCAGCAGGGCTGTGTGTCTAAAGGGGAGACAGTCGGTCTCCAGCAGTAGGGCGGTGTGTCTAAAGGGGAGACAGTCGGTCTCCACCAGTAGGGCGGTGTGTCTAAAGGGGAGACAGTCAGTCTCCAGCAGCAGGGCTGTGTGTCTAAAGGGGAGACAGTCGGTCTCCAGCAGCAGGGCTGTGTGTCTAAAGGGGAGACAGTCAGTCTCCAGCAGCAGGGCTGTGTGTCTAAAGGGGAGACAGTCGGTCTCCCCCTCCAACAACCAGGCTTCAACCAGGCTACCTTCCCAGTAGCGCTGGCACCAGGGCAGAGTACCGCTGGTCTCTGCCCACTCAGCAACCCACCAAGTCAGCGTACCCGTACCCAGCACAGCCATGGTGAGGCACCTGGACATGGACAAGCTTCTCCTCTACCCAGGTGTAGTAACCGTTTATTGTGGGTAGGCTGTGCTGTTGATTGTGTTTTGTGGGTGGGCTGCTGGACTAACAAGGGCACTGACCGGCAGGAGGTCAGATACCCTGTTAGTCTGTTTGGAAAAGGGGAGAGATGTGACGAGACCAATCTCACCACTGTGCATTGGAGGAGCCTGGTTGCCTGCCTGCTGCCTTTTGACTATGGACTGGCATTTAAATACCCTATTTTCCTATGCAGAAAGGTCTATTCATGTTTTCTGCCCTGGCGTTCAGTAGATTCTCGGATTTACTGAATGAACTCATATAACCCAGATAGCTATGCCATGGAGCCTATTCACAGAATAAAAGACTTTGGCTCCATGGCAATTGAACTGTATGTGTTTGTGGTCTGAGCGCCATTCAGTATTGTGCGCTCAGACATAAGCTATCTGGGCATATGTTGCATGTCTGTATTTTATGTCATAAATGTAACCTTGTGTATTTTATTGTATTTTACTGTCTTTTTGCTGCCATGTGTTCAATTGAGTTTTGCCTCTGTCTTTGGAGATAATTTGATTACTTCCCAATTATCTCCAGGATAGAAGACTCTGTGGAACCGGTTTTGGGCAGAAAAGCCATGCTTCCTGTGGTCACAAAGGACTACGATCTATCTTTTGAACCACTGGACCAATTTGTATGATTTTGACGTATGTTTGTATTTGGAGTATGCTGATTCTGAAAATGTAAATGTGAATATGATGCATACTTTTCAAGTTATGAATAATGTGGAAAAATTGTATTTCTGTGCTTGTGCTAATTAAATTACCCATTGTGTAAGGTAATTTTATCACAGGCAGAGGGGAGGATTTTTTGTGGGAGTATGGGAGTGTCTGAGTGTATTGTATGTGTTTATTGGTTGTGTTCCAAAACCCTGTGGGTGGTACTACTGTGTAGGAATGTGTACATAAGAACAATAAACCCACAGCTCTGTCTGTTCACTGCTTGACCCTCAACACAGAGCTTTGTCTCGTTCTTGGGGGGATTTATTGAATGCTGTTCCAGTTTGACTGCTAGGAGTGTAAACCTATTCGTATGGTTTTTCCTATTTGACTGTTTACGGCATTCATATGGTTTCCTGTTCGGCGGATTGGTGTTCTGCAGTAGCTGTGCCTGTGTCTCTGGAAGGGAACATCTACTAAACGTCGGTTTAACCCTTTTATGCCCTGGGGTGCCGTTACAGTGTGAATTTGGGCCAAAATAGTTGATCTAGAAGAATTGTTCAATTATGAACTCTGCTACTGTTTTATGGGGTTTTTCTCATATACACTGCTCAAAAAAATAAAGGGAACACAAAAATAACACATCCTAGAACTGAATGAATTAAATATTCTTCTGAAATACTTTATTCTTTACATAGTTGAATGTGCTGACAACAAAATCACACAAAAATTAAAAAATAGAAATCAAATTTTTCAACCCATGGAGGTCTGGATTTGGAGTCACATTCAAAATTAAAGTGGAAAAACACACTACAGGCTGATCCAACTTTGATGTAATGTCCTTAAGTCAAAATGAGGCTCAGTAGTGTGTGTGGCCTCCACGTGCCTGTATGGCCTCCCTACAACGCCTGTGCATGCTCCTGATGAAGTGGCGGATGGTCTCCTGAGGGATCTCCTCCCAGTCCTGGACTAAAGCATCTGCCAACTCCTGGACAGTCTGTGGTGCAACATGACCTTGGTGGATGGAGCAAGACATGATGTCCCAGATGTGCTCAATCTAATTCAGGTCTGGGGAACGGGCAGGCCAGTCCATAGCATCAATGCCTTCGTCTTGCAGGAACTGCTGACACACTCCAGCCACATTGTCTTGCATTAGGAGAAACCCAGGGCCAACCACACCAGCATATGGTCTCACAAGGGGTCTGTGGATCTCATCTCGGTACCTAATGGCAGTCAGGCTACCTCTGGAGAGCACATGGAGGGCTGTGCGGCCCCCCATAGAAATGCCACTCCACACCATTACTGACCCACTGCTAAACCGGTCATGCTGGAGGATGTTGCAGGCAGCGTCTCAAGACTCTGTCACATGTGCTCAGTGTAAACATGCTTTCATCTGTGAAAAGCACAGGGCACCAGTGGCAAATTTGCCAATCTTGGTGTTCTCTGGCAAATGCCAAACGTCCTGCACGGTATTCGGCTGTAAGCACAACCCCCACCTGTGGAAGTCAGGCCCTCATACCACCCTCATGGAGTCTGTTTCTGACCGTTTGAGCAGACACATGCACATTTGTGGCCTGCTGGAGGTCATTTTGCAGGGCTCTAACAGTGCTCCTCCTATTCCTCCTTGCACAAAGGCGGAGGTAGCAGTCCTGCTGCTGGGTTGTTGCTCTCCTAGGCCTCCTCCACGTCTCCTGATGTACTGGCCTGTCTCCTGGTAGCGCCTCCGTGCTCTGGACACTTCGCTGAAAGACACAGCAAACCTTCTTGCCACAGCCCGCATTGATGTGCCATCCTGGATGAGCTGCACTAGCTGAGCCACTTGTGTGGGTTGTAGACTCCGTCTCATGCTACCACTAGAGTGAAAGCACCGCCAGCATTCAAAAGTGACCAAAACATCAGCCAGGAAGCATAGGAACTGAGAAGTGGTCTGTGGTCACCACCTGCAGAACCACTCCTTTATTGGGTGTTGCTAATTGCCTATAATTTCCACCTGTTGTCTATCCCATTTGCACAACAGCATGTGAAATTGTAAAAAAAAAAATATATATATATATAACACAAATAATGGCACTCACCTTTCCTGATGTACTGAATAATAGAAGTGCCCTGGTGCAATCTTGTGCTGATAAATAGTTATACTGAAAAAAGATCCACTCTTCGGGTCTTCCTCAGTATCCTGAGGAATACCCGAACGGGTCGAAACGTTGATCAAACAACCTGTCAACCTTTTACGGATTAAAGACCGTTAATATTCTTAAAAAGACCGAAGAGTGTATCTTTTTTCAGTATAACTAATATATATGAAACAAGGGGGCTGCACTCATCTGAAAATGCATAAATGGGGTGCTGCTGGGGGCCAATTTACACACTACACAAGATCCAGCGCACTCACTTATCCACTAAACAGCAACTTCAAAACTCACAGATTTTATTAGTTTTTTTTAAAAACACTTAATCTAGGCAAAAATATTGGGTCTTTAGTTACAGTATATGATTATAAAAACGGGCCGCAAGAGTAAAATGAAAACGGACAGCAGCTGAAATAGCCTGCCCTTCGGTGGGTCTCCGCTTAGATCTTAAGCTGGTTTTAGCTCATCTTGTGCCATTACAGAGAGAACATATCTGAAGCATATCAGACTGGTCCCACCCCTGTGGACAGTCCAGATCCGAAACGCCAGCAAGTTCCCTCTGCACAAGAGAAACAGCAATCCCAGACCATCGTTTCATGTTAGGCATCATCAGTGAGGCATAGCTGATATCTCTCTAGGCACCGTGAGCAAGGGGTCCACGTCTGGATTACCCTAGGGCTGGCTATTGCAGCTGTTGCCCATACTCTGTATACTCTTGCCCCCCTGATTTTTGCTCAGTATATGATCATACATTGCATAAGCCTGCCACAACGTCAATGTACCCCATCTTTGGCAGGTCCTACTCTCACAGTCTAATGCCTGCTCTTATGAGATTAACCCACTTACTTGGGGAAAAAAAATCCATCTTGGGCTCTCTGCAGTACAAGGCTAAATAGGGCCCTTGGATGAGGCACCTGTGACAGGGAGGGTTACAAAACCAAAGAGTTGGCTATGCCTCCAAAAAAAGAAAACATTTTTAAAAAAGGATGAGCGGCGGGTGGGAACCCTAAATAAATAATGTGGGGACCTAATGTCTCCCCCAGGTCCCCACCCATGAGAGGTGGGGGGGAACCTAATGTCCCCCCAAGGTCTCCATCCATGAGCCGCGGGTGGAGACCCTAAATAAATAAATAATGGGGTGGACCTAATGCCCCCCCAGGTCCCTGCCCATGACCGGCTGGTGGGGACCACAAATAATAAACTGACTAGGGGTCCCCAAGCCCCAAGTCCTTCCACCCTAATAAAAATATCCTGGAGGCGGAGCCTAGCAGCCAGCTGGAACAGACGCATGATCAATGAGCTCCTCATCCACAGCTATTATAAACGCGAGTTTTGCAAAAATAACAAGCTGAAAATCGATCCCAAAGACCCACCAGAGCCATGGGACGGAAAACAAAGAAACAGAAGCCAGACAAGCCCAAATCGGGACCCGATATCTGGGACTTATTCCGCCTGGCACAAGATGCACGAGGGGCCAAGATGGCCGCCAACATGGCAGGGTACTCAGACTCATCAGACGAATTGAGTCTAGATGAGTACACCAGCGGCATGTTCGCCCCGCTGACTCAACCGCCCGCACCCAAAAAGCAACCTGAATCGGTCACTACAGACACGCTGAGAACAATGCTGGGCGACCTGCAGCGGGTGCTCCAGGTGGACGTTGCGCAGCTCCGGGCGGAGGTGACAGGCCTAGTGGGGCGCATTGGAGCCATAGAGGCCCACACAGACAGACAGGCCCAGGAAATGAAGGATCTACGTAACGAGCTACAGGCGCTCAAGAAGCATCAAGCAACTACAGACCATCGATTTGCAGCCCTTGAGGACCAAAGACGCTGCAATAACCTCAAGATTCGAGGTGTCCCAGATAACATCCCGACGGAGGAACTCCCACACCTGATGAGGAGGCTCGCGGGAGCACTACTGAAGCTACAACAACGAAAGCATTGAGCTATGAGGCGATCTTCAGACTCCCTAAACCGAGGAAGGCCCCAGACGCGGCCTCCAGGGATCTGGTGGTGAGGTTCCGATCCAGAACAGACAAAGCGGCTATACTCACGGCCCTACAGGGGAAAATGCCAACCTTACCTTTTTTTCCAACTTGTCTGGAGACACCATGCAATGGCGCAGATCCCTACAGCCGTTCATAACACTCCTGAGGCAAAACGACATCACCTACAGATGGCGCACACCAAGGGCCCTACAGGTCCTGAAAAACAACCTGATTCACACAGTCAAAGACCTACCGGAGGCTGGGCGGCTGCTGCCAACACTTGGCCTGCCAGATAACTCTCTCATGCCAGCAATCCCGGCGGGCGCAAACAGCATAAAGCACTGATGGGACCCATAAAAGATCACGCCATTAGTGCCTCTAACAAGGCAGCCAAACAACCCTGCAATGGCCCCATCCTGAGCGGAGACGCACGGGGCACCACGCGGCTCTACACTATCCCAGGAGGCACGATGACAGCGACTCACAGCCGCTCCTGCTCAACATCAGACTTTATTTTTCTTTGTTTCCAGTTTTCTTTATTCCCATTGACTTTTACTTTTATACCTGGCTGCATTACACTGCTGGACGCTCTAGAGACCGTGCCAAACCTGGGTCCACTCAAGACCATTACGCAGGACTTTTGACGGCTCGGTGAGATGAACTCATAAGGGACTTCACAAGGACTCACGGTAACTCCCTCAGATGCCCCAGTCAATACCCCGCACCCAGAGACTTGCAATCCACCATGCAGGCAAGCCCGTGAGGACCCCCGATGGGGATCACCGTTTATAACAGTTTATAATTGTGTTTTGGACACACACTTGTTTTTCCATGTTAATGTTAATAATGATAGAATGTAACAACACAGAGACAACCCTGACCACACAACACGACATACAAGCCCAAATAGGCACAAAACATGCCATAGGGTACTGGTTTCTACACCTGGTGTACAGGTGGCCCAGCGGGGCACCGTCTAAAATTCATTAGCCCATTTACTTACGTCATGACTTTTCTGGGAGCTGCAAACTGCCCGGCCACTACTGTGAGGCATAACATGCCATCACAAAACCCACATCGACACAGCTAAGCTGAGACAGCTAATCACAACTCACTTAACCCTACCTTGACAGTATAGCGGCCTAGCCGAGCATGAGTTATTCCTCAAAGAACTGACACACAATTTACCTAAGTACTACTTCTAAGCCGACCACTACTACACGGTAACCAATAATATTGCACTAAACACACGGTAGTGTAAGCCACATTAACGCAGTTAACGATACTCACTCACTACTATTCTGACACTAGAAACATTTAGTTATCTTTGTAATCTATAAAAAATATAAAAATGTGCGCACTTCTATGCCACAGTCTAACCTCTGCAATTCATGGAATACGCTGTTGTGGCATGTGTTGCTTATTTGTAATCTGCACAACTAAAATAAAGAATAAAAAAAAAAAATATCCTAACTAACCCCCTCCCCCTAATACCTGTCATTTACTTGTCAGAGCACTCTGAATGGTTGGCTTAAACCAACCAATCAGAGCGCTCTGAGCCTAAATGCAGGGCGTGGGAAGACTTTATAAGTCTTTCCCTGCCCTGCGGAGCTTATTCTGCGCCTTGAACTCGCTGAGTGAAGAAGGATTATTTTTTATTGTCTGGATTTTTTTTTTTTTTTGCTCTCGGGATTTTTTTTAATTTTAACTGTTGCAACGGGTATTATGGATTTTTATTTGGCCTTTTTGGGGGCTGAAGAAAGTAAAGAAGACATCTAATGGTAAGTATGACATTTTATTTTACGAGGTTAGTTTATTGCCCCCACTCACTATTATAAGGGTGAAGGGTAAAGGGGGGGTATTTCTATTTGGGGGAGTGACTAGGGGCTTGGGGATCCCTAGTCACTTTATTATTTGTGGTCCACACCCACCGCACGTTTAGACCAGGGGGGACATTTAGTTTTATATGACAGTGACCAGTCACTGGCTATAACTGGATATAAATGTATTTGGCATAGAAGTGTAAAGAGTACGATAAGAGTACGTGTAAAAAGCAGCTATTTGGGGGGGGGGAGGCACTGACAGCCAAGATGGCCAGACATGCTTTTTGAGAGCTCCAGCTCAGATAAACCTAAAATAACCTCTTACAGTCTGAATCCGTGCAACCAACACTCAGTAATTGAGGAGGCTTAATGCTGAGACGATCAAGAGCAAAAAGATACCAGGCCTAGCGTGAAAGGTGGCCTGGCAGTTGGGGGAGGCGGCCGATCCGCAGACACAAGGTCAGCCGGGAGCGACTACACTTCTGAAACCCCGCAACCACCCCCCATGCCCAAGATGGCCCCCACGATGCAACCTCCACAGTCTCCAGAGTACCCTGAGGTCCTGTAATGGAGACAGCGATTTGAGGCCAAATTCGACAAAATATGTCAAGATGTCTGGAGGCACATACAAGTCAGACCCCAACACCCAGCTCCACCTGCCACACTGGAGAACAAGGAGGAGACAATGACTCCCTGTCTCAGCTTTGAGCAGAAGGATCATCCAGGGATACAGCAGTCTTGCCGCCCAGATGATCAGAAGACCCCCCCCGGCGGCATCCACCTCGCCAACAGAACTACCGGCAGACTCACCAGGCAGCCGAGCGTACTGCAGCACACTACCACCAAACATCCACCTTATCGACTCGCCGCTGCCTTCCTGCATGGCGCACAGGAAGTTCCCACTCACAAGCCGCCCCACCAGATGGCTCACAGCTGGCAACACCAACCACAGGCAATGAGCCCTGGTCAGATCACTGCACTATGTTATTTCTTCGTCGGTACGGAGGAGGAGCGCACAGGCACCTGGGGCTGGTGGCACCCCCACATGCAGAAAGGTGGAGAATCTTCAAGCCGTATAACACTTTTATCTCTGAGAGGGATCGGCTGACCTTGGCATCAAGCTTGCCACACGAGACACCTGCAACAGTACTATCTCCAGCAACAGCAACACCAGTCATGATATTACAGTATCAGATGAGCATATTTCTATCAGCTTGTTACCTTGTGTCTGTGTTATGTTTAGCCTTATATATTATTTGTGAAGGCGCAACCTCTCTGGGTGGTCCTTGAAGCCTAGCGGCACTAATACCCAAAGTTTTTGCCTTGCCAGTTAAAGCCCAGTGTTGATTCCTCACCCTGGCAAATATTTTTCAACCCCTCTTTTAAACTGCAATGATCATAATTTATACCACAGTGTTTCTAATAGTATTTGATCATTTATCATGTCTAGATACACACATGTACCTAGCTAAATTGTCTCTGACCAATGATTAGACACTCTGGCCCCCCAGGTTTGGCGAGCTGCCACTAGTGGGCGCTGGTTGAACAGCCTCAAGCGACGGCTACAAACCGCCTAATACACGGCTTACCCCATTACTTAATTTGCCCAACCTACTACCCAGGTATACCCACAGAGTCCGGCAATAAGACTCTCAGCCAGTCAACCTACAGATCCATGCTATGTACCATGTTATATTGCAATGTTTGTTACCAGTTTCGAGGGGGCTGCCTCTCGTTGCCATAAACCTCAAAACCCAGCTCTAGAATTAATCTTAATTATAGTTCAGTATGTTCTCTTCCCTTCTCAGCTTAGAAATGCCAAGGTCAGCCCACAAGTAATATTCTCTATAAGCTTATCGGCTCATCACCAACTGACATACCCTGTACCAGCATGTTTATTACTCAAAAAAATGGGAAAAAAAACGTTTTGTTTAGCTTGCTTACCCTTACTATAAAATGTGAATTCTTTCCTAGGTGCCATGAAAATGTACCATATGTATTCCCCTCAAATGCTTGTTTATGCTGTTGTGGCAAATAATGCATGTTTGTATTATATTGCACGCTAAAGATAAAGAATAATTAAAAAAAAGGTAGCTATTTAGATCAGAAGCATAGCCTTATTGTGTTACTGATCTAAATAGCTACTTTTTCATATTGCAACATTGTTATAGTTTTTGCTATAACTTTTGGTTACATGTACTCTTACCATAGCTCTCTATCGCTTCTATATAAGATACTGATTTTTAGATCCAGTTTTAAATGACAGAGAGCAGCCACTGGTTGCTCACTGTTTAGGCAACATGCCCCTACTACACGGGGGATACCTGGCACAGGTAGGAGCACGAGGGAGTATTTAACCTGTGCCAGGTCCCCAATTATTGAAGTAGTGACTGGGCAGCAATAGATGGATGTCAGGAACACTGCTTACGTCCACAGGATGGAGTTGAAAAAATAAAATTTATTAGAAATATAAAAACACTAGTACAAAATAAAATGACTGTATAAAAACAGTAATTCAGGTAAGTCCTTAATCCTCCTGGACGTGCGAGACGCGTTTCGCCGGTGGGCTTTGTCAGTGTTCTTGACATCCATCTATAGGGTCTTGTGTCCCCTTATTGGCACATACATCATTATACTCAGAGACAGGTTTATAGGCTCTGAACCAGGGGAGCAGTTCTGTGTATTCCACCACTTAAATTACAACCCACTTATATACTACACCATATTTGTTTCTTTATTTTTAAAGGAACAGCACGATTTCACAAACTGTAGGTTTCGTGTTACCCCTAAAAACATGCCTGCCTAAGTGATCTGAGCCTGTCCTGCTGAGGCTCAGCACCTTGTGAGTGGGTCCATATACTTATATTACTACTCCACTGTTATTTAACTTATCACACGATTGTATTCTCTATCTCATCCCCATAGGTTATGACAAATAAATCCAAGAGAGGGGAGAGGTGAGTCATTTACTTGTAACTCTTGAGCGCTCCACCTATCGACTGGTGTCGGTTCCCCACCACACAGTATATCACTACATTTTCATATTCTCGTGTTAACCTGTGAGAGGATTATACATTGGTGGTAGCAGCATATATAATTTTTTCCACCCTTTTAAGCACCTGAATACACAATATTACTTTACATTACCACTAGTTTTACATTTTTGTTTAGGCAACATGCCCCTACTAACGGCAGCTGGTAGGGAGCTGGTAGCGCTGCCGGCTTCCTCTTTGCTTTTTTTTTTCTTGGCGCATGTGCAGTGCGGTTTTTGTTCTAATGGACGAAAACTAATTCTTTTTTTAATGAATTTCGTTCGAAAACTAATGGTTTGCGGATGAAATTCGGGATTGACAAATTCAATTTTTATGTAGTAGGAAATCTTTCGTACGAAATGAAAATTTCACTGGTGTACATGTCTAATATAATATATATGTACAATAGCGATAGCATCTATTGGTGAATGTATACGCCTTGTTTAATTTTTGATACCCTATATGTAAATGGTTTGTCGTTAATATATTTTATGTCCTATTTATGAGAATATATTTCTATTTACACATAATAAAGATCATACTGAAATAAATAAAACTACAAGAAGGATTTAAAAAAAAAAAAAATAAAGTCTGAGCCAGTGTGCCTTTTAGTGAGTGTTTCTGTCAGTGAGTGACTTTCAAATCAGTGAGATTGTGTTTGTTATTAAGAGTGTGTGTGAATCTGGCATGAATCTGGCATGATCAAAAAATTTGGTTCGGTTCGGAAATTCGGGTAAGTAAAAAAATGTGTCTGCTTCGGCAATTCGGATCAATGTCGTTCGGTTTGGTCATCACTTCGGACATTCGGATGCTTCCGAATGGCCGAAGTGATGCCGTTTGGCAGTTCCGAAGTGCCAAACCGAGTAACATTGGTCCGAATTGCCGAAGCAGACACATTTTTTTACTTACCTGAATTTCCGAACCGAACCAAATTTTTTGATCATGCACATGGAATGAAATACGTACGAATGTACATTCGGAACTAAATGAATTGCACATGTCTATTTCTCATTTCATTGGACAGGGAATAGTGAAACCGGAATGGGCAAGATAGATTCCTAGCATCATTCATGTAATTTTCCCTCCCTCTCTTGTTTTGTCACTTTTCAGAAATCCAATCACTTCGGCACTTCTGAACTACCGAACTTCATCATTTCGACACTTCGGACATTCGTAAGCATCCGAATGGCATGAAATTCGTACGAATGTACATTCAGGAACAAAACGAATTGCACATATATTTCTGTCAGTGAGCGTGATTCTCGGTGCAGAAATCACTATCCGTCACAAAATGTTAAACCCTAAAAAACTGACTATGTAAGAGGGCAAAAAATAATTGAGAAAGACCAACACTCTCAAAACGTAAAAGAGTGTTTCTGTCTGTTTGTTTAGCAAACAAATCTGTCACAAGAATCAAACCCTTATTGTATACTGTTGTTGTGGCGGACCACCTGGCACCCCAACTGGGTGCCTCCGCCAATCAATGCTTTCTAGTGCTCACCAAGTACTCCACCGTAAACCCTGCAGCCAGTGATACAGCTTGGTTGGGGTCTTGCTGTTCTCCACCCACCCTGGACCCAAGACCAGGATCCAGCTTCCAGTGGGTAGACCTCTCCCAATCCAGAAAGTAAAACAGGATAGATCTTATTAGCTCCCCAAGGGATTATAATGAGTATAGCAATCCCTAGAGTGAATATAGCTGTTCCCACCACACATGAGATGAGGCTCTATGTTGAGGGTGAAGAGGAACTGATTTAATGGGAGCCACATGCAGCTTTATATGCAACTCCCCATGCAAGGGGTTCCGGTCACATATTCCAGGGGTATTCCACTCCGGACCTGAGAGGAGACTACAGTAAAACATACACTTAAATACACATAATTACATTGGCTCTCAGGTCCAGGGCACTCGCACACAAAACATGGTAATTCCTCCCCAGTGCCTGAGAGATAATTGAGTCAGGAACTGTACTAAACTCAATTATCTCCAGGCACAGAAAACATACATTTTAACAACATCCTGAAAGTACCCCCAAAACACATGGAAACCCCACAAATCACATCCCCTGATAGCCCCGATCTGGGGGACCAACATAATAAAAAGTCACCCAGATTGGTTAAGGGGTTCGGGATTTCCACGGAAGTCATAATTTTGACCGACCGTGCACATGGTCCTATGCCCAAAACACTTCCAGGGAATCAGGGCTAACGGTCAGTACATTTATGAACAAAAGTACATAAATCACATGAACTGAGCCTTTTAAATTGCATTGGGCAAGGTATATTGCAGAGCCCATAGTCCTGAGGCAGGAGGCTGGCAAGCAGGCTCCTCCAAGGTTCTGTTCGCCACAGTTGTATCTAAAGATGAATGCTGGATTGATTATAAACCATAGTGAATTTTATATTTTCAGAAAGTGAATTCAACTCATTATGAAATCTGTGTAAGGATTCAAACATGCCACCCCACACCGCCATAATTTTATCAATATAACAAAAACCAATAGTGCACATAGATGCAAAATAATTGATGTGGATAGATTAATTTTTCTTTGAAAAAATCCATGTAGATATTGGCGTAGGTGGGTGCCACGTTCAAGCCCATCGCATTCCCCCTGGTTTGGAAATAGAATTTTCCAACAATGCAGAAATAATTCCTCTCCAACACAGTACGTAATTTGGGGCAATATGTACATAGTGGGTACAACAGGGTTCTTATTGATCAAAAAGACATAAGATTAGAGTCTATTATACCCTCATGCGAAGTTTTAAACACAATGTTAGCAATATGTTACAGAATTTCAATAGTAGGATCATAACATCACAAAATATGTTACTGTATCATCAAGTTGTTTCAAAATCTCTGATACATAATCCTTAGTTTTCAGAATCGCCATAGCCTGCCCTTCTCTGCTGGTTTGATGGTAATTGACTTGTTTGACTCCAAAACCTGGAGTGCCAAACGCTCCTCAACAGAAAGATTGGGGCTAATTTTTGCATAATGTTTTTTTTTTTTTTACAAACTTCATTTACCTCATTTTGTACCAAAACAATAAATGTTTCAATCACATTATCTTTAACAAATGGAATGAATTGTGACTTTTTAGATAAACCAAATCATTGGTTATCATGCTTGGAGGGTTAATTTAACTGAAATTATTGTGCGTTTTACTGGTACTGGTAAGACACTCATTAACACAGCAGATTTTGTATTGCTGTGGAACACACATTAAGAGACACCAAACACCAACAGACTTAAAGGGACACTCTAGGCACCAAAACAACTTCAACTAAATGAATAAACAGTTCTCGAACAGCCTAACCCCAAAGTTGCCACCATTGGCGATGTCCACCGTCCACCCCCCAGATGGCATCCGACTTCTGAAATGTCACATTCAGAAAGGTCAGCGTGCAGCCAGGCAGACTCTTGCATCTAATCAGTGACTCCCTATTCATATAACTGGCTTAGAAAAGGTATGTTTCTTTCAAAGCCTGTTTTATATATATTTTAAGAATATGACAAATGGAGGTGGTGGGGGAAAGAATGTCATACATGGGTAGTCTGGGGTGTGGATGAGACACATGGAGATGCTGGGGTGTAGAATGGGACACATGGAGTAGCGGAGGGGAGAATGAGAAATATGGGGGGGGGGAATGTGACACATGGAGGTGCTGAGGGGAGAATGTGACACATGAAGGAGCTGGGGGAGAATTAGAGACATGGATGGCCCGGGGGATGGATAAGACACGTGGAGGGGCTGGAAGGAAGAATGAGTCACATGGGGGGATGAGACACATGGAGGTGCTGTAGTGAGAATGAGACACATGGAGGTCCTGGGCAAAGAATGAGAAATATGGGGGGAAAGAATGTGACACATGAAGGAGCAAAGAATGAGAAATATGGGGGGAAAGAATGTGACACATGAAGGAGCGGGAGGAGAACTAGACAGATGAATGGCCTGGGGGGTGGATGAGACATATGGAGGCGCTTTTGGGTGAAAATGGGGCACATAGGGGGAATGAAACACACGGAAAGTGGAGAATAAGTGGTTTCTAGTTACGCTTCTGGCTCTCAGCCAATCAGCGATCAGCGTTTGCCCTGCGTGGCAGGACTCTGCACTTCCTGAAAGTGAAAATTCTGAATGCGAATTCTGCCCGGTAGGTTCTGGAGATTGCCGCTGGAGGCAACTTTGGTGTCGAGAAGGATTTAACCTCTTGAAGTCAGATTGCCCCCAGGAGCCATAATGTCATTTAGATGAAGTTGTTTTGGTGCCTGGAGTGTCCCTTTAAGTTTGGCAGGTCTAAAATTGGAGGAGGTGGATGGAGAAAATTAATGTACTCACCCAATAAAGGGGGAAGACACCACATCACTTTCACACCAGAATGACAGACTGGTCAGTAATAGTAATTCTGAAACATCTTCTGAAGGTATACAGTTCAGTCAGGTCCTATTAAAGAAAGACTTATTCACTTCTATTCTGTCTGAGCCAAAAATATGTCAGATGCTTTGGTCGTATCTATCCTAAAGGAAGAATATAAAATACAATTCAACACATTTCCAAAAAAAAGGTCCTTCATAAAATCAAGAGTTTCAGGAAGAAAGAAAGAGAAAGCTATGAGATAATGCATATCCAAATTTCACTAATAAGAGTAATAGAAGTTCCTCACTCTGAGAAGTTCAAGGGATTCTAGTCAACAGTTTTCCTAGCCCCAAAGCCCCAAGGGAATTGGAGGTTGATTATAGAACTCCTTGGAGATGATCAATAAGACCACATATATTGACTCAAGGACCAGCAACCCACTCCAACCCCTCCAGCTGGAACTTGGGAGCATGGATTTTGAAAGGAGGTCTCTCCAAGCTTAAGGCCTATCAGAATCTGTATTTGACACAGATTCTGATAGACCTCCTCATGCTACTCTTGCATTTGGAATACCTTCAAGAATTGGGCTAAGGAGAAATCTTTGATTTTCTACATCCCACTCATCTACATGCTCTGGAATTTCTTTAGGCAGGCCTTGGCAAAGGATTTAGCCTCAAAACCCTAAAGGTTTAATCATCAGCTCTGTCTGCCCTCTGCAATGTTTCATGGGCCTCCAATCCACTTATAACAAGATTCTTTAAGGCAACGATAAAAATCCATCCACCAATTAGGAACTCTGCTCCTCCTTGAAATTTACCTCTGGTCTTAGACACCTTAACAGTACCTCTCTTTGCTCCACTGTCAGAGATTAAAATCTAACACCTGACTTATAAGGCTGTGTTCTTGGTCTCCATTTTCACAGTAAAGGCATCTCAGCACTTAAGCCTTTTCAAGTGAATATTCTCATACAATAATCTTCCATGATAGAATTGTTTTAAAGCCTACAGAAGATTTCCTCCTTAAAGCCGTTTAACTTTCATCTTCTTTAAGAAGTAGTACTACCATCCTTTTTTCCATACCCTTCTAATCTGGAAGAAGGAAAATCTTACGAACTGGACGTCGGAGAGTGCATTATCTGATACTTATCGGTCACTGCAGACCAGAAAATCCAACAGGTTATTTGTTCTACCTTAAGGTCCTCGCAAAAGTGAAGCAGCCTCATCCTAAACTTTAAGACAATGGATAGCAGGGGTAATTTCAGATGCTTATCAAAGTAACAATATGCCTGCTCATGAGAAAATCAAGGCTCATTCCACCAGATCTCTCTTTACATCTTGAGCTTATAGGGCAGAGGTTCCTCTGGATTATATTTGCAAGTTGGCTACTTGGTCTTCTCCTACAACCTTCATTAAAAAATACAAATTGGACTTGGCATCCATACCTTCAACTTCCTTTGGTAAAGGAGTTATATCCACAGTAATGCTTCACATTATAATTTAAATTCCTTTTGCATTACTTTGGTGTCTTCTCATCCTTTATCTTATTACTGCCTGGGTATTACCCATTAGTAATGCTGCCATGATTAGCCAGGAATAAGGAAAATATATGTCATTGTTACCTGGTAAGTTTCCTTTTCTGGCTATGAATAATGACAGCATCAATTACCCTTCCAATATTTGCTTTCAAACAGGACTGATGGAAGAAGGAGGGACCCTTTATGCACCATTATACATTAAACTGTAGTTATTCTGGTAACTATAGTGTCCCGTTAAGTAAAAGGGGTGTACATAATTAAGCAAACAGGTTAAAGGACCACTATAGTCACTCAGACCACTTCAGCTCAATGATTTTAACCCTTCAGAGAAACTGCTATGTTTACATTGCAGGGTTAATCCAGCCTCTAGTGGCAGGCTTCCTGACAGCAGCTAGAGGCTCTTCCCCGACGTTCAATGCGAAATTCGCATTGAGCACGCAAAACGTCCGTAGGAAAGCGTTGAGAAATGCTTTCCTGTGGGTATTTTCAATGCGCTCTTGGTGCTGGCCGCGCATGCACATTCGGCTCCATTCAGGAGCTGACGTTGGGGAAGAGGTTACCAGCGCTGAGTGCGCTGGATAAAGGTAAGTGGCTGAAGGGGTTTTAACCCCTTCAGGCAGCAGGAGGGGGGCCCTGAGGGTGGGTGGACCCTAAGGATGATATAGTGTCAGGAAATGGGTTTGTTTTCCTGACACTACAGTGGTTCTTTAAGACATTTTACACAATCATATCTCAATACTGCAAGTTCATTTCCTATCTATAGGTTTACATAGCGCTAAACTGGTCAGAACTAGCTTTTAGCTAGGAACCAAAGAACAATGTAGCCATAAATATTTTGCTGACTCCAGAAGTGTCCTTGTCTATTTCAGCAAAGAAAGATGTTTAACCGTTTCAGAACCTAAAGTCCCCAAATAATGGTGTTTTAGGTGGGTTTTTTTTTTAAGTGTTTTGTTGTGGGCTATCGCACTTGACAAGGTGCTGCTAGTTATTATCATCAAACATATCTGTTTCAGCGCCATTTCTTCTACTTGCACACTTTGTTTCTCTATATTGCCGTATTGGCTTTTAACAACAAAATAATAATAATAATAAATTTTTTATTTATTTTAGGACGCGCTGCTGTCGCGGGTTTCCATGGTAACAGGAGCACGCTAGTGCGGCGCTCCTGGTTGCGTCAGGCGCCCTTTGACCTCCATCGCGTCCGATGACGTCAAACGCCACCCCGCTGCACAGGAACACATTGAATTATGGAGAATTAAAACGGAGGGGGGAAAAAAAATAATATTTATGGTAAATATAGTCCGTGTGTACGCTGTGCTCCATCTGTGTGTAATCTTAAAAAAAATATATATGCCCCGTGCTGGGCTTCAAAAGGCGGAAACTTTATTTGTGGTCAGGTTAGCATTGACTTTTTATTGTTAATTAATATTAGGAGCGTTCTTGGATGGGTAAGTAGACTTGGGACAAGCCATTGCCCCTGTTCTCCTCTAAATAGCTGCGTCCAGCAGGATGCCTTGTCTTTTAACCCTTCATGGCTCATGGCTCTGATAACAGAGTTGCCGAAACGCAGTCAGCCAATCAGCGCTCTGTGCCTGGATCACGTGACCGCCCAGGATGGCAAGAAGAATGGACTAGCAGGAACACACAGAGCACTCACAGGGAGACTTGTTTGTAAGTTGCTATTACAGCCAGTGGGGCTCTGTCTGGAGCACAAGAGGAAACATTATTATTATTAATATTCAGGGCTTTTTGTTTTGTAAAATAAAAATAAATCAGGTCAAAGTCATTCTCAAGGGGAAATCATGTTAATAATGTGTCTTATAGGGGCAAGGATTGTGCTGTTTGTTGGCTAGTTTGATAGTTTTTTTTTCTTTTCAAAATTGCATTTGTGAAGATCATTATGTTAATATAAATTAAATTTTATGCAATATGTATATTTAGAAATCGATAAATATTGTAAGTAGATTGGTGCATTTACATATATTTTTTACAATGGGTATACTGATATAGTCCCAGGAAGAGTGTGTGTGTGTATGTATATATATATATAAATTGTCAACCTATTTAAATGTATGTTTGAATTCTCCACTATTGCCATTATCTCTTGAATAAAATATTTGAAATAAATGTTCTCATCAGGAATAATATATATTTGAAATTTAAATGTCCCGGTTTAAGAATGGATATATAGGAATTTCTCCCGGTTTAAGTATGACCTAGGGACTCCATATGTAATGTTATGTATGTACTTCGCATTGTTTTTTTGGACTGATTATATTCTGCAAGAGTGTTCTGAATGCACAAGTGCTACGTAGAGTTAAAGATAAAAGGTTCTTGTAAAACCCCAAATCAAAAGTTATAATAGCAATAAGAGACTGTTGGTGTCACCTAGTGTCCATTCTTGGAATTACATATATTCTTTTCTTTTCCTTTATTAACCCATTACTGTTAAGGTTATTGTCTAAATTTTTTAACAAACAAAAAAAAAATGGAATTTGGTATGTGTTGGTTTATTTGTAATGGTACTCTTTCATTAATGGGGCACTCCTACCAAAATTAAGTATTTCAGTAATTTGTGTGCTGGATCCTCAAGTGTCACTTTGAATACATTTACACCTATTATGTGTATATAAATATTTTTAAAGGACAGCCAGGCCTTTTTTTTTTAAAAATACATAATACACATAACTGGTCATTTGGTATGATTCAAATATTCAAAAATATGAAACGGTAACCATTTTCATACAGTTTTTATATAGAATGTTTTTTTCATCTAATGCAACTAAGGGGAAAAAAATAGTTCATATTACTTATAATTTTGGAAGAACCTCCTCTTTCTAGGCAGTTCATTATTTTTGGTGTGAACCAACCCAGGTTCCATTCTCTTCTATTCTTGTACTAGCTCATCTAGAAACCCTACTAGTCTCCTTGCAGTGCCCTGCCATTCGTGCACATCTATCCTTGTTCACTATTTATTCTGAAATACTATCATCATCATCTCAGTCTGTCACATTCAAAGCTATTTTAGGGCTGCACTGTTCCTATGGAACTCTCTTCCCTATTCCTTCATGCTCTTCTTCATTCTTTTTTGTTTCAAAAATGACAAAAACAACTCCAAAGTCACATCAGTTAAACTGTTAACACCTTTCATTCTCCTTTCTCCACATTCCCACTAAACCTTTGCATTTACTTAGCCTCTTCTAAGATTTTAGATGTCATTTTATTGCGAACTTTGTGTAATTGTAACCAATTCCCATTAAAATGGAAGCTTATTTAAGCAGGACTTTTGCCACCTTCTGTTCCTATATGTAACTACTTGTTTCTTAATTTACCTAACTTTTGTTTGTTACTTTATGTCCTTTGTGGTGTTGGCTGGTTCCATCTATCTAAATATTTATCTTGGGGTCTCCTACCTTATGCCCAATGTTATAGTCTATCATCAAACCAAAAAAAGCTTCTAATTTCTTGCTTTAAAAACTTTATACAACTTATTGAGGCACCCCCATTGAAGTGGTCTGGGTGCAGTGTCCCTGTCTCCTTAAACGTGCAATGTAAGACATTGCAGTTTTATAAATACTGCAATATTTACATTGCAGGTTTACCACTACTGCCTCTAGTGGCTGTCTATCAGCCACTAGAGGTGCTTCCTGCTGTTTCACAGAGCTAAACTCTGTGAAAAGACGCTGAACATACTCACGCTTTGCATGATTAACTGCTTCCCTATGAGGAAGGCCTGATATGCTTCTTCGCCATGCATGCACCTTAGGTTCCCGTCTAGCAATGATGTCTAAGGAGAAGACGAACCTGGTAAGTGTTAAAGAGTTTTTAACACTTTCGGTGCCGTGGAGGGGCTTTGCATTCCTAACACTCTAGTGTTCATTTAAAGGGACACTATAGGCACCCAGACCACTTCATCTCATTGAAGTGGTTTGGATGCACTATCCCTGTCCCCCTTAATCCTACAATGTAAAACACTACAATTACATAGAAACTGCAAAGTTGCAGGCTTAATACAATTCCAGTGACCACCATTAGAGGCGCTTCCTCATTAAGAACTGAGTCAAACTAATTTTTCTATGAAATACTGCTATAACAGAGCAGCATTTTACCACAGATGTGCTCTAACCTACCAATGTTTCCCAATGGGGAAACATGGGATTGGATGAGATCAACAATCATGATGACCTAAACCAAGCAGCAGGATGGAGACCATCGCTGTGAGGGCTGATGGGTAAGTAAATGTAACCGTTCAACCTTCGCAGGTGTGGGGAGGACCTAAACAGCTATATTAAAACTGTAGCTTTAGGAATGCATATTTGTATTCCTAACTCTATTGTATTCTTTTAATAGGTAATATGATAATACTGACAAGGAAATTGCATATTCTAGTACAAAGTAGCGAAACTGGGAAATTTCTCCTACTCCATTACTTATCTAGTTTGGCTACTTAGACCTAAAATATGCAGCTTTAAAAAAAATAAAAATTATCCACAATTCCTGGTGTCTGTCTATTACATTATATATACACATATTTTAATAAGTTGTATTTTCCCTAAGGTGGGACAAGGAAATGTCTGAAGGACCTTGTCCTGACTTTGATCTGATGAATGCTTTGGATTGGAGGGACGGTGTTGCTACCCTTCCAGGCAGTCACATTCAGGTTAGACTTTTCCTACCCTGTGTTCACATCTATCTTCAGCTCTTTGTTGATTTTTCTCACGGTGTCACTATTTCTGTATCCTTTTATTTAGTTTCGTCTTAACGAATTTGGGACACTTGAGATCATCACTGATTCTGACACTGCTTTGACTTCCTCAGCAGACCCAAGTATCCAAAATCCCAGCGCAACAGCCTCCAATTCCGTACCACCAACCCCCGACAAAGGTAAATTCATGGAAATTCTGAGAGTAGATCTAGATACAGCTTTCATTTTCATGGCTATGTACATGACCATGTGTAACATTTCTTCTTACAAAGAAATTGAAATCACCAGCAAAGGCAGAGAACGAGACATGGAGAAGAAAATAAAGGTGGAGGAGGGGTGAGTTGAAATGTTAAGGTGTGTTCTGAATTGTTTTCTTGGATGTGTCCCGGCAGAAGCAGTTTTGAACTTTGGAGAGATTTGTTTAACTAGTGTGTTGTACTTTAAAACACTTACTCATGATCTTACTCCATATAGGGAAGATGTGAAACCTCCCAGAGAGGACCAGGTTCCACCATCTACTTCCTCAGTACCTGTTGCATGTACTGATAATGAGCGCCCTCAGCGACTGCGCAAAAAGAGGAAACTGCTCATGGACTCAGGGGACGAGGAGGAAGGAGTAGAGGAGGAAGAGGTAAAAAGATAGGTCTCTACATCCTTACTCTCTAGAACGGAAAATGACATACCTGTTACTATTCACACTTTTAACATAATCCCTCATAAAACATTAAATAGGTTTCCTCCTATTATTCCATATTTTAGCTAGCATTTATGTAGCGCCAACTTATTCTGCAGCACTTTACAATGTTATGAAGGGGAAATGGAACAATTGATACAATTACAAAATGATACTGAAACAAATGGTTGATGAGGACCCAGTTTAAACAAGATTACAATCTAGAGGATAATTGTATATAACTTTTTAAGGCATTCTCACATAGATCATTGCTTTTTATAAATACAGTTGTGCTCAAAAGTTTGCATACCCTGGTAGAAATTGTGAGATTTTGGGATTGATTTAGAAAATATGAAAGTTTTTTTGTTGAATGATAGTGATCATATGAAGCCATTTATTATCACATGGTTGTTTGGCTCCTTGTTAATTCATAATGATAACATAAATCACCCAAATTACCCTGTTTAAAAGTTCACATACCCTTGAATGTTGGCCTTGTTACAGAAACGCAAGGTGACACATAGGTTAAACTGGCAATTAAAGGTTAATTTCCCACTTCTGTGGCTTTTAAAATTGCAATTAGTGTCTGTGCAAATAGTCAATTAGTTTGTAAGCTCTCAGGTGGGTGCACTGAACAGGCTAGATACTGAGCCATGGGGAGCAGAAAAGAACTGTCAAATGACCTGCGTAACAAGGTAATGGAACTTTATAAAGATGGAAAAGGCTAACAAAAGCCTTGAAAATGCCAGTCAGTACTGTGCAATCTCTTATTATGAAGTGGAAAGTTCAGGGGGATCTCTTGATGCCAAGCCAAGGTCAGGGAGATCAATAAAGATTTCAGCCACGACTGCCAGAAGAATTGTTCGGGATACAAAGAAAAACCCACAGGTAACTTCAGGAGCAATACCGGCTGCTGTGTAAAAAGACAATGTGGCTGTTTTCAAGGAGCACAATACGAAGAAGAAAGAAGCCTTGGAGAGCAAAAAAATGGGTCCCAAGAGTATACTGAGAACGGGCAGCAGCTGAAATAGCCTGCCCTTCGGTGGGTTCCCGCTCAGAACTCAAGCTGGTTTTTGCTCATCTTGTGGCATTACAGAGAGAACATCTCTGAAACATATCAGACTGGTCCCACCCATACGGGCAGTCTAGATCTGAAATTCCAGCAGGTTCCCTCTGCACGAGAGACACAGCAAACCCAGACGATCGTAAAGATAGAAGCCTTTACTACGCCAATGCTACAAAAAAGCACGGTTGCAATATGCCCGACAACACCTTGACATGTCTCACAGCTTCTGGCACACTGTAATTTGGAGTGACGAGACCAAAATAGAGCGTTATGGTCACAACCATAAGCGCTGTGTTTGCAGAGGACTCAACAAATAGTTGGGACTATAGTTAAAGGAACACTATACACACTGTGAAGCGGGGGGGAGGAGGGGGTGCACTCTAAAGGCACAGGGAATCTTGTGAAAATTGATGGCAAGATGAATGCGGCATGTCATCAGAAAATACCGGTAGACAATTTGCATTAATATGCACAAAGGCTGCGCATGGTATGCTCATGAACTTTCCAGCATGACAATGACCCTAAGCACAAGGGCAAGTTGACCCTCTGGTGGTTGCAGCAGAAAAAGGTGAAGGTTCTGTAGTGACCATCACAGTCTTTTGACCTTAATATCATCAAGCCACTCTGGGGAGATCTCAAACATGTGGTTCATTCAAGATGACCAAAGACTTTGCATGGCCTGGAGGCATTTTGCCAAGACGAATGGGTAGCCATACCATCAGCAAGAATTAGTGGCCTCATAGATAACCGGTACAAAAGACTGCACGCTGTCATTGATTCTAAAGGGGCAATACACAGTCTGGCATGCAGACTTTTGAACAGGGGACATTTCATTTTTGCTTTGCAATATTTTGTTATTTGATGGTGCCATTCTGTTATAACTTACAGTTTAATATGAATCCTATAGGAAATCAAAGAAATGTGTTTTCCCTGCTCACTCATGTTTTCTTTTAAAAATGGTACCCATATTACCGGTAAGCAAACTTTTGAGCACAACTGTATATAGGTTAGTATGCTGATCCTGATGAAAGTTTGTTAAATCAAACTGAAATGCCGGAAAATTATTATTTTTTTTTTTATAGTTTATTTATGTAAGCAATAACAGCTACGTTTTACTTTTTTTTTTGACCAAGTCCCTGGAGTGCTATCTGCTGTGGATATATATATATATATTTATATAACATGCACATGGATCCAGCACTCACTCTCCTGGTCTTGTCCTTGCCTGGGTGCAAATCATTTATGCCAAGATATAAATATCAAGTAAGGTGCACTCGAAGGACTTTGTAGATAACTTTTCAAGTTTTATTGTGCAATCATACACCAGAAAATGTGTTGACGTTTCGGTCCTCTATGGGACTTTTCTCAAGGGTTTTGAGAAAAGTCCCATAGAGGACTGAAACGTCGACACATTTTCTGGTGTATGATTACACAATAAAGCTTCAAGATTTATCTACAAAGTCCTTCGCGTGCACATTCCTTGAGATAGAGATAAACCCTAATGGTGCCTACTTTGTATCTTTATGTTCCATTCCAGAATGGAGGCAGAAAGCTATGCAAAATGTGGGGTTTGAAAAAAATAGCTTGGTTTTAATAAATTAGAATCTTGGGTATAGTACACACTGGGCAAGGGGCCCTTCCAACCCATTTAATTAGATTACCCCTTATTTCAGAAAGCTTCCAGGTTAAAGAAAAAGATACCTAGTTCCTCGGAGCAAAAGGACCCTACAAACAAAGTTAACATTTAGATAGGGGCTTTCCTCAATGGCTCAGCTGTGCTGATCATATAAACGATGATCCTTTTTCTCTATAAACCTTTGAGGAGGTGATGCTTTAGTGTAGTTCAGTCAAAAGTCCTCCTTGGCGTTCAAATAAATTAGCGTTTGATTGAGGTAGGGAGTTCTGTTATTGGCATCTCATGTAAAATATAAGCAGAAAAGAAAAACCAGTAGTGCAAGCCAGTATCCGGGCCAGATTTAGAGCCCAGTGGGCCTGGTGCTGACAATTATGATGGGCCTTATTACAAAATCTTATTGACCAAAAACACTAAAACAGTCCTACCTCCTAAGCGTCATGTATGATGGAGATGGTGCTTGAGGGAAACTCATACGATGCAGCTATGAGAAAGCACATACCCTACGCTTTCATCTTTCAAGTAAACCCATATCCCCTAACAGCAGTGTCCAGTAAAGCAGGAAATCTATGGACGGGGTAAAAGGGTTGGCCACTGACACAAATCACATAACCAGAACTGCTGAAAGGGGCAAATATACACAAAAAGGGGGCATGTCTGTGTCCCCATGTCTCCCAGTCCCTTAGGGTCTGTGTCCCCATGTCACTAGGACACTAGGGGACATTGAGAGACATTGGGACACTGGGAGACCTTGGGACACTGAGACTCTTGGGGAGACATGGGGACACTGGGTGACTTTGAGGTACAAGGGGACACTGGGAGACATTAGGGCACTGAGACACTGTGATACATAGGGGACACTGGAGACTTGATAAAAAACCTGGGTACAGGTCGAAACATTGCGGTGTCCAATAAACCTGCTTAAATCTATCTCTATGAGTGCTTGAGAATTTTTTTCTTTCATACTAGGGGACACTGATACACTGGGAGACTAGGGGACTTTGGGAGACTAGGAAACACTGAGACACTAGGGACAATGGCACACTACAGACACTGAAAGACACCAGGGACACTGGGAGACATGGGGATACTGAGATACTAGGGATACTGTAGTGCCCCATGTCTCCCAGGTCTCAGTCGCCCAGTGTCCCCATGTCGCCCACTGTCCCATAGTGTTTGTGTCCCCATGTCTCCCAGTGTCCAGATGTCACTAGGACACTAGGGGACACTGGGAGCCATGGGGACACTGGGAGACTAGGGGACTCGGGGAGACTCGGAACACAGACACTAGGGAGACATGGGGACACTGGGAGACTAGGGGCACTGGCAGGGAGACATGGGGACGCTGAGACATGGGGCCACTGTGTCCCTAGTGTCTCTTGGTCCCCATGTGTCCCAATGTCTGTGTCCCCAAGTCTCTCACAGAATCGGAGCTGCTGTCTGGACTCTCGCGGATTAGTGAGTAGAGAGAGGTAGGGAGGGAGATGCTGTAACTTCTTATCCCTGCCTCTCTCCACACAAACAGCGACTCCTACTGGCCGGCATTGGTATTGCAGAATAATCTCTGTTTATACTGAGACATTTGTATTGCTGGTATTACTGCAATACCAGAATACCTGGGAAATAACTGGCAACCATAAGAAATACCTGGCAAACCGCAAAGAGTAGTGTGTGTTTAAAAAAAATAAAAATCAATGGGCCTGGGCCTGGAGCTTCAGTTCCATCAGCCCCTATGTTAATCTAGCCCTGACCAGAATGTTTAATACCTCAATAATGTGAAGAAAAAGAATACACTCACAATATTTTACCAGAAAAGATACATAGAGATTTCTCTCATTTTCAGGTATGTTCTGGGTCCACAATACATTGCATCGATACAATAGGGTACAATAAAATACAAAACCAATATTAATATACAAAATGTAATATAGAACAGGTAGGAAATATATAATCAACCATAACAGGTGCATTCTGTTTTGAGATATGTAGAAAGAGATATCTTACAGGATTTTAGGCCTGGGTAAGATTTGAAAGTGTAAGGAATGTCGTTCCATAATTGTGGTGCTCTGTAGGAAAAGGAGGATCGAGCGGCTTTCTTTTTGTGTTGAGGTAGACTAAGTAAAGTGTTGGTACTGGATCGGAAATTATAGGAGGTGGGAACAGCTGTGGATAGCATTCTGCTCAGGTAGGGTGGGAGCTTCCCAGAAAATCTCTTAAACACAAGGCTGGAAAGATGAAGGGTGCGTCTGGATTCCAGCGACAGACAGTTTAGCTCTTTTAACATGTCACAATGGTGGGTCGCGTAATTACATTGTAGCACAAATCGGCAGAACGAGTTATACAATGTATTATGTTTATTAAAGGGACACTATAGTCAACCAGACCACTTCAGCTCAATTAAGTGGTCTGGGTGTCTGGTCCCCCAGGTTTTAACCCTTCAGATGTAAACATAGCAGTTTCAATATGTCTTTTGGGGGCCAAAAGATAGATTGAGGTCTAACAAAATACCCAAGTATTTGAAAGAGTGGACTGCGGTCAGTGTGCTATTTGCTTTGGTTTTGATGCATAGATGGGAATTTTGTAATTTGTGTAATTAGGTACTGTTACAAAGATCATTGTGACAGTTTTGTCAGTGTTTAGGAAGATTTTTTTTTTTTTTTTTAATTTTTTTTTGTGATCCACTTTTCTACCTCTGTGAACTGGTCTTGGAGCACAGCCCCAAGCTGCGGTAAATAAGATTTGCTAGCATAGTTTACTGTGTCGTCTGCATACATATGATCGAAACCAGGTTAGCGGACGATCACCAATTCCTGATTTAAAAAAAAAATAAAAATTTTTTTTTGAGTTTGTGCAGTAGAATGTCGTGGTCTCCTGTTTTAAAGGCCTTTACAAAATCAAGGAAAATAGCTCCAGTTAGGTCTCCTTGTTCCATACCAGTTTGGATGTTATTGCAAACTTTTTTAAGAGGGCAGTTGTAGTGGAGTGATTCTGGCGAAAACCTGATTGATCAAGGGTCAGATAGTTTGATTGTTGGTAATACTCACATAGTTTTGTATGGACGCATTTTTGTAAGATTTTTTTTTTTTTTTTTAAATTCTTTATTTTCAATGACAGAAATTTCAGCCTTGAGAACAGTACTTGGGCTTACGTAAAAGCCAAAATTCGTGTTTTACAGTAGTTTCATAGTAATACAGAAAAAAGAGAATGGATTGTTAAATGGTAATGCAACTGTTCAGAATTCTTCCTTGCGGTCTTGTTCTATCAGGGTTTTTACATTTATATAAAAGACTAAACAGATTTAAGTGTTAACCTTAAACAACATAAAAATAGGATGTGTAGCCAACACTTTCGTGTGTGTCGTATTTTTTTTTTTTTGTATAGATTCTTTTTATTTCATGGAAAAAGGAAGTGCACATGTGTGTCAATGACTGGGCCTATGCAGAAGCCTCGAGAAAGGTGCATATTTGGGTAATAGCTGGCTGGCTTGCACTAAAGCCGCCAAGGGAGTGCATACATGTGTGTCAATGCTTTAGGCTTGCACAGAAGTCGGGACAACAGTGCATATTCATGCCTGTACAGTGGCTTGCGCAGAAGCCTCATTGCATTTTCAATTGGTTCAGTTGCACCTTGGTGAGGGTGAGCAAGTCAAGGCAAGAGTCACGGTTATGGTCGCCGCTAATCTCGTCAGCGGTTAATTTGTCATCTTTTGGTGTGCTGAGGTAACTCTGCGTGGTTTGTCCGTGAGGTCTTGCCCTGAGCACACATGTCACTCCAATTAGCGTGATTTTGTACAGGTGTTAGCTAAACATATAACAGGTAATCTAAAATCTAGTATTGACTAGCAACATTGTATTTAATTATACGGTGAGTTGGTGTCGCTGTCTCCACGGCTCGGACGAGGGGCGTTGTGTGTCCCTTTGTCGTTGGCCCTATGTGTGCATTTTTGTAAGATTTTTGACAATACTGGGCGCACTGATATTGGGCGATAGTTAGAAACCAAAGTAATATCATCCCGCTTTTATGGATAGGCACTACTCTCGCACTCTCCCAAAGTTTGGGTATGTATCCAGACACCAATGATTCGTTAGTTAGGGTTGTGACAGGTTTAGAAATTGCCGGCACATGGAGCTTCAACAGCATTGCTCAGGGATAAAACTTGAATTTTTCTCTTTTTAAGTGTTCAGTGTTCACAGTGGAAGCGTCATATAAAAAAAAAAACACAAAAAAAAAAAACAGGATATAGTGCTCACTGTTTCAAACCAATAAAAGTGTGTGGAAAAGTATGAAAATTACTCACAATTTTAAGAGCACCTTATCCTCAATGATATCCGCTTAGGTGGAATGATCCCCACCAAAGAGAGAGAGAAAGAGAGAGCGAGCGATGTGTATATATGTGCGTATATATATACATATACATACATACACACACACACACACACACACACACACACGATATATATATACTTATACTTGGCGCAAATCTGTTTTCTACCTATTGTTTTCCCTTGGATTGTTAGTGTATCCAATTAACAGAATCTGCTGCCATTTGAGTGAGCGCTGTATCTCTCGCTTACTTAGCTACTAGAGGCAGACGTATTGCTGCAATATAAATATTGCAGTTTCTCTGGAACTGCAATATTTTACATTGCAGCAATAAGGGCAGTAGGGACTTATTTATGCTCTTTTTTTTTTTGTATTGACTTATCTTAATTAAAATGCACTAGCATTTTCTAACATAGAACTAAGTATATTTAATTTGTTAATTCAAGGTTTCTCTAATTGGATTCTCTCTATTGGTGAACATTCTTAATTTTTAACAATTAAGGGATAGACCCTGCCACTCTTGATCTAAGCGACTGTTGTGCAAGGAGGGGAAGTCTCCCTGGTTTGAGAATAGAAGTCCCACAGTGACCATTTTTTCTGTTTGTTTCTGCTCTTTTGTATTTCTTGTTCAACTACTGTGCTTAATTGTTCTGTAGGACAAAATTAAAGGGAACCTGAAGAGTCGAAAATATTCAAGACAAAGTAAATCAGGTAAGTCCTAAGAAAGTGACCCGTTCGAGAAACCTCGCTAATTTTAAAGGCCAAATCTGCCCATGTGAACCCCCAAGTGGTGGTTCTACTATTTTTTTCACCCAAAAAAAAAAAGAAAAGCAAACCTTGAACAATATATTAATTTAATCATAATGATCTCTGTTCACACGTACCTCTTTAATTGAGGGTATCTATTATCATCTGCATTGATTTTCTCTGCACAGGGACCATTAAAAAAACAAAACCCCCAATCGAACTTTAATACCTCATCTGTAGCACCTGCTTCAATCTTGCAAGCTCAATTAAATTGTTACTTTCAACAGCCAATATTTTATTTTTATTTATTACATTGTGTACATATTGGACAAGAGGACACACGTTTTTTTTTTCGTTTTTTTTTCTTCTGACCAAAGTCTTTCTGTACCGTTAGTAAATGTAATACAAGCTTGCTTTCCTAATGGGGAAGTGATGACAGAATGAGGTCATGCTCCTTATAAGGAGTATAGAAGAGTATTCAAACTACAGCCAACAACCATTCAAAGGTTGGTGGAGCAAATGTGATTAATTAATATATATATATATATATATACACACATACACACACACACACACACACTGCAGAATTATTAGGCAAGTTGTATTTTTGAGGATTCATTTTATTATTGAACAACAACCATGTTCTCAATGAACCCAAAAAACTCATTAACATCAAAGCTGAAGTAGTTTTTAGTTTGTTTTTAGTTTTAGCTATGTTAGGGGGATATCTGTGTGTGCAGGTGACTATTACTGTGCATAATTATTAGGCAACTTAACAAAAAACAAATATATACCCATTTCAATTATTTATTAGTACCAGTGAAACCAATATAACATCTCAACATTCACAAATATACATTTCTGACATTCAAAAACAAAACAAAAACAAATCAGTGACCAATATAGCCACCTTTCTTTGCAAGGACACTCAAAAGCCTGCCATCCATGGATTCTGTCAGTGTTTTGATCTGTTCACCATCAACATTGCGTGCAGCAGCAACCACAGCCTCCCAGACACTGTTCAGAGAGGTGTACTGTTTTCCCTCCTTGTAAATCTCACATTTGATGATGGACCACAGGTTCTCAATGGGGTTCAGATCAGGTGAACAAGGAGGCCATGTCATTAGATTTTCTTCTTTTATACCCTTTCTTGCCAGCCATGCTGTGGAGTACTTGGACGCGTGTGATGGAGCATTGTCCTGCATGAAAATCATGTTTTTCTTGAAGGATGCAGACTTCTTCCTGTACCACTGCTTGAAGAAGGTGTCTTCCAGGAACTGGCAGTAGGACTGGGAGTTGAGCTTGACTCCATCCTCAACCCGAAAAGGCCCCACAAGCTCATCTTTGATGATACCAGCCCAAACCAGTACTCCACCTCCACCTTGCTGGCGTCTGAGTCGGACTGGAGCTCTCTGCCCTTTACCAATCCAGCCACGGGCCCATCCATCTGGCCCATCAAGACTCACTCTCATTTCATCAGGCCATAAAACCTTAGAAAAATCAGTCTTGAGATATTTCTTGGCCCAGTCTTGACGTTTCAGCTTGTGTGTCTTGTTCAGTGGTGGTCGTCTTTCAGCCTTTCTTACCTTGGCCATGTCTCTGAGTATTGCACACCTTGTGCTTTTGGGCACTCCAGTGATGTTGCAGCTCTGAAATATGGCCAAACTGGTGGCAAGTGGCATCGTGGCAGCTGCACGCTTGACTTTTCTCAGTTCATGGGCAGTTATTTTGCGCCTTGGTTTTTCCACACGCTTCTTGCGACCCTGTTGACTATTTTGAATGAAACGCTTGATTGTTCGATGATCACGCTTCAGAAGCTTTGCAATTTTAAGAGTGCTGCATCCCTCTGCAAGATATCTCACTATTTTTGACTTTTCTGAGCCTGTCAAGTCCTTCTTTTGACCCATTTTGCCAAAGGAAAGGAAGTTGCCTAATAATTATGCACACCTGATATAGGGTGTTGATGTCATTAGACCACACCCCTTCTCATTACAGAGATGCACATCACCTAATATGCTTAATTGGTAGTAGGCTTTCGAGCCTATACAGCTTGGAGTAAGACAACATGCATAAAGAGGATGATGTGGTCAAAATACTCATTTGCCTAATAATTCTGCACTCCCTGTATATATATATATATATATATATATATATATATATATATATATATATATATATATATATATATATATATATATATATATATATC
Organism: Pelobates cultripes; assembly: GCA_933207985.1. Lineage (NCBI taxonomy): Eukaryota > Metazoa > Chordata > Amphibia > Anura > Pelobatidae > Pelobates > Pelobates cultripes. The sequence goes on along the minus strand of OW240912.1, from coordinate 173,751,709 downwards.
TTCATTTATTTATCCCCGCCTTTAAAAATAAATAAAGGGTTTTTAAAAAAATTAAAAAATCAGATCTTCAGAGAAAATGTCTTTATTAACAGTAGTATTCCTAACAAATTCTATAGAAGCACTACAATCCTATTAAGACACTTCCCAAGCGTATTATAACAATTATGACATTGTAATATCATTTAAAAACGGCACTATAGAAAATGTTTGCCATTTTTCTAAAATCCGTGTGTTTTCTTCCTTTTTAACTTTCATGTATGCCAGCACCCACATCCAAGAAAAAGACGTGGAACTGGGTCTCCTACCTGGAGGAGGAGAAGATGCCAGCTGCTTCACTCAAACTTTTTAGAGAGGTATTTGATATTACTGGTAATAAGTGTTCATTTCTCCTAAGCTAGTCTCTAATTTTTTATTCTCAGGTTAAAATGATTCTGTATAATGCAGTTTTTCCTTGTAAATCACCCCACAGTCAGAGATTCCATGGTGTCCCATTGTTTACCTATTATTCAACGGTCCTTCTCTTTCCAGCACCAGTCTTTTCCTCAGTCACGAAATTGTTTTAAGGTTGGAATGAAGGTTGAGGGAATAGACCCTGAACATCCATCCTTGTACTGTGTTCTTACAGTTGTGGAGGTAAGTGTATTAATGACATTCAAAATGTCCTAATAACTGCTGGTACACAAAAAGTATATGCAGGTTTAGAATTAGAACAGTAGCTGTGGGTTGAGAGGGGGGAAAAAATACAAATCTCTGTCTGCTAGCCAATATCGGAGTGAGCAGGGAGGGAAAGAGCCAGGAACGGCTTAATAGGTCCTAAACAGTTAGTGCATTATCATGCCTTCGAGGACTAGTTCCCTAGTCAGCGGAGGTTTTGGCTTTTAGGTTAGGGATATCTTTATAAGAAGAGACAAGCCACCTCGCTAAGATTTATTACTTTGTTTATTTTTACTTATTTATTTTTTCTTCTTGTTTATTATTTGCTATTGGTGTCACTGAGGGTGTTGGGAGTAGGGCTTCCTCTTTCCGTTTGGAAGTCCTCTTGTGGGTACGTGGGAGGTATTTTGGAGCCTTATATTTTTTAAGGGTGCCCTCGAAGTCACGATGGGGCACTAGCTCTTTCGGACCTATTAACCCATTTCTGGCTCTTTCCCCCTGCTTACTCCGATATTGGCTAGCAGACAGACAGATTTGGATTTTTGCCTGCCCCCTTTTTTTTTTTTTCTCTCAATCCACAGCCACTGTTCTAATTCTAAACCTGCATATACTTTTTGTGTACCAGCAGTTATTAGGACATTTTGATTATAAAAATTTTCACATTCCTGATTTTGGTTTTTAAGAGAATTGATTAAAAGTGATGTTTTAATATCAGTATTATTATATATTTGAGTTGCTCTCTTTTTCTTAGAAGATAGACGTGAGAGGTCTCTATATAATTTTTTACCTTTTGGTCTTACCTCTAGTCACTATATATTCTCGTTCGTATGTATAGGGGTTATCCCCCATTCTTGTGAGCAACCTTACACTCTCTCCTTGCTTGAGTTAATTTCAATTTGTCCCCCTGACTTAATGCCTAAAAAGGCAATGGTCAGTTTAATGTAGGAGAGTTTGGGTTTGCGTTTGCATTAATACATACTTTGTGCCTACATTTTGAGTATCTATGAATGCTCTTTTGATATTATTTGCCGATATGATTTCAGTTTGTGAATGTAGAGGCATGAATTGATATATTCTTATTTAATAATGTTGCCTCTGGATAAGTTTATCCCAAAATATGTCAAATAAATAAATAAATAAATATATATATATATATATATATATAATTTTTATTTTTTAAGGTTCAAGGTTACCGACTGCGACTCCATTTTGATGGATATCCTGACTGCTATGATTTTTGGGTTAATGCTGATTCCCCTGATATCCATCCAGTGGGGTGGTGTGAGAAGACCGGTCACAAGCTTCTTCCTCCTAAAGGTGAGAAATTGCCGGAAAGCTTATGCTCCATATACTGCTTGCTGAATCGTTGACAAATATGTTTTGTGCCCCATTGCTTTCAGGTTACAAGGATGGTGAATTTAACTGGGCTTCGTTCCTCAAACAAAGTAAGGCACAGCCTGCACCGAAAACATTCTTTAAAAGTTACAATATGGTAAGAGACCGGAACTAATTTACAAGTTCATGCTCTTTTTACATTTTCTCTGCTGTTCTTTTGTATTTGTCTTTGTGTGTCTTTTTTTTGTTTTTTAGTAATGTAACCTATTTTCTGACAAGATATAGTGAATATCATCAACAAGTAAAACATGGTTACAATAACAGTTAGGATGTCTTGTTTCTGTATACGTTGTGCAAGACAGAATATAGTAAAAATGTGGTAAGGTCAGAAGAAAGATACCGCAGCACTAATGTATTTGTTGTGTAGAACAAATGGTCATTTTGGTAACAAAGAATCATAGATGTGTGTGGTGTTGGTTCTGGTATGTAAGATTACATGTTGGTTGTGGTTTTGTCAGTGTGGCACTTATTTTGGAGAAAAGCAACCCAGGGCTCCCATATTAGTGTGTATTTGGAGTATTTTTTGGATATGGAGTAGTTAATTTCCATGATTCTAATATTTTCCACCCTCTGAATCTATTCTCATATTGTATAGGGATTTGCCTGTTTTCAGTGGGCTGGAATGAGTTGGTCTGCTGTAGTATTATTATTACTATTATTATTATTATTATTTTATTATTCCCCTTAGCTAAGGTGAAAATTCACCTTATTTGCAGCGCCGCGTGGGTCCACTGACACTGGCCCCGCACCAATCTGCCTCCTTGGTGACATTATCAAAATAGGTAATTTTTAGCCAATTGGCTAAAATCTGCAAGGAGGTGAGGCCAAACACAGTTTTGGCCAATCAGCACCTTCTCATAGAGATACATTGAATCAATGCATCTCTGTGGGGAACAATTAGTGTCTCCATTCTTTGAAAAGGCAGTGTTTGCATGAAAATGCCTGAAGGGAATGATTATACTCACCAGAACAACTACATTAAGCTGTAGTTGTTCTGGTGACTATAGCGTACCTTTAAGGATGTTGAGTCTACAAAACCATCCAAATTGGAGTTTGTGCAAGGATTTCAAGTCTTTAGAAATTGTTGCAAAGAGCAGGGGGAAATTCAGTTCATATAAGAGTGTGAGAACAGTGGGCAAAAATATACTCAAGTATTTAATGGCCATATTAGCCCACAAGACGGGACAAGGGGCACCACTGTCCTGTGCTATTTGAGATTGTAATTGGATGGCAAAGTTGACATTGATTCACAATTTAGCTATGGGTTACAGGTAAATTACTTACAGCCAGCTCAACCAAAGTTTGAGGACCAAAGCCCATATGTTCTAGTGTTGCCCACATCAGGGAGCTGTCCACCCTGTTAAACGCCTTTATGGCTTCTATAGAGAGTAAGATGTAGGAAGTTTTGGAGAATAAATGACATTGATACATTTTTGTGGTATTATTTTTTGCTTCTCTACCTAGTATGAAGCCTGATTGGTCAGGGTGGACTAGCCCCGGAAGCAAAGGGCACAGTCTGGTGGCCAGGATTTTGATGAATAGTTTGATGTCTATTTTTTTTAAATGAGATTGGCCTTGTATTTCTCCCGTTATGAACTGTGGGTCTTCTCAACTCCTCTCTCTTTATGTCTTCTCAATAAAATGTATCTTTTCTCCAACTCACTACTCTTGCTTACCCAATTTATTTGTAAACATTCTTCTACCTGCAGCCTGTCACACCCTCTGGCTTTCGAGTGGGTATGAAATTGGAGGCTGTGGATCGAAAGAATCCAACCCTACTGTGTGTGGCAACCATTTCTGATATAGTGGAAAACAGACTCCTTATCCATTTTGACAGCTGGGACCACAGCTATGATTACTGGTAAAATACTTTCTGCTTGCAAGTTGACATGAAAGCAGTGGCAGAACTTCAGTCTTATCCATCACCTACTTGTAGAATTTTGCAATTTATACCCATCTTCTCAAAATGCCTGTTGGCAACCTATTTCACAATGTATTAAAGATTCTTTATTGTATTAAGAATGTGTGGATTTGTTTTCATAAGGTAATAAGAAGATAAGGGTGTTTCAAACAAACCAAATTCGTCCTAAATTAAATTTTTTAGGATACGTAAAAATGCTTGTCACTTGCACTTGTTTAAATAACTTTGACATACAGTATATTCGAGTATCCTGATTGAATTTAGACTGAATTAGACCACCCTTATTATGAGGACTCGTCACCTTCTTTTCACAGGTGTGATGCCAGCAGTCCGTATATCCGGCCTGTTGGGTATTGTCAAGATTCTGGGACAACTCTGACACCCCCACCAGGTAATCTAGGTCTGTTTGTCTGACTCTTTTTATTCATAACAAAGGTCTACGAATACCCCATTATTATATGTATGTTGTGGATATTATGGATCTTACTAGTAAAGTAGTGATTGGGCACCCAGGATGTATTTGTGGGTGATTAATAAAAAAAAAACCCCACTAACCGTTTCCTCACTAACAAGCTATTTGGGATTTTTCATACGTTCATGTTTCACAGGCATATATTTGGAAGTCATATAGGACCTATATTATATTAGGAAGGACATTTTTCTGTGTCCTTTTTGTTACTTTGTCAAAAAGCTATCAATATGCTCCTGTATAACCTAAAGTTAATCCACAAAAAGATATCAGAACCATATTCCTGAAATATTCTCACCACTACTCTTTCCCAGTTTTGAATAAAGAGATTTAACTGGCAACGAGCAGTGGTGGGAATATTTCAGGAACACATATTGTTCTGTTTTTGTTTTTTGTCTACATTACATGGATACATGCTGGTATGGCAAAGCTGCGTATTTGAAGATCTCTATTTGCCTTTAGTGAATTATTTGCCTTTGCTGAATTATCCCCCGCAGGCGATGATCTGATGATGGTTTTGAAGGACCTAATCGCTTTACCCTAATAATTATTGCCCTGTAGGCTTGTGTAAATGTCATTTCTTCAGCAGTCAATACAACTTAGTGAAAGCTTGTGCTGACAATAGATATGTATGCTAGGACTAGGTTATCAGCTGGTTGGTTAATTAACCTTTGCAAATGTTTTCAGAATATAAAGAACCAAATAGTTTCTCTTGGGAAAGCTATTTAGAGAAGACTGGAGCACAGGCAGCCCCAGCAAGAGCATTTAAACCAGTAAGTATAGTTATTTGTTCCCAAATCACATTCACTTTCCTTTAATTATTAACATCTTCCTCCAAATATTTGCATGAGCAAAAATTGCAGCGTCTTTTTACACGTTTCCATTTTGCTCAGACTCTCCTTTCATTTTTCATTAGCGCCCACCACATGGTTTCCAGCCTCAAATGAAATTAGAGGCAGTGGACCGAAGAAATCCTATGCTAATCAGAGTTTGCAGTATTATACAAAGAGAAGAGAACCGCATACAGGTGACTCGGGGGCATTGTAGCATTTCTAATGCTGGTTGGATATTTTGTACAATGTTAAAGAGTGATAAAAATAAATTGGCTAACCTAGAGCATGGTAAGGTGGAACGTGCTGCCATTTCTATCAGTTATACAAATGCCTATATTGGGGCAATGCAGCATTTCCTATATCATATATTAACATCTCTGTTCTTCCTCTTAGCTGCACTTTGATGGATGGAACTCGCTGTATGACTACTGGGTGGATGCTGACAGCCCTGATATTCACCCTGTGGGGTGGTGTGCAAAAACTGGACACCCTCTCCAGTTGCCTCCAGGTGAGCGAAAACACTTAATGTGAGCAAATGATCCATGTTGTAGTTCTCTGGCTGTCTTGGGGAGTTTGAGGGCCATATGCAGGTAACTTAAAGTGATCCTATCAATCACAGATTGTACAGACTTAAATATCACATTGAGGTGGGTATAGATCTAATTCTTTAATCTGCTGGAAAAGTCAATATATGTATAGATTGCATAGAGGTATAGAAAATATGTTTTCATTTTAATAAGTGTGAGAAGGGTTTAGGTGCACTAAATCTAGAACGTGTAACTATTATATGTTCCAACCCAAGGAATATTTGCCTTTTACTTTTCTTTTTATTAGGTACCACAGACACCACTTCAGTGCCAGGGCAGGGCTGTCCCATTGCTGGCTGCAAAGGAATTGGTCATGTGAGGGGACCAAGATATGGGACACACTATACGTATGTTTGGCTTTGATGTCACATAGTTGGCCAGTTTATGCATTGTTATGACAATAACCACTTGTTTTTTTTTCATCTTTGTCATAGAGCTGTGGGATGTCCATATTCAGAGGTTAATCTGAATAGAGAGAGTCTCTTGCAGGATCGTCTTAGTGGAGAGCGGTCACCTATTACCCACAGCACCTCAAAATCCAGAAGACCAGGAACTCCTAATCCAACAACAGAAAACCTACCTGAGCACAACACATCCAAGTAATTCAGTAGATCTACCAGAATTTCATACATAATACGTCCCTACTATTTACACAATATCATTATAATACTGAAATAAGAAATATGAAATAGAAATGTTTTCTCGTTGATGCTTCCTTCTACCCCTTCTGACTATGTCTTTGCTTTTCAGAAAATCTCCATCTTCTACAGAAGAACGATGGGGACAGGCTAACGTGTGGGAGATGGCAGAGTGGTTAGAGGAAGAGGTGGAAACTAAACCTGCCAAAAGGTGAGTCCCTTTTTCTGTATTCTCCTATTATATGTTGACATTGCCCTTTGTCACAGCAGATAATGTGATCTATTGAATTCATGATAACCTGAAAGATAGAGTATAACTTTACATCCTAGAAGTTATGGGAACATTTAAGGCTGCCATGGGTACAGACTGTCAGTCCAACTATTGTTTTAAAGGAACACACTCCATTGAATATTTTTGTAACAATTTGGTGCTCTACCCCCAATGGAAACCGGTATTTATTTATTTATGCTTGTTTTCTTTGGGAGTATATCTAAAACCAGCATAAAAAAGCTCCAGATCTCGTCTGTAGTCTTTGCAAACACTCCCCCTTTTCCCCAGTCTAGACTATCAGTCTGTACTGGGGGAATGCTCCAATTAGGCTTTTTTAGACAATATGCCTACCACTTACATTGGCTGTGTGGATTCATAAAATGACTTGAGAAACATGTATGTTGGGGAGCTATTGATTGGCTTAGAGCATCACCTGACGCTCTCAGACAATCAGCAGCACCCATATGGAGGCAGCCCGAGGCTGCCTGTTTGAAGAATCTGAGAGATGCAGGACCGGGACAGCGCTAGAGAGAGCTGGAGAGAAGGTCTTGGGGTTAACCAATTGTGAACGGTTTAACCCTTAAAGGTAAGCCAGCACCAGGGAACTCCTGGCACCGTAAATTCCATTTTAGTTCTTATGGTTACTAGAGGGCTTATTTGAAAGCTCATATTTTAGTTTCTATTATCCCTGTCTCCTGCTGAGAGCAATTAGTCATTTTTCTGTGGATGTTGCACATGCAGTAAGACACACCTCTCCTGCATACTCCTTTTTTGGAAGCAGAGACTTTCTTTCCATAACTGGTTAAGTTGCCAACACTTTGCTGGCTTAATTTTATCTAAATACCTTATTTGCTCTCTCTCCATTCTAAGATCACCTGTCCAAAGCTCCTACAACAAGTAGTTCTGGCTATTGCTCTGACACACATGCAGTTACACCAATACAAACACTATCGCAGAATCAGATACACAGAAACACATCAGCAAATACTGCCATGCATCTAGATATACACACTGCCTTACTTGCAGATAAAGTGTTTGCTGATGTGTGTCTGTGTATCTGCATGTGTGGGTCTGTATGTGTTTGTATCTGTGTTTTGTGTGTCTGTATATGTATGTCAGTATATGTATATGTGTGTGTGTCAGTATTTGTATCTCTATATTAGCATGTGTCTATGTATCTGCACTGTATATACTAATATGCCTGGGGCAGAGGAGACACAAAGGGATCCTGGAGAAGCAGGGAGAGCCTAATGCAGAGAAAAATGGGAGATGGGACAAAAATGTATACATGTTGAAATGGTAGCAACTGTATTATTTACAAACATTTTGCGAATATGAGGGGTACAATTTATGGAAATGGGTGACCAAGAGGTACACAAATAAAAAAAAAAAAAGGTTTGGAACAACTGTATTAGTGGTTGTCTCCTCCCCCCATGAAAAAACAATATATTACATACTATTTTTATCTAATGGTGGATTATCTCTTAAACAAAAAACCCTCTTTACAGAGGTGATGGGTGAAACTATTCAGTGCCTAAAATACAAAGCAGCTCAAACACATAAAGTGGAAAACCCTTATTTCCACAATAAATTAACAATATATAGAAATGTAGTGTAAAATACACCACCTAGTGAAGCGCTAATACAAATATAAGTGGTAGAGGGGTTCATTTACCCCAACAATTTTGTGTTGTCTTAAATTCAGGAATATGCTTTTAAACATACAATGAAGGGAAAAAAAGAGATAAAAAAAAAACATATAGTGTAGATGGTTTTGGTGAAAATAAGTGATGAAAGTAAAAAACTAAAACCACTCACATGATCTGGCGCCTATATAATATTGGCTCCGTACGTAAGCCTATGTGCTCTTTGGGCAGCAACACACCCCTTCCTCTCAGATGTACCTCCACAACGACAAGGAAACAAAAGGAGAAAGAGACCCAATGTGTGGTATATGTGCAAACAGCCAGATAATATATAGGTGATAAATGTTATGCTCCCCTAGTTGAAAACCTTAAAATCCTGGCTATGAGGGTGGTCAGCAATGTGCCAGTATGAAGGGATGGCACTTCCCTGTAAAGATTCCCAGAGGCTCCAAGGACTTCAATGGATAAAGAAAATGTATTTATTCCAAATAAAAAGTAAATATAAAACCAGAAATTTGGAGTATTAAAATTGTAAATGAAAGTCCAAATCTGCCAAAACGCGTTTCACTCGTCTTTGAGCTTCCTCAGTCAGCTGTGATGTTATCACAGCTGACTGAGGAAGCTCACAGACAAGTGAAACAACTTAAACAGAAGTTAAAAGAAGAACTTTTAAAGTACAAGAACGAATTGGTCAGGTTTAAGCGATAAAAAATTTGAGAGAGTTCAACTAGATTAACACAGAGTGTACAAATGGCTGACCGGAGACCACGCAAACGGATACAACGCCCTAAGGTAACAACTATAGATATCACTTCAGGCAAATCGGCCTCTGAGAATGATAGACACCAAGATACCCCCTTTTTTCTGTAGAGAATACGGGTACCATCACCCGAAGCCGAACAGTAGGTCAAGAAGGAGCAGAACACGACTCGGGCACAAGGGCAAGAACTGGTCCTTTGGGCAAACCACCCCACAGGAAGTAGTCCCTATTTTCAATCTCTCACACAGAAAATTGGAGCAACATGAAATGGAAATTTTGAGTCGTGGTCTGTCATTTGTCCTAACGTCATATCCTAATCAATTTTTGTGGAACTTTTTAAAGGAACACTATAGTCACCTAAATTACTTAAGCTAAATAAAGCAGTTTTAGTGTATAGATCATTCCCCTGCAATTTCACTGCTCAATTCAATGTCATTTAGAAGTTAAATCGCGTTGTTTCTGTTTATGCAGCCCTGGCCATGATTGACAAAGCCTGCATGAAAAAAAAAAAAAAACTGGTTTCACTTTCAAACAGATGTCATTTACCTTAAATAATTGTATCTCACTCTCTAAATTGAACTTTAATCACATACAGGAAGCTCTTGCAGGGTCTAGCAAGCTATTAACATAGCAGGGGATAAGAAAATCTTAATTAAACAGAACTTGCAATAAAGAAAGCCTAAATAGGGCTCTCTTTAAAGGAAGTGTTTATGCAAGGCTGTGCAAGTCACATGCAGGGAGGTGTGACTAGGGTTCATAAACAAAGGGATTTAACTCCTAAATGGCAGAGGATTGAGCAGTGAGGCTGCAGGGGCATGTTCTATACACCAAAACTGCTTAATTAAGCTAAAGTTGTTCAGGTGACTATAGTGTCCCTTTAAGTTCGGCAGAACTATGCGTTTAAAAGAGTATTTTAATCGCTCAGGAACAAATAAAACACAATCAGCTATACAAGCAGCAGATCAGTTCAAGTGTAAATCTACTTTGATCCCCAGTCGAATCCAGCTTCAATCAAGACATACCTAGCAACTACAAATAAAGTTACTCAAAATATTCTTTCACAACACTGTAACAAACCGCAGAATATCACTTAACTTAAAGAAAGTTTATCACGCAGCTGGCGGATGACCCCACCATAGTCATTAGGTCAGCGGACAAAGGTGGGGATATAGTGATTATGCATTATCAGTACTACTCAGAGGAACTACAGACACAACTCTCAGATCAAAATACATACAAATTGTTATCAAGTGACCCTACAAAAGAGATACAGTCTAAAATAGAAGACATTCTTTCCATGGCTCTCATGGCAGGTTATATTGACATTCAACTTTATCAATTCCTCTACATACTTCATCCACGCATGCCAATCATTTACAGCATCCCTAAGATACACAAACATGCCGAGAAACCACCAGGGCGTCCTATAGTATCCGCTGTGGACGGTATCCTCAAACCAATTTCGAAATGGTTGGAAAAAGGGCCAGTAGAAGAACTCCACACCTGGCCAAAATTGGTGTTCAAATTAGTTTTTTGCATTTTTCACACACAAATATTAACACTAATTTTGGCAAGTGTTTGTGACCAAGTGGCTACTAAAAAAGACTGGACATACCCCATTTGCAATACCTTGGGTTGTCTATTTTTGGAAATGGTATGCCATCATGGGGGTAATTCTCATTCCTGGGCTACCATACGGTCTCAAAGGCAACGTAACCAATCTGGCGAATTTCGAATTTCAATGTGAAAAAAATTAAAAATGTAACATGCTATATTTGACCGTAACTTCCCAAAACACCATAAAATTTGTATATAGGGGTACTGTTTTACACATGAGACATCGCTGAATACAAATATGTGTAATTTATTGCAGTAAAACTAAACCGCATTATGACATTCACAAGTATGTATAGAAAAAAAGCAAATACACTCACCCACCCGTGAACAAAGTGATCTGTGTAAAATATATCAAAAACAAACTTAACTTATAGGTACACTGCTTCCCAAGGTTATTTCCCAGCTGATAACTATATAACAAAACCGTGTAAATGATAGGATATTTAGGGATTCTGCTAGTGGGATAAGTTCACAGGTAGAATGTCACGTAGAACTAAGGGGTGATGGTGACAGGGAGAGGGGGGGTGATGATGAGGAGGGTAAAGGGGGTTGATGGTGAGGGGGTAATGCTGAGGGAGGTGAGTTGATGGTGAGGGTGGGGTGAGAGGGAGAGGGGGGAGATATACCTTGGCTCCCTGGTGGTCTGGTGGCCATCATTTCCGGTCTGCAGCACCGCAGAGCTGCAGACCATGAATCTCGCGGCAACGCTCTGATTGGCCAGTTCTCGGCGAGACACATGGTCTGCAGCTCTGCTCACTGCGGAGCTGCAGACCGGTGTCTGATGGCTTGCCGGGCAGACAGGAGTGGCCTAGCACCCGGCGGGATATTGGGCAAGCCTCCGAGCCCCTTCCTGGTGTTGGGTCCTCGGTCACTGACCGAGGACCAGACACAGTCTGCCCTCAGGCGGTTTAGGTGGCGGTGAGGCCCCAGCCCGCGCGAGGACTTAGGCGGCCTCCTAAACCACCTAATTAGAGAGCCGCCTCTGTAGAAGACATCTGGAGAGCAACAAGCATCAATTAGGCCAGTATTATAAGAAGTACCTATAGAATCATATCATAGGACTTTAATGTCTCTTTTTTATTATTATATTACATTTTGAATATAATACGAATTACTCCATTCTGCTCCACAAATCGTTATTGTATATTATAATAAGTGCCATTGTTTGTTCTAGGGGTGCTCATACATATATCCGCTTGCAGCTTGTGAAACAGGAAACTGATGGGACAGGTATGAAGTAACTTTCCAGCCAGTGCCATCTTCAGTTCTTCCCTGAAAATCAACATTTTATGTTTCATTTTTGTTTGGTTACTGCTTCTGTATATTAACCAGATCTGTTTTTGAGTGAACTAATCTGTCCTGCAAGGATGATGTAAACTTACTGGATTGTGTAATTAGTTCTTATAATAGTTTATATTATTACCCTCAGACTCTGATGTCCGTTTGGAACAGGCCCTTCACCAGTCAGTGTTTATGACTTCCTTGTCCCCTGATCCTGGCCATCGAGTCCACCTTTGTTGGGAACAGCAGTGCCACCTGCTTCCTGAAGTATCATCCTATACAGCTCATATGGTCAGCAAGTGGAGTGCTGAAGAGGTAGATAAAGCTGACTACTGTCATACTTTACAATTTAGACTACCTCTCTTTGCTTACTATATTTTTCTCTATATTCCTTTGTAAGGTATCTCAGTTTGTGCAACAACTCCCAGGTTGTGGTGAACAAGCTGCTGTTTTCAGAGAAGAGGTAAGACAGTTTGTGTAAAGCACTTGACAATTCAAGTTCATATTCAAATTCAAGCACATTGGTTTATTTATCTTTCCTTTTGTTGAAACATGTAACATTTCACTGCTAGTTTTCCCCCTCCCCCCACTCCCCCTTATTATTGTCCTCATGTTCTCTCTGCTTCTTCTGCCTTCAGCAAATAGACGGGGAAGCTTTCTTGTTGCTGACACAGAATGACCTTGTGAAGATTTTGGGCCTAAAATTGGGACCGGCAGTTAAAATCTACAACTCTATTCTCATGTTCCACAATTTAGCACAGGACTGATGGTCAGCTTCTTGAAGAGAAAAAGGGTGGAAGAAAATAAGCTTAATGAAAATACAGCTCACACTGTAATACTGAAAAACATCAGAGACTAAGTTTTAAAGCAAGAACTATTCTACATTTTGACTTGGAGACAAACTTTATGAGGATAATTTTAGATACATACATATGTATGTATGCGTAGTACATAACCGGTAAAACATGGAAAGGTTTTCATGTGTTTGTTTGCCTAACTTGTGGTGCCTTATTGCTTTTTATTCCTTGGGATTCTAACTTTGGGATACGCTAAAGAACATTATTCTTTTGTTTCCTTACAGGAAAGACAAAACTATTTTATTTGTTCACATCAACCTGTGATGGAATATTAGTGCATCGCCACTAATTATGTTATCTGCATAGATTAAATGTTTGACAGATATGTTTGCACTGTTTTTACTCCAGTTTCCTCTTATTTGTTCATTCTTTCTCCCCCATTTTACCTTTCCCTTGAATTTAGTTTGGTCCACTTTTCCACCTAAACTTTTTCTTTTATGTTCATTTATTTTTTATTTATTTTAAACTGGCTCTGGCATAGCATTATGTGATATTGCTCAGTGGTGGCAACTAATGAATTTGACCTACAGAAATCGTATGATGAAACAAAAATATTATAATTTTCACTTGGTATGTGCTATAGCATTCTAGATAGTCAAAACCACAAATTCTAAAATTCATACTAGAGATGGGGGATTATTTATCCCATTTTCTTACATTGTAATCCATCACGGATGACTTGGTGATACTTTATAGCAATATAATATATGCATTGTACTGATCTATGTTGAAATGAGTTTATTCATTGGTGAAAATGTAAATCAGAACTTTTTTTTTTTTTTAGTAAGAACATGTTGTAGTTTCTTTGTAACCGCTTTCTTTGTTGCATTTCTAATGTGCCTTATATCCTGATAGGAGCACTCTGATGTAAACAGAGACTGGAGAGTTTCCTGAGCACAGTCTGTGGGCTAGGCTGTGTATTGCTCTCTAAGCAATGACAACAAGGAATTAAGGCCCTATCATGCTCCAGATTAGAGGGTGACAAAGGGAAGAATTTAGATGTAATACCCCCTCTATAAAAAGAAATGTGTAGACAGGATTTTACTACAGAACAGAAACATGGGAGCGATACAAATGAGATTAAATAAACAGACATCGGGTAGAAGAAATTGAGGCTAAATAGGTGAGGAGAATAGAAAAACAGGTTAAGAAGTAAGGGAAAAAACAAAATATAGACGAGGAAGAGATGGTGAGGCTAAAAATTGGAGATTCCAGTGTGAATAAAAATTCATAAGATTCAAATAAGGAGACTGAGATGGAGTAGCACATAGTGTCCAGGAAATTGGGAGCAGAGAAAGGAAAACAGGAGTAGGAGCAAAAAAGAATGAGACACTAGGGGATGTAGTAAGAGTGGCTTTGTGACCTCAAACGTACCTTTCTCCTATTGTTTCGTCTTCACTCTCTTTTTTTTGGAATCTGTACTTCATTTCTGATCTATTTCTCTTTAAAATATAAATCAAAGTAAAGACTAGATTAGTCTAAGGCAAAGGAAACTAAAAACAATAAGGATTAAGCTACCTCCCTCCTAAACTCGGCAGGGTTATCCCACAGCACGGGGGCCGGGGCAAGGGGAAGGTTACTGAGCTTCAGAGTGTGAGCCCAGGTCGTTGCCCAATAGCACGTCGGAAGGTAGGTTGTTCATGAGCCCGACTTCCACCACCCGGTTCCCGGTGCCCCACTCGATTATGTACCTGGAATGTAGGTAGGCGGTGAACCGCTCCCCCTTCTACCCGGACAGCAACACTTGCTCCGGTCTTGTCCTTCTCTGCGACAAGCTGGTGCTGTATGAGGGTCAACGTGGCTCCTGAGTCTCGCAGGCCCTGTGCGAGGCGCGTGTTCTGCTGGACTGGCTGCTGGTGATGGTCCCGGCTATCTGTGGCCACCTGTATGGGATCGACTTCATGCCGGAGATCCAGGCTTCTTCGTTTTGGTTAGGAGCATACGTGGGGGGTGCCTGGTAACAGTGGGCAGCGGCTCGTGGGCAGATCCACGCGTACTAGTCCCTCAGCTGGGGCTACTCCCTCTTGTAATGACCCCACTGGGAACATTTGTGACACTAAATGTCTCCCTGGCCTTGTGTCCTCTGGGCTGGGGTGGCTGCAGGTGAGGTAAACTGGGCTGCTCGTCAGTTTTTTTGGACTGCTTCGGTCAGGGTCGTGGGCTGGCGGTCTCTTACCCAGTCCTGTATCTCTGTGGGTAGCCCATTGTAGAAATGTTCCAACAGGAACAGCTGGAGGACCGCCTCTGGGTCTGGGCTCTTGGCATGCTGGGACTGCATCCAGCTTTGGGCTGTCTTGCTTAGACAACAAGCCCACTCAGTGTGGGAGTCCTGGGACCCCTTTTTCAACTCCCGTAATATTCTGCGATAGGCCTCTGGGGTGATGGCATACCTGGTGAACAGGACCTGCTTCACAGCGGTATAGTTCCACAGGTCATCCTCGGGCCCGGCCCGGTAAGCTTTGGCAGCCTTCCCCGTTTGGTTCCCTGCCAGAATGGGAACCCAGTCAACTGGGGAAATTGTATGCAGCAGGCAAGGGCGCTTAAAGTCCTGCAAGAAGTCATCAATGTCTTCTTCAGTCTCCACAAACTACTTGAAAGCCTGGGAGGGTATTTTGGGCTTGGGTTCTGGGGCGGGCTGACACAGCCCCAGCCTGCTATTATTTTTTTTCTTTTAGTTATTCCAATATTGATTAGACATTACATTTATCCTTTGTGGTTTTCTTTGAATAGAGTTTTTGACAAGGAGTTGCAAAGCTACCCATATCCTGTTGAAATTTGTATTTTTAAAGTTATATGCAGTGGTCCCCAACTTAGTCCTCATGGAGGATCCAGGATTTACGTATTTCCCTTTTTTATTCCAATTAAGATTACAAAGTATGGACCACTAACAGTCCAGGAGGACTGGGTTGAGAACCCAAAATGGATTTTTAAAAAAAATATTTTACAAATGACACCATATGATGGTCACAATTTTCCAAGTGCTCCTTTACTTGAACATATAACAAACTGTCATTATGATTTGTTATTACCAAATCCAGACAAGCATCCAATCTATGTGGTGGGAACAGCAGATCTCCCTCATCAGTTTCCAAGCCATATTCATGGCAGCATCAGTATGTGTATATCCACACCTCTAAAAACCAATTGGACAGATAATAAATAACAAATTAATACATAAGATCCTCCTTTCTCTCCTCCGCTGTATTTTTTTCCTGTCCACACTCCCGGGACAGGTAGCTCTATGCTAATCAATCCTTTTTTGGCTTTGGGGGTGTCTAGTTTTATTGACTCTCTATTGCAGTAGCTTGGATCCCTCTATCCCCTTCTCAGGATTGGATTTTGTATGAGGGCAACAGTTTAAAGGACAACTATAGGCACCCAGACCACTTCAGCTCAATTAAGTGGTCTGCGTGCCAGTTTTAACCCTGCAGCTGAAAACATAGCAGTTACAGAGAAACTATGTTTTTACTGAGGGTTAATCCAGCATTTAGTGGCTGTCTCACTGACTGCCACTAGAGGCCGCTTCCGCAATTCTCCCTGTGAAAATCACAGTGAGAAGACGCTGGATGTACATTGAGTAATGTTTTTCCTATGGGCGGTTTGAATGCGCGCGCACATGCACATTCGTCGGCAGGAGGTGGAGAGTTCCCCAGCGCCGAGGGAGCCCGGCGGTGGAGAAAGATAAGTGAGGGTGGGGGGGAACCAAAGGACTACATAGTGCCTGAAAAACAAGTTTGTTTTCCTGGCACTGTAGTGCTCCTTTAAGGCATTGACCCTTGTTTTAGACTTTCTCTCTGGTTTCTGGTGCTCGTCTTCTGTTATACTTCTTCTTTGGCGGTTCACATTTTTACGCTACTGCCAAAGGAGCAAAAACTAGTTGGTTGGAGTCCATTTTATGTTCTCTCTTTCTCTGGTCCTATTGTGCATGCACGCTTGGGCCAACTAATTCATATTTTTAAAATTGCTAGACAAGAAACTGCAAGTAAGAGAAATTAAATGAGCTCCCAGGTAGATTCTGTGTATGCAACAACAGAAAGAGACGGACCATGTTAAGCTAACATGAGGCTCACATCTTATAAAATACAAATCTTAAATCATGAAAAAAATAAAATGAGTAACTTATAGGAGTGTACAAGCTTGCTGATAAGTATTGTCAAGCATTTAGCCAATGCCACAGTTAGTCCTTATCTGGGAGCTGGCTCTGAATCCACTCAGGAACTGCTGAATAACAGGGAATAATGCTGCCTCTGTACCATCCCTGCAGGATGGGACACACCAGTCTGCGAAGATTGGCACCCCACTGCTCCACTTTCCAAGCCCAAGTCAGCATACGAGCCCGTACTGAAAGCCCACTTAACC
Source organism: Pelobates cultripes (assembly GCA_933207985.1). Classification (NCBI taxonomy): domain Eukaryota; kingdom Metazoa; phylum Chordata; class Amphibia; order Anura; family Pelobatidae; genus Pelobates; species Pelobates cultripes. The sequence goes on along the minus strand of OW240912.1, from coordinate 173,734,421 downwards.
TTCCATAGCCTGTGGCTGGCTCATAGTCCTGTGGGACTCCATATAGGTAGTCCTTTGAGGTTTTGGGCAGCTGATGGATAAAATGTCCATCTTGGCACTTGACCAAGGGGGGGAGCGATATGCTGGGACTTCACCGTGGGTCAAAAGGGCAGCAGGCAGGGTGAGTTTAGCTTCTCTATCATGAGACTCATTATTATAAGTACAGAGCCAGGGTACTGCACAAGCTGCTTCATAGGCTGTCTGGGATGTAGCTTCCCATCTTCTTGCTGATCTCTCTGCTATTATTTTGTTCGCCATTATGGCAGTGCCACAGCTTTAGATTGGATGGATGATGTGCCTCATAAACAGTGGTAACTGCTTCCCTGGTGAGGAATATCCCCCACCGGTTCAAATGGGGGGTGGGGGGGAGGGGAAGGAGGGAGGAACGGGCTGACTGCTGTAGAGGTCAAAAAGCACAAGTAGCTCCAAGCCAGGAGATTGGCCGTTTCTCCTATTCGCAAAGCACACCAGGCTGTGTAGGTCACAGACAGAGTTTTGTGCCACAAGTTAGAAAGTGAGACGTAAAATTTGCACAGATTAGCTCCCTTGCATGCTGGATTAGGTAAATAGTCGCTGGGATGAGGTTGGTGAATATTAATCCTCTTAAGAAACAAAATAATTGAGGATTATGTGGAGAGCACATGCTCTGCACGTCTGTCTGCCATGCTTGCCAGGCCCCTCCCCCCAAGTATTTCATTTTTGACATCACTTAAGGCCATAGCAGCTGTAAATTTTAAGTTTTCTGCTGAATTTGTATGATTTATTAAGTTGGACCTTTGTCACCAGGAGTTATTTTTCTCCTTGTGAATTTTCGTTTTCTTTCAATCCATTTTTCTGCTCCTTGAAGAAAAGGAGATAAAAGTCCATCCGATGCGAACGTGTGACAATAAACCTCTAGAAAGGAAGCATTTATGTTCCTCTTGTATCAAAGCTGCCATGGAGACAGCCTTCCATTCTCTGGATGTATTCAGCTTTATTAAAGAAGCTGTTTCTCGGGGGATCAGAGAAGCTGGTAATGCATGAGAAAAGCCCAAACCCAATGAGTCAACTCATTGCAGCTCTCAGAAGACCTCTAAGTCTGTAGGAGTCTCGAAAAGAGGAGCCTTCCTCTAACAGACATTTTCCAGATCTGCAAAGGAAGTGTTAGTGTGCTCATTTCCGATGAGTGGAAGATGTCAGAGAAAAAAAACTGCTATACAAGGGGAGTTTTCTCACTTTTATCCTGTTAAATCATTTGATTCAGTCTCATGTGATTTAATTTCTGAAGTTAGATTCAGCCATCTTTTGTTTAGTAAGGAAGACCGCTTTTAGGAAGGCTTTTCTCCTTCGAGAAGTGACCTCGTTGAGCTCCTTAATCAGAAAGATTTCTTTTAGAGATCAAGGCGCCTTTAGAGACAACCATTAGTACCACCCAGGGTGAGAACTGTCCAGATTTACAGGGTTGGCATCTTGAAAGTTATCTGTCAGGCCCAGTAATCCTAAGACTTCTTGTTCTTTTCGTTCTGGAAGACAGTCCTGATGGAGTTGCAGTCCAACTTGTGGTGGGTGCCAGGCTTCTTTTTTTGCCAAGATTTTGCTGCTGTCCGTATAAGACGCTGGTTTCCTGATCAACACTGTTCTTTTCTAGAGCTTCTACATCTAACTCCTTGAGGCAGATTTCTTTATACCTACGTTGATAACCTGGGCATAACACTGAAGTACAAATATAGAAAAAATTGAGAACTGGACTCACAAAGAACTGGACTCACAATGTTACCACTATAGATATTCAGGTCCTATGTTTAGCAAGAATTGAAAATAAAAAAGAAAACTTTTAGATGGCAATGAATTATGGTAGTGCCACAGATAAACATTTAATTGTGATAGTGTTACACACAGTGAAAAACAAAGGTGATTAAAAAGGGAACTGATTGCTTTCAAAGATGTACATAAGGTAGTGAAAACACTAGATATGTAATAGATTGTATCATGAAATGATTGTAACCAAAAGTTATCCACCTGGCTGTTTTATACAAAAACAGTGTTGCCAGGTTAAACAGTGTCACTTCATGGTATCTGTTTCCTTATGAATTCTAGGCTATATTAGGTGCACAGTAGATATAATAAATAGTAAACGAGAGCACTTAACCAGTTGTAAGCCAGATTATTAATCCATAAGTACTACATGACAAGAAGCCTCCTAAAAATACAATCTAGTATAATTTAGAATGAATGCGGGGGGGGGGAGGGGTAAAAAATATATACCAAATAATATAATATCACGGTAATACTGCATTTGTATCTAATATATAAGTGCCGCAGAAATAGACCGGAACCGGGAGGGGAATAGGGAGTAAAAAGGTCTAGTAGGTTTTTATCTCCACTTGATAAAGCCACTATAGGTGAAACGCGTTGTGGATATTTGATATATTTTACTCTCTATTCTAAATAAAGGTATTTTGGCTACTTTTAAATCACTCTGATTGTGCCATTTTACTCTCTTAAATTTTTTTTTATTATTTTTAAATTTTGCTTGGTATCTTGATTTTATCTCTCCTGCTATGTATTACTCCAAAAACATCCGAGGTGGGGATTATACCACTTATGCCTGAGTCATTGAGCAGGCATGCTCAATCCTATATGAGTACATATTTTATTATTTATACTTCTTATATGAATTTTTATACAGTGAGCACTATTAGTTGTCTCTCTTCTCCCTTATGATCTACATATCGGCTAAAGACTTAACCCTTTACACGCATCCTACAAGCGGGGATTATACCACTTGTAGGATGCGTGTAGAGGGTTATACTAGAGCTGGTTTAAGCTCTACTAAACGTGAGTAGGACTGTATTAGACTTAGACTCTGTTGTTATATACACTATCTTTACCAGACTTCCTGCCCTATCATCTGTCTTTCTATTCCATATAAGGAGTAAAAGACCAATACTTCTCTATGTATCCTATAAGCGGGGATTGTACCGCTGTATGCCATCCACACTAGAGCTAGTTCAGCTCTACTACACGTGAGTAGGATTACTATAGATCTCTTCTCCCTGCATATAAACCCTCGTATCAGACGTATTTGCACTATTGTTTGTTTCTTTCATTACATACGGATCCTGTAAAACCATCTTCAAGCAACCCTTAGAGAGAATATTCCTTCACATAGGCTGTCGTTGCCTCATCAGGCCCAACAAAAGACTTTGTTTTGGCACCACGTACATTTTGGACTTTATTCATTTCAGCTGCACTTTAGCCAGCTTTGGCACAACCTTCTTCTGTTTTGTCTTGTATATTACCTTTGTTTAGAGGGAACCCTATTTTTAGGTTGCTGCCTCTTACTCTATCTATTTATAGGATTGGTCCATTTTAGCGCTGCTTCCTTCTTTCTACATTTCTAGTAAAAAGGTCTAGCATGGGAAAATGCCCAATAACGTTGCTTGTTTGCTAGATAACCTGAACCAATCCACCTTACTGCTTTGTGGTAGTCCCCCTAATAGCAGTCTAGTATACAGCCGCCACAGTAATAGACAGGGAATAGGGAGTAATGAGGTCTTGTGTGGGAAAATGCCCAGTAACATTGCTTACGCTCGCTTGCTAAATAGCCTACACTGAAGTTCTGCAGACTTGAACTCTGCAAAAAAGATCTAAGAAGAGGTGACTTTGATAGACCCCCAAGACAAAGGGAATGCCGGTGGATATATAAACTCTAAAAACTAAGTCCAAAGGGACTTAATGAAGGCTTTTCATTTTCCTCTTTTATTTAGCCTATACTCTCTTTTTCCTTAAAGGACCACTGTAGGAAAATTCGTCAGTGAGACAGCCACTAGAGACTGGATTAACCCTAGTGTAAACATAGCAGTTTCTCTGAAACTGCTATGTTTACAGCTGCAGGGTTAACCCTAGATGGACCTGGCACCCAGACCACTTCATTGAGCTGAAGTGTTCTGGGTGCCTATAGTGGTCCTTTAATATAATTTTTACTTCGTATCAAATTTATTCTACACTGAACAAAATTATAAACACAACACTTTTTTGTTTTTGCCCCCACTTTTTATGAGCTGAACTAAAAGATCTAAGACTTTTTCTATGTACACAAAAGGCCATTTTCTCTCAAATATTGTTCACAAATCTGTCTAAATCTGTGTTAGTGAACACTTCTCCTTTGCCGAGACAATTATTATTATTATTTTATTTTTTTATAGCGCCATCAGATTCCGTAGCGCTGTATAAAGGGTGGAATAACAGACATTTAATAGTAACCGGACAACTCGATGTACATGAACAGAGAATTGGAGGGCCCTGCTCAATGAGCTTACATTCTAGAGGGAGTGGGGTATAGTGACACAAAGGGTAAAAGTAGGGGTACGAAGTAAGATGTTAGAAAGGTAATCGCTGAGGGCTTACTAGGTAATTTTTGACAGTTGCAGGAGAGGATTCATGGAGGGTGGGGGATGAAAACCTGCTAACAGTTTAATTGATATGCTTTCTTGAAGAAGTGAGTTTTCAATGATTTTTTTGAATGAGTGGAGACTGGGTGAAATTCTTATGGAGGAGGGAAGGGAGTTTCACAGAAGAGGTGCAGCCCTGGAAAAGTCTTGGATGCTTCGGAATTGCCAAATTTCCGAAGTGCCAAATTTCGTAGGTGCCAAACCGAATTGCCGAATTTCGGAAGTGTCGAAGTGCTTCGGATTTCTAAAAAGTGGCAAAACAGGAGAGGGAGGGAAAATTAAGGGAATGATGACCGGAATCTAACTTTAACCCAACATGTAAACCCCTATACCCACACCTAACCACAACCATACCCCTAACCCTATTAGGGTTAGGGAATTGCCAAAGACCTGAAGTGCTGAACCAAATCGAAGTGCCAGATTTAGAAGTACTGAACCGAAGTCCCGAATTTCGGACGTGCCAAACAGAACCAAATTTTTTGCCCATGTGCATCCCTACTTTTGTTTTTCACTGTGTGTAATACTATCACAATTAAGTGTTTATCTGTGGTTCATTTTTATTCGTTGTGGCACTTCTATACGTCATTGCAATCTAATAGTTTTCTTTTTTTCTATTTTTTTTTCTATTTTTGCTACACATAGGACCTGAATATCTATAGTGGTAACATTGTGAGTACTGGTACCAGTTCTTTGTTTGAGACCAGATCTAATTTTTTTCTACACTTAGGAAGAGTCATGTTAATCCCTCACAAAGTTTTATGTAGTTGGGAGCAGATCACAGCATTATCACTGCTACTTTGTCCCTGCCCAAGGAGACGGACCTCAGTCTGCAGAAAAAGATAAAGAATACACTCCTTTCGAGCAGTATGTCTATCAGGGTCTATTGGAACTGTTGAGTCTGGTAGGATCCCTTTCATCTTCTATCCTATTGACGAAAAGGGCTAAGTGGAACATGAGTGTACCGCAACAATGGTTACTGGACCTTTTTAATTGAAACTTGATGGTGTTTCACGTTCAGTAAAGTTCAGTAAAGTTAGCTCTCCAATGGTGACTTCGGGATTCCTATCTATGCACAGGTTATTCTTTTAAAGTATTATGGAAGATTATTATCTCGGATACTAGCCGGAGGAAATGGGTTTGGCACCCTGGCAGATTGCACACAGGTAGGAGGATGATTCTGTTGAACAGCTGCGAGCAGTCTGTTTAGCTCTTCATCACTTCAGCCATCTACTGGAAAATAAATGGATGAAGATAAGGGTAGGCAATATCTCGGTGGGCTCCTATCTAAATTATCATGAGGGATGAGAATGCCCATTCTCCATCCCCTTATGGCTTGATCATAGTTCATCTGGTGGGACTGACTGCCACTTATGTCCCATGTCAAGAAAAGACCACAGCAGATTTCCTCAGCAGAATGGACCTGGATCCAGGAGACTGGTCATTGTCAAAGGTAGTTTTCCTTCAGGTTTCCAATCATTGGAGAACTGCTCAGGTGAAATTGATGTTAACAACAAGCTGCAAACAAGTTCAGATTCCTGTCAAGAAAGTTTGAACCCTAGGCAGAGTGGACAGATGCCATGACCAGCCCTTTTCTGATTAGAATATGCCACCAGTCCCACTTATTTTTCCTTTATTCAGAAGCGTTCAGAAAGGGAAAGTGGGAGTTATTGCAACTATCCCATACTGAGTGAGGTGACCCTTGTTTTCTCTCCTGCTTTCCCTGTCACAAAGTCCACCGCTAGAATTGCCAAAGGAACCTCTTCTTCTGTCTCAAGGTCCTGTACTGCATCAAGATTCTCAATCTCCTCATGGCATGGCATGGAGCTTGGAAGGGCAAGGTTAGCAGAGAAAGGATTCTCATCCCATGTTTTCTCCAACGCTTACGGATTAGAATTCAATGATTATCCTCCAAGAAAATTTCCGTGTTCTGCAGTTTAATCTCCCAAAACAGCTCAATCTCACAAAAAACTCTTTTTGTCTAAGATTAGATGGCTGAATTTTAAGAAGTATAAAATGTTGGGGTCGTATCGGTTCATATGGAAGTCTTTCTTCCAACAGAAAAGAGAACAAATATCTTCAGGTCAATTATGGCTTTAGAGACAAAGAATGTCTGTGCCGTGAGAGAAGTGATATGGCTACATACCTCTACAATTCTGGATGTTAACTGGGCCAATGCAAGAATGCAGCCTCTGCAGATAAATATTCTAGTAGAATAGAACAGAAAGGCCTTGCCTCTAGACCTACTGATGAAAATTTGTCAGGGTGATAGTTACCATAAATGCTTCAGCTTTAAGTTTGGGAGCACATCTGGGAAGAATTGCAACAAAGGAATTTCGGGAAACAAAAGAATTTCATCACATTCAAGTGAGAACAGACAATGCAAGCACAGTTGCATATCTGAACAGGCAAGGAGGAACTCCCTCTCCAGTAAAGTGGTAGTGTACCAAAGTAATGATTTGATCATAAAGTCATCTCCTCTCCCTATCTGCAGTTCATTTAAAATGGGAAACCAATATTTTGGCATATGTGCTGAGCAGGAACCATTTAAAACAAGAAGATTGCCTGACATATGTTGTATTTAACATTCACAATAAGAAAGTGTGTAAGAAAAAAACAAAACAAGATTGGTCCTTTTCCCATCAGACATTTCAGGATATCGACAAAAATGTTTTAAAGTAGTGTACCAATAGAAAGGTATTAGGGAGAGTAGTCTATTGAAGTACTAAATAGCTCCACAATAGATATAGGAGTCTAAAGTACAGATGTAAAACAGCTACTTTAGCCACAGCTTTCCTGTTAGCACAGACATGTGCTTCTGCTGATTATCTATAAATTACCGGGTATGTCTTCAGAGTTTTTCATATTGAGCTACTGTGCTCTGTAGCAATTGTTTATTTTATTATTTTTAGGTTTCCACTATTGTTTTAGTGTGTAGCACTCTGGGTGATTGCTAATTGCAATTTTTATATCTAATACATTTTTGTTTTTCTTTTTGTCCTAGTTTTACATCTGTACTTTAGACTCCTATATCTATTGTGGAACTATTTAGTACTTCAATAGACTACTCTCCATAATACCTTTCTATTGGTACACTACTTTAAAACATTTTTGTCTATTTCCACTAGGGGTTATCCCCCTTCTAGTGTACCATATCAGGCTGTATACAGTGTTTTTTGCATTTCAGGAGATGATGTTGAAGTTTGGAGCTCCAGAAGTAGACCTGATGGCATGAAGAATGAACAGGAAAAACAGGAGATTTGCTTCAATCAGCCGCTTAGACAATCTAGACTTTTTCCATGGTACTTTCATCTAACCTACAGCTTCTCTCCAGTTATTTTAATTCCAAGTGTTTTGTAGAAAATTATCCTGGAAAAGCCAATAATTATAGCGATTCTGCCCCTGGGTTTCTAGGAGCATTTTTAAAATTCTTCTCAACCTCTCAAAAGGAAATTTCTGGCATCTCCCATTGTCTGTAGAAATTTTGAAACACAATCTAATCCTGAAGACTCTAAAGGCATTCAATCTCACAAAGTGGTATCTGAATGGCATGTACCAGGCTCCAAAGAATTAAGCCCTGAAGTTATTGATATCCTGATTGCCTCCAAGAAAGAATCAACAAATAAAGTTTATTTCAGGATCTTTAAAAAATATATATATGATTGGTGCCTGGAAATTCATGAAATCCATTATCAGCTTCTATTCCAAGTAGTCTGAGATTTCTCCAATTGGGTTTTGCTAATGGATTACATCCAGCAGCTTTAAAAGTCCAAGTTTTTACTATTCTGCTATTAGTTTCTACACTATCAGAGACTTGATTTATATCAGCAAAAAGGCTTGGGGAACATGAGGAGTTTGCAGCAAATCCTCCTTATCTAGTTTTCTATCTCAATAAAGTAATTTTAAAGCTTCAACCTTCTTTTCTGACTAAGGTTTCTTTGGTGGACAATATTAATCAAGATGTTGTTCTCCAACATTCTGTCAGAATCCTCAAAACATGAAGGAAAGTAAAGTTAATTGTCTGATTGTTAAATGCATCCTTTAGTGCTATCTGGAGAAGACAAGACCTTTTAGATGTTCAGACAGACTTTTTGTTCTCTATCAAGGTCAAAAGAAAGATATCATGACATCCAAGGGCTCCCTAGCTAGTGACACTACCCTATTCTTGTTCACAAGTCCTCTTGAGTTCCTCTTCATTTAAAAGCTCATTCCACCAGAGCAATTGCAAAAATTTTGGCATCCAAGGCCCAAAGCAGCTACCTGGTCCTCCATTCACACTTTTTCCAAACACTATAAATTAGACATACGGATCTCTGATTATACTTTTTGGGGGTGTACGGTGCTTCAAGCTGTGGTGAAATTAATTCAGCCTGTCTTTGGGATTGTTTGTTTATCAATCTCGACATTGCCCTGCCTCTAAACTGACAGGAAAAGACAACACTTGACTTACCGCAAATGTATTTTTTCCCTTAGGATTAGAGGTAGTGCATGTATTCCCGCTACCCCCTTATATAATAAATATATCACTGCACTTACTTGGCCTGTGTATATTTCTGGGGTTTCTGTGTTAGTTTGGAGTTTTACACCATGTGGGGAAGAGTATCTTAAGGGCTTAACATTTAAATTTTTAGTGTACCTGCCTTCATGTCAAGACAAGGTAGATATACCTTTTGTTGTGCACTGCCTCTAATCCTAAGGAAACATACATTTATGGTAAGTAAAATTTGGTCTTTCTGCACCACAACTTCAGCCACACATTAACCTTCCTAATTGCGCGCTGCCCTTTCACTATAGTTTGCCACAGGTTTTTCTCTCGGAAAATATATTCAAAAAAAGCAAGTAAAAGTATGAAGATAAAACTAAATAAAAAACACAAATATTAATAAAGAACAAAGTGTGATGTGTCTTTAAGACAAATGACTAAAAACAAATGCAATACAATAAGCTTAAATAATAATTTTATTAAAAAGTGTATATATTATAACATTGTGCATCTATTCATGTTATGCTATATTCACATACAAAATTGTAGATTATACTAGTTTTAGTGTAACTATAATCTTAATTTTATTAATGACAGGCAGGGCCGTCTTTACCGCGGGGCAAACAGGGCAGCTGCCCCGGGCCCAGCAACTCCTGGGGGGGGCCGAAGCAGCTTCACCGTGGGCCCCCCTGGCCTCAAGCATTTCTCCCACCCACCAATGCAGCCACACAATAAGGAGGCCCACCGGGTGACCAATGCACTAGGGGCCACCCGGTGGGATTCTGTCAGCAGAGGCCCGGTCTTGTGCTCTGGCGCTTTAAGAGCAGGACTGGGCCCTCTTGCTTTTCGGCAGCCGGCTGGGAGGAAGTGACAGCCGCAAGTCACTTCTTCCCATAAAGAGAGGAGCCGCGCGGAAGGTGGAAGAGGCAGAGCGGAGGGGGTCTGGGCCAAGCTAGCCAGACCCCAACTCCCAACAGCTTCAGCCATTAGGTAGGAAACTGGATGGTGAGTTTAATAGGGCACATTTTGTATGTGTGACAGTATGTCTGCCAGTGTGTGTCAATGTGTATGTGTATCTGTGAATGTTTCAGTATATGTCTATATGACAGTATGTCTGTCAGTATGTCTGCCAGTGTGTGTCAGTATGCCTGTGAATGTATGTCAGTATGTCTTAGTATATGTGTGTGTCAATATGTCTGTCAGTGTATGTGTGTGTGTCAGCATGTCTGTTAGTGTATGTGTCTATGTGTGTCCATATGTATGTCAGTATGTCGGGGTGTGTGTGTTGGTGAATGTGTCAGCATGTCTGTCAGTATGTCTGTGTCTCTCAGTATATATCTGTCTATGTGTTAGTATGTCTGTCAGTTTATGTATCTGTGTCAGTATGTCTATCAGTGTATGTTTATGTGTCAGTGTGTCTGTATATCAGTGTGTGTATCTATATGTTGTCATTGTGTGTATCTGTGTGTGTATCTGTATGAAGTCTGTGTGTGTGTGTGTCTGCAAGTGTGTCAGGTGTGTATATGTGTGTCAGTGTTTGTATCTTTGTATGTCTGGGTGTGTATCGGTGTGTCTGTTGTCGTTGTGTGTTTTGGTGTATCTGTATGTTGTCAGTATGTGTATCTATGTATCAGGTTGTGTATTTGTGTGTCAGTGTGTGTATATCTGTGTGTCTGCATGTGTTCCAGTGTGTGTATATCTACGTGTGTATGCATATGTGCATACATCTAACCTTCACACGCTAACACTACGCACAAATACACCCCTGCATTCAAGCTTCAGCACTACATACAAATACACGTCTGTGTTAAACACCAACATTATATGTATACACACACCTGCATTCAAAAACTAACACTACACATAAATACATGCTTACATTCAAATGCCAACACCACACACAAACATATTCCATAAACCTGTTTACATTGAAACACACAAAAACTGCTTAGTGCTAAATACAAACCTGCAAACATGGGTAAATGGTAGAGCCCCAGCTGTCAATGTGTTAGTATGTCTGTCAGTTTATGTATCTGTGTCAGTATGTCTATCAGTGTATGTTTATGTGTCAGTGTGTCTGGAGTTGCACGATAGATGGGGATCTACCTTTTAAACATCCTTGCAATAGGGAGGCCTAAAAAAATATTCTTGCACCTCTCTACTTTAGGTTGCCACTGCGTTAAGGGTGATAACATGATTGCACGCCTAGGGAGGGTGTACAGGGTCCAGGGGGCCCAAACAAATCCAATCAATATTAAAGACGGCCCTGATGACAGGAGGTGAATATTTGCTTAAGTCTCTCGTTACTATGAACTCCACAGCAGCACATTAACATAGAGAGAAAACAACCAATCAGAAAAAAAGTAAAGTACAATTAAAGTCCCCTCCCAACCAACTACTTCCTCTTTCAAGCTGCAACAAAAACAAAGAATAGAAACAACTCTAACTAAATGCGCTCCGAAGGTGGAATCCACACCCGCCAAGGATAACAACCATCTAATCCATCGTTCCAGGGTAGGAGAAGAGACCGGTTTGTGAGGTTTAACATATGAGACCAATAATTGACCGGAACTGGAAGGGCGAAGTGCAGAAGTAAGCACCACATAATGAGACAGAGCTGACAGCACACAGAGTTTAGGCGAGTCGCTGAAATACGGGTACAAGATACCCATCAAGTCCGACTTAGTTTGTATAGACACAGAGAAGGTCACCCCGTCCGGAGAAAAAGAAAAGGTGTCAACATCAAAAGCCCGGATGTCGGAGACCCGGCGAAAAGAAATGAGGCATAGTAGGAGAGCAAATTTAGCCGAAAGCTGGCGGATGGAAAGGTCCTGATTATCCGGCCAGTCCTGGAGGAGCGACAAGACCGCGCACGTCCCACAGGGAAGAGTACTTAGGCATCGGGGGTTGTGAAAGTCTCATGCTCCGTAGGAGTCTGCAAACCAACGGGTCCTGACCAATGGGGAAACCTCGGAGAGGTACGTGAGCAACCGAGATCGCCGACCTGGCCATGTTAACCGAACGATATGAGTGCCCCAGGTGAAACAGGTTCGAGAGGAAATTCAGAACACTGGCTACAGGGGCCCTAAAGATATCAGTATCCCGTTTCAGGCCGACAAGTAGCATCTCCTAGTTCCAGGTGCCCAGGAGTCCCAGTGGAGGGTTTTAGCAGACTACGATAGTTCCTCGACATTCCAGGTACCCCTGAAAGAGTCCAGGCCACTAAGCGGAGGAGGCCGTCTACCACAAGGGGGTGAGGATTGCCTAGAGGATCCGATAGGAGCATCTGTGATGATGGTAGATGGAGCGGATCATGATGGGACAGATCCTGCAGTTCCGGTAACCAAGGCTGACTCTGCCATAGGGGTGTCAGCAACACTAAATATACACGTTGATGGTGTACTTGTAACAGAACTCTGGAGATCATAGCAAAGGGAGGAAACGCATAAACTCCCCAAGATGGCCACACCTGAAGAAAAGCATCCAGCGCCGTGCAAGCCAGGTACTTGGGACCTGGCAGTTGGTCCTGGAGGCGAAGAGGTCCACTGTGAACAGGACCCTCCGGTCCACGATATTGTGGAAAACTGAACAAAGGAGCCTCCAATCGCTGACATCCCTCCAATGTCTGGAGAACCAGTCCGCCGTCAAGTTCTACACCCCCAGGAGGTACTCCGCCTGGAGAGTGATGTTGCGTTGGAAGCAGAAGCTGTAGATCTCCTTCGTCACCTCCGAAAGCATGCTCCTCCCAGGCAGCTGATGTTTTGTACCACCGAGATGTCGTCCATCCTGAGAAGAACACAACAATCGGAAAGGTGACTTGCCAAGATCCGGATTGTGAACAAGCCCGCAATCAGTTCCAGGCAGTTTATATGGTACTCCATCTCCATCTCCATCTCCAACCAGGAGCCTCCCGTGGAGTTGGGCGCACAGGTGGCTCCCCAACCCCAGAAACTCGCGTCCGACTCCAGGATGAGATCCAGGGTCAGTCTGAAAATCGCCTTGCCGCTCCAGGCCGACATGTGAAGTAGCCACCAGCGCAGTTCGGTCTTGACATCCGGAGTGAGAGGGACTACTTGGTCGTAGGAGGGTTTCCTGTGGAGGAAATGAGCCTTCAGGCGTTGCAGTGAAGGGGACACGGGTAGATCACTTGGATCGATGCGGAGAGGAGGCCCACTATGCGAGCCAGCATCCTTAATGGGATCCGGTCCTGACGCAGGATCCTCTGGATTTCCTTTCGAATGGTTAAGAAGGAGGCACTCCTTTGCATCTATCTCGAAGCCGAAGAATTCGATCACCTGCATCGGCATCAGGGACGACTTTTTGTCACGTATTCATTCGCTTATAAAAATGTGGTAATGACATTTACTGTCTACACAGGAAAAGTTGTGCCGAGCAGCAACCAAATCCACAGAACGGTTAATGCTGATCAGCAATTATGCAAATGGAAACCTGGTAACTGCCTTTGGGGTCAAAGGCCGGTTACAGCCTACCAGATCTAGAGTATTTAGGCCCAGTTCTCATCCTGCTCAGTGCCCTGTCGTGGTTTCCCTTGTGGATGTCCGAGAGCGCGTTATTGATTCTGGTAATTCTGGTTATTTGACTTTGGCATTATTTTTTACCTTCCCTGTTTTCTGGCATCCCTGACTCCTGGCTTTTCCTTATCGTTGTGTCTCTTCCTGGCTTTTCCTTATCGTTGTGTCTCTTTCTGTTTCCCTTGACCTCGGCTATTCCTGACTATTCTTTGGTACGTTAGACCAGCCATTCTAAGGTGCGGTATACGTTACCTATCAGTCCTATGTGTTACACAATTCTATGTGCTGGATCATTCTGTAATCCTGACATTACAACATGGCCATAGATCCTGTAGAATTGTGTAAGCACATAGCTGCTTGCGAAAGGAAACTAGAGGAGAATGATCACCACTTGGATCAATTTGCCCAGGCTTTCAGTACGCTTCTTACTCGTACAGCGCATCTGCAACCTGCGGCTGCTCCTACTATCTCACCTCCGCCTTGTGTACATCTGCCTATAGTATACAAGGCAACAACTATCTCTCTATCTCCTCCTCTACATTTTGATGGTAATTTCCAAGAATGCCAAGGATTCCTTAACCAAATTGAGTATCATTTTGAGGCCTCACCATGATCTTTTCCCACAGACAGAGCTAAAATTGGTTACCTGATGAATCAATTAAAAGGTAAAGCTTAAGCTTGAGCCAATCCATTATGGGAGAGTAATAGGAGTGTGGCACACAATTACCAGGAGTTTATTACAGAATTTAAACCTACGTTTGAACCATTAGGCAGGGAGGAAGACGCCTCTACTGCCCTGATGCATATCAGACAAATGAACCGGTCTATCTCGGAGTATGCCATAGAATTTCGTACCCTAGTTTGCGAGGTAGACTGGACTAATAATGGGTTAATCTCTGCATTTAAAAAGGGACTATCTGAAACTATGCTAGATGAGATTGCTGCCAAAGACTTACCCAAAAAGCTTAATGAATTTATCATTTTTGTCATGCAAATTGATAATAGATTGAGAACCAGAGAAGCTACTAGAAACAAGACAAGACACATAAATATGCCTTTAGCACCCCACTTCTCCAAACCTATTGTCCCTGAATTCCTGTACAGTCCGAACCCGAACGCATTCAGTTGGGGGTTACTAGACTGTCGGAAGCAGAAAGACAATATAGGAGAAAAGAAGGCATATGAGAAACAATTGTCCCATATGTCCGGAAAACTACCGCACCTTAAGGGGACAGGTCTTAGGTGTAATGGAAACGTCCTCTGGAATGACTAAAAATAGGTTTCTCCTTGATATTTCTATTGCCTTTGAAAAGAAGAACTTTTCATGGAAAGCCCTGATGGATTAAAGTGCCGCTGGAAACTTAATCGACATTCAATTTGTTAAAGGTAATACTATATCTATCAAGGAGAGACTATCACCCCTAGCTGTTGAAGCTATTGATTGGAGACCACTCTCACAACCACTGATTACACACTAAACCTTACCCATTAATTTGTCCATTGGTGCCTTACATAAGGAAGAGATTACATTTCAGGTTATTGCATCCCCTTCCTGTCTGATCATATTAGGCTTTCCATGGCTTAACAGGCATAACCCTCATATTGACTGGGCTAATGGGGAAATACAATCAGGTCCATAAATATTGGGACATCAACAGAATTCTAATCTTTTTGGCTCTATACACCACCACAATGGATTTGAAATGAAATGAACAAGATGTGCTTTAACTGCAGATTTTCAGCTTTAATTTGAGGGTATTTACATCCAAATCAGGTGAACGGTGTAGGAATTACAACAGTTTGTATATGTGCATCCCACTTTTCAAGGGACCAAAAGTAATGGGACAATTGACTGCTCAGCTGTTCCATGGCCAGGTGTTATTCCCTCATTATCCCATTTACAAGGAGCAGATAAAAGGTCCAGAGTTCATTTCAAGTGTGCTATTTGCATTTGGAATCTGTAGCTGTCAACTCTCAATATGAGATCCAAAGAGCTGTCACTATCAGTGAAGCAAGCCATCATTAGGCTGAAAAAACAAAACAAACCCATCAGAGAGATAGCAAAAACATTAGGTGTGGCCAAATCAACTGTTTGGAACATCCTTAAAAAGAAAGAACGCACCGGTGAGCTCAGCAACACCAAAAGACCCGGAAGACCACGAAAAACAACTGTGGTGGATGACTGAAGAATTCTTTCCCTGGTGAAGAAAACACCATTCACAACAGTTGGCCAGATCAAGAACACTCTCCAGGAGGTAGTTGTATGTGTGTCAAAGTCAACAATCAAGAGAAGACTTCACCAGAGTGAATACAGAGGGTTCACCACAAGATGTAAACCATTGGTGAGCCTCAAAAACATCTAAAAAAAAAGCCTTCACAGTTCTGGAACAACATCCTATGGAAAGATGAGACCAAGATCAACTTGTACTAGAGTGATGGGAAGAGAAGAGTATAAAGAAGGAAAGGAACTGCTCATGATCCAAAGCATACCACCTCATCAGTGAAGCATGGCGTGGGCATGTATGGCTGCCAATGGAACTGGTTCTCTTGTATTTATTGATGATGTGACTGCTGACAAAAGCAGCAGGACGAATTCTGAAGTGTTTCGGGCAATATTATCTGCTCATATTCAGCCAAATGCTTCAGAACTCATTGGATGGTGCTTCACAGTGCAGATGGACAATGACCCAAAGTATACTGCAAAAGCAACCAAAGAGTTTTTTAAGGGAAAGAGGTGGAATGTTATACAATGGCCAAGTCAATCACCTGACCTGAATCCGATTGAGCATGCATTTCACGTGATGAAGACAAAACTGAAGGGAAAATGCCCCAAGAACAAGCAGGAACTGAAGACAGTTGCAGTAGAGGCCTGGCAGAGCATCACCAGGGATGAAACCCAGCGTCTGGTGATGTCTATGCGTTCCAGACTTCAGGCTGTAATTGATTGCAAAGGATTTGCAACCATGTATTAAAAAGTGAAAGTTTGATTTATGACTGTTAATCTGTCCCATTACTTTTGGTCCCTTAAAAAGTGGGAGGCACATACACAAACTGTTGTAATTCCCACACCGTTCACCTGATTTTGATGTAAATACCCTCAAATTAAAGCTGAAAGTCTGCAGTTAAAACAAATATTGTTCATTTCATTTCAAATCCATTGTGGTGATGTATAGAGCCAAAAAGATTAGAATTGTGTCGATGTCCCAAAATTTATGGACCTGACTGTATTAGAATGGGGTAAGGATTGTTATGAAAGGTGTATATTGAATGTTGCCAAAAGAGTGGGCACTATTGGATTACCCACTAGTACACCTCAAAACCCGGAAATCCCTATACAGTACCAAGACATTAAAGAAGTATTCAGCAAAACTCAGTCGAATTCTCTACCTCCTCACAGACCATTAATTTGCTACCCGGCGCTATGCCACCTAAGGGAGCAGTCTATGCTCTGTCACCTCAGGAGAGTAGAGTAATGGAGGAATATATTAAGGATTCATTGAATAAAGGCCACATCCGAATATCATCCTTGCCTGCTGGGGCAGGATTCTTTTTTGTATCTAAAAAGGACAGTGAGTTGCGCCCATGTATCGATTACAGGGCATTGAACAAAATCATCATTAAGAACGCCTACCCCTTTCCTCTTATTGCTGAATTATTTGATAGACTCCAAGGCGCTAAAGTATTCACTAAGCTTGGTCTTAGAAGTGCTTACAATTTAGTGAGAATCAAGGAAAACCACGAGTGGAAGACTGCATTTAATACCAGAAGTGGACACTATGAATATCTAGTGATGCCATTCGGGTTGTGCAATGCTCCAGCGGTTTTCCAAGATTTCATAAAGGATGTACTCAGGGATTACATTTACTCGTTTGTCTTGGTCTATCTGGATGATCTCCTGACATTCAGACTCACCACGATCACGTTAGACAAGTTCTGCAGACTTTGTTAAAGAATCAACTTTATTGTAAATTAGAAAAATGAATCTTTGACCAATCTGAAGTACAGTTTTTGGGATATAATATCTCTGCCTCGGGGTTTCAGATGGATCCTAAAAAGCTGGAATCCGTTCTACAATGGCCTTTACCCACTGGGCTGAAAGCCATTCAAAGGTTTATTGGTTTTGCCAATTATTACAGAAGGTTTATAAAGGGATTTTCTTCAGTAATAGCCCCCATCACCAATATGACCTGCAGTACGATATGGTCTAAGGAGGCTATAGAAGCCTTTGAAACTCTCAAACAGCGGTTTGCCTCTGCCGACATATGGATACATCCTGACACCAGTAAACCTTTCATACTGGAAATTGATGCATCAGAGACAGGGGTAGGGGCAGTTCTCTCCCAGAGGGAGAGCCAGGATACTCCATTGCATACTTGTGGTTACTTCTCTAGAAAGTTGTCTCCTGCTGAGCGCATTATGATATTGGCAATAGGGAATTGTTGGCCATTATTCTAGCTCTCAAGGAGTGGTGACATCTTTTAGAGGGTTCCAAGGACCCCCCTTTGATCATTACTGATCACAAAAACCTGGCTTACATAGGAGATGCTAAACGATTGTCTTCTAGACAAGCTAGGTGGTCTCTGTTCCTTTCTCGCTTTAATTTTCTTATTACTTATAGACCTGGTTCTAAAAATGTCAAGGCTGACGCCTTATCCAGACAGTTTGATATGGAGTCTATACAAGAGCAAGAAAAGTCCCATATCATTGCCCACGGAATATATCATTGCTTCCACTATCCTTTCATTGTCCTCTCCGCTGCTTGGCTCCATCATGGAGGCTCAGTCTCAGACGCCCTGCGGTAAACCTCAGGACAAATTGTTCGTTCCATTGGGGGAAAGGGTAAATATCATGAAGGTGTTTCACGACAATGTGTCTGCTGGTCACCCAGGTATTAATAAATCCACTTCTGCTATCATGAGGTCATTCTGGTGGGATTCCCTCAGAAAGGATGTTAAGGAGTATGTGCAGGCTTGTTCTGTTTGTGCGGTTTCAAAAGTACCTCATAAACTCCCTTGTGGCTTGTTACAACCTCTTCCCGTTCCTGAGGTCCCATGGTCCCACTTGTCTATGGATTTAATTGTAGAACTTCCTAGTTCTAATGGTTGTACCACTATCCTCATGGTTGTTGACCGTTTTTCTAAAATGGCTCACTTCATCCCTCTCAAGAAATTACCGTCATCTCAAGACCTGGTACTGATCTTTATACGTGAGATTGTCCGTCTGCATGGCATTCCTCACAACATTGTATCTGATAGAGGTTCTCAGTTTGTATCCCAGTTTTGGAGAGCTTTCAAAAAGCAATTGGGGATTGAATTTTCTTTTTCATCCTCTTACCACCCCTAGACTAATGGTACATCTGAGAGGGCTAACCAGTCTTTGGAGTTATACTTGCGTTGTTTCGTTTATAGCACTCAAGACAATTGGTCCGAATTATTACCATGGGCCGAGTTTGCTATGAACAATGCTGACCATGACTCCTCTGGGCATAGTCCATTTTTTGTTAATAATGGCCGGCATCCTACTGTCCTACCGGCTGTTTTGTCTGATACGGCAATTCCTACTTTGGATGACCGTCTGGCTTCCATCCGTGATACCTGGGTTAAAGTTCAATCTGTTCTGGGTACTGCTGCTGACTGTTTCAAGCATTTTGCTGATACACGTTGAGGTGCCAACTCTGTTTACCAAGTGGGTGAGAGGGTTTGGTCAGTGGCGTACATACCAGGGTCGCAGGGGTCGCAGCTGCGACCGTGCCAGGCACACCAGGGGGCCCGGCCGCCCCTGCAACCCGGTATGTACCCACTGGGCCAGCCCCCCCGAGGCTGGCCCTGCTGTCACCCGACAGGCAGACGGGCGCGCGAGGTAGCACTGTGTGCTTCCTCTTCAGCTCCCTCGCGCACCGCACTGATACCGGAGCCGGAAGATGACGTCATCTTCCGGCGCCGGCATCCCTACGCGGCGCGTGAGGGAACTGAAGAGGAAGCACACGGGACAGTGCTCCCTCGCCCGCTCGCAGTACCGGCCATCCAGGAGCGCAGCAGCACCACTGGACCCCAGGGAATCCCCTCAGCTCTCCAAAAGGTAAGGAGGCTGGAGGGATTCAAGTTTAAAAAAAAATGTGTGAGTGTTTGTGTGTGTGTTAGTTAGTGTGTGTGTGTTAGTGTTTCTGCTAGTGAGTGTCAGTGAGTGTGTCTGTTATTGGGTGTGTGTCTGCTAGTGAGTGTCAGTGAGTGTGTTTGATGTCTGTTAGTGAGTGTGTGTTTGTCAGTAAAAGTGTATGTTTTGTAAGTGAGTGTGTATGTATGTCTGTCGCTGAGTGTGTCTCTGTCAGTAAATGTGTGTGTCTGTTAGCTAGTGTGTATGCGTCTGTTCGTGAGAGAGTGTGTGTGTCTTCAGCATTTACCTTTCTCCAGCGCCGGACTCCCTTGGCACTGGGGATCCCTCCGCCTCTCAGCTCCGAATGCACATGCGCGGCAAGAGGCACGCATGCATTTAAACCGCCCATAGGAAAGCATTACTCAATGCTTTCCTATGGACGTTCAGTGTCTTCTCACTGTGATTTTCACAGTAAGAATCGCGGAAGCTCCTCTAGCGGCTGTCAATGAGACAGCCACCAGAGGCTGGATTAACCCTCAGTGAAACATAGCCGTTTCTCTGAAACTGCTATGTTTTCAGCTGCAGGGTTAAAACTAGAGGGACCTGGCACCCAGACCACTTAATTGAGCTGATGTGATCTGGGTGTTTGTAGTGGTCCTTTAAGTGTGTGTGCATACCGCGGTCGCGGGGTCGCAGCCCTGCGACCAGGTGCCGGCCGCATGTGTTGCGGCCACGACTCGCGAAGATTAAGCGCAGGGTGGGCCCACGGATCAAGTTTCACACTGGGGCCCCATGGGTCATGTGTACGCCTCTGGAACCTGGTAAGTGCCTTTGGGGTCAAAGGCCAGTTACAGAGTATCAAATCTAGAGGAGGGGTATGTAGGCCCAGTTCTCATCCTGCTCAGTGCCCTGTCGTGGTTTCCCTTGTGGATGTCCGAGAGCGTGTTATTGATTCTGGTAATTCTCATTATTTGACTTTGGCATTGTTTTTGACTTCCATGTTTTCTGGCATCCCTGACTTCTGGCTTTTCCTTATCGTTGTGTCTCTTTCTGTTTCCCTTGGCCTCGGCTATTCCTGACTATTCTTTGGTACGTTAGTCCAGCCATTCTAAGGTCTGGTATACGTTACCTATCAGTTCTCTGTGTTACACAATTCTACGTGCTGGATCATTCTGTAATCCTGACACTTTTCCCAGCTAACCACGAAACCCAGCGATTCGAACAAGGAGACCGCAGAGACCGTGTGATAATTTGGTCTCTGCAAAAGATCAGCAGATCGTCCAGGTAGATCATAGAACAAACACCCTCAGATTGAAGGCGGGCCGTCACCGGTTTCAACAGCTTGGTGAAGCACCACGGCATTGAGCGGAGGCCGAAAGGGAGGCAGGTGAACTGGCAAGGTCTGTCCTTCCAGCGGAAACAGAGGAACCAACACATGGGGTCCACCGGCACCGAGAGATAGCCGTCCTTGAAGTCCAGTCTCGTGAACCAATCCTTGGGCGGAGGAGGTCCCATAGGAAATGGATGCACTCCATCTTGAAATGATGGTAAACCATGAAGGTTCAGGTTTCTCAAGTTGATCACCGGGCGGAAATCCCCGGATTTTTTCCTCACCAGAAATGTGGAGCTAAAGAAACCCCCATTGTCCGGTGCCCACTGGACCGCACCCTTTTCGAAAAGGGCTTGAATCTCTGCATCTATTAGGGACTGCTAGGTATCCTCAAAGACACGGGGACTGGGGGAGGGTGAGCCTGTGTCGGCATGGAATGAAAATCTATGATATAGCTCCGACCAGACTGAAGCACCCATGGCCAGGGCTTTTTCCACGGAGGCAGACACCACCCCATTGATCATGGCCTGCAAGCTCTGACACCTAGGATACACAGAGGGCAAGTGTCACAAGCAGAATAACCGGGGCGGCACCCCAATATAGTGGCAGAGGCAAGATGGATAGCGCATGCAAGGTACAAGTGTAAGTATGGGAAAAGCCAAACCGGGGTCACCCAGCGGCAATGGCACAGACAGCGCAGGTCAGTGACATACACACAATCCATGGGCCCTTCCCCTCGATACAAACATACAGACACATACAGAGACACACACACACATCCCCTCCCAACAGACACATACATACACACATACATATACACACAGAGACACAGGAACACAGACAGGCACACATACATACAGACAGACACATACGGGCAGACACACATACACACACCCCCGACAGACAGACACACATACACACACCCCTGAAAGACATACACACACACATACAGAGACATATACAGACATAC
>OW240912.1:173561242-173712444 GCA_933207985.1 Pelobates cultripes | reverse complement strand
TTTAAGTCGACCACTACAGCATAGTACCCCAATGGAAGATAAGCATGCTATTTGCAATAGTTACTGCTTCCAGAGGCTCTCAATGTGTGCTTTCTTGTGGTCACCTTCAAAAAGGGCTCTTTGAGTGGTGGGTTGGGAAGCTGAAGTGTACTTTTTTTTTTTTTCTTTTAGTTATTCCAATATTGATTAGACATTACATTTATCCTATGTGGTTTTCTTTGAATAGAGTTTTTGACAATGAGTTGCAAAGCTACCCATATCCTGTTGAAATTTGTATTTTTAAAGTTATATGCAGTGGTCCCCAACTTAGTCCTCATGGAGGATCCAGGATTTACGTATTTCCCTTTTTTATTCCAATTAAGATTACAAAGTATGGACCACTAACAGTCCAGGAGGACTGGGTTGAGAACCCAAAATGGATTTTTAAAAAAAATATTTTACAAATGACACCATATGATGGTCACAATTTTCCAAGTGCTCCTTTACTTGAACATATAACAAACTGTCATTATGATTTGTTATTACCAAATCCAGACAAGCATCCAATCTATGTGGTGGGAACAGCAGATCTCCCTCATCAGTTTCCAAGCCATATTCATGGCAGCATCAGTATGTGTATATCCACACCTCTAAAAACCAATTGGACAGATAATAAATAACAAATTAATACATAAGATCCTCCTTTCTCTCCTCCGCTGTATTTTTTTCCTGTCCACACTCCCGGGACAGGTAGCTCTATGCTAATCAATCCTTTTTTGGCTTTGGGGGTGTCTAGTTTTATTGACTCTCTATTGCAGTAGCTTGGATCCCTCTATCCCCTTCTCAGGATTGGATTTTGTATGAGGGCAACAGTTTAAAGGACAACTATAGGCACCCAGACCACTTCAGCTCAATTAAGTGGTCTGCGTGCCAGTTTTAACCCTGCAGCTGAAAACATAGCAGTTACAGAGAAACTATGTTTTTACTGAGGGTTAATCCAGCATCTAGTGGCTGTCTCACTGACTGCCACTAGAGGCCGCTTCCGCAATTCTCCCTGTGAAAATCACAGTGAGAAGACGCTGGATGTACATTGAGTAATGTTTTTCCTATGGGCGGTTTGAATGCGCGCGCACATGCACATTCGTCGGCAGGAGGTGGAGAGTTCCCCAGCGCCGAGGGAGCCCGGCGGTGGAGAAAGATAAGTGAGGGTGGGGGGGAACCAAAGGACTACATAGTGCCTGAAAAACAAGTTTGTTTTCCTGGCACTGTAGTGCTCCTTTAAGGCATTGACCCTTGTTTTAGACTTTCTCTCTGGTTTCTGGTGCTCGTCTTCTGTTATACTTCTTCTTTGGCGGTTCACATTTTTACGCTACTGCCAAAGGAGCAAAAACTAGTTGGTTGGAGTCCATTTTATGTTCTCTCTTTCTCTGGTCCTATTGTGCATGCACGCTTGGGCCAACTAATTCATATTTTTAAAATTGCTAGACAAGAAACTGCAAGTAAGAGAAATTAAATGAGCTCCCAGGTAGATTCTGTGTATGCAACAACAGAAAGAGACGGACCATGTTAAGCTAACATGAGGCTCACATCTCATAAAATACAAATCTTAAATCATGAAAAAAATAAAATGAGTAACTTATAGGAGTGTACAAGCTTGCTGATAAGTATTGTCAAGCATTTAGCCAATGCCACAGTTAGTCCTTATCTGGGAGCTGGCTCTGAATCCACTCAGGAACTGCTGAATAACAGGGAATAATGCTGCCTCTGTACCATCCCTGCAGGATGGGACACACCAGTCTGCGAAGATTGGCACCCCACTGCTCCACTTTCCAAGCCCAAGTCAGCATACGAGCCCGTACTGAAAGTCCACTTAACCTTCCATAGCCTGTGGCTGGCTCATAGTCCTGTGGGACTCCATATAGGTAGTCCTTTGAGGTTTTGGGCAGCTGATGGATAAAATGTCCATCTTGGCACTTGACCAAGGGGGGGGAGCGATATGCTGGGACTTCACCGTGGGTCAAAAAGGCAGCAGGCAGGGTGAGTTTAGCTTCTCTATCATGAGACTCATTATTATAAGTACAGAGCCAGGATACTGCACAAGCTGCTTCATAGGCTGTCTGGGATGTAGCTTCCCATCTTCTTGCTGATCTCTCTGCTATTATTTTGTTCGCCATTATGGCAGTGCCACAGCTTTAGATTGGATGGATGATGTGCCTCATAAACAGTGGTAACTGCTTCCCTGGTGAGGAATATCCCCCACCGGTTCAAATGGGGGGTGGGGGGGAGGGGAAGGAGGGAGGAACGGGCTGACTGCTGTAGAGGTCAAAAAGCACAAGTAGCTCCAAGCCAGGAGATTGGCCGTTTCTCCTATTCGCAAAGCACACCAGGCTGTGTAGGTCACAGACAGAGTTTTGTGCCACAAGTTAGAAAGTGAGACGTAAAATTTGCACAGATTAGCTCCCTTGCATGCTGGATTAGGTAAGTAGTCGCTGGGATGAGGTTGGTGAATATTAATCCTCTTTAGAAACAAAATAATTGAGGATTATGTGGAGAGCACATGCTCTGCACGTCTGTCTGCCATGCTTGCCAGGCCCCTCCCCCCAAGTATTTCATTTTTGACATCACTTAAGGCCATAGCAGCTGTAAATTTTAAGTTTTCTGCTGAATTTGTATGATTTATTAAGTTGGACCTTTGTCACCAGGAGTTATTTTTCTCCTTGTGAATTTTCGTTTTCTTTCAATCCATTTTTCTGCTCCTTGAAGAAAAGGAGATAAAAGTCCATCCGATGCGAACGTGTGACAATAAAGCTCTAGAAAGGAAGCATTTATGTTCCTCTTGTATCAAAGCTGCCATGGAGACAGCCTTCCATTCTCTGGATGTATTCAGCTTTATTAAAGAAGCTGTTTCTCGGGGGATCAGAGAAGCTGGTAATGCATGAGAAAAGCCCAAACCCAATGAGTCAACTCATTGCAGCTCTCAGAAGACCTCTAAGTCTGTAGGAGTCTCGAAAAGAGGAGCCTTCCTCTAACAGACATTCTCCAGATCTGCAAAGGAAGTGTTAGTGTGCTCATTTCCGATGAGTGGAAGATGTCAGAGAAAAAAAACTGCTATACAAGGGGAGTTTTCTCACTTTTATCCTGTTAAATCATTTGATTCAGTCTCATGTGATTTAATTTCTGAAGTTAGATTCAGCCATCTTTTGTTTAGTAAGGAAGACCACTTTTAGGAAGGCTTTTCTCCTTCGAGAAGTGACCTCGTTGAGCTCCTTAATCAGAAAGATTTCTTTTAGAGATCAAGGCGCCTTTAGAGACAAGCATTAGTACCACCCAGGGTGAGAACTGTCCAGATTTACAGGGTTGGCATCTTGAAAGTTATCTGTCAGGCCCAGTAATCCTAAGACTTCTTGTTCTTTTCGTTCTGGAAGACAGTCCTGATGGAGTTGCAGTCCAACTTGTGGTGGGTGCCAGGCTTCTTTTTTTGCCAAGATTTTGCTGCTGTCCGTATAAGACGCTGGTTTCCTGATCAACACTGTTCTTTTCTAGAGCTGCTACATCTCCTTGAGGCAGATTTCTTTATACCTACGTTGATAACCTGGGCATAACACTGAAGTACAAATATAGAAAAAATTGAGAACTGGACTCACAAAGAACTGGACTCACAATGTTACCACTATAGATATTCAGGTCCTATGTTTAGCAAGAATTGAAAATAAAAAAGAAAACTTTTAGATGGCAATGAATTATGGTAGTGCCACAGATAAACATTTAATTGTGATAGTGTTACACACAGTGAAAAACAAAAGTGATTAAAAAGGGAACTGATTGCTTTCAAAGATGTACATAAGGTAGTGAAAACACTAGATATGTAATAGATTGTATCATGAAATGATTGTAACCAAAAGTTATCCACCTGGCTGTTTTATACAAAAACAGTGTTGCCAGGTTAAACAGTGTCACTTCATGGTATCTGTTTCCTTATGAATTCTAGGCTATATTAGGTGCACAGTAGATATAATAAATAGTAAACGAGAGCACTTAACCAGTTGTAAGCCAGATTATTAATCCATAAGTACTACATGACAAGAAGCCTCCTAAAAATACAATCTAGTATAATTTAGAATGAATGCGGGGGGTAAAAAAAAATATATACCAAATAATATAATATCACGGTAATACTGCATTTGTATCTAATATATAGGTGCCGCAGAAATAGACCGGAACCGGGAGGGGAATAGGGAGTAAAAAGGTCTAGTAGGTTTTTATCTCCACTTGATAAAGCCACTATAGGTGAAACGCGTTGTGGATATTTGATATATTTTACTCTCTATTCTAAATAAAGGTATTTTGGCTACTTTTAAATCACTCTGATTGTGCCATTTTACTCTTTTAAATTTTTTTTAATTATTTTTAAATTTTGCTTGGTATCTTGATTTTATCTCTCCTGCTATGTATTACTCCAAAGACATCCGAGGTGGGGATTATACCACTTATGCCTGAGTCATTGAGCAGGCATGCTCAATCCTATATGAGTACACATTTTATTATTTATACTTCTTATATGAATTTTTATACAGTGAGCACTATTAGTTGTCTCTCTTCTCCCTTATGATCTACATATCGGCTAAAGACTTAACCCTCTACACGCATCCTACAAGCGGGGATTATACCGCTTGTAGGATGCGTGTAGAAGGTTATACTAGAGCTGGTTTAAGCTCTACTAAACGTGAGTAGGACTGTATTAGACTTAGACTCTGTTGTTATATACACTATCTTTACCAGACTTCCTGCCCTATCATCTGTCTTTCTATTCCATATAAGGAGTAAAAGACCAATACTTCTCTATGTATCCTATAAGCGGGGATTGTACCGCTGTATGCCATCCACACTAGAGCTAGTTCAGCTCTACTACACGTGAGTAGGATTACTATAGATCTCTTCTCCCTGCATATAAACCCTCGTATCAGACGTATTTGCACTATTGTTTGTTTCTTTCATTACATACGGATCCTGTAAAACCATCTTCAAGCAACCCTTAGAGAGAATATTCCTTCACATAGGCTGTCGTTGCCTCATCAGGCCCAACAAAAGACTTTGTTTTGGCACCACGTACATTTTGGACTTTATTCATTTCAGCTGCACTTTAGCCAGCTTTGGCACAACCTTCTTCTGTTTTGTCTTGTATATTACCTTTGTTTAGAGGGAAC
This sequence comes from Pelobates cultripes, assembly GCA_933207985.1. NCBI lineage: Eukaryota > Metazoa > Chordata > Amphibia > Anura > Pelobatidae > Pelobates > Pelobates cultripes. The sequence continues at coordinate 173,707,261 of OW240912.1, read as the reverse complement.
CCTATTTTTAGGTTGCTGCCTCTTACTCTATCTATTTATAGGATTGGTCCATTTTAGCGCTGCTTCCTTCTTTCTACATTTCTAGTAAAAAGGTCTAGCATGGGAAAATGCCCAATAACGTTGCTTGTTTGCTAGATAACCTGAACCAATCCACCTTACTGCTTTGTGGCAGTCCCCCTAATAGCAGTCTAGTATACAGCCGCCACAGTAATAGACAGGGAATAGGGAGTAATGAGGTCTTGTGTGGGAAAATGCCCAGTAACATTGCTTACGCTCGCTTGCTAAATAGCCTACACTGAAGTTCTGCAGACTTGAACTCTGCAAAAAAGATCTAAGAAGAGGTGACTTTGATAGACCCCCAAGACAAAGGGAATGCCGGTGGATATATAAACTCTAAAAACTAAGTCCAAAGGGACTTAATGAAGGCTTTTCATTTTCCCCTTTTATTTAGCCTATACTCTCTTTTTCCTTAAAGGACCACTGTAGGAAAATTCGTCAGTGAGACAGCCACTAGAGACTGGATTAACCCTAGTGTAAACATAGCAGTTTCTCTGAAACTGCTATGTTTACAGCTGCAGGGTTAACCCTAGATGGACCTGGCACCCAGACCACTTCATTGAGCTGAAGTGTTCTGGGTGCCTATAGTGGTCCTTTAATATAATTTTTACTTCGTATCAAATTTATTCTACACTGAACAAAATTATAAACACAACACTTTTGTTTTTGCCCCCACTTTTTATGAGCTGAACTAAAAGATCTAAGACTTTTTCTATGTACACAAAAGGCCATTTTCTCTCAAATATTGTTCACAAATCTGTCTAAATCTGTGTTAGTGAACACTTCTCCTTTGCCGAGACAATTATTATTATTATTTTATTTTTTTATAGCGCCATCAGATTCCGTAGCGCTGTATAAAGGGTGGAATAACAGACATTTAATAGTAACCGGACAACTCGATGTACATGAACAGAGAATTGGAGGGCCCTGCTCAATGAGCTTACATTCTAGAGGGAGTGGGGTATAGTGACACAAAGGGTAAAAGTAGGGGTACGAAGTAAGATGTTAGAAAGGTAATCGCTGAGGGCTTACTAGGTAATTTTTGACAGTTGCAGGAGAGGATTCATGGAGGGTGGGGGATGAAAACCTGCTAACAGTTTAATTGATATGCTTTCTTGAAGAAGTGAGTTTTCAATGATTTTTTTGAATGAGTGGAGACTGGGTGAAATTCTTATGGAGGAGGGAAGGGAGTTTCACAGAAGAGGTGCAGCCCTGGAAAAGTCTTGGATGCTTTGGAATTGCCAAATTTCCGAAGTGCCAAATTTCGTAGGTGCCAAACCGAATTGCCGAATTTCGGAAGTGTCGAAGTGCTTCGGATTTCTAAAAAGTGGCAAAACAGGAGAGGGAGGGAAAATTAAGGGAATGATGACCGGAATCTAACTTTAACCCAACATGTAAACCCCTATACCCACACCTAACCACAACCATACCCCTAACCCTATTAGGGTTAGGGAATTGCCAAAGACCTGAAGTGCTGAACCAAATCGAAGTGCCATATTTAGAAGTACTGAACCGAAGTCCCGAATTTCGGACGTGCCAAACAGAACCAAATTTTTTGCCCATGTGCATCCCTACTTTTGTTTTTCACTGTGTGTAATACTATCACAATTAAGTGTTTATCTGTGGTTCATTTTTATTCGTTGTGGCACTTCTATACGTCATTGCAATCTAATAGTTTTCTTTTTTTCTATTTTTTTTTCTATTTTTGCTACACATAGGACCTGAATATCTATAGTGGTAACATTGTGAGTACTGGTACCAGTTCTTTGATTGAGACCAGATCTAATTTTTTTCTACACTTAGGAAGAATCATGTTAATCCCTCACAAAGTTTTATGTAGTTGGGAGCAGATCACAGCATTATCACTGCTACTTTGTCCCTGCCCAAGGAGACGGACCTCAGTCTGCAGAAAAAGATAAAGAATACACTCCTTTCGAGCAGTATGTCTATCAGGGTCTATTGGAACTGTTGAGTCTGGTAGGATCCCTTTCATCTTCTATCCTATTGACGAAAAGGGCTAAGTGGAACATGAGTGTACCGCAACAATGGTTACTGGACCTTTTTAATTGAAACTTGATGGTGTTTCAAATTCCAGTTCCACGTTCAGTAAAGTTAGCTCTCCAATGGTGACTTCGGGATTCCTATCTATGCACAGGTTATTCTTTTAAAGTATTATGGAAGATTATTATCTCGGATACTAGCCGGAGGAAATGGGTTTGGCACCCTGGCAGATTGCACACAGGTAGGAGGATGATTCTGTTGAACAGCTGCGAGCAGTCTGATTAGCTCTTCATCACTTCAGCCATCTACTGGAAAATAAATGGATGAAGATAAGGGTAGGCAATATCTCGGTGGGCTCCTATCTAAATTATCATGAGGGATGAGAAAGCCCATTCTCCATCCCCTTATGGCTTGATCATAGTTCATCTGGCGGGACTGACTGCCACTTATGTCCCATGTCAAGAAAAGACCACAGCAGATTTCCTCAGCAGAATGGACCTGGATCCAGGAGACTGGTCATTGTCAAAGGTAGTTTTCCTTCAGGTTTCCAATCATTGGAGAACTGCTCAGGTGAAATTGATGTTAACAACAAGCTGCAAACAAGTTCAGATTCCTGTCAAGAAAGTTTGAACCCTAGGCAGAGTGGACAGATGCCATGACCAGCCCTTTTCTGATTAGAATATGCCACCAGTCCCACTTATTTTTCCTTTATTCAGAAGCGTTCAGAAAGGGAAAGTGGGAGTTATTGCAACTATCCCATACTGAGTGAGGTGACCCTTGTTTTCTCTCCTGCTTTCCCTGTCACAAAGTCCACCGCTAGAATTGCCAAAGGAACCTCTTCTTCTGTCTCAAGGTCCTGTACTGCATCAAGATTCTCAATCTCCTCATGGCATGGCATGGAGCTTGGAAGGGCAAGGTTAGCAGAGAAAGGATTCTCATCCCATGTTTTCTCCAACGCTTACGGATTAGAATTCAATGATTATCCTCCAAGAAAATTTCCGTGTTCTGCAGTTTAATCTCCCAAAACAGCTTCAGAAATCTACGCAAGGCTATTTTTAATGAAAATTCCAGATGAGTCATTCACACCCATCTTAGACCTAAAAGAAGTCATGTAAAAAATTCGGAATGGAGTCCATACAACTCACATGACTCAAGAAGGGGCTTGGTTAAGATCATAAACCTCAAGGACGACTAACAACACAATTAAGACCCTAAGATTCTGCATCAAATGGAAAGAAGAACTGCTACATTAACAGGTCAGAGCTCTTCTATTTGGTGTCTCCTCAGCCCCTTAGGTATTTACCAAAGTTCTGATGGTCTCTATATTGTTCTGTATTTAGACAGTTTGCTTCTCACAGCATCTTCAAGACTACAACTCCTCAAAGATAATGAAACAGACTCTTTTTGTCTAAGATTAGATGGCTGAATTTTAAGAAGTATAAAATGTTGGGATCGTATCGGTTCATATGGAAGTCTTTCTTCCAACAGAAAAGAGAACAAATATCTTCAGGTCAATTATGGCTTTAGAGACAAAGAATGTCTGTACCGTGAGAGAAGTGATATGGCTACATACCTCTACAATTCTGGATGTTAACTGGGCCAATGCAAGAATGCAGCCTCTGCAGATAAATATTCTAGTAGAATAGAACAGAAAGGCCTTGCCTCTAGACCTACTGATGAAAATTTGTCAGGGTGATCGTTACCATAAATGCTTCAGCTTTAAGTTTGGGAGCACATCTGGGAAGAATTGCAACAAAGGAATTTCGGGAAACAAAAGAATTTCATCACATTCAAGTGAGAACAGACAATGCAAGCACAGTTGCATATCTGAACAGGCAAGGAGGAACTCCCTCTCCAGTAAAGTGGTAGTGTACCAAAGTAATGCTTTGATCATAAAGTCATCTCCTCTCCCTATCTGCAGTTCATTTAAAATGGGAAACCAATATTTTGGCATATGTGCTGAGCAGGAACCACTTAAAACAAGAAGATTGCCTGACATATGTTGTATTTAACATTCACAATAAGAAAGTGTGTAAGAAAAAAACAAAACAAGATTGGTCCTTTTCCCATCAGACATTTCAGGATATCGACAAAAATGTTTTAAAGTAGTGTACCAATAGAAAGGTATTAGGGAGAGTAGTCTATTGAAGTACTAAATAGCTCAACAATAGATATAGGAGTCTAAAGTACAGATGTAAAACAGCTACTTTAGCCACAGCTTTCCTGTTAGCACAGACATGTGCTTCTGCTGATTATCTATAAATTACCGGGTATGTCTTCAGAGTTTTTCATATTGAGCTACTGTGCTCTGTAGCAATTGTTTATTTTATTATTTTTAGGTTTCCACTATTGTTTTAGTGTGTAGCACTCTGGGTGATTGCTAATTGCAATTTTTATATCTAATACATTTTTGTTTTTCTTTTTGTCCTAGTTTTACATCTGTACTTTAGACTCCTATATCTATTGTGGAGCTATTCAGTACTTCAATAGACTACTCTCCATAATACCTTTCTATTGGTACACTACTTTAAAACATTTTTGTCTATTTCCACTAGGGGTTATCCCCCTTCTAGTGTACCATATCAGGCTGTATACAGTGTTTTTCGCATTTCAGGAGATGATGTTGAAGTTTGGAGCTCCAGAAGTAGACCTGATGGCATGAAGAATGAACAGGAAAAACAGGAGATTTGCTTCAATCAGCCGCTTAGACAATCTAGACTTTTTCCATGGTACTTTCATCTAACCTACAGCTTCTCTCCAGTTATTTTAATTCCAAGTGTTTTGTAGAAAATTATCCTGGAAAAGCCAAGAATTATAGCGATTCTGCCCCTGGGTTTCTAGGAGCATTTTAAAAATTCTTCTCAACCTCTCAAAAGGAAATTTCTGGCATCTCCCATTGTCTGTAGAAATTTTGAAACACAATCTAATCCTGAAGACTCTAAAGGCATTCAATCTCACAAAGTGGTATCTGAATGGCATGTACCAGGCTCCAAAGAATTAAGCCCTGAAGTTATTGATATCCTGATTGCCTCCAAGAAAGAATCAACAAATAAAGTTTATTTCAGGATCTTTAAAAAATATATATATGATTGGTGCCTGGAAATTCATGAAATCCATTATCAGCTTCTATTCCAAGTAGTCTGAGATTTCTCCAATTGGGTTTTGCTAATGGATTACATCCAGCAGCTTTAAAAGTCCAAGTTTTTACTATTCTGCTATTAGTTTCTACACTATCAGAGACTTGATTTATATCAGCAAAAAGGCTTGGGGAACATGAGGAGTTTGCAGCAAATCCTCCTTATCTAGTTTTCTATCTCAATAAAGTAATTTTAAAGCTTCAACCTTCTTTTCTGACTAAGGTTTCTTTGGTGGACAATATTAATCAAGATGTTGTTCTCCAACATTCTGTCAGAATCCTCAAAACATGAAGGAAAGTAAAGTTAATTGTTAAATGCATCCTTTAGTGCTATCTGGAGAAGACAAGACCTTTTAGATGTTCAGACAGACTTTTTGTTCTCTATCAAGGTCAAAAGAAAGATATCATGACATCCAAGGGCTCCCTAGCTAGTGACACTACCCTATTCTTGTTCACAAGTCCTCTTGAGTTCCTCTTCATTTAAAAGCTCATTCCACCAGAGCAATTGCAAAATTTTTGGCATCCAAGGCCCAAAGCAGCTACCTGGTCCTCCATTCACACTTTTTCCAAACACTATAAATTAGACATACGGATCTCTGATTATACTTTTTGGGGGTGTACGGTGCTTCAAGCTGTGGTGAAATTAATTCAGCCTGTCTTTGGGATTGTTTGTTTATCAATCTTGACATTGCCCTGCCTCTAAACTGACAGGAAAAGACAACATTTGACTTACCGCAAATGTATTTTTTCCCTTAGGATTAGAGGTAGTGCATGTATTCCCGCTACCCCCTTATATAATAAATATATCACTGCACTTACTTGGCCTGTGTATATTTCTGGGGTTTCTGTGTTAGTTTGGAGTTTTACACCATGTGGGGAAGAGTATCTTAAGGGCTTAACATTTCAATTTTTAGTGTACCTGCCTTCATGTCAAGACAAGGTAGATATCCCTTTTGTTGTGCACTGCCTCTAATCCTAAGGAAACATACATTTATGGTAAGTAAAATTTGGTCTTTCTGCACCACAACTTCAGCCACACATTAACCTTCCTAATTGCGCGCTGCCCTTTCACTATAGTTTGCCACAGGTTTTTCTCTCGGAAAATATATTCAAAAAAAGCAAGTAAAAGTATGAAGATAAAACTAAATAAAAAACACAAATATTAATAAAGAACAAAGTGTGATGTGTCTTTAAGACAAATGACTAAAAACAAATGCAATACAATAAGCTTAAATAATAATTTTATTAAAAAGTGTATATATTATAACATTGTGCATCTATTCATGTTATGCTATATTCACATACAAAATTGTAGATTATACTAGTTTTAGTGTAACTATAATCTTAATTTTATTAATGACAGGCAGGGCCGTCTTTACCGCGGGGCAAACAGGGCAGCTGCCCCGGGCCCAGCAACTCCTGGGGGGGGCCGAAGCAGCTTCACCGTGGGCCCCCCTGGCCTCAAGCATTTCTCCCACCCACCAATGCAGCCACACAATAAGGAGGCCCACCGGGTGACCAATGCACTAGGGGCCACCCGGTGGGATTCTGTCAGCAGAGGCCCGGTCTTGTGCTCTGGCGCTTTAAGAGCAGGACTGGGCCCTCTTGCTTTTCGGCAGCCGGCTGGGAGGAAGTGACAGCCGCAAGTCACTTCTTCCCATAAAGAGAGGAGCCGCGCGGAAGGTGGAAGAGGCAGAGCGGAGGGGGTCTGGGCCAAGCTAGCCAGACCCCAACTCCCAACAGCTTCAGCCATTAGGTAGGAAACTGGATGGTGAGTTTAATAGGGCACATTTTGTATGTGTGACAGTATGTCTGCCAGTGTGTGTCAATGTGTATGTGTATCTGTGAATGTTTCAGTATATGTCTATATGTCTATATGACAGTATGTCTGTCAGTATGTCTGCCAGTGTGTGTCAGTATGCCTGTGAATGTATGTCAGTATGTCTTAGTATATGTGTGTGTCAATATGTCTGTCAGTGTATGTGTGTGTGTCAGCATGTCTGTTAGTGTATGTGTCTATGTGTGTCCATATGTATGTCAGTATGTCGGGGTGTGTGTGTTGGTGAATGTGTCAGCATGTCTGTCAGTATGTCTGTGTCTCTCAGTATATATCTGTCTATGTGTTAGTATGTCTGTCAGTTTATGTATCTGTGTCAGTATGTCTATCAGTGTATGTTTATGTGTCAGTGTGTCTGTATATCAGTGTGTGTATCTATATGTTGTCATTGTGTGTATCTGTGTGTGTATCTGTATGAAGTCTGTGTGTGTGTGTGTCTGCAAGTGTGTCAGGTGTGTATATGTGTGTCAGTGTTTGTATCTTTGTATGTCTGGGTGTGTATCGGTGTGTCTGTTGTCGTTGTGTGTTTTGGTGTATCTGTATGTTGTCAGTATGTGTATCTATGTATCAGGTTGTGTATTTGTGTGTCAGTGTGTGTATATCTGTGTGTCTGCATGTGTTCCAGTGTGTGTATATCTACGTGTGTATGCATATGTGCATACATCTAACCTTCACACGCTAACACTACGCACAAATACACCCCTGCATTCAAGCTTCAGCACTACATACAAATACACGTCTGTGTTAAACACCAACATTATATGTATACACACACCTGCATTCAAAAACTAACACTACACATAAATACATGCTTACATTCAAATGCCAACACCACACACAAACATATTCCATAAACCTGTTTACATTGAAACACACAAAAACTGCTTAGTGCTAAATACAAACCTGCAAACATGGGTAAATGGTAGAGCCCCAGCTGTCAATGTGTTAGTATGTCTGTAGGTTTATGTATCTGTGTCAGTATGTCTATCAGTGTATGTTTATGTGTCAGTGTGTCTGGAGTTGCACGATAGATGGGGATCTACCTTTTAAACATCCTTGCAATAGGGAGGCCTAAAAAAATATTCTTGCACCTCTCTACTTTAGGTTGCCACTGCGTTAAGGGTGATAACATGATTGCACGCCTAGGGAGGGTGTACAGGGTCCAGGGGGCCCAAACAAATCCAATCAATATTAAAGACGGCCCTGATGACAGGAGGTGAATATTTGCTTAAGTCTCTCGTTACTATGAACTCCACAGCAGCACATTAACATAGAGAGAAAACAACCAATCAGAAAAAAAGTAAAGTACAATTAAAGTCCCCTCCCAACCAACTACTTCCTCTTTCAAGCTGCAACAAAAACAAAGAATAGAAACAACTCTAACTAAATGCGCTCCGAAGGTGGAATCCACACCCGCCAAGGATAACAACCATCTAATCCATCGTTCCAGGGTAGGAGAAGAGACCGGTTTGTGAGGTTTAACATATGAGACCAATAATTGACCGGAACTGGAAGGGCGAAGTGCAGAAGTAAGCACCACATAATGAGACAGAGCTGACAGCACGCAGAGTTTAGGCGAGTCGCTGAAATACGGGTACAAGATACCCATCAAGTCCGACTTAGTTTGTATAGACACAGAGAAGGTCACCCCGTCCGGAGAAAAAGAAAAGGTGTCAACATCAAAAGCCCGGATGTCGGAGACCCGGCGAAAAGAAATGAGGCATAGTAGGAGAGCAAATTTAGCCGAAAGCTGGCGGATGGAAAGGTCCTGATTATCCGGCCAGTCCTGGAGGAGCGACAAGACCGCGCACGTCCCACAGGGAAGAGTACTTAGGCATCGGGGGTTGTGAAAGTCTCATGCTCCGTAGGAGTCTGCAAACCAACGGGTCCTGACCAATGGGGAAACCTCGGAGAGGTACGTGAGCAACCGAGATCGCCGACCTGGCCATGTTAACCGAACGATATGAGTGCCCCAGGTGAAACAGGTTCGAGAGGAAATTCAGAACACTGGCTACAGGGGCCCTAAAGATATCAGTATCCCGTTTCAGGCCGACAAGTAGCATCTCCTAGTTCCAGGTGCCCAGGAGTCCCAGTGGAGGGTTTTAGCAGACTACGATAGTTCCTCGACATTCCAGGTACCCCTGAAAGAGTCCAGGCCACTAAGCGGAGGAGGCCGTCTACCACAAGGGGGTGAGGATTGCCTAGAGGATCCGATAGGAGCATCTGTGATGATGGTAGATGGAGCGGATCATGATGGGACAGATCCTGCAGTTCCGGTAACCAAGGCTGACTCTGCCATAGGGGTGTCAGCAACACTAAATATACACGTTGATGGTGTACTTGTAACAGAACTCTGGAGATCATAGCAAAGGGAGGAAACGCATAAACTCCCCAAGATGGCCACACCTGAAGAAAAGCATCCAGCGCCGTGCAAGCCAGGTACTTGGGACCTGGCAGTTGGTCCTGGAGGCGAAGAGGTCCACTGTGAACAGGACCCTCCGGTCCACGATATTGTGGAAAACTGAACAAAGGAGCCTCCAATCGCTGACATCCCTCCAATGTCTGGAGAACCAGTCCGCCGTCAAGTTCTACACCCCCAGGAGGTACTCCGCCTGGAGAGTGATGTTGCGTTGGAAGCAGAAGCTGTAGATCTCCTTCGTCACCTCCGAAAGCACCCGGGAGCATGCTCCTCCCAGGCAGCTGATGTTTTGTACCACCGAGATGTCGTCCATCCTGAGAAGAACACAACAATCGGAAAGGTGACTTGCCAAGATCCAGATTGTGAACAAGCCCGCAATCAGTTCCAGGCAGTTTATATGGTACTCCATCTCCATCTCCATCTCCATCTCCAACCAGGAGCCTCCCGTGGAGTTGGGCGCACAGGTGGCTCCCCAACCCCAGAAACTCGCGTCCGACTCCAGGATGAGATCCAGGGTCAGTCTGAAAATCGCCTTGCCGCTCCAGGCCGACATGTGAAGTAGCCACCAGCGCAGTTCGGTCTTAACATCCGGAGTGAGAGGGACTACTTGGTCGTAGGAGGGTTTCCTGTGGAGGAAATGAGCCTTCAGGCGTTGCAGTGAAGGGGACACGGGTAGATCACTTGGATCGATGCGGAGAGGAGGCCCACTATGCGAGCCAGCATCCTTAATGGGATCCGGTCCTGACGCAGGATCCTCTGGATTTCCTTTCGAATGGTTAAGAAGGAGGCACTCCTTTGCATCTATCTCGAAGCCGAAGAATTCGATCACCTGCATCGGCGTCAGGGACGACTTTTTGTCACGTATTCATTCGCTTATAAAAATGTGGTAATGACATTTACTGTCTACACAGGAAAAGTTGTGCCGAGCAGCAACCAAATCCACAGAACGGTTAATGCTGATCAGCAATTATGCAAATGGAAACCTGGTAACTGCCTTTGGGGTCAAAGGCCGGTTACAGCCTACCAGATCTAGAGTATTTAGGCCCAGTTCTCATCCTGCTCAGTGCCCTGTCGTGGTTTCCCTTGTGGATGTCCGAGAGCGCGTTATTGATTCTGGTAATTCTGGTTATTTGACTTTGGCATTATTTTTTACCTTCCCTGTTTTCTGGCATCCCTGACTCCTGGCTTTTCCTTATCGTTGTGTCTCTTCCTGGCTTTTCCTTATCGTTGTGTCTCTTTCTGTTTCCCTTGACCTCGGCTATTCCTGACTATTCTTTGGTACGTTAGACCAGCCATTCTAAGGTGCGGTATACGTTACCTATCAGTCCTATGTGTTACACAATTCTATGTGCTGGATCATTCTGTAATCCTGACATTACAACATGGCCATAGATCCTGTAGAATTGTGTAAGCACATAGCTGCTTGCGAAAGGAAACTAGAGGAGAATGATCACCACTTGGATCAATTTGCCCAGGCTTTCAGTACGCTTCTTACTCGTACAGCGCATCTGCAACCTGCGGCTGCTCCTACTATCTCACCTCCGTCTTGTGTACATCTGCCTATAGTATACAAGGCAACAACTATCTCTCTATCTCCTCCTCTACATTTTGATGGTAATTTCCAAGAATGCCAAGGATTCCTTAACCAAATTGAGTATCATTTTGAGGCCTCACCATGATCTTTTCCCACAGACAGAGCTAAAATTGGTTACCTGATGAATCAATTAAAAGGTAAAGCTTAAGCTTGAGCCAATCCATTATGGGAGAGTAATAGGAGTGTGGCACACAATTACCAGGAGTTTATTACAGAATTTAAACTTACGTTTGAACCATTAGGCAGGGAGGAAGACGCCTCTACTGCCCTGATGCATATCAGACAAATGAACCGGTCTATCTCGGAGTATGCCATAGAATTTCGTACCCTAGTTTGCGAGGTAGACTGGACTAATAATGGGTTAATCTCTGCATTTAAAAAGGGACTATCTGAAACTATGCTAGATGAGATTGCTGCCAAAGACTTACCCAAAAAGCTTAATGAATTTATCATTTTTGTCATGCAAATTGATAATAGATTGAGAACCAGAGAAGCTACTAGAAACAAGACAAGACACATAAATATGCCTTTAGCACCCCACTTCTCCAAACCTATTGTCCCTGAATTCCTGTACAGTCCGAACCCGAACGCATTCAGTTGGGGGTTACTAGACTGTCGGAAGCAGAAAGACAATATAGGAGAAAAGAAGGCATATGAGAAACAATTGTCCCATATGTCCGGAAAACTACCGCACCTTAAGGGGACAGGTCTTAGGTGTAATGGAAACGTCCTCTGGAATGACTAAAAATAGGTTTCTCCTTGATATTTCTATTGCCTTTGAAAAGAAGAACTTTTCATGGAAAGCCCTGATGGATTAAAGTGCCGCTGGAAACTTAATCGACATTCAATTTGTTAAAGGTAATACTATATCTATCAAGGAGAGACTATCACCCCTAGCTGTTGAAGCTATTGATTGGAGACCACTCTCACAACCACTGATTACACACTAAACCTTACCCATTAATTTGTCCATTGGTGCCTTACATAAGGAAGAGATTACATTTCAGGTTATTGCATCCCCTTCCTGTCTGATCATATTAGGCTTTCCATGGCTTAACAGGCATAACCCTCATATTGACTGGGCTAATGGGGAAATACAATCAGGTCCATAAATATTGGGACATCAACAGAATTCTAATCTTTTTGGCTCTATACACCACCACAATGGATTTGAAATGAAATGAACAAGATGTGCTTTAACTGCAGATTTTCAGCTTTAATTTGAGGGTATTTACATCCAAATCAGGTGAACGGTGTAGGAATTACAACAGTTTGTATATGTGCATCCCACTTTTCAAGGGACCAAAAGTAATGGGACAATTGACTGCTCAGCTGTTCCATGGCCAGGTGTTATTCCCTCATTATCCCATTTACAAGGAGCAGATAAAAGGTCCAGAGTTCATTTCAAGTGTGCTATTTGCATTTGGAATCTGTAGCTGTCAACTCTCAATATGAGATCCAAAGAGCTGTCACTATCAGTGAAGCAAGCCATCATTAGGCTGAAAAAACAAAACAAACCCATCAGAGAGATAGCAAAAACATTAGGTGTGGCCAAATCAACTGTTTGGAACATCCTTAAAAAGAAAGAACGCACCGGTGAGCTCAGCAACACCAAAAGACCCGGAAGACCACGAAAAACAACTGTGGTGGATGACTGAAGAATTCTTTCCCTGGTGAAGAAAACACCCTTCACAACAGTTGGCCAGATCAAGAACACTCTCCAGGAGGTAGTTGTATGTGTGTCAAAGTCAACAATCAAGAGAAGACTTCACCAGAGTGAATACATAGGGTTCACCACAAGATGTAAACCATTGGTGAGCCTCAAAAACATCTAAAAAAAAAGCCTTCACAGTTCTGGAACAACATCCTATGGAAAGATGAGACCAAGATCAACTTGTACTAGAGTGATGGGAAGAGAAGAGTATAAAGAAGGAAAGGAACTGCTCATGATCCAAAGCATACCACCTCATCAGTGAAGCATGGTGGTGGTAGTGTCATGGCGTGGGCATGTATGGCTGCCAATGGAACTGGTTCTCTTGTATTTATTGATGATGTGACTGCTGACAAAAGCAGCAGGATGAATTCTGAAGTGTTTCGGGCAATATTATCTGCTCATATTCAGCCAAATGCTTCAGAACTCATTGGATGGTGCTTCACAGTGCAGATGGACAATGACCCAAAGTATACTGCAAAAGCAACCAAAGAGTTTTTTAAGGGAAAGAGGTGGAATGTTATACAATGGCCAAGTCAATCACCTGACCTGAATCCGATTGAGCATGCATTTCACGTGATGAAGACAAAACTGAAGGGAAAATGCCCCAAGAACAAGCAGGAACTGAAGACAGTTGCAGTAGAGGCCTGGCAGAGCATCACCAGGGATGAAACCCAGCGTCTGGTGATGTCTATGCGTTCCAGACTTCAGGCTGTAATTGATTGCAAAGGATTTGCAACCATGTATTAAAAAGTGAAAGTTTGATTTATGACTGTTAATCTGTCCCATTACTTTTGGTCCCTTAAAAAGTGGGAGGCACATACACAAACTGTTGTAATTCCCACACCGTTCACCTGATTTTGATGTAAATACCCTCAAATTAAAGCTGAAAGTCTGCAGTTAAAACAAATATTGTTCATTTCATTTCAAATCCATTGTGGTGATGTATAGAGCCAAAAAGATTAGAATTGTGTCGATGTCCCAAAATTTATGGACCTGACTGTATTAGAATGGGGTAAGGATTGTTATGAAAGGTGTTGTCACGGTTCTCAGCTGATAGACAGACGGCAAGATGTGGTCGCTCTTGGAGTTCCCAACAGGGGACTTGAACCGGGGATCTTCTCAGTCCTGGTCCTGCTTTCTACCTCTGAGCCACAGCAGCTATTTACAGTGAAGACTGATTCCAGTCCTGTTCATCCTGACATGGCTACTACTCTGGGGGCTGCACCTTGACTTGGCTGTGTTTCACCTGACTCTGATCAGTCATCAGCAGGGTATATAAACCCAGCCTCGCCCTGTGCTCAGTGTCAAGTCTTTGATCCTGTTTGTTCCAGTGTTCCTGTTTCATCGCTTCGCATTATTGACCCCGGCTTCCTGACTCGTTTATTCTGACTTCTGGCATCCCTTGACTTCGGCTACTCCTCGTTGTTCCTGTCCTCTGGCATCCTTTGACCTTGGCTATCCCTCGACCATCCTGCTGGTTCAGTCCTTGCCTGTCCTGCGTATTGGTACTGCATCCTGCACAGCCCCCGTGCACAGACCCACAGGCCAGGTGAATTCTTACCTGACCACCTCGGCCTGTGGCTATCTGCAAGGGTGAGCATCATATCTGCGCTACAGACTCCCAACTCAGGTAAGACCCTGACATAAGACTTGACCTTTATGGAGTCCGCAGAGATGTGCTCACCCTCGACCCAGCGTGTGTCCAGCCTGGCCCAGACTGTTTCGGAGCTGCAGCAAGAAATTTTATTCCTTAAAGGCGCAGTACATCCAGCCCCGGAACCAGCTTTTCCTGAACCGTTTGTCATCATGCCCGACCGATTTGATGGTAGCCGCACATCCTTTCAGTCTTTCAAGATGGATTGTGAGGTGTTGTTTTCTTTAAAGCCTCGAACATATGCCACAGAATTCATCAGGGTCAGAGCGGCTATCAACCTGTTGTCTGGACGCATCAAAGTTTGGGCTCACCAAATGTTGCAGACGAAGAGTCCTGTCCTGGTCAGCTGGGAATCCTTTAGTACTGCTATGGACTCACAATGTAAGACCACTGTGGCCAAGTCAGCTCCACGTACTAAAAAATCTCAGATTCTTCCTAACCAAGAAACCGAGTACCACCACTACGCCCCAGAGATGCCTCCTTATGTTCCAGCTCCCAGGAAAACTTCAGAGGTATCCGGTGTTCCACTTGACCCTGTGGAACCTATGCAATTAGGACTCGTCCACTGCAAAGTGACACCTAAGGAAAGAGACCGAAGGAGAAGCTATGGCCTATGTTACTACTGTGGAGAAAAAGGGCATTTCATCACGCTTTGTCCTGTTCGCCCTCCTAGACCTCCAGCTCTCCGACTTGGTACTAGTTTCCTTCGCCCTGTGTACACCGCATACCAGCCTAAAAAGCCAAATAGAAGCCGTTGTGCTTGCACATGCTTGGCTTCCGCGAGAAAACCTCCATCCCCTGCTCCAGAGCCTCCTGCATCTACTCCCGAAGTTGCTTCCTGTGATACCACCACTACTTCCTGCCCGCCCGAAGAGGTTTTACCTGTGGATTGTGCCGTTGCTTCTAATGGCACTATAGTCCGTAAAGAAAACCTTGAAATGTTCGAAAAAGCATTGTTAGCTGCGAACACTGCTCCTGCCAAAGTTTTGGAAGTGCTTGCCACCTGTACCTGGAACCTAAAAGACCTGGACAATTCTCCAGCCGTACCAGAAGCTGGTACTGCGGACTCCCAAGCTGTAAAGGGAATCCTTGCTGGGGAGTTTGACTATGGGGACTCACTGGATTCAGATAGCGACCCTGGAGAGGTGTACTATGCTGACAGTGAACCTATTTACGCCCGGAGGTCGTTTTTAAAGGGGGGGGTACTGTCACGGTTCTCAGCTAATAGACAGACGGCAAGACGTGGTCGCTCTTGGAGTTCCCAACAGGGGACTTGAACCGGGGATCTTCTCAGTCCTGGTCCTGCTTTCTACCTCTGAGCCACAGCAGCTATTTACAGTGAAGACTGATTCCAGTCCTGTTCATCCTGACATGGCTACTACTCTGGGGGCTGCACCTTGACTTGGCTGTGTTTCACCTGACTCTGATCAGTCATCAGCAGGGTATATAAACCCAGCCTCGCCCTGTGCTCAGTGTCAAGTCTTTGATCCTGTTTGTTCCAGTGTTCCTGTTTCATCGCTTCGCATTATTGACCCCGGCTTCCTGACTCGTTTATTCTGACTTCTGGCATCCCTTGACTTCGGCTACTCCTCGTTGTTCCTGTCCTCTGGCATCCTTTGACCTCGGCTATCCCTCGACCATCCTGCTGGTTCAGTCCTTGCCTGTCCTGCGTATTGGTACTGCATCCTGCACAGCCCCCGTGCACAGACCCACAGGCCAGGTGAATTCTTACCTGACCACCTCGGCCTGTGGCTATCTGCAAGGGTGAGCATCATATCTGCGCTACAGACTCCCAACTCAGGTAAGACCCTGACAGGTGTATATTGAATGTTGCCAAAAGAGTGGGCACTATTGGATTACCCACTAGTACACCTCAAAACCCGGAAATCCCTATACAGTACCAAGACATTAAAGAAGTATTCAGCAAAACTCAGTCGAATTCTCTACCTCCTCACAGACCATTAATTTGCTACCCGGCGCTATGCCACCTAAGGGAGCAGTCTATGCTCTGTCACCTCAGGAGAGTAGAGTAATGGAGGAATATATTAAGGATTCATTGAATAAAGGCCACATCCGAATATCATCCTTGCCTGCTGGGGCAGGATTCTTTTTTGTATCTAAAAAGGACAGTGAGTTGCGCCCATGTATCGATTACAGGGCATTGAACAAAATCATCATTAAGAACGCCTACCCCTTTCCTCTTATTGCTGAATTATTTGATAGACTCCAAGGCGCTAAAGTATTCACTAAGCTTGGTCTTAGAAGTGCTTACAATTTAGTGAGAATCAAGGAAAACCACGAGTGGAAGACTGCATTTAATACCAGAAGTGGACACTATGAATATCTAGTGATGCCATTCGGGTTGTGCAATGCTCCAGCGGTTTTCCAAGATTTCATAAAGGATGTACTCAGGGATTACATTTACTCGTTTGTCTTGGTCTATCTGGATGATCTCCTGACATTCAGATTCTCACTAAATCACCACGATCACGTTAGACAAGTTCTGCAGACCTTGTTAAAGAATCAACTTTATTGTAAATTAGAAAAATGAATCTTTGACCAATCTGAAGTACAGTTTTTGGGATATAATATCTCTGCCTCGGGGTTTCAGATGGATCCTAAAAAGCTGGAATCCGTTCTACAATGGCCTTTACCCACTGGGCTGAAAGCCATTCAAAGGTTTATTGGTTTTGCCAATTATTACAGAAGGTTTATAAAGGGATTTTCTTCAGTAATAGCCCCCATCACCAATATGACCTGCAGTACGATATGGTCTAAGGAGGCTATAGAAGCCTTTGAAACTCTCAAACAGCAGTTTGCCTCTGCCGACATATGGATACATCCTGACACCAGTAAACCTTTCATACTGGAAATTGATGCATCAGAGACAGGGGTAGGGGCAGTTCTCTCCCAGAGGGAGAGCCAGGATACTCCATTGCATACTTGTGGTTACTTCTCTAGAAAGTTGTCTCCTGCTGAGCGCATTATGATATTGGCAATAGGGAATTGTTGGCCATTATTCTAGCTCTCAAGGAGTGGTGACATATTTTAGAGGGTTCCAAGGACCCCCCTTTGATCATTACTGATCACAAAAACCTGGCTTACATAGGAGATGCTAAACGATTGTCTTCTAGACAAGCTAGGTGGTCTCTGTTCCTTTCTCGCTTTAATTTTCTTATTACTTATAGACCTGGTTC
Organism: Pelobates cultripes; assembly: GCA_933207985.1. Taxonomy (NCBI): domain Eukaryota; kingdom Metazoa; phylum Chordata; class Amphibia; order Anura; family Pelobatidae; genus Pelobates; species Pelobates cultripes. The sequence goes on along the minus strand of OW240912.1, from coordinate 173,689,652 downwards.
TAAAAATGTCAAGGCTGACGCCTTATCCAGACAGTTTGATATGGAGTCTATACAAGAGCAAGAAAAGTCCCATATCATTGCCCACGGAATATATCATTGCTTCCACTATCCTTTCATTGTCCTCTCCGCTGCTTGGTTCCATCATGGAGGCTCAGTCTCAGACGCCCTGCGGTAAACCTCAGGACAAATTGTTCGTTCCATTGGGGGAAAGGGTAAATATCATGAAGGTGTTTCACGACAATGTGTCTGCTGGTCACCCAGGTATTAATAAATCCACTTCTGCTATCATGAGGTCATTCTGGTGGGATTCCCTCAGAAAGGATGTTAAGGAGTATGTGCAGGCTTGTTCTGTTTGTGCGGTTTCAAAAGTACCTCATAAACTCCCTTGTGGCTTGTTACAACCTCTTCCCGTTCCTGAGGTCCCATGGTCCCACTTGTCTATGGATTTAATTGTAGAACTTCCTAGTTCTAATGGTTGTACCACTATCCTCATGGTTGTTGACCGTTTTTCTAAAATGGCTCACTTCATCCCTCTCAAGAAATTACCGTCATCTCAAGACCTGGTACTGATCTTTATACGTGAGATTGTCCGTCTGCATGGCATTCCTCACAACATTGTATCTGATAGAGGTTCTCAGTTTGTATCCCAGTTTTGGAGAGCTTTCAAAAAGCAATTGGGGATTGAATTTTCTTTTTCATCCTCTTACCACCCCTAGACTAATGGTACATCTGAGAGGGCTAACCAGTCTTTGGAGTTATACTTGCGTTGTTTCGTTTATAGCACTCAAGACAATTGGTCCGAATTATTACCATGGGCCGAGTTTGCTATGAACAATGCTGACCATGACTCCTCTGGGCATAGTCCATTTTTTGTTAATAATGGCCGGCATCCTACTGTCCTACCGGCTGTTTTGTCTGATACGGCAATTCCTACTTTGGATGACCGTCTGGCTTCCATCCGTGATACCTGGGTTAAAGTTCAATCTGTTCTGGGTACTGCTGCTGACTGTTTCAAGCATTTTGCTGATACACGTTGAGGTGCCAACTCTGTTTACCAAGTGGGTGAGAGGGTTTGGTCAGTGGCGTACATACCAGGGTCGCAGGGGTCGCAGCTGCGACCGTGCCAGGCACACCAGGGGGCCCGGCCGCCCCTGCAACCCGGTATGTACCCACTGGGCCAGCCCCCCCGAGGCTGGCCCTGCTGTCACCCGACAGGCAGACGGGCGCGCGAGGTAGCACTGTGTGCTTCCTCTTCAGCTCCCTCGCGCACCGCACTGATACCGGAGCCGGAAGATGACGTCATCTTCCGGCGCCGGCATCCCTACGCGGCGCACGAGGGAACTGAAGAGGAAGCACAAGGGACAGTGCTCCCTCGCCCGCTCGCAGTACCGGCCATCCAGGAGCGCAGCAGCACCACTGGACCCCAGGGAATCCCCTCAGCTCTCCAAAAGGTAAGGAGGCTGGAGGGATTCAAGTTTAAAAAAAAATGTGTGAGTGTTTGTGTGTGTGTTAGTTAGTGTGTGTGTGTTAGTGTTTCTGCTAGTGAGTGTCAGTGAGTGTGTCTGTTATTGGGTGTGTGTCTGCTAGTGAGTGTCAGTGAGTGTGTTTGATGTCTGTTAGTGAGTGTGTGTTTGTCAGTAAAAGTGTATGTTTTGTAAGTGAGTGTGTATGTATGTCTGTCGCTGAGTGTGTCTCTGTCAGTAAATGTGTGTGTCTGTTAGCTAGTGTGTATGCGTCTGTTCGTGAGAGAGTGTGTGTGTCTTCAGCATTTACCTTTCTCCAGCGCCGGACTCCCTTGGCACTGGGGATCCCTCCGCCTCTCAGCTCCGAATGCACATGCGCGGCAAGAGGCACGCATGCATTTAAACCGCCCATAGGAAAGCATTACTCAATGCTTTCCTATGGACGTTCAGTGTCTTCTCACTGTGATTTTCACAGTAAGAATCGCGGAAGCTCCTCTAGCGGCTGTCAATGAGACAGCCACCAGAGGCTGGATTAACCCTCAGTGAAACATAGCCGTTTCTCTGAAACTGCTATGTTTTCAGCTGCAGGGTTAAAACTAGAGGGACCTGGCACCCAGACCACTTAATTGAGCTGATGTGATCTGGGTGTTTGTAGTGGTCCTTTAAGTGTGTGTGCATACCGCGGTCGCGGGGTCGCAGCCCTGCGACCAGGTGCCGGCCGCATGTGTTGCGGCCACGACTCGCGAAGATTAAGCGCAGGGTGGGCCCACGGATCAAGTTTCACACTGGGGCCCCATGGGTCATGTGTACGCCTCTGGAACCTGGTAAGTGCCTTTGGGGTCAAAGGCCAGTTACAGAGTATCAAATCTAGAGGAGGGGTATGTAGGCCCAGTTCTCATCCTGCTCAGTGCCCTGTCGTGGTTTCCCTTGTGGATGTCCGAGAGCGTGTTATTGATTCTGGTAATTCTCATTATTTGACTTTGGCATTGTTTTTGACTTCCATGTTTTCTGGCATCCCTGACTTCTGGCTTTTCCTTATCGTTGTGTCTCTTTCTGTTTCCCTTGGCCTCGGCTATTCCTGACTATTCTTTGGTACGTTAGTCCAGCCATTCTAAGGTCTGGTATACGTTACCTATCAGTTCTCTGTGTTACACAATTCTACGTGCTGGATCATTCTGTAATCCTGACACTTTTCCCAGCTAACCACGAAACCCAGCGATTCGAACAAGGAGACCGCAGAGACCGTGTGATAATTTGGTCTCTGCAAAAGATCAGCAGATCGTCCAGGTAGATCATACAACAAACACCCTCAGATCGAAGGCGGGCCGTCACCGGTTTCAACAGCTTGGTGAAGCACCACGGCATTGAGCGGAGGCCGAAAGGGAGGCAGGTGAACTGGCAAGGTCTGTCCTTCCAGCGGAAACAGAGGAACCAACACACGGGGTCCACCGGCACCGAGAGATAGCCGTCCTTGAAGTCCAGTCTCGTGAACCAATCCTTGGGCGGAGGAGGTCCCATAGGAAATGGATGCACTCCATCTTGAAATGAAGGTAAACCATGAAGGTTCAGGTTTCTCAAGTTGATCACCGGGCGGAAATCCCCGGATTTTTTCCTCACCAGAAATGTGGAGCTAAAGAAACCCCCATTGTCCGGTGCCCACTGGACCGCACCCTTTTCGAAAAGGGCTTGAATCTCTGCATCTATTAGGGACTGCTAGGTATCCTCAAAGACACGGGGACTGGGGGAGGGTGAGCCTGTGTCGGCATGGAATGAAAATCTATGATATAGCTCCGACCAGACTGAAGCACCCATGGCCAGGGCTTTTTCCACGGAGGCAGACACCACCCCATTGATCATGGCCTGCAAGCTCTGACACCTAGGATACACAGAGGGCAAGTGTCACAAGCAGAATAACCGGGGCGGCACCCCAATATAGTGGCAGAGGCAAGATGGATAGCGCATGCAAGGTACAAGTGTAAGTATGGGAAAAGCCAAACCGGGGTCACCCAGCGGCAATGGCACAGACAGCGCAGGTCAGTGACATACACACAATCCATGGGCCCTTCCCCTCGATACAAACATACAGACACATACAGAGACACACACACACATCCCCTCCCAACAGACACATACATACACACATACATATACACACAGAGACACAGGAACACAGACAGGCACACATACATACAGACAGACACATACGGGCAGACACACATACACACACCCCCGACAGACAGACACACATACACACACCCCTGAAAGACATACACACACACATACAGAGACATATACACACAGACACACATACAGACATACATACAGAGACACAGACACACACATACATACATACAGACACACACACATACAGAGACACACACATACATATACAAAATGTTTCCTGTTTCCTACCTTTTGCAGGGGCAATGGGGGCTCAGTCTCATGGTTTACAGCGTGACCGGGCCCCCTGGTGTTATGGGCAAATGCAAATATTACAAGTTTTAGAATGAAATGTTTTATTTCTTAAACTGTGTACTTTGTCTTTAAGAGATATTGCAAACTGACAAGGTGTTAGAAATGGAACATATTGTTTTTCATAACTGTTTCTTTAAGCAATAACTTCTTACCTACCTTCAGTGCATAATATGTTTGTGCCATCTTGTCCCAGATGAATTACAATAACAATAATGCATAAACAAGCTTCAAGGCTATGCTACGACTCTTTCAGTACACAATGTACTGTGGTAACCTAAGTAGATAAGGATGTTCAGACTTTTTTTTTTTTGTGTGTGTGTGAATATAATTTTTATTTATATTGCTTATTCAAGGTTTTGAGACTCGCAGGTCTCTAAGGTGAGTTACCATAATATAAGAAAACACTGATATGTAGTTGGGCTCACAGGCACGCAATGTTGACGGACTTGCAAGTCCCTATTATCAAGTTTCACAAGTAACTTCAATAACATTATCCATCTGCCACTTGGCTTATTGAGTAAGCCGTATTTATGTGGTTTATGTGTTTCGTGTGCAACAGTTGTGATTCGTGTTCAGTGTGTGTTGAGGCTAGCAGGCCTCTTATCCAACCTTTATTGTTAGGTAACACACAGGTCCCTTCGTCTTAAGTTGTGTATTGTGTCCTGAGTGGATTCATGTGTCTCTCCTCTTAGTGTCCTGAGTGTCTTGTGTGTGGGTTGTGGTGTATCTGTGTTGTGGGGTTTGTGTTTCATATTTCGGGAGGGCGTGATTGTATCTTGGTGTTGCCCTTGGGCTATCTGGTGATTATCACGCCTGCTCATTATGTGTTTCATGAGGTTGTTTCCCTTGTAGGTCGAGAGGTGGGTGTGAACCCATATAGGTTTTATGTTCAGGGCTCAGGTGTCTCCTCTATTAGTATATCTGCGTGGGTTGGGGTTATTGTCTTGCGTGGGTCCTTAGAAGGGGGGAGGAAAGTCGGGATTAGGGTGGGGACTCCATTTGGAATCCTTCCTTCGCCGTCTCTAGGATCCAATATGTCCATATGTCCATGTAGGTCTTTGGGGTAGCATTGGTCGTCATGGTCAGTTCCTCTGTTGTCCTGAGTTCCTCCATTTGGCTGAATCAGGTCTTAAGTGGGGGTGTTATGCTCTGTTTCCAGAATTGGGGGAGTACTCGTTTGGCTACATTAAGTATTCGAATGGCCATAGATCTTTTGTATTTAGAGTGAGGAACAGGACTGTGGTGCAGGAGCATTGCTGCCGGTTCCAGGGGGGGTGGCTCGTCCGTGAATTTCTCTAGCATTTTGTGTATATTCTGCCAATATGGTTTGAACTTTGTGCAGTCCCACCAGATGTGTTTTATACTGCCTTCCTCTTGTTGGCATCTCCAGCATAGGCCGGATTGGTCTGGGTCTATCTGGCGGAGGAGGTGTGGTGTCCTATACCAGTGAGTTAGTAATTTGTAGGCTGTCTCTTGTGTTTTGCTGTGTGTAGAGCAGTGGTGTGTGAGGTAGCAAATGGACTCCCATTCCGTGTCGGTCAGTGTGTATCCTAGGGCAGTCTCCCATTTCCCCATAAATAGGGGTGTCTCGGTTGGGATGTCTGTTTGTAGCATGGTGTATAAGAAGGACACTCCATTTGGGAGCGGGTCTGGGTGCATGCAGACCACTTCTAATGTGGTGTGTTCTCTAGTGAGTGCTGGTCCCTGTGGTAGAGTGTGGACAAAATTGGTTAGTTGGGTATATCTAAAGTGGTGCATAGAGGTTGGGGGTATCTCTCCCATCATGTCTGATAGCTTTTTGCAGTTCCCTCCCTGTAGGACAGGATGTAAGCATGGAAGGATGTCTTTGAGGGCTCTTGGGTCCAGTCCCGGGGGGAAGTCGTTGTTATGCGTCAGTGGTAGGAGGGGAGAGGGGTATGGCGACATGTTCCCCTTCCCCACTGCCCTCCTCCATACTTTCAGAGTATGTTTTGTGTAGATGGACATTTCGCCCCATTTTGTTGCGTCTCGGCCCCAGGGTAGTCCCGAGAGCGGTCTACCCGCCTCTGTCTCCTCCACCGTCTTCCATAGTTTGTGCACTTTGTCTTTTGACCACTCCACAATTCTCTGCAGGTGTGTGGCCACGTAGTATAGGTGTCTGGGAGGGCTAATCCACCTTTGTCCTTAGGCCGCGTCAGGGTGGAAAATTTCACCCTGGGTTTCCCTCCGTTCCACACATATCTGGTCATTTCCTTTCTGAGGGTGTTAAAAAAAGGGGGCCCAGAATCTCAATGGGGATGGTTTGGAGGAGGTAGAGGAGGCGTGGGAGGAAGTTCATTTTTATGACCTTTACTCTCCCTAACCATGAGGGTATGACCATTCCCGCATGTCTTTTTGGAACGTCTGAAGCATGTCTGTGAAATTTTCCCTAAGCATATCCCCGCTCTGCTTGGTCAGCCAGACTCCCAAGTATCTAATTTTGTGCTCGGCCCATTGGAAGGGGAAGCTGTGTCGGAGGGGATTAGCCCTTGCAGTAGGGACGCTAACGTTAAGAATAAACGATCTACTGTAGTTAATTTTCAGGTTGGATATATCTCCATATATCTGTAGGTCTCTCTGGATGTTCGGGAGGGAGATTTCGGGGTTGGTTATTACAAAAAGTAGGTCATCCGCATAAGCGGCCACCTTGTGGTGTGTATTGCCTGTCATTAGGCTGGTTATGTCCGTGTTGTGTCGGATATGTGCAAGGAACGGTTCCAGGGCAAGGACGAACAGGAGTGGGGAGAGGGGGAATCCCTGTCTCGTGCCATTGTGTATTTGGAAGGCATCAGTTAGCGTCCCATTTACCAGCACTTGGGCCGTTGGTTCTCGGTACAGTGCCTCTATCCATTGTCGCATGTGTGGTCCTAGTCCTACGTGGGCTAGTGTTTCGAAGAGATATGTCCAGTAGACTCTGTCAAAGGCCTTCTCTGCGTCCATTGACAGCAGGAGAAGGCCCCCTTTCGTACTCTTTCCCGTGCATGAGGGTGAGTGCCCTGATGGTGTTGTCTCGAGCCTCTCGTCCTGTCACGAACCCCACCTGGTCTGGGTGGACTAGTGATGGGATGTGTTTTGTAAGTCGAGTCGCCAGAATTTTGGCTAGGAATTTGATGTCGCTATTTATAAGTGAGATCAGCCTGTAGTTTCCGCATTGTTCCCTATCTTTGCCGTCTTTGGGAATAATAGTGATGTGAGCTGTTAGGGCTTGTCTGGGGATGTGGTTTCCGTCTCTTATCGCGTTGAACGCTTCCACCATGGGTGGATATAGGTCTTCGGTGTATGTCTTATAATATTTAGTCGGTAAGCCGTCTGGTCCTGGGCTTTTGCCCAGTTTAGTTAGTTTAACCGCCAGTGCTAATTCCTCTATTGTGATGGGTTCGTCTATTAACTCTGCTATCTCTGAGTCCAGTGTCGGTGTCGGGTATTTTGTCAGGTAGTCGCGGATAGAATCGCTGAGGCGTGTCTTCGCCGTGTTGGTTTTCGGTTGGGGGAGTGTGTATAGCTCTGTGTAATATGTGCGAGTCGTTTTCATGATGGCTGTCGGGAGTCGGTGTAAAGTCCCCTGTTTATCTCTAATCTTGTCGATTTATGTGTGTTGCCTCTGCTTCTTCAGCATCGCGGCTATGAGTTTGCCGCTTTTGTTCCCATGTAGTGTAAAGAAGGCTTTGTGTCTGGTCGCATCCCTATGGTGTTTAGAGTGTAGTAGTGTGGCTAGCTCCCTTCTCAATTGTAGGAGTCGGGTTTGGTGTGTGTGGTTCGGGGCTTGTTTGTTTTGGTCATCTGTCTTGTGCATGTTGGCCAGCAGTTCCTTGAGCGGAGCTTCGGCTTGTTTCTCTAATATTGCTCCCTGTTGTATATAGTGGCCCCTTATCACGCCTTTATGTGCTTCCCATCGAATAGTCGGGGATGTTTGCTCCGCCGTGTTGGTTGTCAGGTAGTCCCTGATTTTCTCTCCTATGAGGGTTACGACTTCTAGTTTGGCAAGTAAGTATTCGTTTAGTCTCCATTTCGAGGTCGTGGGGCGGTAGAGTGGTGATTTAAGTTTGAGTAAGACTGGGGCGTGGTCTGACCATGTGGCCACTCCGATTGTTACATCGGACACTAGCGAGAGGTCGTAATGTGTAGTATACATGTGGTCTACGGGAGTAAGAGTTATGAGGGTGGGAGTAGAAGGTGAAGTCTCTCATGTCTGGGTGGTGGGCTCTCCAGCAGTCCACGAGTCGTCGGCTGCGGAGTAGGGATTTAATGGTTTGAAGTTGTTGTGTGGGGGCGTGGGAGGTGCCCGATGAGTTGTCCCATGCCGGGTCGAGTGTTATGTTAAAGTCTCCCCCCAGTATAAGAGTCCCTTCTGTGAATACTTGGAGTTTGCAGAGTGTCTGTTTGAGGAAGCGGTAGTGTTGTTTGTTTGGGGCATAGATGTTTGCGAACGTGTACTGGTGGTCTGCGATCTTCCCCTTAAGGAATAGGTACCTGCCCTCATCATCTGACATGCATCCCCCCTCCTGGAATGGCACCCTCCTGTGAAGGAGTATTGCTGTCCCCCTAGCCTTGCCTCCTTGATAGTCACTGTAGTATCCTTGCGTGTAGTGCTGATTAGTCAATTTGGGTCTGGTCCCCTTTTTAAAGTGGGTTTCCTGTATCATAACTATAGAGGCCCTCTGTTTGTGGAAGTCTCTGAGTGCTCCTGATCTCTTCTCTGGTTTATTTAGGCCTTTTGCATTGATCGTGAGGATATGTAGATAGTCTGGGGTCAGTGCCATATCGTCAAGTCAGGTTGTTGTCAACGGGTATTGGTGTCTTTGCCCTAAGTCTCTGTGGTGTGTGTAGTCTCGGGATGTCTCTCGTTCTGCGGTCAGTGTCGGGTTGGGGAGTCGGGGGTTGGGATTAGGTAAGGGTTAGGGTGTTGAGGTAGTGAAGTAGTCTTGGAGATTTCCGAAGACCTTCGTTGTCTGCGTCACCGTTCGTGATGACTAGGTTTAGGCGTCGGGGAGCGTCAGTCCACGGCACCACCAGTGATGCGCATGGGATGCTCTCCTTTTGAATGACGCCTCGCCTGTCAGGCAGTGGTTGGGAGTCCAAGCGTCTGGGTCGGTTTCTTAGTGGTGTGTCCTGTCTCGTGACTTCCCTATGCGGCTCCTTGGTGATTTCTCCATGGGAGCGTGTCTGTTTTCCCCGCCTCGGGGTGTGGTGGTTCTCGGGCTCGTGTGGGTGTGTGTCTTGATGCGTGGTCTTTTGTTTGTGGCTGGGTAGTAATAAGTAAACAATAACATTAGCATTAACATTCCGGTTTAAGATCACAACAGGTGAAAACAAAATTCCCGACAGTTCTTATCTCAAGTTTATGTACAGTTTACCCCCACCTTCCTGTACCCCAGGTTCCCGTTGGCCCGCCTGTCTAGTGTGTGTTTGTGTCCCTTGTGTCTTTGCCTCCTGTTTGCTGGCTTTTTCGAGATGTGTGGGTGTCCCTGATAGGGGTTGGAGCGTGAAGGTTGTTCCCATGGGTCTGAACCTAACTGGTGTGGCCACTTTCTGTCTCTGTGGCTATGTTGGGTGTACCTTTCGTAGTGCTTCTCTGTGTATCGTGCTTCCCTCCCCCTGTTCTCAGTAATGCGTGGCTGTTCGGTGGGTGGTTATGGGCTGCTTATCCCAATTTTGTCGCTTTCCTCTTACTCTGGGTGTGGGGCTGGTGCCCCCCCGCCCCGGGTGTGCCCCGCCGGCGTCGCCCCCCGTCTGCTCCCTGAGGTTCATCACAGTGCGGTTGGGTTCTGGCGGCTGGGCCCAGCCGGGGGGGCGGGCATCCCTTCTCCCCTTCCCCCTCACTGCAGTGTTGGGACTAAGTGTGTGTTCCCCTGGTACCCCTCCTCCCTCCCTTAGCTTCAATACATATAGTCCAGGGGTAGCCCGACAGGCCAAGCTCTGCGGGGTTGAGCATCTGTGCCGATCCTGCCGCTTGGGTCACAAGGTATATCTCTGTGTCTCTTAACTTTTATAACAATGTAGAACCTTGTTGGGTGTGTCGCCCCTTGGGCTGTATACTTGCGGTTCTGAGGATTTCAGCGCTGTGTGTTTAGGGGTTCTAGTTTCGTCGTTCGGGGACTAGAAGTAGCTGGGCCGTGTGGGTTCCCGGGAGGGTGGGCAGGAGGTACATGGTCTTTTACATGTTGGCACCCGTAGGGCATGTTGTCTGCTGTCTCGTTCTTCTGGGTCTGGGGGGTTGCTGCGTCTGGCATTGTGTCTCCGGTGCAAAGGCGTAGAAGGCCATTGGATCCAGCCATTCCATTTGTATCGGTGGTAGTTGTAGTTCTCTTATTAGATCTATCAGGTCTCCGTCGTTCTTCACCATGAAGGGGCCATTGCTTGTGGTGACTTGTACTCCGGTGGGGAAACTCCACCTGTATCTGATCTTGTTAGTCTGTAGTACTCGTGTGAGTGGGCGCATGGCTCGGCGGTATGCCAACGTTGCAGGGGATAGGTTGTACTTCAGTGCCGTTGTGGCTGATTTGTCTTTTATCCCTGGCACTTTTCAGGATGTCTTCCTTCACTTGGAAGTGTGTTAGGCAGCATAATACGTCTCTGGGGGGGGGGGAGTCAGGTGGGCCCGTGGGTCTGAGGTCTCTGTGCGCCCTGATAAATTCAATGGGCGCTGTGTTCGGCCTTTGTAAAAGGGTGTTAAAGATCTCCGTGAGGGTGTCCCGTATTGGGGAAGTCTGGTCCCATTCCTCGGGTAGGCCCCTGACTGATGTTTTGTCGCCTCCCCCGGTTGTCTAAATCCTCCATATGGAGGGCCATTTGACGTAACTGTGTTTCTTGACGCTTTATGGTGCCTGCAGTGGCGTTCTGCGCCGATGTCACGTGGTCGCAGTCTGCCTCCAACTGGGCCAATTTATGGTGGATTCCTTACATGTCTTCCCTCAGGGCCTGGAGTTCCCCTGTGATGGACTTATGGAGGGCGGAATTAGCCTCCTTCAGGTCATTCTTAGTGGGTAGGTTTTTTATAAGTGATACCCAGTCCAGCTGGGGTAGGGAGATGTCTGTTGGGTGTTGTACCTGATCGTGACGTCCGTCTCTGGGTGAGGCCGGGCGGACCAGACCCGAGGCCTCAGGGTCACCGGAGGCCTGAGAAGCATGGTCGGTCTGGGCTGTGAGATACTGGGGCATGCCGGACAGTTGAGACGCCCTCGGTGTGTTGGTGACCGCTGCAGCCTGCTGTGGCTTGTTCGTTTTGCCCATTATGATCGCTGTTGGAGCTGTTTAGGAGGGTATATGAGCTGAACCTGTAGGGAGCTCGTGGTTCACGCCACCATTCCGTCCGGCGCCCAAGCCACACCCCCGGATGTTCAGACTTTAAGATGCCATCTTGAACTAAGTCAGGAAAATTTCCATGACTTATACACCCTTTAGTTATGGCCAAGTTAAAGGGACACTATAGTCACCTGAACAACTTTAGCTTAATGAAGCAGTTTTGGTGTATAGAACATGCCCCTGCAGCCTCGCTGCTCAATCCTCTGCCATTTAGGAGTTAAATCCCTTTGTTTATGAACCCTAGTCACACCTCCCTGCATGTGACTTGCACAGCCTTCCATAAACACTTCCTGTAAAGAGAGCCCTATTTAGGCTTTCTTTATTGCAAGTTCTGTTTAATTAAGGTTTTCTTATCCCCTGCTATGTTAATAGCTTGCTAGACCCTGCAAGAGCCTCCTGTATGTGATTAAGGTTCAATTTAGAGATTGAGATACAATTATTTAAGGTAAATTACATCTGTTTGAAAGTGAAACCAGTTGGTTTTTTTTTCATGCAGGCTCTGTCAATCATAGCCAGGGGAGTGTGGCTAGGGCTGCATAAACAGAAATAAAGTGATTTAACTCCTAAATGACAGTGAATTGAGCAGTGAAATTGCAGGGGAATGATCTGTAACGGACCGTTTTGCACACAAAGGGTAAAAACCGTTTAGTAGATCTTCCCCTTCCAGAGATGCAGGCACAGCTACTGCAGAACACCAATCCGCCGAACAGGAAACCATATGAATGCTGTAAGCAGCCAAATAGGAAAAACCATACGAATAGGTTTACACTCCTAGCAGGCAAACTGGAACAGCATACAGTAAATCCCCCCAAGAACGAGACAAAGCTCCGTGTTGAGGGTCAGGCAGTGAACAGACAGAGCTGTGGGTTTATTGTGCTTATGTACACATTCTTACACATTAGTACCACCCACAGGGTTTTGGAACACAACCAATAAACACATACAATACACTCAGACACTCCCACACAAATTCCTCCCCTCTGCATGTGATTCAATTACCTTACACAATGGGTAATTTAGCACAAGCAGAGAAATACAATTTTTCCACATTATTCACAACTTGAAAAGTATGCATCACATTCACATACATTTTCAGAATCAGCATACTCTAAATACAAACATACGTCAAAATCATACAAATTGGTCCAATTTGTGACCACAGGAAGCATGGCTTTTCTGCCCAAAACCAGTTCCACAGAGTCTTCTATCCTGGAGATAATTAGAAGTAATCCAATTATCTCCAAAGACAGAGGCAAAACTCCATTGAACACATGGCAGCAAAAAGACAGTAAAATACAATGAAATACACAAGGTTACATTTATGACATAAAATACAGACATGCAACATATGCCCAGATAGCTTAGGTCTAAGTGCACATTATTACTGAATGGCGCTCAGAGCACACACATACAGTTCAATTGCCATGGAGCCAAAGTCTTTCCCATAGTCTTTCATTATACGAATGGGCTCCATGGCATAGCTATCTGGGGTATCACTGCTCAAACAGGGCAAGCACCAAATGACCCGGCTTTTTTGTCTTTGCAGGGGAAAATCAAGCCTTTTAACATGGGGCCATAATCCAAAGGCAACAGGCGAGCAACCAGGCTTCTCCAATGCAATGAGATTGCTCTCGTCACATGATCTATACACTAAAACTGCTTTATTTAGCTAAAGTAATTTAGGTGACTATAGTGTTCCTTTAAGAGATGAATAAAGTAAAAGAAGTGTTACTTTTCGTATATGAACTACGGTAACCCTAAAATGGAGACACCTAAGGTATAAGTGTACTTTTAAATGCATAGCACTGATGTGTAAATTGGTGTAGTAGTAAATACAGCAGTGTAAGCAAGAGCATGCTGGTAGGCCAGGATTGGCCTCAGTGATGGGACTGCAGTCCACCATGCAGTATGTATCCTCCACCTTGGGAGTTTGCATGGTGTCACATTGTAGTAAGGGCAGGGCCGGCCTTAGGGGTGTGCGAGCTGTGCGGCCGCACAGGGCGCCATGGAGCAGAGGACGCCGTGCGGTCCACAGCCGACCGGATTTAAAAAAATTAATTAAAAAAATGTGATGGGGCGGAGCTTCCAGTGCGGCGGGGCAGAGCTAAAAGTGCCGTGTAACTGCTGCAGGGGAAGCAGGAAGGAGTCCCTGCTTCCCCCAACAACCAGAATCCAGGAGCTGCACTACCTGTCTGCCTACACAAGGAACAGAGCTAACTATGTGATTGTCAGTGTGAGTGTGACTGTCTGTGTGTCTGTGACTGTCTGCCTCTGTCTGTGTGTGTGTGACTGTCTGCCTGTGTGTGTGTGTGTGTGACTGTCTGCCTCTGTGTGTCTGTGTGTGTGTATGACTGTCTGTCTGTGTGTGTCTGTGTGTGTATGACTGTCTGCCTGTGTGTGTGTCTGTGTGTATGACTGTCTGCCTGTGTGTGTGTGTGTGTGTATGACTGCCTGCCTGTGTGTCTGCCTGTCTGTGAATGACTGTCTGCCTCTGTGTGTGTGTGTATGACTGTCTGCCTGTGTGTGTGTCTGTATGTATGACTGCCTGCCTGTGTGTGCATGTGAATGTATGCCTGTGTGTGTCTGTGTGTGCGCGTGTGACTGTCTGCCTGTGTGTGCGTGTGTGACTGTCTGCCTGTGTGTGTGACTGTCTGCCTGTGTGTGCGTGTGTGACTGTCTGCCTGTGTGTGTGACTGTCTGCCTGTGTGTGTTTGTATGGCTGTCTGCCTGTGTGTGTTTGTGTGGCTGTCTCCCTGTGTGTGTGTATGTGTGACTATCTTCCTGTGTGTGTGGATGGCCGTCTGCCTCTGTGTGTGTGGCTGTCTGCCTGCGTGTATGTGTGGGATTCTGCCTGTGTGTGTGTGTGTCACGACTACTAGTGTGGTCCAGCACGCAGAAACTATGTAAACATATACATAGGCAAAAAAAGGAAAACAAAAGGACAGAGCGTAAACCGGACCTTAGAATGGCCGGACTAATACGCTAGAGACAGAGAATGGTCAACGGGAAAGCCGAGGTCAAGGAAGCCAAAAACACGATACCGTTTACACAAGCCAAGTCAGGGAAACCAGAATTCAGAATAACCAGGGAAAAGCCAAGATCAGGATACCAGGAAATCAGATTCACAAAGATAAAGCAGGAAAAGGAAACCACGACAGGGCAAGGTACTGGGGTGAGTTAGGGATTTAAATATCCCTCTCTAAGGTCTGATTGGTCAGAGGGCGACCTCTGACTCCAAAACGTGCGTGTGCGTTGACTTTGTGATGCGCACGTCAGTATAAACTTCAGGGGCGGAGCTATGTTTAGGCGAGACCACGCGGTCAGCCCCATTTTGGATCCGGGCGCGACGGCCGGAGGATGCGGGGAAGCGGCTGTTGGCTCGCCGACGAGCAGGTAAGCTCGTGCTGTCAGCAAGGCTGTGCCGGTGTTTGGGTGTAAAACTGTATGTGTGGCTGTGTGTGTGTGGCTGTCTGCCTGTTATTGTGTGTGAATGTGTTTATCTACCTGTAACTGTGTATGTGTGTTACTTCCTTTACCTGTGTGTTACTTTCTGCCTGATCCTGTGTATGTGACTATCTGCCTGCGACTATGTGCATGTGGTGGATTTGACAGTGTATATGTATAACTGTGTGCATCTGACTGTGGGAATGTGTGCACATAACTCTGCAAAAATATACACCTGCATTCACACACAGGCCTAAATGCATGTTTTTATCTGAATTAAATACCCATTACACACAGCCAATAAACCCAGCACAAATATCACATACAACCAATACACGCATATCACACCCTGTTAATACACCCATTACAAATATCACACACAGCCATCACATCTATTACATACACAGACAACACAAACATTACATAATACATGGATGACAGGGGGGAGGGGGCGCTCTGAAGATTTTTCACACATGACGCCTAAAGGCCTAAGGCCGGCCCTGAGTAAGGGAAACCAGCAAGGTTGCAGGCAGGGCCGGACTGGGGATACAAAGCAGCCCTGGAAAAAAAAAATCTATGCCAGCCCCGCAGCACAGCGTGGGGAAAAAAAAGTGAGTAAAAACATTATTTCTAAACACACACAGACACACACATACACCATGACAGATGAAAGACACACACACACCCCATGACAGACACACACCATGACACACACACATATCATGACAGACACACACATACCTTGACAGACACACACACACGCACCTTGACAGACACACACACCTTGACAGACACACACATACAATGACGGACACACACACTCACACTGACACATAATATAGCTACCTGTGAGTGACCGGTCGTGCAGGGCAGACAGCTGGGTCAGGCAGCTTAATGAGACCAGGCCGGAACATGACGTCACATTCCGGCCCCGTTCTTATTAAGCAGCGTGCGAGGGGAGCAGAGACAACACAGCCAGCTCCCCCCTGCAGCCGCCAGAAGAGCCAGGTTCAATTTAGAGATTGAGATACAATTATTTAAGGTAAATTACCTGCGGCCGCCAGAAGAGCCAGCTGTCTGTCCAGCCCCAGGTGCCGAAGGCCCACCGGGAAATTTCCCGGTATCCCGGTGGGCCAGTCTGGCCTTGGCGGCAGGTACCTAAAACCCCCCCCCCCCGAACCCAATATAACAGAAAAAAACTCCATTCAGTGAATGTCCTGGGCCATAGAGGATCAGGAGGAGGCCGGGAGTTTATGCTCCCACGTGGTAGGCACGCACTCCCCTCTCTGCCCCAGTCAACCGGAGGCCAACAATTCTGGAATTTTTCACAGTCCGGTGATGGAGGATAGGTGCTAAAAGTGAAAGAGAGGGCCGGAACAACAAGGGGGTCCCGCACAGTGGCACGAGGCCAGCGTACTCCGTGGCCCCGGTGGTCGGGAGATCGGGGAGGCGGCTAAATGACCACAGAAGGGGAAATAGGATGAAAATAAGGGGAATAAGGCAACCCAATGAAATCCAACAGTGCAAAGCGAAAGCATACAGCCAAATGCAGAGCATCTACACAAAATTATAACTCAAACAAATATAAAATAAATAACTATCATATAACAAATAAATAAAGCCCTAGAGAGACTTAAGCAAATATGAAGCTCCCTGTCATGTTATAAAATTAGCTTGAACCAGGTATGCTTTTTCATAATAAATGCGAATCACATATCATTCTATAATTCTAATTCTATAATTCTATAATAATATACAATGGGCAAATATATTGCAGAAAACTTCAATGAAGTATTTCATGTAAAATAAAATAAAAAACAACCATAGGGTAATATTGTAAAAGTAATGGAAATAATTAAAGGAAGGGGGGAAAGGAACACTCACAAGGAGTGAGCAGTTAAAGACTGCTTGAATAAACTTGAATAGCTTCACACAGTAAGCATAAGGTAACTGGAGTCTAAAGTGGACTTTATAAAATAAAAGCCGATTGTAGAACTTTCCCAATTTGGCTATTTTTGCCTAAAATTTGCAATTCATTGTCAGTTCTCTACAATTACTGCTTTACCAAACAATCCCAATTGTTTGTAATGCCTGAAAATGTCATATGCATGCCAGATGTTACACTTTCTCCAAGATGTTCTGTTATACTATAACCCCTTAATTACCAAACTTGTGCACAGACATCATACTTTTATTTTGCATTGCAAGACATAATTTTACATTCTATCGCCATTTTAAAGGATATTTCTGGGGCCTATATGTATCCCTAATGCTTAAACGATGTTTACTATCAAAATTAAATTCAACAAAAATAAATTAATTAAAAAATTCTCCCCTTTTTTCCAGAGTCAAGTCTCCATTGGCACTAGAGTGGCCTCCTCCTACAGTGATGTCATCCTTGAGTTGTGCCTCCATGATGAGGGTACAATCCAGTGCTCCTCATGTAGGAGTATGCGTGGAATCATTGAATACAATTATTTACTATGGCAGACCATGTTGGCACTGCGCATGCACATGTGACATCACGGTATGTTAGGATATGATAGCCAGGAAGTAACAGTCGCAGTTCTTATACACAGAGAAAGCAGTGCTTTCAAGCCTTCAAACTAAACAATATAAAGGTATTGGGGATATTACTGGAGACACAATAACAACTTCTAGAAAATGAAGTTATTATAGTGCCTACAGTTTTTCTTTAACTGTAAACTGTATTGCTAATAATAACATGAGGGTCCTTACAAATACCCAAAAGCAAGTATTTGACCATTTTTATTCATGTATTTTCGTCACAATTATTGTATGTGACAAAAATGGTCACCTTGCTTCTATACCAATATTATAGGCTCTGTGTGAAATATTGCAAATTAAGGAATACCATATAGTGTATTTTTTTTTTTTTTAAGCTGAACGTCATTCTAAACAAAAAATTCACTCTACAATATAGAGCTATCAAGGAGTGTAACTGCCACCAGTCTCGGCCAGGCCTGTATATCGATATAGAAGAGTACAAATGGTGTGTAGGCGCTACCAAATAAATATAAGATAATAACACACTGCTGTAGTTTAGTGTATCCCCCAACACTACAAAATGAAAGAATAAAAATAGAAATAATACACCAAATGTAGAACAATGTAGGCAATATAGAAGGTCTATATCCGGAACATGCTAAAAAAAACAAAGATAAAGTACAAAGTGCAAACGGTATAAAACATAGACACCATGCCCCTAAAATAGCATAAAACTCACAGAATATAGAGCCATCCCCGAAGGCAATTTGACATTCAATCGGATCTAGAACAAGAAACATCCCCTATTATTTCTCCTGAGTGTATTATTGCATCCACTGTCCTTTCTTTATCGTCCCCTTTGCTCCGTGCTATCATGGCGGCTCAGCCCCAGGCACCACAAGATAAATTGTTTATTCCATTGCCTGACAGGAGAGAGGTGCTGAAGGTATTCCATGACAATGTGACCGCTGGGCATTCGGGTATTAATATAACGGTGTCCGCCATTTCCAGGTCATTTTGGTGGGAGTCACTCAGGAGGGATATTAAAGATTAGGTAGAAGCCTGCTCTATCTGTGTAGTTTAAAAGGTTCCTCATAATCTTCCGTGTGGATTGTTACAGCCACTTCCTATACCCAGTATCCCATGGTCTCATTTATCGATGGATTTCATTGTTGAACTGCCTAGTTCCAATGGGTATACTACCATCCTCATGGTAGTTGACCGTTTTTCCAAAATGGCATACTTTACTCCACTTAAAAAATTGCCATCGTCTCAGGACCTGGTGCACATATTTATATGCGATATTGTCAGGCTACATGGTATTAATCAAAATACTGTGCCTGACAGAGGTTCCCAATTTGTGTCACGGTTATGGAGGGAATAAAATAAACAGTTGGATATTTAATTATCATTTTCCTCTGCTTACCATCGCCAAACTAATGGTACGGCTGAGAGAGCTAACCAATCAATCGAGCTGTATTTACGTTGCTTCGTGAATAGTACACAGTCTAACTGGGCTGAATTATTGCACTGGGCTGAATTTGCAAGGAATAACTCTGGGCATAGTCCGTTTTTTTTTTTTCAAGATGGGTCATCATCCTGCTGTTCTACCTGCTGTGTTTTCTGACTGTGACTGCTCGCTGTAAGTTTCATGCGGATAAACGGCGGAGTGCCAATCCAGTTTACCATGTGGGTGATCGGGTTTGGTTATCCTCACATAATATCAGGTTGAAGGTTCCCAGCATGAAGTCTGCTCCGAGGTTCCTTGGTCCTTTTCGTGTGGTTAGGAGAATCAACCCTGTTTCTTATTCTCTGGCCCTTCCAGCGTCCTTACGTATACCTAATACTTTTCATGTGTCCTTGCTCAAACCGCTTGTTTGCAATCGGTACATTTGTTCCCGATTGTTCCCCCTCCTCCTTTGGTTGTTTCTGGACAGGAGGCGTACATACTCTCCTCCATCATTGATTCCAGGTTTTCTCATGGTTCCTTACGGTATTTGGTTGATTGGAGGGGGTATGGGCCTGCTGACCGTTCTTGGGTTTCGGCTTCTGATATCCATGCTGGACGTAAAATTTGTTCTTTTCACGCCAAGTTTCCTCTCAAACCTGGTCCTGCCCACCCGGTGGGCGGTCTTCAGGTGGGGAGTAATGTCACATATTCATCCGCACATAAAAATGTGGTTAATGGCATTTACTGTCCTGACAGGAAAAGTTGTGCCGAGCAACATTACTGTCCTGACAGGAAAAGTTGTGCCGAGCATCATTACTGTCCTGACAGGAAAAGTTGTGCCAAGCAGAAACCTGGTAATTACTTTTGGGGTCAAAGGATTAAGCAGAATTCTCCTCTTGCTCATTGCCCTGTCGTGGTTTCATGTATATGGTTATCCGAGAGTGCGTTCCTGATCTTGATTTTCTGGTATTTGGCTTTGTTTTGACTTCACTGATATCTGGTATCCTTGATGTTTGGCTTTCCCTCATCTTTGTGTCTGATTCCGTGTCCCTGACCTCGACAAGTATTTTGACTATTCTTGGATACGTTCAGTCCGGCCATTTTAAGGTCCGGTTATATGTTATCCTTAGTCCTAGGTGTGACACATTACTGCGTGCTGGATCAACTTGTAATCCTGACACATCTAAGCCTTCCAAGCAGATATCATACAGTTCTGTGCTGTCTCTTTAACACAGCCCTCCTCCCACCTTCCACATTTCCAGCCTCCTCCCAGCTTCAGAAACTATGCATATGACCCCAAATTTACAAGTGCTGGGAGGGGTGGTATGAGAAGAGATTGGTCAATAGTTTATGTGCAACAGTTTTGCAGACAAAGCAGAAGAAGTAATGAGGATCCAATGCCTTGCACAGAGGGGAAACCTAGCTAAAAGGTAGTCAGCATCCTACAGAGAGGAGAGAAGCAGGACACGTTACTATAAACCACTTTATACTGCTTATGTAGGCAGAGGTATGTGCTCCGTTTATTATACAGATTCATATACAAGCATGAATGTTATAGTCATAAAATTTAAGATCCATGGATTATAGATGTTTAATTGACTGCATCTATTAGGGGTTAAAACACCAGGCTAGGTAATGCATGATCACTGCTATACAAATCCAAAAACAACAGCACATTGCCCTGTACTTCAATCTACTAGTAAATGGTCTATTAATCAGAGAAGTCCATAAAATTTGAACAGGCTTCATACATAGGGGAAAAACTGGAGTAGTGATATTTATAGGAGAATGATGTGACTGCAGATGGCAGTAAGATGGTATGGTGTCATTACCATCAAAATATTATGGGTCAAAATACCCCAGCTGGGGGAAACAATGACATTTTTAGTGAGTAAACCCTCTATTAATACCCAGATCAAACAAGTAGTGGTTCAACATGATCACAACTCCAGGGTATGTTCTATACCAGGGGTGCCCAAAAGGTAGATCCCCAGATATTGTAGAACTACAACTCCCATGATGCTTTGCATGCCTTTAGAATGACAAAGCATCATGGAAGTTGTAGTTTTAAAATATTTGAGAATCTACCTTTTGGGCACCCCGTCCTATACGAACTCATTGAATTCACTGGCACACGTTTGGTTTGTGTGCACAGCATTGAGTCAATGAAGCACTACATTAAGCACATTAATTTAATATCTATGTATTCCTTTTCTGCAGATAATATGGTTTTCTGATTAATTTGATATATTTAGGATTTATCTGTGATTGTCCACTCTCCCTCCTCCCCACACTAAGGCCTAGTCCTGTGAATTCTTTATAAAATGCCATATAAGGCCCTGTCCTGGTATATTTCTGGACAACACTGACCTGTGGGAAAATATATCTGTGGGAAAATTTTGTGCCCAAGGATGAACTGGTTAACGGGAGACATGGTTTTATTAAGTGTCTTATCTTTCATAGTAACTTCGAGTAGGTTTATAGTAACCGGCGCTTGTGCAGCACCCAGATAACGAAGAAGAGGCCACTTTGTATAATGGTGCTGGGTATCTATTCGCCACACTAAATAATGATATGGAATAGTTTATACATTAACGACCAACTAAGCTTTAGGATACAGCAAGTTAAAATCTTGGAATTTATAACAAAGCAGGTTACAGTACTTTAATAGTATAAACTACTGTATATAGTGGCATTGAGATTAACGACTGCTTATTATGTACAAATTAATATTGAACACAGTTTATTGCACAGTGAAATACAATATAATTAAGTGTTCTCAATAGCGGTACAATTTCTGCAGAACAAAGCTAAGCATTTTCTTTAAGGATTCTGATGCACACAATGTATATACTGATAATACACCACACTGTAGTCTACATATGTATATTTGACATCCTGTCCTTTGTAACATAAACGCATTATCTCCAGTCTGATTCTCAGGCTCAATCAAGACAACAACAAAATCCCATTGTATAGAACTGTTGAGCAGTAAAATAAAATATACTTAACACAAGCTAGATTGAAACACTGCACATCCAGACTAATTCACACTTGTGTGCCTGGGGCTAGTTGCACCACTGGCAAATAACATTGGCAGCCCAGAACTCTATTCTGGGCTATCTAATCTAATTTATGTGCAGATTTTACTCTGTTGTTAGCACAAGTCTTGGGTGTTCCTTCCCTTCAGCCCTCCCACCTCCTGATCCCATTGTTTAAATGTTTTATAGTAGATATGTGCAATTCAGCCGAAGTTTGGCAATTCGGACATTCGGATGCTTCCGAATGTCTGAATTTTCGGAGTGCCGAATTTCGGAAGCGCCGAACCGAATTTCTGAAGTAGCGAATTTCTGAAGTGCTTTGGATTTCTGAAAAGTGGCAAAACAGGAGAGGGAGAGAAAATTAAGGGAATGATGACAGGAATCTAACCCTTAAGCCTACTTCTAACCCTAGCCCTAATCCCACCCCTATCCCTAACCTAAGAGTAGGGCTAAGTTTATGGAGTTCGGGTTAATGTTAGGAGCTAGGGGTGGAGTTAGGATTATGGTTAGGGTTAGGAGTAGGGTTAGGGAACTGCCGAAGTCCCGAATTTCGGAAGTGCAAAACCAAACCGAAGTGCCGAAGTTTCGGACTGAACAGAATTGCCGAAGTCACGAATTTCGGAAGTCCGAACTGAACCAAATTTTTTGCCCATTCACATCCCTATTTTACAGCCTCCTCCCCAATCCATCTCCCAGTCCTCTTGCCGGCTCAGAGTGCATGCACATGGACTCTGATCTGGCTAAAAACAAATGGTATTGAGTGAAAAACAATATAATTTACTAATGCAATTTCTGATTATTATAGTACAGCATTTATAAATACTGATCAGCTCCAATTAATTATGAACAGACTCTTATTTAAAAATACTGATTTCTAAAAACACTTATTGTAATCCAACTTTTGTAAATATATATATTTGGGCATTAAGTCAAAACACTGCACATCCAGACTCCTACCACCATGACCACTTCAAAAAGCAGTGGTCATGGGTGCAGGAGCAACCGTTGTTGGAGTATTATTGCTGTTGAGCTTTATATACACTCAGGCACACCAACAATATGGAGCTCTTAGAAAAGAGTGATATTAGCACAGAAAAGAGGAACAGAGGAATTTGGTCCCAAAATAGGTGAGGTATATATAACTAAAAAAGAGTTGTAATGAGAATGGGCAAAGTGTTAAGACTTTCTTATTCATGTTGATTTCTTTTCCTTAAGGTCTCCTTCAAATCATGAAGCGCATTTCCAGACATCATCTGGATGTGCACCAGTTTCCATGTCTTCTGTGGCTGTTTCGAAGATGTCGCCCTCCTTCTACAGGTCCTGATGCTCTTCCTAAAGGGAAACTACGCTTTCGCTCCAAGCCAGGTGCCTTTGTATTCCTGGGGATATTTCTTGTCCTAGTAGGGCTAACAGTGGCTGTGTTTGGCTACTGGTCCCACAAACCTGATGGTCCATCTCCCTCAGCCCCACCACAACCACCTCCAAAACCATATGCAGAGAGGCTGAAGCTCATTGGCCCAGTCATTATGGGGGTAGGATTGTTTTTGTTTATATGTGCTAATACACTTCTCTATGAAAACCGGGACACAGAGACAAGGCAACTTCTTCAAAACCTGGTTGCTACTCAGGGGCCAAATCACGGGGTAGAAATTCCATCACAGAATACCTGGGGTGAAAGTTCAGGGGAATTAGATAACAGGCGGAACATATTAATAAGAGCACAGTTACTCTGTCCTCCAATTAATGATCTATCTGGTTCCCTGGTGAGCATCCACTCGGATCCATGCATTTCCTCTTTACCCCAGGGGGCAGACACATGGATTCTCAAGGAAGAAGCAGTAGAGAGAGGTTATAGCTCTGAAATGAAGCTAAATATGGTACAGAACGGATCTCTGGAGGTTCCACACAGAGGAACAAAGTGTAGGAGTTGGCCAAGGATGGAGAGAGCCGAAAATGGGTACATAAAGCTGGACAATGCCACCGAGACAGAATTAGAGGAGACAACTGAAAGCAGCCAAGAGACTGTGCCTGAGACAACATAATC
The DNA here is from genome assembly GCA_933207985.1 of Pelobates cultripes. Lineage (NCBI taxonomy): Eukaryota > Metazoa > Chordata > Amphibia > Anura > Pelobatidae > Pelobates > Pelobates cultripes. The sequence continues at coordinate 173,665,907 of OW240912.1, read as the reverse complement.
TAGAACTACAGAATATGTTTTGCTCCATCTGAATATTACAAAGTTACCATAAAGTGACGTGACTTGGATTGTTATTTGTCAGTCACATGGCACAGAAACAAAATATTTATGGGATACAAAGTTTGCTCATCTCATCACTGGGTTTCACAGTGGAACTAAAAATCAAACAGCTGTATCATCTGATTGTACAGACATGAACAGTGTCGTAGGAGATGCATTTGACCTCTAAACCATAATATTTTAAGATTTATTTTTTTGTCAACCAGTTCAGCATATAAACTTAAATGGATTACAATAAATGGATGCATCATAATAATTTGCAAATCATGATTTTTATCTCAGAAAAAGTTGTGCTCCCTTTTGCCTAGGGCACTGTGGGATCTTAATCCTTCTCTGCCCTGCATGCCCAATATGCACCTGGTAATGACACTGCCACAGGTGGAATTACATCTCCAAAGCACCTTCAGATATCTCTATATATGTAAACTGAAATTAGCACCCTGAGCACTTCATATCGCTGATGAGGTTATGATGCTTAGAGTAAGCCTATAATTTATACATTGTGCTAATCAAATAGCAATACAACTCCCCAACAGTCTCAAGCCTAATAAAGCTTCACTGCATTATTAATTACATGAGCGCATTTCTACTAAAGGACAGTGCATTTTGGAAGTGTGATATATCCTCCTTTTTGAGCATACCTTCCACCAATTACATGAGTACTGGTCAGCCACACCCCTTTCCATCCCAGTATCATACTTTCCAATGATTTTTTTTTTTTTTTTTACAATCTTTATTTTGGATTTTCATTTTTGTTTGACAAGACAATGTTGTACATTTATGAGAAAGTGAAATTGAAGAGTTTACATACAGGTATTAAGTGAACCAGTAGCATAACATATCAACTTCCCATACTTATGCTATTGCTCATGAGTTAAGTGGTTTTTGGGTTCAACTTTGTGCACTGTGGATGCTGATTCCTACTTTAAGATCATGGCCTTCTCCATGTGTGTTTGCTTAAGGTGTCTCAGTGCTGTTGTATCAATGGGATAGGTGTAATGATTGGAAAAGCTAGGTAGGACACGAGGTGGAGTAGAAAAGTAAAATAGGAGTAGGAAGAGTGAAGGAATAGAAAAGAAAAAAGGGGGGGGTGAGTAGTATTTCTATCTTTTACTGCCACCACTTCCTGCTGTGTCCTGTTTAAAGGGATCCTATAGTGCCAGGAAAACAAAGCTGTGTTCCTGGCACTATAGGTTTAATAGGTCCCTCTCCCTCACGCCCCCCCTCCCATGGTGCTTAAGGGGTTAAAACCTCTTCAGCCACTTACCTGAATCCAGCGCTGGGTCAGGCTCCACCCACGCTCCTCCCCCGGCAATGTCAGCTGGCGGGGGAGACCTAACGCTCATGCGTCCAGCGTCAGATAACGGACCAAAGGTCCTTTTGGATTCCGGAAGCCCTCTAGTGGCTGGCTGGTAGACAGCCACAGAGAGCAGACTTAGAGCTGCAAAGTAAATGTTTTACATTGCAGCACTAAGTGCAATAGGGACACAGCACCCAGACCACTTCAATTAGCTGAAGTGGTCTGGGTGCCTACAGTGTCCCTTTAACATCATCTGGTCTGTCAGTCAGGGCTTGTGAATGTCACCTCTCTAGCGTCATGCAAAACGATTGTAGAAGCAGCTGTCCGGGAGGTGAAGATGCTGGATGTGGAGGTCTTGGGCTGGTGTGGTTACACGTGGTCTGCAGTTGTGAGGCCAGTTGGATGTACTGCCAAATTCTCTGAAACGCCTTTGGAGACTGCTTATTGTAGAGAAATGAACATTCAATTCAAGGGAATAGCTCTGGTGGACATTCCTGCAATCAGCATGCCAATCTCACGCTCCCTCAAAACTTGCATAATCTGTGCCATTGCGCTGTGTGATAAAACTGCACATTTTAAAGTGGCCAGCCTAAGGCACATCTTTGCAATAATCATGCTGTCTAATCAGCATATTGATATGCCACACCTGTGAGGTGGATGGATTATCTTGGCTCACTAACACAGATTTAGACAGATTTGTGAACAATATTTGAGAGAAATAGGCCTTTTGTGTACATAGAAAGTCTTCGATCTTTGAGTTCAGCTCATGAAAAATGGGGGTAAAAACAAAAGTATTGCGTTTATAATTTTGTTCAGTGTACATACATATACAAAGCATAGGGAAACACATATAAAGAACATCTAGGATAATATATGACACTGTTTTCTTATCTGTAACTTTATTCTTTTGCCCAATCAAAATTTTCGTTTCTGTTTGCAATAACCCATTGACAACAGCACTTATGTATACACGACTGCCAGGCTGTGCAACCATGGGCGTCCGCAGGAATCTTTCAGGGGGGGCATAATTGTAATGACATCCATGCTTGGTCCCTTTTTGACAGTGTCATGAAGGGGAGGACCATAGTCATTATCACATCAAATCAGGGTGAATAGTGTTTTCACAACTATGGTGTCAGGAATACATGTTTGTATTCCTGACACTATAGTGTTCCTTTAAGCAAATTAAAGGAAAATTCTGGTACCATAACAACTTCATTTAAATGAAAATGCCAGGATGCCCATGGGTGCTCTCTTTTCTTTTAAGGGGTTTAACCCCAAAGGCTTCCTCCAGCTACAGATCTCCAGGTCGCTCAGTGTTATTCGGCTTCTGAAACAGAGTGTCAGGAAGTGCAGATTGACATCAGGCATGGGTGCTGCAGATTGACTAGAGTGGTCAGCTGACTCTCTCAGCCAATCGCTAATTCCTGGTTCCTAAAAATGTTTTACTTTTTTATGAATGGGGAGCTACTGATTGGCTTAGAGTGCTAGATGACAGCTCTAGCCAATCAGCGACACCCCTACCCAGCGCCACTCTGTGTTTCCTGACAATCAGTAAATAAAATTGAACACAGTAACACTGATATTTTTTTTTTACCTGGCGATATGAGAAGGTCCAAAGTTTCCCTGCCAGGCCCAGGTACCAAAGCATTATGATGTGGTGTCCAGAATAAAGTGGAGGGTTCACTTGTCCTTCCTGCTGCAATCTCCTTTTCTTCTCCTTCATTTGACACAGTCTTCTTTTTCTTCTGACACTGTCTTCTCTCCTTCTGCTGCTTTACCTTTCTGCTACTTTCTGCTTATTTTGCGCCCTTCTCCTCCTTTCTCTTTCTGATCCCTTTCTGCTCCTTCTCCTACTTTACCTTTGTGCTCCTTCTGATTATTTCTGCTCCTTCTGTCCCTCTGCTCTTTGCAGACCCTTCCTTCTCCTTGCTGCCCTTGCAGACTGCTCTTTGCCCTTCCTGACCCTTCTACTTTACGTTTGTGCTCCTTCTGCCCCTTCCAGCTCATTGCTGATCCTTTCTGCTTGATGTCCATTCCTGCTCATTTTTTGTTCCTTCACCTTCTTTACCTTTGTGCTCCTTCTGTCCCTTCCTGCTCCTTGCTGCCCTTTCCAGCTCCTTGCTGACCCTTTCTGCTCCTTACACTTTACCTTTGTGCTGCTTTAACCTCCAGCTCCTTGCTGCTTCTTGCTGACCCTTCCTGCTCCCTGCTGATCCTTGCTTGTCCTTGCTGACCCTTCCTGCTCCTTGCAGCCCCTTCCTGCTCATTTCTGTTCCTTTGTGATCCTTCTGCTACTTTACCTTTTGTGCTCATTGCTGTTCCTTCCAGCTCCTTGCTGCTCCTTTCTGCTCCTTGCTGACCCTTCCTGTAGGCTGTCTCCCTCATCCCTCACTTACCTGATCTATAGGCAGTCTCCCCCCTCACTTCCCTGATCTGCAGTCTCTCCATCCCATCCCCCTCCCTCACTTCCCTGGTCTATAGGCTCTCTCTCCCCCTCCCTCACTTCCCTGATCTATAGGCTCTCTCTCCCCATGCCTCACTTCCCTGATCTATAGGCTCTCTCTTCCCATGCCTCACTTCCCTGATCTATAGGCTCTCTCTCCCCATGCCTCACTTCCCTGATCGATAGGCTCTCTCTCCCCTTCCCTCACATCCCTGATCTATAGGCTCTCTCTTCCCCTCCCTCACTTCCCTGATCTTTAGGCTCTCTCTCCCCCTCCCTCACTTCCCTGATCTTTAGGCTCCCTCACTTCCCTGATCTATAGGCTCTCTCTCCCACCTCCCTCATTTCCCTGATCTATAGGCTCTCTCTCCCCCTCCCTCACTTACCTGATCTGTAGGCTGCCCCCATGCCTCACTTCCCTAATCTATAGGCTGCCCCCCCATCCCTCACTTACCTGATCTGTAGGCTGTCTCTCGCTGCATGTTCTGCTCCTCTGCGGATTCAGTCAGGAGAGAAGCAGGGATAAGATGTAGCTTCCTATCCCTGTTTCTCTACATACACATACACCGGCGTTGGTATTGCACTGTACTTTCAATCTCACACGAAAAATAGCAAAACAAGCTGAAAAATCCAGGGGAGGGGGGCAAGTACCCCCCCTTTCACCCACCTGCGGATGCCCATGTGTGCAACTATACCCCGAAGTCGTGTATAAATGTTTAGCATTATTGCAAATTCATTTTGTTTGCAAATTATGCCATAACTACAGTCTGAGAGCTCACAACACAGTGCCATAGGGAGCAGCAACAATACAAGCCTTTGAACAATGAATACAGAGACTAGCTCTCTGTATCCAGCACGGCAAATCTGCCCTTCAATATATCTACAGCTCCTTATACACACACAACCACTATTTATTTTTAGTGGGGGCCTCATGTTTGAGTTTTGCCTAATAATTTAATAAAATCTTATAGCACAAATTATTTACTTTACAAACTCCTATTTTATGTTCTGATAATTTAATTTTAAAGCATTTATATGTGATTCTAATTTTATGCCCACATTACAGGCTTGGAGTATGTTTACAGGCTATTTTCACTTTGAAATTCACTTTGAATGATCAACAATTCACACACTATTGAATAATCCTATTCAAGGAAAGAAATAGTGATGAAAATATTTCTCAATATAATCTGCAAGATATTTTCTTCAATTCACATGCCAGAAGGAGGTGCCCATAGGAACTGCAACTGCATATGAATTCTACACAAACAGGCTTATTGACTAAACTCCAAATTTTCGTGAGTTAAGTATATATGGAAAAGGTGAAGCAAATAATAACAGGTTGTGGCTTATTGTAGCTGAGTAGAATAATTTTTCCAGATCAGCAATTTGCCTCAATTTTTGATTTAATTTGTGTAGAAGTTAAAGCTGGTTTAAAAACATCTAAAAAGATCTGAATAGCATGGAAAAGTCTCTAGTTATTAACAATATTGTAGCACAATTCTATCAAATTGCTGCAATATATGCCAAATGACAATTGTGTAAAACGTATCATTTTTTTCTCCCTTGTGACATAATTTACTGTTAAAGTAGCTAGTTGTTATATACAATGTATAAAAGTATACTAAATGTGAAAATCATACTCCTGCAGAACAGATATGTAAATATGTAATAATTGCATACTTTGCAGGAGTGAGCGACACACCCATTGGTAGCTGTGGTTTAAAAATGCACAGAATGGGCACCATTCTGGAAAAGAATCAGATCCAGATGTGTGAGGCCTTTACTTCCCCACTCCGCCCCAGGGATCACTTTCAGCACAACTATGAAAAGCCAACTCTGATTAACTGTATCACTACTGAACTCCTACTCAACGCAGAAGGAAACATCTGGGGAGGAGGGGATGCTTTCATAAGAATCCCATACTCACTTAGGGAGCATACATTAAACAAGCTATTTTTGACAAAATTATATATTATGACGTGATCACACACACACACCTTTACACCTGTGCTCTGGCTAAAATTAATTCATTCATAAAACGTGCAAACCACAATTCCCCCGAGTAATAAGAGCTCAAGGACGCCCCTCCTGGTGCAAGGATTTTTGTCTGCAAAGGCGTTGATGCTTTGCTCAGACAACCCCCATCTTTAACCCCATTCAGGACCGGACTGTTTTTGCAATGTTGTACGTTAAGGACCAGAGCTATTTTAACACTTTTGTGGTGTTTGTGTTTAACTGTAATTTTCCGCTCTCTCATTTACTGTTCCAATACAAATTATATATTGTTTTTTTCAAGACAAAAGGGGCTTTCTTTACCTATTATTATTTTTATCATGTCATTAATTTTTAAAAAATAATAAAATATGGTGAAAAAAAAAAAAACACGTTTTTTTAACTTCTACTTAAAAAATCTTTTACTGATCTACAAAATCGAATGAATCAAACTGCTAAATAGATTAAAAATTTGGTCCTGAGTTTAAAAACACCCAATGTTTACGTGTTTTTTTGCTTTTATTTGCAAGTTATAGGGCTATAAGTACAAGTAGGAAATTGCTGTTTCAAAATGTACATTTTTCAAATGTATCAATAGTGACATTGTAACACTGTTATGTCATAAATCTCCAAAAAAAAACAGCCCACATGTATATATTTTTCTTAAACTAGATAACCCAGGGTATTCATCTAAGAATATTTTGATACTTTCTATGCAGCCATTTTACCACAAACCTTTGCCAAACTTTGCATAGGTAGTTTATTTTTTTTATTTTTTTCACATACATTGCAATTCAGGTATAAATTCACAGATTCTGTTAGGTGTCACTGCCAAACAACATCCCAATATGTGTTCAGCAACATCTCCCGAGTACAGTGATACTACCCATGTATAGGTGTGTCGGGTTGTTGGGGGGCTAAAAGGCCACATTTGGCACGTGCGCATATCAGTTTCCCAGCTTGGCATTTTGACATGTAGTCAACCTGCATGCATGTCCTATTTGGGAGATTTTTGAAGCCGGCCAATGTATTTTACCCCCATCAAACAATATATTTTTAAAAAGTAGATACCCTAGGGTATTTCACATGGTGGTATTTTAACACTTTCCATGCACTAATTCTACCACCAGGCTTTGTCAAACATTGAGGTAGTACATTTTTTCCTGCTTTTTTCACGCACATTGTATTTTAGGCATGAATTAACAGATCCTGTTATGTGACATTGCCAAACAACATTACAATATTTGTTTAGCAACATCTCCTGAGTACAGTGATACCACCCATGCATAGGGTTGTTTGGGGGCTAAAAGGCTACATTTGGCAGGTGCGCATATCCATTTTTCAACTTGGAATTTTGACATGTAGTCAACCTGCACACATGTCCTATTTGGGACATTTTTGAAGCCGGCCAATGTATTTTACCCCCACCAAACCATATATCTTTGGAAAGTAGACACCCTAGGGTATTTCACATGGTGGTATTTTAACACTTTCCATGCACTAATTCCACCACCAGGCTTTGTCAAACATTGAGGTAGTAAATTTTTTTCTGTTTTTTTCCACACATTGTACTTTAGGCATGAATTAACAGATCCTGTTATGTATCACTGCCAAACACTGCCCAATATGTGTTCAGCAAGATCTCCTGAGTACAGTGATATCACCCATGCATAGGCCTGTCGGGTTCTTTGGGGGTTAAAAGGCCATGTTTGGCAGGTGCGCTTATCAGTTTCCCAACTTGGAATTCTGACATGTAATCAACCTGCGCCCATGTCCCATTTGAGCCAATGTATTTTACCCCCATCAAACCATATATTTTTGAAAAGTAGACAACCCAGGGTATTTTAAATGGTGGTATTTTAACACTTTTCATGCACTGAATTCTACCACCAGCCTTTGTCAAACTTTTGGGTAGTAATCTTTTTTTTGTTTCTTTGTCACACATATTGTACTTTAGGCATGAATTAACAGATCCTATTATGTGTCACTGCCAAACACTGCCCAATATGTTCAGCAACATCTCCCGAGTACAGTGATACCCCCCATTTATAGGGTTGCTGGGGCCAAAAGGCAACAATCAAAACTTGTAAATGTCAGTTTTTCATCTTGATATATAGGTATGCTTGGTCTATCTTCAGTTTGACATATTTTTGCAACCCCCAGTTAATGTTACCATCATGACAGTATATATAGTATATATTTTTTATAAAGTAGACATCAAATGTTATAGAAGATAGGGTGTTTTGACTTCTTTCCCCCCAACCATTTTGCCCCCTCAAAAAACAGAGAAAGTGTAGTGGTAACTTTTAAATTCTGGTTTTTATGCACACGTCATCTGGTTTTGGCCAGCTGGTTATGTGTTAGACCAAATGTGCAGGTAGCAAATGTACATTTAGCAGCAATCTTTAAACTGACTCCTGCAAATAGAATCTAACTGGAGATTTGGGGGAAGGAAACTGACTAACAAAAAATGGCTGCTTTCCAAAGAAACAAAAAATAAAATAAAAATTCAGGAACACTTCTTACAACTGTTCTGTGTGGTACAGCTTGAAACATGTTCTAACAAACAGTCCTGGTTTTCGACGGGCAACAGGGCAGTGAAAAGGGGTTTCTGTCCTTTTCCCATTTTTAAAACAGACCCGGCAACGTTTCTGTGGGGTTTTTTTTTCTAGCAGTTGGCGGTAACTTAAAAATAAAATGCCTGGACTCAGCTTGCTCTGTTGTTGGAATTTGTCCATCTCCATAAATTGTTAAAGAAATTATTTTCAACTGAAATTGGAGAAAGGTGGTTTTCCCTGGATAATTTAAAAAAAAAAAAAAGCAAAAATGAGTTGTGGGTTGCTATTTGCATCAGATAGATAGCCACCTTTTTATACCAGGCTTTGGTTTTTCGTAAAATAAGATATGGCTGCATCAGCTGATCAGCCAAATCAACACCCCCCATGTACTTATTATGATGCAAACCGGTTTGGACTCCATTCTGCCCCGGACAGAGACGTCTGACATGCGTTCGTCATGGATGGTGGTTAGCATGTTGACATCCTTCCTGTCCCGAAATTTTAGTGCAAGCACTTGAGCTTTGCGAAGTGCTTTACATTCGCCTTTTTAAAATTTTGCCTCTATGAGAGATCGTGGAAAGTCTTTGGAATTTTTTCTGGCAGTGCCGCAGGCCAGTGTCTGTAAACCATAAAGTGTTTTAAACAGACGGACACTATTATAAAAATTATCCACATAAAGGTGGTAACCTTTATTAAACAAGGGGTTTAGTAGGTCCCATACAAGTTTCCCACTTGTCCCCAGGGAGTCAGGACAGCCAGGAGGGTCCATCTTTCCCCTCATATACACGAAAGGCAAACATGTATCCACTTTCGCTCTCAGTTTTATGCCATACCTAGAGTGCTTTGAGGGGATGTATTGTCTGAACCCTAATCTCCCTTTGTATTTTATTAGCGATTCATCTATGGATAAATTTTGTTGGGGGTATAAACATCCGAAAATTTGTCCTGAAAATTGTCTAGCAGTTGGCGTATTTTATGACGCCTATCGTATTGGGGATGATCTCTAGGGTGACAGTAACTCATATCTGGCTCTAGGCATGGTTTGGGAGAATACTGGACTAGACATTATTGGGTTGGTGCTCCAGTATGAGCGAATCGATGGCTTCTTTATAATCCCCATGAGCATTGTAAGAGCCCAGAATTTTTTAAGCTCTGGGACATCTGTGGGATGCCATTCATGCTCCCTGACTGTATAGCTACCTGGATTGTTATCAATAAATTGGGTATCATACAAGTTAGTCTGGGAAGCAATCTCCTCCCAGATGGTATCCCCTAAAAATAGTTCTACATATTGCATTGGGGAGAAGCTATCCACATTAACATTAATGCCTGCGTTGGCACTAAAAGGGGGGATGTTGGGCTCGGCTAACTGTGGAGGTACAGTCCTCCTCCACATTCGGCGTAGCAGAGGAAGCACAGCTTCTTTCTTCAGCCGGCTCATACACAGATGACATGTCGTCTTGACTAGACGTGTCAGAAAACTGACCTGAGTCAAAATCGGACGCAGTGTCAGTGGCGTCAGAGTCTGACGCCAAAAAGGCATATGCCTCCTGCAAGTTATACATACGCTGCATGTTTTACACAAGAATAAAACAAATTACAAACACAAAAAAAACATTTTTATACTTTTTTTTTTTTTTTACTAAAACAGACTAAACAGCAAACCCTAAACTAACTCCTGTCACAAAAATCTAATGGAGATTTGGGGGAAGGAAACTGACTGACTAAGACAGACCAAGACACAGATTTTTAAAACAAATTTAACCCTTTAAGGGCAAAAATAAATAAATACAGACAGTACAAATGCACTGCTGTAACAGATCTGGCAGGGAAAGGGTTAAAATGTGATAAAAAAAAATAAAAAATACTGATACCATCTGATGGTCACTGAACACTGCTGCAACAAACTATCACGATCTCTGTCTCTCTCGCCTCACAAAACGCTACAGAGGAGAGAGGGGCAGAGATCACTGTCAAAGTGAGTGTTTGTAACACCCACTTTGACAGCAGCCAATTGTGAGCAATCGCGGATCGCTCACATGCCGCAATTGGCTGTTACTATCTGCCTGGGATGTCTGGCAGATAGTTACAGTGTTATACTGGCGGGAGCGATCTTTGATCGCTTCCCGCAGCTCGTTTTTCGCTATGACGGTTCAGGACCATCAGCGGTCCAAACGCACATTTTACCGCTGATGGTCCTGAAGGGGTTAAAAAAAAAACCAAAAAAACAACAGAGCACATTTAATAGCATATGTATATTTAAACAAATGGAAGTTATTTAGTTACTCCAATGGCCATTGGAGGGAATGCCCGTCTGCCAACATCAAGGCAGACCCCCTAAGCGGGTCCTATTAAGGGTTAATAAGTATATAGGGGTGTATATAAAAAATACCCCATTTCTGTCTCATTAGAGATATCTTTGCCAGAAGCTCAAGGAAGCAAGGTGAAGGGTCGGTGTAGGACCCGCTTAGGGGGGTCTGCCTTGACGTTGGCAGGCGGGCATTCCTTCCAATGGCCATTGGAGCAACTAAATGACCTCCATTTGTTTAAATATACATAGGGATTAAGGAGAGAGCGCAGGTTACTTTTTTCGTTCTTTGGTTTTTACTATATAATGGGGCTGATGTGTACTGTGGTCATTGCTGCCGCCCAGGAGTGAGCGCAGGACTTATCTTTTTGTATTTGTATTCACATTTAATGGCATGCTTGCACTGGGGGTGGTCTTGTAAAGAGTGTTGTGCATGTGGCTACCTGTGGTGATATATGTGCTCGGAGGATGCTTGTGGGATTGTTTGTAGAGGAGACTGTTTCTGGTGTAGTATGTGTATAAAGGGATGTGTTTGTTGTGTACTATGTATGTATGTGTATGTATATCTAAGTACTGTAAAAATTGTGTGTGTGTTTAGGGGCTTTAGAGTGTGTTTGTATGTGTATTGGGTCTTTAGAGTGTGAATGTTTAACAGAACCCAGGTAAAATTTGTAAAGCTGTTCTTAAACTATTTACTCTAGAAGGGCACCAGGGTACTCCTGGCACCATAAGGAGGCTTGGATTGTTCCTTTAAAAAGCTGCTCGTGTGTGGGGTGATAGCATGTATATTGTGTGTGTTTGGGGAGACTGTGTTTTGTTTCGGTGTAGAGTGGCCTGAAAAGTGTATGGCTGGCTGTGTGTGTGTTGTTTAGATGGAGAGTGGTTTTAAGTGTTGTAACTATTGTAGTGTAGTAAAGAAGCTGTGTGTGATGTGTGTTGTGGCTCTGCATGTGTTTGAGGTGACACGGTGTATGTGTATGCATGTGTGCTGACTGTGTGTTTAGGTGTATGGTGGTTGTATGTGTGGTAGCTGTTCATGATGTGTGTTGCTGAGCATGTGTACAGTTAGGTATGTGTGTTAATAGCTGTGAGTGGCTGTTTATGGGTACCTGTGGCTGGTGTGTGTTGTTGTGTATAGGTAGCCGGGAGTGATGTGTATGGCTTTGTGTGTAGCTGTGAGTGATGTATGGGAGGCTGTGTCTGTTTCAGCCACCCACAATTTACAATATATGAAATAAAAATGTAATGTTTTGCACCTCCCTGCTTACCTTAGGTAGGAGGCACATGTCCCTATTCAAACAATAAAAGGTAGGAAAAGTGCTAACAAATCAACTATAAATGAGTATACAACAGGCTGCATACACTGCAGAGAACAAAACAGTACAGAATACAAAAAACAGGTTGTGCCAAAATTGAAAAGTACAATAAGACCACAAATGCTTGGGATATTCATGGTTGGAGACCGTCCTGACTTCAGATAATATGAGGTATATGCAATAAAACTAAAAATAACTGTTGATAGTGCAGAGTATCTAGTGCTAAGTGCAGGACACACAACATAAAATTATCTGGTATAGCATTGCCATTTGATAGACTATAAAACCAGCACTGAGTAAAACAGTATACAAGCGGTACAAACCCCACTGATGGACATATAGCTCTAGGAGTCAGCTTCTCAGCATATAGATGGATATATACTGATATATACAGAAATAAAAGGCATACAATAGTGACAGATGTAACAGTAACATGTACCAAAGATAAAAGTAGTCTACTCACATTATTGAGGCTTGGGTGGTATAATCCCCACCAAGGATATAATGTTGGGTAAATCCTCCATGGGATGATCCTCACCAGGTTATTCCTTACTGGTAAGTACTTAACAGTATTGACATGCCAGGAAGAATAAAAAAAAATAAAAGAACTTAAAGTCATAAAAAAGTGTAATAAATGGTCAGACACATATTAAAAATGTAATGTCAATGTGGCGAACACGTGGCAGAGGCCATCTTTAGCTGTGAACACATATAGTGGTGTTTGGTCGTCGAGTGCATGGAACTATAATCAGACACTCGACCACGCAAACACCGCTGGGACTTCCATCTCTTTGTTCGTTTGACTGGATTCACTTGAGAAGAGCAGCATTTGGTGGAAACACACTCCCGAACAAGAGACACAGACTAAGTATACAGTTCCAAGAAAAAGTATGTGAACCCTTTGGAATGATATGGATTTCTGCACAAATTGGTCATAAAATGTGATCTGATCATCATCTAAGTCACAACAATAGACAATCACAGTCTGCTTAAACTAATAACACACAAAGAATGAAATGTTGCCATGTTTTTATTGAACACACCATGTAAACATTCACAGTGCAGGTGGAAAAAGTATGTGAACCCCTAGACTAATGACATCTCCAAGAGCTAATTGGAGTGAGATGTCAGCCAACTGGAGTCCAATCAATGAGATGAGATTGGAGGTGTTGGTTACAGCTGCCCTGCCCTATAAAAAACACACACCAGTTCTGGGTTTGCTTTTCACAAGAAGCATTGCCTGATGTTAATGATGCCTCGCACAAAAGAGCTCTCAGAAGACCTACGATTAAGAATTGTTGACTTGCATAAAGCTGGAAAGGGTTATAAAAGTATCTCCAAAAGCCTTGCTGTTCATCAGTCCACGGTAAGACAAATTGTCTATAAATGGAGAAAGTTCAGCACTGCTGCTACTCTCCCTAGGAGTGGCCGTCCTGTAAAGAAGACTGCAAGAGCACAGCGCAGACTGCTCAATGAGATGAAGAAGAATCCTAGAGTGTCAGCTAAAGACTTACAAAAGTCACTGGCAAATGCTAACATCCCTGTTAGCGAATCTACAATACGTAAAACACTAAACAAGAATGGATTTCATGGGAGGATACCACAGAGGAAGCCACTGCTGTCCAAACAAAACATTGCTGCATGTTTACAGTTTGCACAAGAGCACCTGAATGTTCCACAGCAGTACTGGCAAAATATTCTGTGGACAGATGAAACCAAAGTTGAGTTGTTTGGAAGAAACACACAACACTATGTTTGGTGAAAAAAAGGCACAGCACACCAACATCAAAACCTCATCCCAACTGTGAAGTATGGTGGTGGGGGCATCATGGTTTGGGGCTGCTTTGCTGTGTCAGGGTCTGGACGGATTGCTATCATTGAAGGAAAAATGAATTCCCAAGTTTATCAAGACATTTTGCAGGAGAACTTAAGGCCATCTGTCTACCAGCTGAAGCTCAAAAGAATATGGGTGTGGCAACAGGACAATGACCCAAAGCATAGAAGTAAATCAACAACAGAATGGCTTAAACAGAAGAAAATACGCCTTCTGAAGTGGCCCAGTCAGAGTCCTGACCTCAACCCGATTGAGATGCTGTGGCATGACCTCAAGAAAGCGATTCACACCAGACATCCCAAGAATATTGCTGAACTGAAACAGTTCTGTAAAGAGGAATGGTCAAGAATTACTCCTGACCGTTGTGCACGTCTGATCTGCAACTACAGGAAACGTTTGGTTGAAGTTATTGCTGCCAAAGGAGGTTCAACCAGTTATTAAATCCAAGGGTTCACATACTTTTCCACCTGCACTGTGAATGTTTACATGGTGTGTTCAATAAAAACATGGCAACATTTCATTCTTTGTGTGTTATTAGTTTAAGAAGACTGTGATTGTCTATTGTTGTGACTTAGATGATGATCAGATCACATTTTATCACCAATTTGTGCAGAAATCCATATCACTCCAAAGGGTTCACATACTTTTTCTTGCAACTGTACATATGAACTGGTCGCATTCGTATTTCTGTTATATTGTGAACTACCAAACTAGACCGACTGCAAGCCCTGATTCTCTGGAACTGTTTTGGGCATGGGACCATGTGTGCGATCGGTCAAACTAAGACTACCAAGGAAATCTTGAACCCTTGAACCGATCTTGATGATTTTTAGGATTGTTGGTCCCCCAGATCGGGGCTATCAGGAGATATGACTATATTGGGGTTTCCATGTATTTTGGGGGTATTTTTTAATATGTTATACAAATGTGTGTTTTTGTTTCTGGACATAATTGAGTTAATACAGTGCTTGACTCAATTATCTCCAATGTACAGAGGAGGGATTAACCTATTATGTATGGGAGTGTCCTGGATCTGAGAGCCAATGTGATTGTGTATTTGTTTCTATTGTGGTTTTACTCTCAGGTCCAGGGGGAAGTGCCCCTTGCATGGGGACCTACATACAAAGCCAGTTGTGTCTACCTTTAAACAGTTCCTCTTCACCCTCAACATAGAGCCTCATTTCATGTGTGGAGGGGACAGCTATATCACTATACTCCCCAGGGATTATAATTACTTGCTCTTGGAGTAGAGGTCTACCCACTAGAAGCTGGATCCTGGTCTTGGGTCCAGGGTGGGTGTAGGACAGTGAGACCCCAACCAAGCTGTAACGCTGGAAGTCTGGACTACAGTGTTGGTGGTGTCTGGTGGAGCACTAGGAGCATCGATTGGCAGGGGCAACCGGTCAGGGTGCCAGGCGGTCCGCCACATCTGGTGGCAGCGCTGGGATGGCTTCCTAGTGCGAGGAGAAGCATCCTAGAGAAACCGTTCCTGGATTTATAATTGAGGGCAGTGCTAGTACCCATACAGTACCCAAGGCTACAGCAGTATGGAAGCTGCTAGTTCCTGGACAGCGTTCCTATACGAGGAGGAGGATGACCCAAACTGGAGGGATGCAGCCTAGAAGGAAATCTGGTATGAGGCCCTAGAGGGTGTACAGCGTTGGCGGGGCGAGAGTCTCCCCAGTGAGGAGCAATGGCTACAGATGTGAGTGGCGATGTGGATGCCTCTCCTGGGAGAGCAGTCTCTGGAGGAATGGGTGACAAAGTTCGAGAGCCTGGTATGGAAGGAACTTTGGTTGGACAACGCATACCAGACGCTTTGGTGGTACATGGTTCAGCATGCCCCCTGGATGGCTGAGCACGACAGGCCCAAGGGTGAGGATTACAATGGCCCTGGCCTGTTGTGGGAGTCATTTGCAGAACCGGAGTTCGGAAGCACTGTAAAGTCCCGATTCTGGGACATCTATGATTACAGGGCGAGCATGCATGATTGAGATAACGCTAACGAGGTGAGACAAGACCTGACAGTCGGTCCTACTCCCCAGTGGCAGTGTACCATGCAGGGAGAGGAGACAACTGGTCTCTCTCCCTAGCGGCAGCTGGAGTTACAGGGGGAGCAGATGATCGGTCACTTAGTGCATTTTCCCCTCTATGGTTCGGTTTATTCAGCTTACAGAACAGATTAGACTATTGCTGTTCGTATACTGAATAAACTTTCGAACGGACTGACCACCCAGAACAGTTGTGTCCTGCTTATTGCCCTTATTGGCCTCGCTTACTGCAACATTCTAAGTGGTTAGCTGGGCGGCCATCTTTAGCCGTGAACACATACAGCGGTGTTTGGTCGTCAAGTGCATGGAACTATAATTGGACACTCGACCGCGCCAACACCACTGGGACTTCTATCTCTTAGTTTGTTCGACTGGATTCAATTGAGAAGAGCAGCGTTCGGTGGAAACACACTCCCGAACAAGAGACCCAGACTAAGTATAGATGCGAACTGGTTGCATTTGTTTTTCTGTTATATTGTGAACTAGACCTACCACAAGCCCTGATTCTCTGGAACTGTTTTCGGCATGGGACCATCTGTGCGGTCGGTCAAACTAAGACTTCCATGGAAATCCTGAACCCCTGAACTGCTCAGTGTGATTTTTAGATATGTTGGTCCCCCAGATCGGGGCTATCAGGATATATGACGATACTGGGTTTTCCATGTGTTTTAGGGGTATTTTTAAAATATGTTAAAAAAAAATTGCGTTTTTGTGTCTGGAGATAATTAAGTTAATACAGTGCTTGACTCATTTATCTCTCAGGTACAGAGGAGTGATTAGCCTATTATGAGAGTGTCCTGGATCTGAGAGCCAATGTGATTGTGTATTTGTTTCTACTGTGGTTTTACTCTCAGGTCCAGGGGCGAGTGCCCCTTGCATGGGAACCTGCATATAAGGCCAGTTGTGACTACCATTAAACAGTTCCTCTTCACCCTCAACATAGAGCCTTGTCTTGTGTGTGGAGGGGACAGCTATATTCACTCTTGGGATTTCTATATCACTATACTTCCCTGGGATTATAATCATTTGCTCTTGGAGGAGAGGTCTATCCACTGGAAGCTGGATCCTGGTTTTGGGTCCAGGGTGGGTGTAGGACAGCGAGATCCCAACCAAGCTGTAATGCTGGAAGTGGGGACTACAGTGCTGGTGGTGTCTGGTGGAATGCTTGGAGTACTCGATTGGCGGAGGCACCCGGGTCTGCCACAGTCAAATATACTTTAATACAAAAAAATAAAAAATAATTAAATCTATATTAACTCGTTTGGCAAACAGTGTTTTTTAAAGTTGGCAATATGTTGTGTTTTAATAAAGTTTTAATGTTGTTTGCATGTATTTCTTTATATATCCATCTATATGCTGAGAAGCTGATTCATAGAGCTATATATCCATCAGTGCTGATTTTCTTAGAGGTGGTTTTATAGCTCTATCAAATGGGAGTGCTATACCAGATACTTTTATGTTGTGTGTCCTGCACTTAGCTCTAGATACCCTGCACTATCAACAGGTTTTTTTTTGTTTTAGTGCATATTCCTCAAACTATCTGAATCCTGAACAGTCTCTAAAGAAGAATATTGCAAGCATTACTGAAATTTTTATTTTTGGTGCAACCTGGATTTGCATTCTGTACATTTCCCTATTCCCCAGGTAGCCCAGTGGAGCCTGTGACACTGCTCTCCTGATCTTCCCTGCCTTCTGTCTCCCTCTCCTCTTATGGCTCTCTGACAATGTGAAGGGACGAATGAAGAGTAATCAGAGGTTTCTCTGTACGAGTTGTAGTAGCTTGCCATTTCAGTTAACTCTGTGGAGCAAATGGGTGCAAAGAAAAACCTCCCTGGCTGTCGATTTCTTCCCCCAATTATAAATGTGCCAATTTCTATTGAGATCTACACTGTCACAAATATGACTAACTCCAGATAGCTATAAAGTGTGTGGAGTGGTCCTTTAATGCTGTTCTCCCTTCTCCCCCTTTACAGAATTTTAAACAGAATCAGATTAGGAGAAGGTGAGGCATGCAAACAGAAAAATAAATATTGGCTATACCTCCGAGAGTTGCTTTAACCACATTAATTCCACTCAACAACTGATCATTAATGTAACAAAGTAAACAGTCTGATAGCAAAACTGACTTACTTTTTTTTTTTTTTTTTAAATGTGGGTGTTGTGGCCTAAAATACAAAATATGCTTGGAATTTCGGACAATGCACATTTCACTGAATAACTTCCCACTATAAAAGTTCTGAAATTTAGAAGGAATTTAACCCACATCCCTTTCTAACCCTTTATTCTAAAATTATATTTACTGCTTTTATGTCAACTTAAAGGAAACTCTGCTAAAGAGCCTCACATGTAGACACACAGAGGCTATCATACACTATATCATAGACACAAACATACACTCCCTAACATATAATCACACACATTCACCCTCTGCACGGACCATTATATCTAATACTCCTCTCTCATTTCATCTCTAAATGTACAGGTCTTAGTTTAGTTGTAGCAGAGATCTCCTGTGGCCATTTCTGGACCCCTACATTTAGGGTTGCCATCAAAAATATTTTGGGGTCCCCACGTCCCCCCCCAGGGCCTGCCTTCTCGTCCACCACCATTGTGCAGGCTACTAGAGCTGTGGTAAGGGATATCGTGTGTGTGTTTGTAAGGGATGTAGGTAAACAACACATACACACAGGCAGTGGCGTACATACCAGGGGGCTGCAGGGGTCACAGCTGCGACCGGCCCGGCCCATCAAGGGGCCCAGGCCGCCCTGCTACCCAATATGAGTATGTTTTCCTGGCACTATAGTGGTCCTTTAATGCATTCAACATTACATAGAGTTGGGGATGGGGGACAAAATAAGAAAAGAGGAATTCAGGCGTTATACACTTTTCTTATAACACATACTCCATACTATAGCAATTCCTGCCATACCGTTTTTCTCTCTCTCTTCCTCCTTTGTTTTATTCAGATCCTTGAATAAATAGTTTAATCCATGCAGCCGGTCATTGTTAAAAGCCTAGTTGGGTAGGCATGTTCCAGGGATGGACTGATAGTTCTGTGGATAACTCCTGTGTGTATTTCTATAGGCTTACAGAGTAAGAGCATAATATCAATGCATGTGTGAGTGTGCAAGTTATCAGTATAAGTGATTATACTTGGAGAAGAATTTCAGGCCAATGGTTTCAAAATTCAAATTTTACAAACACCACACATCAGAATCTTGGGGGAAAGGACTTGCACAGGCACGAACATGCTTGTTTCTATTCTTAATCCGCAGTGCTGTTCCGGTCACCAGAAAAAAGGTGGAAGGAATGGAGAAATTGCGGGTTTTTTGGGTGGGGAAAATAAGCAGCTTAGTTTCCCAAGATGGACAAGATGTCTGCTCAATCTCCTGTCCCATCAAAATGGTAAAAAAATAAATAAAAAAAATTATGGTCAGGAGACAACCAGTTAATTATTTTATTCATAGATCATGTGACATCTGACCAGTAGGGAGAGGGGGGAAATGGAATTATACTGCCAAGCAGCATTGTTCAAGATAGTTTGCTGGTCTGTCACCCTCAATAACGTAAGTGATACAGTGTGTTGTACTTTGCAATGCCTGTGTGTAAGTTGGAGAAAGTCTGGGTCACTGATTCTACTCTGAGACCATTCTTAACCTGCAACTGCTTCAAGGGATAAAAGTTAGTTATTTAAATTGTTTGGAGACAAAAAATATATATCTGAGTTTTTGTTTTTTTAATGTGTGTTCAGTCCAGTGTGCTGTGCAAATGTGCGAGCATTGTTTCTTAATATCAGAATCCAAACACAAAATCCAACTCATTTTGCAATATAAGCATCTATTTTTGCAGAATAAATGTGTTAATTTACAGAACTACACATATACCTAATTTATTGTAATAAGAAAAACAAACCCACCATCACCAATGTCATATTAATCTCAAGCCAATATTGAGGGAAGGTAGAAGAAGAGATCCTGTTCCCCAATCCATCAGTAGCAGTACTACAATGGCTTCTGAAAGTTTGGACACCACCACAGCTGCCTCAACAGCCACCACTATTAGTTGCGTTCAGCCTCAGGATATTGAGATTAGCAAAATGTCCATTCTGATTCAACATCCAGGAGACAATTAAGTTCCCCCGCCCATCCTCTTCATGCTGCAACAACTTGTGCAGCCACTTCTACACTGCAGCTTCATCTGTAAGATATAGGGCTCAATTTAAAATTCTGGTTCTTGCTTTCAAATCTCTACATAATGCTTCTCCAACCTATCTATCCTCCCTGACACACAAGCATGTCCCATCTAGGCCTTTACGCTCTGCTGAAGACTTAGTCCATCTTCTGTCCGTACTCCCACCTCTGATGCTCACCTTCAAGACTTCTCGAGGGCTGCACCGTTCCTGTGGAACTTATTTCCCTCCTCAGTTAGATGCTCACCCAGTCTCCACTCCTTCAAAAAATCATTAAAAACCCACTTCTTCATAAAAGCATATAAATTAAACTGTTAATAGCTCCCGTCTGATTCCTCTCTTGCAACTGTCATTAGTCTAATACTATCCTTTCCTTTTGTGTCACTTTACCCCACTCCCTCTAGCATGTAAGCTCATTGAGCAGGGCCCTCAACCCCTCTGTTCCTGTTTGTCCAACTTGTCTGGTTACAACTAAATGTTTGTTCGTCCACCCACTGTAAAGCGCAGCAGAATTTGTTGGAGCTATACAAATAATAACAGCTAGTTCAAGAATTATACCTTTCTGATGCCAACAACAATAATGCTACTAAGTGCGAAGGAATATACTTTATGGGGGTCATCAGAGCCACTCATTAGTGAGGATTTAGCCCAGAGTATCAAAGAATCCCCTGTGTCTGGTGATGTAGAGGAGTCTGGTAGTAATTTTGTTTTCCTCACTAAAGCAGCATAGCACTTTCACCCCTGGCTGAGGAGCTACTCGACTAGGAGTATGATGAGCCAGAGGAATTAGAAGAGAGTGTGGAGAGGTCAGTCAGCAGCCCGGTATTTTCTCTGTTAGTTGGTGTGCACTCAAGTCCATATACAATCTCAACCAACGGAGACTGTTACGACATCAGCTACACCTGCTGACACTAGTACAAGTAGCTCACCCATTGTTAATACTTCCATCACCTGTACTGGCACTATCAACATTTCTATTAGCATTAAATAACTACAGGCTAGACTTGTGACAGCTTCCACTGCCACTGATGAAAATCCATCTGCATCTTCAGCAGATGCAAGGCAAAGGGTGGTGACATACTGTGTCAATGAAGGAAAGTTTGGAATCACTTTGAGTGCCTCCAAGAAGGCCAAAGGAAATTAATAGGGATGCGTGGAGGGTAGTACGAATAGGGAGCAATATCTGCAAAAATACCACAAGTCTGTACTACTAAAAGAAGCCTTTTTAATTTCAATCAAAATACTTAGTTCAAGCTGTGCATTTTAAGTTACAAGTTGCTAACCCCATTTGTGGTCAACAATCTTAATTATGTTAGTAGGATGTTTTGATTTCATGGTTTAATAAAGTAATATTTATTGCAGTGTGACTACGCGTGCTACTTCCACAAACACAGTTGGTAGAAGCTATTTGGGTAAACAGTCTTCTTTTTTGTGTGGTGAAACTTTGTCCTTCTCAGGGTAGAAGAGGAGAGTGGGTTGTCAATTGCCCAATCGCTTTCCTTTTTTGACAAATCCCATATTTTCCACTTGAAATTACTCAACTTCCCCATTTTTCATTAATACAATATAGCAAAATGAATAAGATTACAATGGAAAGTCAGTCACTCTGTTCTACTCCCTAGCCAGTGCCAACAGCAACCAAAATGGCTTCCAAGCCCATGCACGGCCTTAAAGGGACACTATAGTCACCAGAACAACTACAGCTTATGTGAAGGCTTTTTGCTGTAAACACTATATTTTCAGAGAAAGTGCAGTGTTTACATTACAGCCTAGTGATAACTTCATTGGCCACTCCTCAGATAGCTGTTAGAGATCCTTCCTGGGTCATGGCTGCCTAAAATGCATCCAAATATTCAGTGTCTCCTCCCTCTGCATGCAGACACTGAACTTTCCTCATAGAGATTCATTGAATCAATGCATCTCTAAGAGGAGATGCTGATTGGCCAGGGCTGTGTTTGAATTGCGCTGGCTCTGCCCCTGATCTGCCTTCTTGTCAGTCTCAGCCAATCCTATGGAGAAGCATTGTGATTGGATCAGGCCACCACTTCTGAGGATGTCAGCCGACAGCTTGTTTTTCCGAGGCAAACAGCATGCAGAGCTACAGCTTCAGGCTTGAATACAAGTAAGGCCCAGGGGGGCTAGAAGGTGGTTTTAACACTATAGGGTCAGGAATACATGTTTGTGTTCCTGACCCTATAGTGTTCCTTCAAAGATATCCTGTGGTGTTTAGTACACTATGGGTTTATTCACTAATTTACAAATTTTCATAAGTTGAAAACCAAATTGGGGTGGTTCTGAGGGGCAATCAGGCAGCATGTTTAAATTTTGTCCAACATGCTGCATGCACAAATTAGTTTCTCTGTTAACATAGCTTAGCAAACCCCCAAAAAAAAAGTATATATATATTTATTTGCATTATCAACTCTATAATACATAAAGCATTAGGAGGTTATTTTTACCCTACAGTTTCCAATTAAGGAGAGACTTTATTAATGTGGAAAATTGTTAAAATGGTCTATTTTATTTAAAAATAAGGATTCCATGAAATGTGTTTTTGAGCACAAATTTGTTGATGTACATTATCAGTGGTGCTGGGAAGCTACATTTGCTTTTAAAGTGGATCCTAAATAATGAAAAAACTTGCAGATGATATTGTTTGTATCAGTGTTTATTCCGCACTTTACAAGCAAAATTACAAAAGATAAAAACTTGCGCATTTGCCCTCCACGCCGGTCGCTTGTCCTGCCTTGCAGATCTTTAATCATGTGAACTGAGGAATATGCGGTCAAACATTTCAAGAAGAAAAAAAAGACTGAGCAGGCAGTTTTTTCCCCCAAAAACGGTATTTAAAAAGAAAAACACATTCCATAAGCTACAAATATTTATCTCAATATGTAATCCTGCAACAAGATGATGTCAAAGTCTCTCACACTTAGAAAGCTGGTTAACTGTGCTAAAATACAACCTATCACAATTCATTTATATATTTATATATATATATAAAAATTGAATTAAACCACATTTACAAATATCCTTCATTGTTTAAAAGTAGAAAATAATACATATGTTTTTTGGAATATTTAGAATGAGATCTGATAACTGCAAATATAAGAAAACAATGTTTGTTGTTTGTGTTTTGTTTTTTCTTAAAAAGTAAAAATAAGCAGTTTTTTTTTTCTTTTTTTTCTAATACCTTTGCCCTAAACACCCTCCTCCCACAATAAGACAAAATGGAATAATGGAACAGAGCCTATCCCTACTGCAAGGTGACACAGCGACATGTACAGAAAGGAGCTAGAAGAGACTCAATCTGTGTCTAACACTGTGTGGCTTCACTAACTGAAAGTAACAACTGAGCTATGCCACTCATTGTAATGTTTAGCAGATAGAACAGAGTTAGTCACAGATTCAATATATCCCCTAACTTTGCAAGGTAATACCAAAGCAATGGTGTGTAGTGGAAATCCACTGTCTGCATTCATAGCTGAACAAAAGGGCACATATTTCATTACATTGTAAGACCTGGCTTGCGGACATTACAAATATTCCATAGCAACTAGAGCACCACAGCGTTTTTCACAGTATCGCTAATACCTTTCACAAGATTAGACAGTGTTCCAGTGCTCATTAACGATTATTCAGTTCTTATAAAACAAAAATAACATAATGAGATATTGAATAGCGTTTAGGCTTAAAATCCAGTGTCACGGAAGTGAAACACATTCATTACTCACAGTATACAAAAATGCACCTTAAGTGGGAGGGCAGTGTGAAGCAGAGACTTTATCTTACCAAATAAATTAACCCACCCATATATTATATGTGAGCCTGCTCCCTTTATGAAAGTTGCATCATATATTTATTTGTTACTGTAACGTTGTATCTGTAACCTCTTCCATGCCTGAGTGACCAGATGCCTTAAAAAACAATATAACATAAAAGGATAAGAAAATTATCCATCCATGGTCATCGAAGACATCTTTTGGGGATTGGGGCATTTTTAGGAAACTTGCTGGTTTTCTGTGAAATTTGCTTTTTTTTTTTTTAATGGTCCCAATGGAGGCTTGAAATGGACCTGGAAATACATAAAATGATGAAAATTAGAGGATTTGTTAAAAAAAAAAATCATCATCAAATGAAAAGGACATTCCACATTTAAAAAATTAATCCATCACAAACAATACTATATCTGATACTGCTATGATGCTATTTTTTTACATCACATACCTAATAATGTAATAATGAAAGAAGTTGTAATCACATTTCATAGTGGGATATTGTGCTATTCTTTAAGAACAACATGTGAGTGATGAAACAAGTGAAAACCTTAGTGCAGATCAAGGATGTTTAAATCTGATGATTGGGAAGGCAATTGAGGTTATCCTGGTGTTTATAAAACCCCTCCAAATTTGTTAAACAGCATGAAAGAGTGCAACATTTACCAATCTAGAATACAGGAATATGAGGGAACATTGTTTGCACCACAGGAGTATTAGTATTGTAAATGACCACATATTCTTTGATGTGATGGCAGCCACTGGGAATGTTTAATGTGCCCATTATAGGTGCAGGGTGCATATTATTGTTATTTGTTAAATGTTTTGTTTTCTCTCCAGTCTTGCTGATGCTCGACCAACTAGGTGGATTTGGCTATGCAGCACCACCTGTTGGTTACAGCTGTTACGCGCGCTACCTGAATAGCAAGACTCGTTATTTTGCATATTATACTTTCTGCAGACAAGGGACACATTTCTTGTTATTGTCTTCCCCATCCCTTTATAAATATTTTATTTTGTTATTATAAGTGTGTGTGTAGGATCCCCAACACATATAATTTGATTAAATGTATTGGATCTAATGTGTGTCGCCATAATTTTTATGTAATGCGGAAAGGGGCCAGTCTGGAGTGAAAATAACGTTTGTTTTCATAACCTGCTGGCTGGCTGCACTGGTCCCTGATCTGTGGGATGAGTTAAGAAAGAATTACACCAGAGAGATAGGCCTGAAAGCCACAATGGCAGACGTAAGATGCAATGCAGGCAGAGTGGTCAATACCTGCCTGGAAGGAGAGAGGTGCAGCTTGGTCCGGTCGAAGAGGTTCTCAGAGGCCCCAGTCAAGCTTTGGCGACTGGGTTTGAAGCACTCCAGAGTCTCTGGTAGCAGAGAGGAAGCTGACCTACTGTAAACGTGCCACCGGAGTATGGGAGTTCCATTACACTTGTCCATTATAAGACCACGCTGGTCTATGATTACATGTAAATAACCCAAGAGAGCTTTGCCTATACCGAAACAGATGCTCTATCATGCTTAGAAGCTGGAGAATGATATCGTTCACTGAACTATTTGGTTTTCTCCAAATGGAAATCTATCTGTATGCAGAAGAAGAATGAAAGAGGATTCATTAGACTTAATTTTTCTTTCCACTCAGGGGTTCAAGGTTTGTGCTCCATATACCAAGTGATTTAAATTGGAGGCCCTTTGTAAAATCTGATACACGTTTTTTGATAAGACTGGAGTCCGAGGTTCATTTTCAAGGATGTAGATTTGTGACATTTAAAGCCAACCTGTACTGTACATTTACACTTTGATATATGATGTTAATGTACTTGGGGACAATTTAGACAAAGAGATACACAATGTATTCAATGTAAAGTACTGAGATTTACTCACCATACCTTGTTCCAGCACTGCCATGTCCTCGTCTTTCTGGAACACCCACCTCCGGTCTATCTCTGGTATGTTCTAATGTTCTTTGATCTGCCCTGCTTTGGAATACTTCCCCAAGCAGGGCAACCCTCTTCAATGACACTGACATGCCAGCCTTGTTGCCCTCATGCCAGCATCTGAACAGAGTGAATTAGTCATCCCGCTCCTTTTTTCCCTAGCCAACATTGGCAGCACCACCTAAGGAGTTACCATAGACACCACAGTGCATATGCGGTGGTTGCTATGGGTCAAGAGAAGAACTGCCTGTGGGTGGGTTTCTTCTGCTCTCATTTATCAAGCAATCCTTTGGCAATGCAGAAGAATGGATTGATAGGTGGAAGAAATTTTTTTAAAATAGGTTTTCCTCCCAAACTATACATTTGTAAGCAAAACGGCTTGCACAATTTATAGCCAAAATATTATGCTGTTTTAAAATTGTATTAGTAAAAAAACAAAGTACAATTATCCTTTAAGCTATGAAGAGTTTGTTTATCCTGGTGGGCAAGCTTGGACTTGCACTGTTCCATGTGTTGTACTTGTAGTCCAATTGGAGACTATGACCCCTATTTATTACTTTTTCCAATACTGTTAGAAAAAAACCAAAAACGATTTATCTACAAAAATTCCCCAGACTTTAATGGTAACTTCTGTAGACAAGGCATTAGTAAAGTTTTTCTAACAGTATCAAATCATTTTGAAAGCTTATTAAAACATAGCCTATATCCCTGGCCATATTTAATAATAACATTGCAATGCATGTTTGATGGATATACCTGCAATTTGGGCAATCGTTCTTTTTCTTCGTTTTAACATTGCCAGATGTCTAATGTTGATTTAAATACACACATTTACAAACTTTGACTGCAAGTGACTGGAACAGCAAATAAAAATAAGTAATCTGACAATTGGTGTCCAACTTAATGCAATTCACCTTTGCAGCTGAGTAACACCTTAACAAAAAAAAAAAGCCAATTCTTGCATAATAAAATGTTTTAAGTATGGTCAGACAGAAAAAGCGATTCATACCTCTGCTTATTGCTCCTCTGCAATCTCTGTCTCTTGGTGAACAACAACCTTAGTGACAGACATGTCTGGGTGTTGCTCCTTTGCTTCCTTGATGGCTTGAACAAGAACCTGAAGTTAAGGATGGAATAAGGTTACTTTGTTCAGTTAAAACAAAAACGAGTTGCAAATGGCTCATCTTTTCTGCCCCACACTACCTCTTGGAGAGAATTTATTACTAACAGACTTGTGCTGGTGCAATAAACCCAATGGTTTTTGTGTAGAAAATCTTCCTACTCTGTTACAAAACAAGACTAAGCAACTACATTACGATATTTTCAGAAAAGTGCAGTAAAAAAATTCCCACATAGTTCAAAATCCTAAGTCAATAAGAAAAAAAAAAAAAAAAAGACATGCCCTTTAAGATAAGAAAATATGTTGACTCCTTACAATTCTGACTCTCCTGCACCTTTTGAAGATTCTCAAAGCTTACTGACCTTGTATTCAATAAACTAATTGCAAATGCTTATATACATCATTAGTACACGTATATGAAAGTGTTTAGCTTTCATAGAAAGAAAAATACAAACCATGCTCAAATCAATTTTACAACTGAATTAACCATTTTATAGCTAAATGGCCAAAACAGAACCCTTAATACTTTCACACTAGCTTGATACCTGGTCATGATCAAGATCACCGTCGCCTGTAATAACTATCCTCTTCTCTATTCGTGTTTCAGAGATTCCACCTTTCACAGTCTGAAGGGAATAAGAAAATCTGGATTAGAGAGCCCCTTAAAGTTGACAGCAAAGTATGTGTTTCTCTGTTCAAAGAGTAGTGAAAGAACAAAAGATACTACAAAGTGTTCCACTAGACTATTCAAAATGTTAAATCATTATTTTATGCACATATTAAAAGTAAATGCAGGCAAAATTTAATAGAAGCCGCAGTGCCCAGATAAGCACCAGAAACATATGCCTTTTTTTAAAAGGGATAACCCCAGGTTTTGATGAAGGTCCATTGAATCCCTTTGTAGCCAATTTTTCACTAATCTCCAAGAAAGTTTGTAGCAGTAATTGTTTTCTCTTTTTTTTTTTTTTTTTTTTAATAAACATGCCGAATTGTTGCTCTGATTTTTGTAAGACTCATGAATGTAACTACATTATTCCTGAATAACGTGAAAGGTTCAGATGGCCCCTTACCTTGGTGATTTGTGTGGTCGTGGTGCTACTGGTTGTCTCAGAGGTGATTGTATGGGCAGTGAGAAGAATGCCAGGTTCTTGGTCATTGTTAATATCATCAGTCTAGAGATATGGAGAAGCAAAGGTTACCAACGCCGTGCAAATTAATAATTTATATCTTTAATTTATGGTATTGTTCAGAGTGTCCTTAAGTAGGCAATTTGTATTAACACTAACTGCAATATTTAGATCTTTCATGGACCCGTCAAAAGTTAGGTGCCAAGGAGATGAAATGGCAAAATTTTGGAGAGTTTTCACTTTGCTGGAAAAATGTGAAACAGCTGGAAAGATTAGAAACAGCATGAAGTAAAACCAGTGACATTTACATATCTACAGCTTACCCTGGCTGCCTCGTATGTTATAGTTTTGGTCTCAGTGTGAACTAAGGGCACTTCCTTTGTGGGGATCTGGCCCTTCTCAGTGGCTGGCATGTTGGAAATGGTCACAGTTTGTGTTTTTACTAATGGAGGCTGTGGAGAGAGAAAGATTAGTGAGGAACACATTTATAAAGAAGGTCTTTCTGGGCATTTTCTAAATGTGATGAATATACATGAAAGCTCATCTAGTACTCTTGATGGAATAAAAAAACATTTGAAGTAAAATGGGTCTCTCTATGCTTTCACAAAAGGATTTGTTGAGGATAGCTTTATTAAGGGAGGAGGTTGAACTTTGTTTTAAATGGTACAACTAACCAGAACCATGAGGTGACTAAAGCATACTGTTTAAGCAGGGCTTAAAATTTCCAACCAACATTTGTAAGGGAGAATTTGGCCTTGGCTAGTAGCAATTTGCCCCAGTGAGTGTCTCATGGTCCCTTCAGGTCTGGCTAGTAGCTAAGGGCCTGACCTTTAGAGTTATGTTTTAAGGCAACATGTGAGTGCACCATTCGTGAGAGTATACAAAGTCGATGACTTCAAGATTGGGAATGTGTGTTTCAGTGACTAAAGGGTTAGCTAGGTGGAAAATATCGCGTATTGTCATAAGCCGAGACCAATGTGCAACAAATCTGTAAAATGGTTAAAGCAATCGATTTAAAGTGACATTTTATAAAATGGTGTTTGGCCTAATATTCATATGACTCATATTTCCTGCTCCACTTTGACTATTTCTTCTTTATATAGTTTCTTGAGAAAAGTGAGACAAAAAAAGCATTAAAACAATAAACACGCAATAGGCCTGTAAAATAAATTGTAAAAAAAAAAAAAAGGAAAGTAAACTACTCAACCTCCAAGATGTTAAGTAGTTTTATTCATATTTCTATTATTAACATAAATATATGTAAACAGACTAAACTGGCCCATACAAGGTATATGCTGAAGTAAAATGTACCCATTTCTGCTCAAGTAGTATGGGTTAAACAGGGTATTGTTGCAAAGCTGCACATTATACGAACAAGTAAACCAAGAGTTAACAATATAGTTAGCTAATGATGCTACGTAATGCAATGTTTAATAACGCAACAAATTTACAAAGTGGTGAAAAAACGATAACACTTTTAATACAACATGTATCATGGAGTGCGTCTCCCAATTAATGTATTTTTTTTTAAAATATTTTTTGGCCTAAAAATTTTAATTCTCAAACTTTTTGGTTTAGTAAATATATACCATTATTTTATAATGTGTTGCAAATGTTTAAATTTAATGGGGGGGGGGTTCTTATTTTTCTCCCCCACATGCTTGCTATATCCAGATCAAGGGTACCAAATTATTTATTACAAGATTACTGATTTGTATTGTGTTCTCGTCTTTGAAAAGAAAAACATTTCTATAAACAAAGGGGTTTATTATTTTTTCTAGCTTCACAAAAGTAGATAGCCAGAGAGTCTCCATAGAGGGACAACTCATCCTGAGTGGTTTTTGGCTTAACAGCCTAACAATGTGTAAAGCCGAAACCCACTCCAAATGTAATTACGTCCCTGAATTATATTAATAATAATCATAATAATAAAAACCAACGCAAGTGAGGCATGCATTTGATTCTGCTAAAAAGGATAAATAGATTCATGGGACACAGAACATACAAATAATAGGGAGATTGAGGACCCTGAATTACAGGTCATAGTTTGTACTACTATAAGAAAGCATATCAGGCAGATCGGTAGTTATTTCACTATTGGAATAGGTATATGATGACTCATGTCCATACTCAAAGATCAACAGGCTTTATTTCAGCAGTCATTCGAGACATTAACCAGATGGGGTTAAAAGGCCACTACGGATGAGGGAAATAGTAAAGTTCATAGTCTATTCACAGGATTATGCTGGAAAAGGATAAAGTCCAACGTGGAATACAGTCAAGCTTAGAGTCCAATCATAATGGTCTGAAAAAAGAGTCATTTGCTATTCATAATTTCCAAGGAAGGTTGGAAGGCAGTGCAAACTCACATAACTCTGTGTATATACACACATATCTATATAGAATATACTACATACAGTGTGTTATTTCAAAACACGTGTATATTCAAATACTTAAACAGAGACTAGTGAATTTGGTGTATGCAATCTATAAAATATTATGATGAGAAAAGCAATTATAACTAAATTATTGAACTGAACACATACTCTGTAAAAACAAAAACAGTGATGAGAGGGATTAACATAAGTAAGAAAAAAAAAATATGAGAACTTAAAAAAACAACAGGATGTTTATGTAACCAAGAAATGTGTGCAGGTTGTGACCTGCATGTCATAATTAAAAAAAACAAAAAAAAAAACAACCACCACATTTTAAGAATTTTGTACACATTTCTCTGGAGACAAAGTAAATAGCCTAGTGTCACTGGATGTTATTGACTCTTGCAAACAAGTGTTCACAAAAACACCAGCCACCACAGTGTCACTGCTAGGAAAATTATAAAAGACATAAGAAAAGGTATGCGAGGATTGGGGAGTAGAAGTGGGTGAAGACGGCATTTCTCCATGGACTTCTCTTCTGGCATTGAGATGGACACTTTCGAGAGGAGGCCCCATTGGTCTTTCCCTGTTGGCTTTGCAAGGTCTTCACCCTGCGTCAGAGGCACCTCCTGAGTCTGCCCACGCAGGGGCGGCAGAAGAGAAAGAGACAGGTGAAACCGAAAAAACAAACAGATCCACAGATGGAGCATGAAGAATTAAGGGAAGAGAGCAATATCGGTTAGGCGTGTGCAAAGTGATTAGTGGGAAAAATTTATGCAATACCATTAAGACATGGACCATATTCTGTTTGGACTAGGGTGCAGAAATGGCAGTAAAGTAGATTGGTCCAGCACTTGTAACATTAAGGTGCACTAATGGCAGTGAAATGTTTATAGGGTCAGTTGTTCCAGGAAATATGTGTTCAAAAGGCAGTGAAATGTTCAAAGCAGTGGTTCTAAAACCTAGGGTCAGGATCCACAACTGTATCCCCATTCTCTTTTCAGTAGAATGGTAAGAACATACACATTAGGTTTCTCAGGCCCTAGGCAACCACCCACTGTAACAGCACTACTGTGCAGTTTATAAGCTTTTTGACACTAGAATTGATCTACCCAAGTGGTTTCATAGATGTTCTTTTGAACAAGTCTCATTTAAACAGAAAGAATGGATTGCTAATCCAATGCCATTGAAATAATTTATATCGCTACCAAAAAAGGGTCAAGAACCACTGGTTTAAATGATTAGAAATACTGGTATGCTAATATTACTAATAAGTTGAAGATGTTCAAACCTTAATGCGATGTAAATATACCAAAGGCAGTGACTTGTTTCTACACACCTGAACCTTTAAGGTATGCATATTGCAATTCAAAAGAAGCCTTTAAAACCAGATGTTAAGGGAAGGCAATACATTACACTTCCTTTTTGGGGAATGCTGTGGCAACATTAAAAGCCACAATGAGGCAAGAATGTACATATTCTGTTTCTTGCTAAGAAAGGAAGAACTGAGCTCGTAGCTCCTGAAGTGGCACCACTGTCAGCTGATCAGTTCTTGGACTTTGTGGTACTTCTTTGCACATCCCTAAGTGACATTTATCAGACACAAACTGGGCAGATGACTGATCAGCATCAAATAAATAAAAATGATATAAAAGAAATTAAGGGTACCGAATTAAAAAACAAACAAAAAAAAAAATAGAGGGTGTAAAGGAATGTCAGAAATAAAAAGAAGAGAGAAGGGGAAAAAAAGAAAGAAGAATAGGGTATAGTTAAAAGGTTAGCATTGCAAGCAGGGAAAAGGCAGTTGATTCCTCAAGAGTTGCAGACGGTGGGTTACCATAAACAGGGGGAGAGAATGGATTGATAACCCACCCCCTGCAAGGTGAACCTTGGTAAGAGATGGATACAATAAATACCATTTTTAACCTTCTGAGGTAGACTGTTTGGGACTGTTGGCCTTCAAATGCTGGAAAAGCCCAAAGTGTAAGGCAATTGTTCAAGGGCACATACTTTTTATTCCAGAAATCATCTTTGTATCCACATTTCAAATAATTATATGATACTTAAAGTGACTCCGGTTATAGGTTTCAGCTAATGTGTTCAAGTAACATCAGTTAGGTGTGTTTTAAATGTATTGTGTATAATTAAAAAATGTAAAAAAGGCACACTACTACTATTAATGTAGCTAGGTTCTTCTATCTTAACAAAGCTCAACTAGATTAAATATTTACCATTATAGTTAACATTAAAACACAATTTAGTTACTTTAAAACATTCTCAGATCATCAAGGTATAAATCTTTTTAATTTGTACTCTTCTAACAGGCGATTCACACTTCACATGTTTATTTCAGCTCTTTGATGCAAACTTTGCATAATCTAAGGAAACATGTTTTCCAATTACACAAAAGTTCTCAGTACCAGCATGGTTCCCAGTTTAATACATATATATCACCCACTGTTGGAGGATTTTCTAACTTGTTCTGTAACTTGCTTTACAAAAACAATTAGGAATTAGGATTACAGTGACGAACTGGACAGCTTCTTGCCTCAGGACTATGGGACCTGCAATATACCTTGCCCAATGCACTTGAAAAAGCTTAGTTCATGTGAGGTATGTACTTTTGTACTCCAGACAGAGACCAACCGTTAGCACTGATTCCCTGGAACTGTTTTGGGCATAGGACCATGTGCGCAGTCGGTCAAAAACAAGACTTCCAGAAAATTCCTGAACCCCTGAACTGATTTGGGTGATTTTTGGATATGTTGGTCACCCAGATCAGGGCTATCAGGGGATGTAATTGTGGGGATTGTGTGTGTTTTAAGGTACTTTTGGAGTGTTTGTAAAAAATTTTGTTTTTTTTCTGGACATTATTGGATTAGATTAGTACAGTTCATGATCCAATTATCTACCAGGCAGAGAGGAGGGATTGTGTGTTTGAATATGGGAGTGTCATGCATTTAACCATTGTTGTTACTGGTCTGTGACTTGGCACTGCAGTTCCCCACAAGGTCCAAGTGGGAGTGTCCCTTGCATATAAGGCCAGTTGTGGTTGCCATTAAAGAGATTTGTTTACCCCTTCATGAAGTCTTGGCTCATGTTTGGGGGACTGGAGAACTACATTCACTCTGGGGATTGCTATAATCACTATACTCCCCTGAGTATAATCACTAGCTCTTATAAGAGCTGTTCCTGCTACGCTTTCTGGACTAGGAGAGGTTCACCCACTGGAAGCTGAATCCTGGCCTTGGGTCCAGGGTGGGTGGAGGACGGTGAGACCCCAACCAAGCTGCGGCGGTTTGTGGGGTCTACGGTGCTGCTGGTGTCTAGTGGAGTGCTTTGAGTCCTCAGTGAGCACTAAGAGCAGCGATTGACAGAGGTACCCGTCAGGCGGTCCGTCACATTGGTGGCAGCGTCGGGATGGCTTCCTAGTGCGATGAGAAGCATCCTGGAGACACCGGTAACGTGTGGATTATAATGAGGGTTAGGGATGCATTCGTGCAGCAAACCTGAAAGCAGAGGTGCCCACAGAATTTGAGCAGACAAGTATGGCATTCTCTGACTCTTGCTCAAAGTTGCTGTTGAAGGTGCGGCAGCGACTGGCCTGGTAGGGCCATAATGTGTCGATTGAGACCTTGCAGGCGATCTGGAACCATGTAAAAGTCGAGAAACAAGCCAAGAGAGACCACGAGTTCCTGATGGCTAAAACGAGGGGAGGAAGTCTCCAGCTAAAGGAGGTTTAAAGCAGCCCTTCGGCAGAGGTGATGCAGCTGATCTGGGAAGAGGCGCCTACCGATTTAACTGCCTTTACATAAGAGGATGTTAGCCTCTCTCCCCAGCAGCAGCCGGAGGTACCTGAAGTAGGAGACCTTATAGACTGGTCCTGTGAGGAACCCCAACTGGCAGGTGGAGATGGGACTGAAGTCTCTCCACGGCCCTACAGGGATGCTGGGCAGCCGGCCCAAATCCTCAGCTACAGCCGGAGTTACCAGGAGTAGGGTCAGTCAGTCCTACTCCCCAGCGGCAGAGTATGTTATTGGGAGAAGAGATGGTCGGTCTCTCTTCCCAGCGCCAGTGTATCCTACAGGGAGTGGAGACGAACGGTCTCACTCTCCAGCAGCAGTATGCAGTACAGGGAGCAGAGGGGGTCATCCTTCCTCCCTAACGGCAGAGTGTGTTATTGGGAGAAGAGACCGTTGGTCTCTCTCGCCAGCAGCAGACAGAGTCACAGGGAGAGTATCATCCTCCGTCCCCAGCGGCAGGGTGAGTTACGGGGAGTGGAGATGGTCGGCCTCACTCCCTAACGGTAGTGTGTGTTACAGGGAGAGGAGTAGGCAGATCCTTCTCCCCAGCGGCAGATAGAGTTACAGGGAGTGGAGGCAGCCGTTCTCCCTCCCCAGCGGCAGCCAGATTTTCCCGGAAGAGGAGACAGCTGGTCCCTCTTCCCAATTACAGGGGGACAGCACCCCTGACCCCAATGGTGCAGATGGGACAGCGGTCTCTGAACCAGACTTACAGGGATGTTGGACGGCCGGTCCAGATCCCCAATCAACACCACAGGAATGCTCGGAGGATGAGGTAGGTGATCCCTTCTCTCCACAGCGGATCCTGGGGATAGTGGATGGGACAGCGGTCTCCACCAACCCACATCCAGCAGAAGAGCTGGCATCTGGGCAGAGAGCAGCTGGTGTCTCGCCTCCCCTTTCCCTTTATCCAGGGCCTGCTATTACACAGGCCATCCCAGCTGAATAGCTGGCACCAGGGCAGAGCGCAGTTGGCCTCTGCCCTACCTGCCCCCTTGTTACAGGGAAGGACTACGTACTAGTCTCCCCAGCAGAAGCGCTGGCACCAGGGCAGAGCGCAGTTGGCCTTTGCCCTCCCCTTTCCCTTTGTCCAAGGCCTGAATACCCGCAGGCCACATCAGCAGAAGCGCTGGCAAAAGGGCAGAATGCCGCTGGCCTCTGCACACCAAGTACTTACAACTTTATCCCTGGGAGCACAAGAGAGATTGGGGGTGGCAGACGCTCACTCTGCAGCATGGGACAGACAGGACAAAGCTGGACACCCGAGAGCTACAGGCCAAGTACTTGGTCGTGGGTGGGCTACTCGACTAACTCAGGTACCGACTGACAGGAGGTCAGGTACCCGGTTAGTCTCCTCTTGGGAGGGAAGAAATGTGACGAACTGAACCTCGTCACTGGTTCTTGGAGGGTCCTGCTGGCCAGCCTCTTGCCTCAGGACTATGGGCACTGCAATATACCTTGCCCAATGCACTTGAAAAAGCTCTGTTCATGTGAGATATGTACTTTTGTACTCCAGACAGAGAGACCGGCCGTTAGCCCTGATTCCCTGGAACTGTTTTGGGCATAGGACAATGTGCACGGTCGGTCAAAAACAAGACTTCCAAGAAATTCCTGAACCCTTGAACTGAGCTGAGTGATTTTTGGATATGTTGATCGCCCAGATCAGGGCCATCAGGGGATGTAACTTTTGTGTTTTAAGGTACTTTTGTAAAAAATTATGTTTTTTTCTGTGCTTGGACATAATTGGATTAGATTAGTACAGTTCCTGATCCAATTATCTACCAGGCAGAAGGGAGGGATTGTGTGTTTGTATATGGGAGTGTCGTGCATTTAACCATTGTTGTTATTGGTCTGTGACTTGGTGCTGCAGTTCCCAACAAGGTCCAACTGGGAGTGTCCCTTGCATGGGGACTTGCATATAAGCCCAGTTGTGACTGCCATTAAAGAGATTTCGTTTACCCCTTCATGAAGTCTTGGCTCATGTTTGGGGATTGGAGAACTTCATTCACTCTGGGTGTTGCTATAATCATTTTACTCCCCTGAGTATAATCACTAGCTTTTATAAGATCTGTCCTCGGTGAGCACTAGGAGCAGCGATTGACGGAGGTACCCGGTCGTGGCGCCAGGCGGTCCGTCACATTGGTGGCAGCGGCGGGATGGCTTCCTAGTGCAAGGAGAAGCATCCTGTAGACACTGGTAACGTGTGGATTATATTGAGGGCAACACAAGCATTCGTGCAGCGCCCCTGGAAGTAGAGGTGCCCACAGACTTGGAGCAGGCAAGTATGGCATCCTCTGACTCTTGCTCAGAGTTGCTGTTCGAGGTGCGGCAGTGACTGGCCTGGTATAGCCCTAATGTGTCGATGGAGACCTTGAAGGTTATCTGGAACCAGGTGACTGTCGAGAGACAAGCCAAGAGACACCACGAGTTCCTGATGGCTAAAATGACGGTAGGAAGTCTCCAGCGAAAAGATGACCCCAACCAAGCTGCGGCGGTTTGTGGGGTCTAGGGTGCTGATGGTGTCTAGTGGAGTGCTTGGAGTCCTCAGTGAGCACTAGGAGCAGCGATTGACGGAGGTACCCGGTTGCAAATACCTAAAAGTACATTTTTTTATTTTTTTACTTAAGGGGGCCTGGCTATTCAGATAATTTCTAAGTGACAAATTACCCATTGAAAATGATGTACCTTTTTAAGACATATCACTGTAATGGTTATTGCTGTGGCATATGGGATTCACTCATGCTTATCATATAAAGTTCTTAGGAAGAAGTTCTGCCAAGGTTTAATGAAAAAAGTGATTTGAGTCCCAAAAAAGGTCTCAGTCATTTGATGGAAGAATCCTTGTGGGTATGAAAATAAAATTCAAGTTTGAGTTATGCAAATGCATATATATATATATATATATATATATATATATATTTTTTTTTTTTTTACATTGATTTCAGATTTCCCATCAGCTCTTTATATTCTATAAATATTCTCTAATTATCATTTTCCTCTATGTGTGTGTGGTTAGCTTCAATATTTCTAAATATTAAACACCAATTACCAATGTACAAATAACCCATTAGCTGAAGTGACAAGCCAGATCAGATTATAGCCAATACAAGTAACAATGTTTATAAAGCTTCCAGCATTTTGAAGTTTGTTAAACATGCGGTTCTTACACGGTCAGCATGAAGGCAGGTGGTGGGAGCAAGGTGACGAACCATGATGCAGCCAAAACAAGGCTATTTATCCCTGAGCTTGCTCACATCCTATGCCTCATGCGTGATGTCACATCAGTGGGATTCTGCAGGTGAAATGAAAATTTGCCGGCCAAACTGTAAAAGCATCAATTACAATGCAGCTGGTATAATTTCTGCTTTTTGGGGGGATTTTGGAAGGAAACGCTCTGCATTGATGGTGCGGAGCAGTGCTGGGTAAACGCACGGCCAAAAGCATGATATTGTCTGCTTTACCTCTGACACATGCGCTTTCCTCTCAGTGGGCAACACCAGAGCTCGTTTCACCTGAATGTAGATAAAATATGGCTTTCAACTAATGTTTTAGTTTTCAACAACATGTGAGGAGACAAATATATAAAGGTTGTCATACAGAGCATTGGATTAGCTAGAACACATATGGATTCCTTACACAATATTATCTTCCATTACATGGGTATCACAATAGTGAAGAACAGAGTACAGTAAAAATACTTTAACTTTATATTTTTTTGTCAAAATGTTATGGGGAAAAAAAATAGCAAAGAAAAGTACAAGCCACTTCTAGTTAAGAATAAAAAAATAAATAAGCAATGCTCTAATTAAGAAAATAAATTGGTTGTATTTCATGGTTTTACAAAACCTCAGACAATGTTATAACCTATGAAACCCTGTCTGATACAAGTTTATCTACTTATAAATGCAATTTTGCATGCTGCTGGTACTATTCATTTGCCAACCAAGAATCTAAAACACAATACAGGCTAGCAGATATTGAACACAGACAGGCTAGCCGATTTTATAATTAGCAGAAGTTGGTATGCTGTCACCCATGTCTGCTGAGAAGTAGCAAGCCACAGCATTAGTCCAAATTTGGTTCAGAGACTTTCCAAGAGTGTTCTGTACAAGACAACAGCAGAATCACAGCTATAAGATCTCAAAAATCTTGTGAGGTTGACACTAGGCTCCACCGGATGTGACCAGTACTCATGGCAGTCAAACTTCATGCCTAGATTAATGCAATTTTGTTCTCAAGCTTTGGTCCTAGGGACAGCTGTATAAAAACTGGCTCACTGTTCAAAATTACAGAGATTTGGCACCTAGAAATAATGTCCACCCTGTGCCTCGAAGCATGCGCTCTGAGCCAGAGAAGACAGTAAAATCAAGTTCTTCTGTACGAGTAGCAATATAGCCAAGCTCCAATACTTGGACTAGGTATCTCCGCCGAATATCCTCGAAGCTGGAAAAGGCGCTCTTTAGTGCATAGCTCTATCCTCCCAGTAACTTGGCAATACATAGTTCTGGGAGTACAACGGTTTTTATTGAACTGAATGCATCCTTTTATGCACAGACCCCCAGCATGGGGTCTCTATTAAACACATACAGTGCACGCCCAGGCGCCTCTGTGTCCAAGAGATAATGGAGTTGCTGCTCATTAAACTAATTATCTCCCAGATACAGAGTGCCAAACACAAAAACATAATAAAAACAAACCCCACGTATGATACATCCCCGAGTAGCTCTAATCGGAGTACCCATGTTGGCAAAATAGCACCCAGATCCATAAAGAGATGACAAATCATAACCGGGGTAAAGTTTTGACCAGCCATACACGCCCAAAAGATTTCCAGTGCAGATGTGGCTTTTGGCAATCAAATATCAGGGGCTCCCTCTGGCTTTCAGGAAGCACTTGTTCTCTTTAGTCTGTATAACCTTCTGTGACGAAGTGCCCTTCGCCACTTGGTACTGGAGAGGCCTGCTTGCCAGCCTCCTCCCCTGTGACTATGACTCTTTGATGTATTTGCCTTTAAAGCCCCTATTCTACCTTCAGACAGACTATTTATGTAGGCTGCTTTATTTATCTTATGTTTTAGTCACCCTGTACCCATTATAGGTGCAGGGTGTGTGTAATGTAATTGATTGTTTATAGTGTGTGTGTGTGTGTGTACTGTGTAATGTATTGCCTGCTCTCTTGTATTGCTGAGGTTTGCTACCAACTAGGTGGGTTTGGCTATGGAGCTGGTCTAGTGCCCTCTGTTGGTAGCAACAGCAATATGCACTACCTGAATTGCAAGACTGGTTCATTTGCATATTCGGGTAGATTTGCATATTGCTAATTCTGCAGGCAGGTGAGATATTTACTGTTAAATATTGTCTCCCCCCACCGCTTTAAAAATGTGCCATTGTGTTGTGATAAGTCACTGTGTGTTGCCTGATATGGTTTGACTGTTTGTGATTTTATTGAGGTTTCACAACAATGTTATTGTGGTGACCCTATTGGCTGGTCCCAAGGGAAATAAAGGTTTTAGACAGTTCTTCTTGATCCCTCTAAACGTAGCCTTGTCTCGTTATTGGAGGGAGCTGTTATAATCACACTGGGGATTGCTATGCTCTGCATGCTCCCCTGAGCTTGAATCACTTAGCTCTTTTAAGAGCTTGTTCCTGACACGCTCTCCTTGGAGGAGGGGTCTTCACCACACAGTCCTGGATGCTGGAGGTTCATACAGGGTGGAAGGAAGA
Organism: Pelobates cultripes; assembly: GCA_933207985.1. Taxonomy (NCBI): domain Eukaryota; kingdom Metazoa; phylum Chordata; class Amphibia; order Anura; family Pelobatidae; genus Pelobates; species Pelobates cultripes. Next base: position 173,625,976 of record OW240912.1, on the reverse strand, counting down.
GTTCTTTCCCACACAGTCCTGGAGGACAGAAGCTGATCCAGGGTGGAAGGAAGACGGCGAGACTCCAGTCAAGATACGGCGGTTGCGGAGTCTGCGGTGGTTGTGGTGTCTGCTGCAGCGCTTGGAGTCCTCAGGAAGCGCTAGGAGCATCCGTCAACGGAGGGTACTCAGTTGGAGTACAAGGAGCTTCGTTACACCTTCCCTCCAAACAGCACTCTCCTGTCAGGTCGGCAAGGGGGTTAAAACATTGGGTCAAGGTGACCGGGAACTGCGAGGTCAAGTGGTCGGGTAATCGTTACAGTAGTAGGGTCTGCAGCCATGTGCCGTTGGGGACCTTTAGGTAGTTTTGCAGCCCAATGACTGCCAGAGAGTCGCTTTCGACAACAACGTTTGGGAGATGAGAAGGTACTGAGGGTAGTGAAAAGCTCTCTTGGGGAAAAGATATAGGTAACATAGTACAGGATACGCCACAAGCATTTGATTGGACCACAGATGAAACTGCATGATGTCAGACAAGAGTGGAAACTAAAAAGCAGAACTTAACCCAGCACTGGATAAAAGGGTTAAACCTATTTTCTGATAAAGAAAAGGGGTGAACGACTGTTATAATGATTGGTTATAGAAACCCTTTCTGGTCACATGGAAACAAATTGAAAGCTTACAAAGCAAGTTTTAGTTCAATAAAAACACTTCATTAGTAGGGCAACTGGTTTTCAGGGTTAGTCTTAGGTGTTTAAAGGACCACTATAGTGCCAGGAAAACAAACTCGTTTTCCTGGCACTATAGTGCCCTGAAGGTGCCCCCACTCCACCCTCAGGGTCCCACTCCCGCCAGGCTGAAGGAGGAGGTAGGGGGTTAAAAACTCACTCTTCTCCAGCGCCGGGGACTCTCCTCCTCCTTTGGCCTCATCGGCTGAATATGCATGCGCGGCATGCTAGCATCTTCTCACTGTGAAAATCACAGTGAGAAGCGCCTCTAGCGGCTGTCAATGAGACAGCCTCTAGAGGTTGGATTAACCCATTTGTAAACATAGCAGTTTCTCTGAAACTGCTAGGTTTACAGCAGAAAGGGTTAATCCTAGATGGACCTGGCACCCAGACCACTCCATTAAGCTGAAGTGGTCTGGGTGCCTATAGTGGTTAAGCAACAATATTGTCATAAGTAACTTTATCTATTTTCCAAACAATATGTTTCCTATGACCACAGAATTCAAACAAACTGTAGTTTGCTATATGCATGATGAAGTCCATATTACATGGCTTTGTGGCCGGCAGCACTTGCTGTATCAAGGTATATTAGTGACCTACGTTTTTCAATACATTAGCGTTGAACTTGGTTACAATGTACAAGGACATAGGTCACAAGGTATGGGGTCAATAAGAATTTCATGTTTTTTGAGCATTCAAAACACGTTTGAACAGTAAACAGCATTTAAAACACAAAGGTCCCAAGTCACTTGGTGTGGCAATTATTTTGCCTTCATCCCAACAAGATATAGCCATTGTTATTTGAATGACTGTTGCTAGGTAACTAAAAAAATAAATAGAAAAATAAAAATACCACACAAAAATAAAACTCGTTTTTAAATGACCAGTTCTGAGTGAGGTATATCATGCAAACTATAAGGAATTACTCCCAGCACCATAACTACACTGACACTGACCAAATGTTTTCAGAAAATATATTTTTTTTCTTTTGGAGTAACCCTAAAGTCATACAGGGTAAATTAATTCATCTTGACAGAAGTGCACTGCTTTCTGGTTTCAAAATGTTGTATTGACTTACAAAATATAGAGAAAGTGGCAAAGGGGCAGCTTGGGAAGATAGGTAACTAAAAATGTAGATAATGTTATACACAATGAAATGCTGGTAACTTTCACCATGGAAAAGTCTAAACAAACAGACCAATAATTCAGCACAAACTTCTCTCTCACAAAATGTCATTGCTCTCTGGGCACTGCATAGAATGTATAGGTAGGATGCAATGCTGGGATTAATACAGTCTTAAATTCTGACTACGTGTGATTTTTCATGCGTATCTGTGGTAATGCGAAAAGAGTGGGGCACTGGTGCCCACAATGCTTTCGATTAGTGCATCCTAAATGGACAGAATACCCACCACAATGTATAACTCAGAGCAGGAAGTTTAAGGCAAAATAAAACAAGCCAAATACTGCAGTGTACGCAACTATGCATATATGCTCGTAAAATAAATAAGATATAGAAAGACAAGTGTAAGATTATTATTTAATAAAACAAATCTAATTTAAAAAAAATTATGATATCTGTAAAATTTCATTCTCCCCCTTATGATTGGGTGCACCAAATACCGTACATTTATTTTCCATGCTTCCTTTCTCCTTTCCTTCCACACCTAATGTAATACCTGCCTCTTCACATCTTTATTGCTACCGTCGCTATTCAAATTTTTTTTCTTTTATATCACTCTTGTGAACCTTCTCAAGCTCCAGGGTTTTGAGGTTTGGGCTATCCTGAATTTCTCAACACTGGGGTGTTACTTCTCAATTTACACAGTTTTCTGTGTACATGGATGGTCTGAAAGGCATCACCTTTTTGTCTGTTTGCCTCTTCCAGGGTGACTTTGGTTGGAAAATCTTTAGGCGTGTTATGTTACACATTTGTGCCTGGTCAATCCAAAACATAGAATTTCAGTTCATGTGAAGTCATAATCTGGGCGATACTGGATCACCTGACATGGCTTTCTAAATGCAAAATATCTATCTGGCTCAAATTAGCAGAAAGTTACTTCAGCATGGTTATCATAACACAGACTTTTGTGATCTACACTCATATGTTGTACACTACGCATTGAATTTATTTTCCCTCCCATCTATTTTCTGCACTTCTTTCTAAAATGTATTTATCATTTACCAGCTTATTACATCTGGCATATTAAGAAACTATGACAGTAAGAAAATTATTACTTTAAAAAAAATGGCATGACTGTTTATTTTTAAATAATAGAATTCAAATACAAATCATAAGATCTAAGACTTATGCAAGCTGGTTTACCTAATAATAAAGTATATACACGTATAAATAAATATTGATCACAATGCATTCTTTGTGAGCATGTGATTCGTCCTTACCCCATCTGTGCCAGTCTGGACCTGTCCATTAAAGCTGAGGGTACGAAAAGGAGAGTGGGTTGAGAGGCGTTTGTCCCATTCGCTTGGTCTTGTAGCTGGCACGGATTCCATGAAACTCTTTTTCAGCTCACGGATACTGGCATGATGTCTGATGATTTCCTCTTTTTCATTCTCGAGATCCTTATAGCACAGTGAAGAGTGTAAAGATTGGACAAGTTGGTAGAAGGTTTTAAGGAAGTGTTTGAAATAAAATAGGGCATAGTAAGAAAAAGAAAAAGTGAAAACAATTGGAAATAAGAAGAGGAAAATGAAAGAAAATAGTATAAGAGCATGGCGGCAACAAACAAATGTATGTAATTAAACATTACCATATTGCAGTGAAAATAGCACAATTAAAGCACTTTCATTGGGTCCATGTTATTGCGACACCTATGGAAGTGTAGGTGTTAATAATTCACAGTACGACTTGAACCCCACATATTACTGCATATGCAATGTATGAATTAAAACACAAACCCCTTTGCATAACGTTAAAACACCCAATCAAATCTATTCCTAACCAGGCACTTCAAGTGGGTAATTCCTAAATAGATAAGCAACGGAGGACTGAAATGTAAAAAACTGAAAAGCAGGATGAATGATTGAGAGATACCAGTTAACAGCAAGAAACAAGGCTGAAAACTGGTGCACTGTAGACTAGAATCAAGTGGATATATAACCATGTTGTCAAAGCATAAATCTTTCTCAAATATTAACCAAAGCTGGATATTTAGATATACGAAAATACAAAAAAAAACAAGATCAACTCAATATTTATGTGAAGTGGTCAGTCTAAGCTCCAAACTACTATAACTTAATAAAATGGGTTTTGGGGCATAAATCTTGCTCCTCTAGTTTCAATGCTCAATTTTCTGCTGTTTAGGAGTAAAATGGCTTTATTTCTGTAACCCAATCCATATCTCCTCTAGCTATGAATCACACAACCTTTTTCCTGAAAAGACTGCTCTGGCCAGCAGCCTTCTGTGTGAGCTAAGATGAGGATCTCAGCAAGAAGAATGAAAAACCACCAAAGCCTGCAGACCTCGTTTGCACAACATCAGAAAATAAACAGGGTTACTAGGAGTATAATATATTACTCTGCATATAATGTGCAAAATACCCAGTATATAATTTAATACCCTAAAAATGTGTCTGTATTTTCATTTAGTTTTAGCATTAAAAATTAACCTAGATCTAAAATAAGGTTATTCAAATTTTTACATATTACCCAGTCAGGTAATAATTCTTTAGACATGAGAATGATTTGTTTTGTAACTATAGGAAGGCTGGTAAATGCTATTGGACCAAGTGTGTATAATATATATATATATATATATATATATATATATATATATATATATATATATATATATATATATATAAATAAAAAAACACATTAGAAAAATGACAATATTTAATTAATGCAAAAAGTAAAGAAATATTTCTCATTTTAACTTAATTCTGCATAAGTACTGACATGTTTCTGCAAAAGAAGTTACCAAGATGTTAGAATTTTCATCACACTCTGGATACATAATCATAGTTAAAAAGAAAAAAAAAAATCTATTTAATATGAACTGGGTTTGTTTTAGTGTTGTTATAAAATTTTGTTTATGCCAGTGAGCAATTGGATATAAAGCAACATAGCTGAGGCATGGACATGTGAGTGTTCACATCCTTTGGTGTACATGCAAAAGCCATAAAAAATAAACAAATGTGCATGCAAAAAAAAAAAAAACAAAAAAAAAACACATGCAGACAGACTGTAGGCACTTTGGCAAACAGACAAATGAAGCAAAAATATAGAAAAATGGAGAAAGAAAAAAATCCAAACAAAAGTAATAAAAATGGTTGCATGGAAATGCGTGAAGTTATACCAACCTCCAACATTAAATTGCTATGTCTGATATATATGTTTTCACCCTCTAGTTTCTTTGCTCTTTTCTGTGAAAGTGAACAAAAATAGGTAGAAAAGCAATATAAATAAAAAATAAATAAATTTAAAAAAAAAATGTGAAAAAAACGTCCATGTAGTGTTGTGGGCCAGCAAAGAAAAAGATTTAAAAAAAAAAAAAAAAAAAGATTTATAATAGCCTGAATTTTTTTGTACTTTGAAATGATATGCAATGTATGTTGGTCCTGTTAAATGTGTAAACTTGTTGTGCCTAAAATGTATGCATTCACACCTACAACCCTCAAAGATGGGAGCAGCCAGCTTTCATTTTTTATAGAGCACAGGTGAGAGATTTTTACAACATATTTCTATATAAACTATATAGGTTTATGTATTAATTATTTATTTGTTGGTGCTTTTTTTCCTTTGGCTTTTATTTATTAACTTGGTCTCTGAAGTTTTGCAAAAGCCAGTATTTACCAATAATAGTGATAGTCCACTATGTTATATTATGTATGCTTTCAATAGCATTGTTACATTCATTTTGTTAAAAGTTCATTACAATTTGCAAAGGCACATAAAAAGTTTAAGTAGTATCTACACTTTTTAAATAATTAACAGCATAAGCTAGGCTATTCTTAAGGTCTGAAACATCAGTTCCTAAAAATGTACAAAATTAATTCAATAAAAAAAACTGAATTTCAGAGAAATAAATCCAAGTTGCAAAATCCAGGCTAGACAAGTCAAGTTGTAAAGATTCAGGTTTTTTTTTTTTCACATGTCTGACAATACAAAAACTGTACAGCCAAATATGGGTGCACTTATGGATGTAACAAACTTTGTTAGAATTTATTTATTTTTGTATCCTGTTAAAGAAGCCAGGAACACAGATGAGATGGCTGTAGCTGAATAGTTAAGTACCAATTCGTATGTCTTCAAATAGCAATAAAAATGATTGAACTTTCTTATTCTATATAAACTACTGCCAAAACTTTAGCCATCTGTATTGTTTTCTAAAAAAAAAAAAAAAAAGTGTTAACTATTTTCCCACTAACCTCAACGTAGAAGCATTTATATATTGTGCAGTACAAGAAATGCTGAGAGTTGGCTACTAGTAGGTCATGCAAACTGCAAACATATTCACCCATGCGAATACATTCATTTACTCTGAGTCAATGAATGCAACAGGGCATATTGTAGCCACACATGCACACCTGGCCAAAGGCTTCACTAAAATGTCCTTTAAGTAATTAGAAAGTGTCACACTACAAACACAGTTTAAGCAGGAGCCATCCTTTTTATCATCAGTTGATACAAAAGGATGTTTCAATAGATAAGGGACAGGAATTTGCTGTGAATCTGTGGTCGCACTACGCCATGCAAAATTGTATTGTAACATGCAATATTGTCTGCAGATGCACTTCGGATTCTGTACCAAGTATTGTCATTTATTGGTCATTCACATGACAGCGTGCCAGTAGATTTGCTTTGAATGCGCCTACTCTTAGTAACACCTTGATATGTTGCTAGTCACAAAATGGCAAGAAATCATTCAACAGCTTTTATTACAGTTCAACGTCATAATCATAGTAGAAATTTCTAGGTGTCTCAGAGCACTGCAGAGAAAACATACAAATAAAAATGGCACTTTAAAATTAACATTCCCTTTTAATAATAAAAGGGAAATGCAAATAAAAAGGCCTACTACCAATATCAGCATTCTATACACCCTAAAAAGTGTCTTAAAACACTGTACAGATACAAAAACTGGTAAAGTGACAAGGGGAATATCTAGAGTAGATCTGTCTTTTCCCACAAAAATATTAGTACTCTCAAAAATGACTCTGTATGAACAGGTTACTACTTGATTAGAATTAGGGCTTGTGTTTTATGTTTTTGTTTTTTTCTCATGTGTTACCCTGAAAATAAATATTTTGGTTCTTTTACCCTCTCTCTCTTTACCGGCTAGAGAAAATTCATCAGCAGGCCATACATTAATTATAACTAAGTTATAACAAAGAGATCTGTCACTTTTAGGGGTCTGCATATTTCGATGAGGGTCCGATAATTGCGATATGCATGGTAGTTGAGTTTTACTTACTTCAGGATGCCCATCACAGCGCCGCATTCTCCATGCTGCTTCTTCCGTCTACTGGTGAACCAGTTGACAGGAGCCACATCAGTGCTGCACTCTTGCGCATGTGGAAAAGTACAACACTGAAGTCTATGGAGGATTCTGCAAGGCCCGCCCCTCCATAAGCATAGCCTGAATCCTGCATCCATGGACAAAAGTTGACAGCGGAGATTTGTGTTTTGTAAACCTCAGGCTTCCACTTGAGTCCCTAGTTTGTCATAGGGTAGTTTCAGATTACGGTGGAATTTCAATAAATTTCAAAGCAGTCTTGATCAGTTTTTCATAAACAAAAAAAAAAAAATTTTTTTTATTACATACGGAAAGGTGACAGATCTGCATTACGGTGTGGGTTTCATGTAAAATTCTAAAATACTTGTGTGCTATTTATTTTACTTTTCAAACCACTTAGTTAAAATATTATAAAAGAAGCCTCTGGGGCAGAGCCTAGCTGGTAAACTGAGCGGACGTGTGTTGCCAGTGCTCCTGAATATTGGCTGTCTTTGGAGCATCACCCAGCTTTTAAGCGACTTCATCTACTCACAGATACCTCTCAGATTGGGCATGCCCTATTGAACAGCCTGACACCTCACTTGAGGCCACAGTCTGCAGGAGACACGAGGTGCTGATTGTGGCATACCACGGACAGGGCTGAGGAGAGGCAGCCGATCTCCTTAAGTTTCAATCCTCTAGCCTCTTTGTGCAGCTTCCTACACCCCCTGGACCGGCGGGGGTTATCCTGGTCCTCACTGGGCTATTCCGCAACAGCTATACTGCTCCCACCATGCACCGCAAGTTCACCACACACCGTCGCACTCTGCATGAAAGATAGCGGCTTCCCAACGAGTGGCTGAGCAGGGCCTGTGTCTAACCCATGAGACTACTGCAAGCATGCTTCTATGCCTGGATGAAGTTTTCCAGACCTTGTGGATGAGGATCCTAGAATGAACAGGAACTGACTTACCAAAACAGCAAGGGGGTCGGGAGGAGAGAGAGCAGCCGAAGCCAGTTGGATCTCCTCAAGGTGTTCCTGTCGTTCAAGCATCCCACATATCGGTTACCCACCTTTCTGGGCCAAGAGTCATCTAAGGCACAGCCTCATTACATCAACCTCATGCATGGATGACCACACGCCGACGACCGTTATCAACATCTGGATTCTCCGCTTCCCCTGCTCAGGGGAGAGGACTTGGCCCCTGAGCACGCCTGAGTCTGAGTGTATATGATGCCGGTCTATGATGCCGGTCTGGTGCCAGAGGAGAGTCTGGTCATGGGGCGAATCAGCAATTCCCCACCCGCACTTTCTAAGTTGCATGCGTCATTTGCCACTGTTGGGGATCGGCTGATCCACTTGCAGTAAGGGCGGACTTTGTGTGTTCTGCAACACATATCTGCATTTTTTTTCTTTAGTTTTTATGCTGTTTATTTTCATGTGTTTCTTTTTCTGGGAAGCTCTAAAGCATTCTAGAAACTGTGCTGTAGGTTATGTGAAGTTAGGCTTTTCTGACCTGGTATGACATCATGGTGTGGTACTAATGTTTTAACCCGACACACATCCTGCACTAGCCTTCTATGTCTCGGACCGGTAGCACCCACGTTCACTCAAGAGAAAACGACTGTCAGTGACAGCCTGTCATTATCAGTTTACCTAACCTGTTTTATAGCGATGTTAGGATGTCACTTCGATCAGCATGTCTATCTTATATATAGTTTATCACACATATCTGGAGAGCTTTCTCGGTTAATGGCCTTAATACATGCTTTTTAACATGTAAACCTGGCAGACGCAGTGAGCAACATCCCTCTAGATATGTCAACTTAATATTACTATAATATTATAAAATGTGCCTGTTTTCTTTACCTACAACTCTAAAGCATGTGTGCTCAACCACCATCTGCTGTTGGGGCGTGATGAGCCTGTTTGTTTATTTGTACACTTCAAAAATAAAGAATTATAAAAGAAGCCTCTGTGTCAGAGTATGAGATTTGTTGACATATACAGAATGAGAGACCGTTCTAACCTTCCGCATCCGGACTATTTCATCCTCTTTCTCAGGTGGTTGCTGTGAAAAGAAAATCATTATCATTCACACATCAATAATGCATGAAAACACACAAAGCAAGCAAACAAAAAAAAAAAACACAAACACAAACTTAGGGGAAATAGAGGATTCCCAAACCAAATCAATACAAACAACCCTTATAGTTAGAGAATATTTAACAAAGACGATTCTATTAAGCTTGAACATGATAACTTAAGGTAGTTAAACAACAGGACACAGAGGGCAGAGTGGACAAAATGAAAGGAAATAGCTGGGTTGTTCCAGGGGTGAGTCTGATATTATGGAACTCACCACTTGGCATTTAGAAGATTTTGTTCATCATCACTGCTATGGCAGACAGAATTTGTTACCCTTCCAGTGACAATGTTTATATACAGTACATGGATCCCTTGATTCTCTCATCTGCTGCATTTTTAAGTAATACTTAAAATAAACGTGTCATGACAAGTTTACATGGGACACTGTAGTCACCAAAACATATTTAGCTTAATGAAGCAGTTCTGGTGAATAGATCATGCCTTGACAATTCTCTGTCATTTAGGAATTAAATCACTTTATTTATGCAGCTCTGGCCACACATCCCTGCATGTGACTTGCACAGCCTTCCTAAAAAATTCCTGTAAAGAGTCATCTAATGTTAACACTTCCTTTACTGCATATTTTGTTTAATTTAGGATTTCTTATCTCCTGCTCTGTTGATCGCCTTCTACACCCTGCAGGAGCCTCATGTGTGTAATTAAAGTTCAGTTTACAGAGTAAGAGATAAAAATGTCTAAAGCAAATTAACATCTCATTCCAAATGAAACATTTTTTCCCCAATGCAGGCTGAGTGAGTCACAGCCAGGGGAGATGTGACTAGGGCTGCATACATAGAAACAAAAGTGATTTAACTCCTAAATGACAGAATAGAGAAGCAAGATTGCAGGGGCATGAGCTATACACTAAATTTTTTTTGATGCCTACAGTATCCCTTTAACATAACTTAACAGAGATAAATGATTTACATATTTATGCATTGGGAGCAATTATAGCATTACAGGTTTCCATCTCTCCAGTGCCGCAACACCTAGCCTCTGCTGATGAGACTGATCCTGTTTGGGGACAGAGACTGGCAGACCGGTCTAATGCAGAAGAATAATTGACAGGTAGAGTAGGAAACATAACTTTAAGTGGAATTCAGTATTGTTTTTTAATTTAAATCAAAGTTGTGTGTACTATGACAGGTACATACAAAAGGGCAGAAGGATATTAATTTTAAAATGATCAATGCCACCTATTTGTGGAAAACAGACACTTTAAAATATATACATAAATGTTAGGTGATAGTTGAAACACGAATGGCTGTAGGGAGGGACAAGTAAAAACTTTTATTAAAATGTACAATACAGTTGGAATATCAAGTGTCAGAAAACCTACAGATGAGGACAAACTAATGGCACCGCACTGTGTGCCATAGCTACCTATTCCAAATATGTTTTACATTAATTGAACTTGCACTGAACTTTTTTGCATTGCAGCCTCTTAAATAGGATTCACACAAACAATTCAGTGTTGCAAACTAACCTGCACTTGATCTCCATTGATAGTGGGCGAAGAGGAATCTGGAGGTGGAGATGTTGATTCCTGATTGAAAGACAAACAATTTTTTTTTAAATGATTAGCCAAAGGTAAGGAGGTCAAAATGTGGAAAAACTGAACTAAACATTCCTGGACAGGATCATTTAGTTTTCTTCTGCCTAGTTACTGTGGTTTACATTCTTATTATCAGAACTATACTCATGGGAAAGATGGGGCATTGGGGGAAACACATGGAACATGGATTTCATTTCTAAGTAGTGGTGCTGCCATAAAGACTAAAATATGTACAAAATGCAGGTTAGGGAACAGCGAACAAACACACAAAAAATAAAATACAGTTTTCAGTTTTGCAAGGCAACTTTAAAAATCACCTCTCTTCACAAACATATATGGGGATTCAGTTACACCATAAGGCCAAATTGTGTTAAACCCACCACTAATAATTTCCTGATGTCACAGTTATCCAAGATCAGTGGTTGGGACACTAATTTTAACATGGAAGAACTACAAAATTACAATTCTTTTTGAGGTTTGTGAAAACTATTAGTTAATTTCTTCACTGGAAGGCTTATAAGGACAATGACAAATTCGTTATTTTGTAAAAACAAAAAAACAGCTCTGAGGTTGCAGTAAGAAAGTAAGATTGATTACATTAAAATCAGAGGAAAGTGTCATGAGACAAACTTAACACTGTAAAGCAGATATAAAGCATATCAGGATATAGTAAATATAAAATTATGTTATGATATTTTAGAGCATATATGTTAAGAAATCTGGTGTACAAATGCTGTCCAATATTTTAATTCTAATTATTTGTGCAGACACAGCAAATTGCCAAGAAAAGAAACATCCAATCATCAACACGGTACTTATCCTGTAAGTGTAATCACCTCTACTGTGTCCTGTGCCTTCTGCATTTTTTCCTGTAGTTTTTTTTCCTCCTTATCTTCTGTCTTAACTGCAGCTTCTCCTGTCCTATGGGCTGGGACCTCTCTGGAGACTGCAGGTGGTATAATCACTTGGTTATGAGAGATGACTGGAGCAGACACAGGACGGGGACTGCGTTCTGGGGTTCCAACGGCAGCTTCAAAATGATAAATGCAATGTTATTGCTTCTTTTAATAGTTCTAATGGGTTTTTAGCAAACGTCAGTTTTATTTCCCAATACTAAACAATTTCCACTGAGATGAGAAAAGATTTTGATTTTGTTTGTATCATCAAGGCACACAAAAGTGAGACAATAAACCTGTATGTATAATGAGTTCTTCATTCAGCTTGTAGATGGATACTAATCATAAACACAGAAATAAATAAGAAATAATTAGGATATTTATCAACACAGTGATATGTTTTTGATACATATACCGCATGGATGTAGAACATAATAGATCTTAAAACCATCAAAAATATTACACACCATGAAATTTTAAGTGATTATAAGCAGTAGTTCCCAAACCATTCATCTTGCAGCACCAGCAGCCCAGGTTTAAAAGATTTCCCAGTTCTGGTAGATATTGGGTATAGTGATGCAAGGTAGACAGAATTGGAAATCTCTGATCTACTGCCTGAGCTGTACTTTGTGATACAAACAACATCTAAATTGAAACAGTTGGCTATTCTGCTGTATAAGCATCTTAAGGACCAAAGAGGGTCTATGCCATCACCATCCATCTGGTCTTTTAAAATCCTGTTTCAAAAAGGAATGTCCCACTCATTTCAAAAAAGTAGGGCTATAAAGAGCAGTTCAAGCTAGACATTTGAAGTTGTTAAAACATCTTTACAGACCAGACTGCATTGTTCGAAAATGTCATTAGTCCTTAAGTTAATTATAGGTTCATGCAATGTATTACTCTGCATTCATTAAGACTAGTTTTTTTTTGTTTTTCTTCAGGTGAAGCAGAAAAGCAAAGCATTTAGCACTTTACATGCAGAATATGTCAGCTCCTACCTCTTCTGGGTTTGTTCCATTGTTCACAAATGTGAAAAATGTTTGTCTTTATTAGAGAATACAAAGCTATTATTAAAAAAGTAATTGATTAAAAGTCTCCCAAGAATCAGATGCATTTTTAAAACTACAGCCACCATGCAACACCACTCCAGAAATATTTAGTTACACGTCCCTAAAGAGGTGTATTATGGTGGAAGAAATTAATGCTAACAAATAAGCTGAAAAATTATAAAATAAATACTGAAAATAGGCTATGCCTCAGGATGCTCTTCTTAATATTTTAATTTTCTGTCATACTTGTAATGAGCCTGGAAGATGGATAATTTTCAATCTGTTTACTATTAATACTAAGAGTATTCAATTAAACGGAACAAATAATACACAAAAGATTAACTGAAAGATCATTGGTTATTGCACAGAATATCTAAGACTTCTTTAATAAAGCTTTGTTAACTTGAGGCTTCCTATTGAGTTTTAATCAAATCTCCTTGCACTGAAATGATTACATGTGAGCTCTGTTTATTTATTCCACTAATTCACAGCTAGTACAATTCCTGCAGGTTAAATTTAAGGCCCTAAGTTGGTACTAGAGAACAGTTTGCAACCCAGTAAAATTGGTCTCTGAGCTACAGGTCTCTGTCAGACCAGCTGCCCATTACATTACAGCAATATAGCAAGGAGTAAAGAACAGGTATAACACTGCTCTTAACATCATTGGTGAGCATTGAACCCTGGCTGTCAGTGGGCGTCAGGGTGAAAATCCAGATCTACACATCTGTAAGAAATAATAGGCATTCTATGAAGTTCAAAATATAAAAAGATTTTGCAAAGTAAAAAAGCTTTTAGGATAATGGCAATGGGATGCAGCATTTTTTTTCTCTTTGTGTGAAGATCTGACAATTTCATGGTATGATGGTAGCCATGGCTCCTATTTCTACTTTTAAAGCCTAAATGTGTTAGCATTTTATCAAGAATAAAAAAACAAAAAACTAAAACAAAACAAATTAAACCACATAATTTATCTGAAAAAAAGCTGATAAGTATTCACACAAATGTTGCGGTCTTTGCATGGTCCAGGCCATTAACCATGAAAGTTTGCCACAGCGCAGTTAATGTTAGGAAGGCAGCAATATTAGCCTTTGCACACCAATACCTGGCTGCTCAATCTCCACATATACTGTGGGGACGTGTTCATGTCCAGTTTTCTTTCTTCCTGCTTTGGGAGCAGCCTGGTCAGTATTTTTCAGCACGATATCTGCTGAAAGCAGGGTGATGATATCACTAATAGTGTCAGTTTTATCCTGGTGATATAGGCTTCAAAATGACATTCCCAGAACTCCCATGTTCCACAGAAAGCCAAAAGACACTCCCAACCTTTCAATTTTATTAACACATACAGCTCTAGTATCACATTAAAAAAAAATAAAAAAAAATCTACATCTGAAAACTTTCATGCATTGTTACCATTTAACCAAGCGGAACCAGAACCAACATCACAATAAGTTGCATACAAGGATAAGAACAGTGAAGCACACTGGGATGGGGGAATACAGTGAATGTTTATTCTGAATGACTGCTACAGGAGTGGAATAAAGTAGGGCTAATAAAAAAATAAAAAAAATAAAAAAAAAACACTAGGGAATTTAGAAAAACCAACACAATGAACAATAAACATTGAAGGTTTAAACTTATAGCTCTTCATTTACAAGTAAAAGATTAATTTTTTTATTAAATTGAATAGTAACCAAATATTTGTGTAAATGTATGTATCACAACAAGGATCTTATGAAATGAACTTGAAATCTAAAATTAACCTAAAAGGGGAAAATAATGCTTATACTTGATACTCCTTATCGCTATTAATGTAAAACAATTAAAGGACCACTCTAGGCACCCAGACCACTTCAGCTTAATGAAGTGGTCTGGGTGCCACGTCCTTCTAGGGTTAACCCATTATTTTATAAACATAGCAGTTTCAGAGAAACTGCTATGTTTATCAATGGGTTAAGCCTTCCTCCAAATCCTCTAGTGGCTGACTCATTGAAAATCACAGTGAGAGCACGCAAGCGTCCATAGGAAAGCATTATGAACGCTTTCCTATGTGACCAGCTGAATGCGCGCGCAGCTGTAGCCGCGTGTGCGCATTCAGCCGACGGGGAGGAACGGAGGAGGACAGCTCCCAGCCCAGCGCTGTAAAAAGGTAAGTTTTAACCCTTTCCCCCTTTCCAGAGCCGGGCGGGAGGGGGTCCCTGAGGGTGGGAGCACCCTCAGGGCACTATAGTGCCAGGAAAACAAGTATGTTTTACTGGCACTATAGTGGGCCTTTAAAAATAAAGTTTCTTATTGTGTTACCCAAAAGGATTACTAACAGGATAGCATGCAAATCTCAGCAAGTTGATTCTGGAAAAGATGTCGCAAGGCAAAAGCTTTATAAAATGTAACACTGTGGTGAGCTCCCTAACTTAGCACATCTGTAAATACACTGTATGGACAAAAGTATTGGGACACCTGTCCATTACACCAACATGGACTTTTATGACATTGCATTCTAAATACATAGACATTAATATGTATTTACACTCTCGAAACCCTCCCTCTTACCCCCCTTTGCAGCTAGAACAGCATCCATTTTTTTTTTTAAGTGTTTCTGTGGGAATTTTTGCCTATTCATTCAGTAGATAATTTGTGATGTCAGACACTGATGTTGGACAATAAGGCCTGGCAAGCAATCACTGTTCCCAAAGGTTTTTGATGGGGTTGAGTTTACGGTTCTGTGTGGGAAAGTCAAGTTCCTCCATACCAAACTCACCCAATCATATCTTTATGGACCTAGCTTTATGTACTGGGGCATTTCATGCTGGGGAAAAAAGGGCCTTCTCCAAACAGTTACCACAAAGTTGGAAGCATAGCACTGTCTAAAATGTCTTGGTATGCTGTTCCCTTCACTGGAAGTAAAGGGCCTAGTTCAACCCATAAAAAGTAGCCCAATTAACAATATTTCTCCTCCACAAAACTTTATAGTTGGAAGAAAATACATATTCAGGCACACCTGAACATTAGAGGTTTCTCCTAAAAAGCAATCTTTTTATTTAATGTATTTCATTTTATTTCTCCATACCACTTTCATGAACTGATTTATGGCATAGATGACATCCTATCACAGTACCATGTTTGAATTCACTAAGCTATTTTTATCACACGACCTATTTTTATTACAAATGTTTATAATTGCAGACTGTATGGCTAGGTACTTGATTATATACACCTGTGACAATGGGTCTGATAGAAACACCTCAATTCAATAAGGAGGCGTGTCCCAATAAATTTGCTTATATAGTGTATATGTAGTATATGTATATAACTGACTCATTATAGCTTATTTAACCCCTTAAGGACCAAACTTCTGGAATAAAAGGGAATCATGACATCTCACACATGTGCGTGTATGAACACTACTTCGGTCAGTCCAAGGTTAAAGGGACACTATAGTCACCAGAACAACTACAGTTGATTGTATTTGTTCTGGCGAGTATAATCATTCCCTTCAGGCTTTTTGCAGTAAACACTGTTTCAGAGAAAAGGCAGTGGTCACATTACAGCCTAGGGATACCTCCACTGGCCACACCTCATATGGCTATTAGAGGTGCTTCCTGTGACATTCAGTGGCCTCACCCTCTGAAGATACCTTCAACAGAAAACTTTTCTTACCTAAGAATAAAACGTTTCCTATCAAAATATAGGAAAAATAATTTAACATAAAAAACATAAAATGATAACTAAACAAGAAAAGAGCCATAAAATGATAACTAAAGCAATGCATCTAATCTCTCTATATACTAAGCATAATGAAATCCAGGCTAAGAAATATTGGAATAAAGACTTACAGCTAGCAATAGGAAATAGTGAATGGTCTAAAATGCTAACTCAAACAAGAAAAGCCATACATTGTCTAAATTTAATAGAGATACAATACAAATTGGCTAACAGGTGGTGTTATAATCCCTTAAAATTATCTCAAATATATCCAGCTAGATCCTCTGAGTGTTGGAGGTGTGGTAAAATGAGTGCAGATGTGATACATATATGGTGGTCTTGTCCTAAAATATGCAAGGTCTGGCAGATCATATTTAAATGGATAGAGAAGTGGACATCAAAGAAACTAGAGTACTCTCCTGCATCCACATTTCTACACATAGGTTGGCAAATAATAGAAAAGGATAAACGAGATCTAATAACCCATACTTTATTAGCAACAAAATTACACATAGCTAAAAATTGGAAATCTCACCATCCACCAAAATAGCTGATATAAAACTCCAAATTATAAACCAATGTCAAATAGAACAAGGGATAAATGATATTTCAATTTAAGCAACGATACAAGATGGAAGGAATGGATAGAAAAGATTTAAAAAAGAGTAAGGAATTTAAGGGAAAAAAAAAACGCGAGAAAAAAGGGAAAAAAATTTAAAGAAGGAAGAGGTTAAAATGGTTGAAAAACTTGGAAGCCATGTAAGAATATTCTGCCTTGAAACTTGACACAAGATAATACAGATGTAATAGTATTTTAAGGCCAGGAAGACGGTTATACTCTAGGTCAGGCATAGGCAACCTTCGGCACTCCAGATTTTTTGGACTACACCTCCCATGATGCTTTGCCAGCATTAAGGGTGTAAGAGTATTATGGGGGATGTAGTCCACAACATCTGGAGTGCCGAAGGTGGTCTACCCCTGCTTTAGGTTCTAGGATTATATTAAACTAAAAATCTTGGATGGTTAAACGGAAGGAAGGAAAGAAGGAAAGAAAGAAAGAAAGAGGGAAAAATAAAAAAAATGCACAGGAAACTAGTGCATTTTTTCCCTTAAATCATATTTTTAAATATAAAATCAAAATATCTGGAAAGGTCTTATCATATACTTGGTATGTATTTCATTCTTTGAAATGAAGGTAATCTTTAATCGAATAGAATATTATTCAAATATGGACAAAGCTTAGAATTTTTGTTTTATATGTACTTGCGTCTATTGTATTTATAAATTTTTGGAAAATATAAATAAAGATTAGTTATATTAAATAAAATAAAAAAATAAAAATAAAAAAGGAACCTATAACCAAAACGCAAGCAAACATGACCTGTATAAAAGTGTTTAGTTTTTTTCTGATATTTGCAAATTAAGCTTTCATTCAGACAAAGAATCTATACAACATGACATTACACCTGTTGTTTTAAGTAAGCTTGGGAAAATAATTTATCTACAAATTATCTACCAGGTACAACTATCTCCACTGCAGCCTCCATGGAAGCTGCACCTGTCTCACAATTTCACTGCATGCGGTGCCTGATATGGCACTGGATTTATGCCAAACTATAAGGATTTTTTTTTTTTTTGTTATTAACATTAAAAAATGTATTCAGTTTTCAAGTTAGAGTGTTCCTTTAAAATGTTTACTATGCCTTAAGAACAACTTCTGCAGATAAAACTTGCATATTTGATTCCACCTTAGCTTACATTCCAACAAAGAACAAACATCTTCTATCTACTACCATAAGAAGTAGCTTATTTACTACTGTGTCTGCCTCAATATTTTGTCATAGTAAATTAGTGACATTTACACTGCCCTTGCATAACCATCACAAGCGCATATGCTCAGTGCTAATCCCAACCAATTGTATTGAGGAGCGAACGTTTGCTGGCAACAGAACAGACAATTCATAGCAGATGCTAAGTAAGCAACAAGAGATATACACACACACATATATATATGATAGCACTCCTTGGTCTTTCTTGTAAGTAAAAAAATAGCTTTTATTGCTCCCCAAAAAAAAAAAAAAATCAAAAAAAATATAAAAAAAATCAACATTTCAGTCTGCTGCTGCAAACTTTCATCAGGACATGGTTAACATAACACACAATCCCACCTATATACAGTGGTGTATCCTGGTTTTGCGTACACACACACTCACTAACAGACACACACACACAGTCAGACACACACATACACACAGTCAGACACAAACTGTCAGACACACACACACACAGTCAGACACAAACTGTCAGACACACACACACACACAGTCAGACACACACTAACTCACTAGCAGACACACACTAGCAGACACACTCACACAGTCAGACACACACACACACACTAACAGACAGTCAGACACACACTAGCAGACACACTCACACAGTCAGACACACACACACACATTAACAGACACTAACACACACATTAATACTTTTTTTCTTTTTTATTTACCCCCCCCCCCCTTACCTTTGGGAATGCTGGGGGTTCTAGCTCCCTGGGGGTCCAGTGGCTGCGGGCGGCGCTGGGCGGGCGGCTGGCGAGAGAGCTCTTCCTCTGAGCGCGCGCCGCAGAGTGAGGCTGGGAGTCGGAAGATGACGTCATATTCCGGCCCCCAGCCTCACTCTGCAGCGCGCGAGGGAGCTGAGCGGACCGCTCAGAGGAAGAGCTCCCTCGCCAGCCCAGCCCGGCCTGTCTGTTAGCCGCGAGGCTAACAAGGCATTTGCCCTGGGCATTTGGGGGCGGCGTTTTTTGCCGCCCCCTGAAAAATGCCGCCCAAGGCAATTGCCTTGTTTGCCTCGCGGCTAAAACGCCCCTGCCTATATACCCAAAACTTCAGATTTCACTTTGGCCGGAAAACATATGACTACATAGCAAATCCAATACAGTGTATGCGAACTGATCCTTCACATAACATACCCAGCTACATTTTTAGCAAAAAGAATTATAAAGTTATTTATTCCTCACTAAATTTCCCACTAAAATCTAACAATAAGAAACTATAGTGGCGTCCATCAATATTTCCAGCATTTACTTTCAATTATATCTTACAATCTTTGCATGGATCTAATATCTTCCTACTTAAATTGTTTCATATAAAGCTGGTCCTGATACTCTATTTTCTCACTATATACAACTAAAGTCTCTCTTTAAAAAACCACACATGTTTTCAACTAAATGAGACCTCCAATTGTCAAATGGATCAATAGAAAGGTAAGAAGATGGGTTGGTTTTAACCCACACTTCCTAATCCACCAGAACACGGATTTGAAACCAACTCTCTATTTAAAAAAAATCTACCACACATTGCCCAAAATTAAACCTATTACCTCTTCTAACCTGCTTCATAGATAAGGAGCCCAATGGATGGCCAAAGAAAAATTGTGGCATACCCTTGACACTGTTACTCCCTTATTATTAGTATTACTACTCTACATCAGAGTGGATGTAGAGATACTTCAAGGCTATATAAGGATCCTTATAATTTTGTCAAGATCCTCTCATAAAAAAACTGCTAAAGAATATTTTTCGTTCAGTCCTTTTGGCGCTGTAGTAGCAAGAGTTCTGATACAATCAATTTCTTTTTGTAGCAGCATTTTCTTCCGATCTCCTCCTCTCCTCAATGGTGGAATGTGATCGATTGCCATTAATTTCAATGACGGTAAAGAATGTCCTGCTTCCAAAAAATGTCTGGCCACCGGCAATTCCGAGGCCTTATCACGATAAGCCACACGAATACTAGAACGGTGATTGCGTATACGTTCTCTTAAGGTGAGATCAGTTTTGCCAATATACGCCAGACCACATGGGCATGTTAGCTTATAAACAACAAAGTCGCTTGTGCACGTCAGTCGATGTCTAATGGTGTACTCTTTACCAGAGTGTGGATGTGAGAAAGTCCGGCCTGGGACCATATGGCCACAGGTCACACACCCCAAGCACCTATAACAGCCAAAGTTGCTTGTGGCTGATTCGGTTTCGTAACAGTGGCTGGGATCAGTTCTAACTAATAAGTCTCTGAGACTTTTATTTCTTTTGTAACTCATCGGTGGAACAGAAAATTCCCTAGGAAGAGAAATGTCATTCCTTAGTATCTTCCAATTTGCATTGATGGACCTTCTCAGTGCTGTAGAAGCCGTATTATATACCGTTGGAAAAAACAAGCGCTGACACTTTATTTCATTGGTCTTTTTGACCTGATGGCATCTGTGTAAGGCCTTTTCTAGTGTTGCTTTCTTGTATCCACGTTCCAAAAATTTATCCCACATATTATCAATTTGTTCTTCTGCTTTATTGGGATCAGAATTGTTCCTGTAGACTCTCAAAAATTGGGAGTAAGGTAAGGAGGCTTTCAATGGATTGGGATGAAAGCTCCTAGCGTGTAAAAGGGTATTGCGGTCAGTGGATTTGGTGAACAGAGTGTATTCCAATTTCCTATTCGAGATGCTCACCCTTACATCAAGAAAATCAACAGTTGTAGGACTAGTAGTCATTGTGAGCTCAATATTAGAGCTTGCCCTGTTTATTGAGGCTACCATATTAGTGGCAGTGTCAATGTCCCCCCTTATTATTAAGAACAGGTTGTCAATAAATCTCACATACATGTGAATTTGAGTTTTAAATGGTTCCAAAATATGTTCCATCTCAAACTTATACATGTAACAGTTTGCATACATCGGAGCCATTGCTGCTCCCATTGAAGTCCCTGCAACTTGACGTTACCAGCTTTTCTCAAAGCGAAAATAATTGCAAGTCAACACAGCTTCCAATAATTCCATTGTATATTCAATGGGTGGACCATGGTAATATGGTGAATTAGATAATACCTGTTGTGCTGCTGCTATACCTTCATGATGAGGAATGACTGTATATAAGCTTTTAACATCGCAAGTTAATAGTATAATTGGTCCAGAAGGTAGCTCCATGG
This sequence comes from Pelobates cultripes, assembly GCA_933207985.1. Taxonomy (NCBI): domain Eukaryota; kingdom Metazoa; phylum Chordata; class Amphibia; order Anura; family Pelobatidae; genus Pelobates; species Pelobates cultripes. The sequence goes on along the minus strand of OW240912.1, from coordinate 173,604,478 downwards.
CAGAAATTTGTTGTAAAAAAGAAGGTATATCTTTCAGGCATGTAGTCAAATTGGAGACTGTGTCTTTCATCAGAAAATCCAGCCATTGTGCTATCGGTTCTAAAATTCATTGTTTAGCCGATACAATGGGCCGTCCAGGGGGTGCTTCAACGTTCTTGTGTATCTTCGGCAAGGTATACAAGATTGGAGTCCTTGGATTCCGCTGTCGCAGAAATTCATATATTTTGTTAGTTAGATAATTAGCTTCTAAACCTCTTTTTAATATCTTTTCAAGATGATGTTGAAGTTGTTCCGTGGGGTCCCCAGGTATTTGAAGGTATGTCTGTTGGTCTCTCAATTGATTCAAAATCTCATCACGATATTTCACATAATCCATCACCACAATTCCCCCTCCCTTGTCAGCTGTCCTTTCACGATTTTTTTATCACGAGACAGTGATGTTTTAATTTCTCTCTCTCTAGAAGAGGTAATAGGTTTAATTTTGTGCAATGACAGATGTTCTCCGGCCAAAGTGAAATCTGAAGTTACATTTAATTTTGTTTAGACTTTTAATTTCACATTATAGGTGTTTATGGTACACCTGGATAAAAGCGTTTGTCTTTGTATAACTGCGGTTATTATTGATATAGCTGCTGCCTCATGAGCTGCCTAAGCAACCGGTTGCTATGACTATCTGAGGGAAAGAGTCAGGAAAGCAACTGGCGCAGACACAATGACGTCATCATAACCAGACAGGCAGTTTGGCGGGGAAATAGACCGGGCGGTTCATGGAGTGGCTCCTATTCCCAGGTGGGGTGAGTTTTGATCAATGGGTTGTGGGTATATAGGTGGGATTGTGTGTTATGTTAACCATGTCCTGATGAAAGTTTGCAGCAGCAGACTGAAACGTTGATTTTTTAATTTGGAGCAATAAAAGCTATTTTTTACTTACAAAAAAGACGGAGGAGTGCTATCTACTTTACCTTTCTATGTTTTTGCTGATTAGCACCAGGCCATTAGTGGCATACGCAGTGAGTGCAACAAAATTTGTATAATATATATATCTTCCTATATATTTATTTTCTAGATTTTTAGAAAATGGGGGTCTACTCTAGCATGAAGTGTCCATTAAATGTGTCCAAGAAGCAGCAGCAGAAAAAAAAACTATGGGTTTCAGAAGAGGACAGGAGCAGAGAGTGCAGCAGAAGACCATTCAGACATTGTTTTTATACCTGTGTCAGACAGGGTTGATGATAACACATGTCTCGGCTTCTTTAACTCAAACACTTCATTATCCTCATCTTCTAGGGCTCTGAAATCAACTGAGGCATGCACTCTATTTGCTAAGGAAATTGATAATAGATTAAGAATAATATAATTTCTGGAGCTCTAAACACATTTTTACTTCATATTCATTAGATTGTTTTTCCTGAAGGGTCTCAGTGTCCTAACTTTACAAAAAGATGTAGGTAGCCCATTGACTTCCACAGATTGAGTAATCTAGTGCTAGCATAATTCGACTAACAGCAGGTACAAACAAGGTATATCCTTAAAATTGGAGGTCAGCAGCCAGTTGAAAAGGACCTTGCTGAAGGTAAACGTGTCAAATAAGAAAGAAGAAAAACAAACCACAATTCACCAGGCATATGGGACATACAATAAAATGAGATTTGAAAAGGTCATGGACATATAAATAATGACATTGTCATGAGACTCTAAATGTAAAACAAAAGTTAACACATTCACAGGAATGAGGTCACATTAGATACAACAGCACATCTCTCTAGCATAAAATAAAAGAGGAGGTGCTAAGATATCAAATCAAACATTTAAAAAAAATACCTAAACTGATAAAAATAAATAAATAAAAATAAAAACAATAAATACGAGAAATAATCTATAAGTCATAGATATTAAACTAATGGGGCAAAAGGAGCATTACAATAAAGTAAAAAAGAACAATTGCAAATAAAATCAAAGTCCAGAAGTGAATGTTTCATATTGGTATTCGACATATCATAGTATCAAAGTGGATGAGATCACCAAGGTATGCTCCAGGAAGCTCCTGAGTTGGTAGCAAGTATGTAGACCTAATATAAAATATGAAACAACCATAAAGAAAGGTCCTACCAGTGCACTGGGACAAAAATTGGACCAGGGATTCCAAGAGGTTGCTGACCGCAAAGTGCAGATAAAAGTAGCTCCAAACAGAATCTTTGCAAGAAAGGTTATGCCTACAGCGTGAGAACATCGACTTTTTTGTCGACTTACTTGCAACCTCTTGGAATCCTCTGTCCCAATTTTTGTCTGAGTGCACAGTTAGAACCTTTGTTTTTAATGGTTTCATATTTGGACTGCTTACTTGCTACCAACCAGGAGCTTACCGGAGAGCTAAAACTACAGCTGTTGAGCTAGTCCCTGGTGTTAATCCATCCACTCAAATACTAGGGTTTGACGAGCACCGGTGTGGGACTTTCACTTCTGGACTTATATCTTTCATTTGATTTAAAGGTTATATGCTACGTTGCTTTTATTGATAGAACACTTTGTGCTATTTTACTTTATTTTAATGCTCATTTTGCCCCAGAATTTTAAAATCCATGCCCTACAAATTATTTCTCTGATTTATTGATTTTATTTAAGCTAAATTGTTATTAAATTGTGTTTGCTCTGGTATATTAGAGCCTTCTCTTTTTTTATGCGTTTCCTCTGTGTGAGTTAGACACCCTATTCTTTCTGAGATGACATCAAGCTTGATCATCAGATTTCATCTACTAAAAGGTTTTTCCGATTCCTTTCTCTATTTTAGGGGTCTTATACTTTTTCCTCTTTTTTTTTTTTTAAATTTTTTTTTAAATATATACCTTTCTAGCATCCAGCTTTAAAATGGAAAGTCCCTTCTCTAGAAGCTCAGACTATTTGGTGTGTCTGAGACCATGCTATGTCTTTAAAGTATTTATAATATGTTTTAATTTGATTGTTCCTATTCTGAAAAGCATTTTTGGTTAAATAAATGAATCAGCAGGTCATAAACTCATCTAAATATAGTGTAATAATGGTTGTTGCAATACTTGTTGCAATTTGGTCTATTTAAAATAATGGATGACAAAATGGGTAAAAATTTGATTTAAAACATGGATGTTGCCAATTACCTCATTGTATATTTATGTGACTGATCATTTTACACTTGTATACACCAGAGAGACCAAGTATATAGTTACATACTAGTCTAGGATGGAAAAACAAAGACTAAAGTCCATCAAGTTCAACCTTGAAATCCATGAATTATTTTGTTAATCCAAAAGTAGGCAATATATCCCTACCCTTTTTAAGAATATACGATTTAGTATACTCTATTCTTGCCCAAATGCAGGGTGGTTAAGACCATCTGTGTGACAAGGAATAATATACACATTGCCATCAATACCTATACCAGGGTAGCCAACCATGCTCATGTCACTCAAACTTAAGTAATGTAGATAAAACCAATACAAACACATAAAAGTATTATTCTTTTATGTTGAAATATACCATGAATATACAACGGTATTTAATGCTAGGCCCCAAGTCAATTGAATTGCAGGTTTATAGAAGTCTATGTTTTTCAAATAGAAGATCAGCATGAAAATGATTACATATCTAACCAAATTGCCACCTATCCTAGATGTTCTAACTATCTTCTTCCGTGAACATTCAAGGTGGACAAACCGAGTGTGCAGCACTGGTGATCAATGGCTCCACCCTCTGCATGGAGGTACTGAATGTTTCCTATAGAGATGCATTGATTCAATACATCTCTATGAGGAGATCCTGATTGGCGCAGTGTTTGCAGTTCATAAAAACATTGTATTGACTTTGATCATCAAAATTGATCAGCTCAGCCACTGAAGTGGGAACAGGCGGAGCCAGTCGTGGGGAGTAAACTCACCTTTTAAGAGCAATCTAAGAGAAGGCAGGACCCTAAACAGCCACACAGGCTGTATAGTGGCAGGAATCCATGTTTGCATTCCTGACATTATAGTATTCCTTTAAATTAAGTTTAGACTATGCAGTGATTCTTGCTTTCCTATCCCTACTAAGTCACAGTCAGTAAGTCAGCTTGACATATGAGACATTTAGCTATATTGTATGCAAGGGTGAGAGCATAGTCTACAAGCTGAATCTGAAAAACTAGCAACTAAGATACTAGCAGCCAGGAGATCCAGCTTCTTCAATATTCTTTCATCTCGGAAAAAAATAAAACACGAAACATTGAAAATATTTGACATGAATTGTGAAAAGATGGAGGTGGTAAATATATACGTATAGTGTTACACTTACCTCCATCCAAACTTCGGGATGCTCGTTTGCTGGCAGTGCGCTCAAACTGGGGAGCAGGCCGGTCAATAAGGGCACTGGCATGTCTGGTTTGGGCCTGTGTACGACCACTGTAGCGAAATTTGGATCCCAAGGACAAGAACCTGTGCTTAGGGATGGACTCAGTTGATGTCAATCTAAAAAAAAAAAAAAAGAAACAAAAAAAGGCTGTAGGACCAATCCTTGGTTATGACATCTGACAAAATGCACTCTCCCATTCATTTTGTCTTGTTTTGTACCCAGACATGTAACCTGAATCCATGCAGAGAATGGAGTAAAACAACCGCTTTAATTACATTTACCTTAGTTTGATTACCATAAATTACATGCATGTTTTTAAAACAACATAACAGTATTGATTACCGTTACCTGGAAAGAATATTCCTCAAGGATTTTAAATTATAAAACATTTCCACAGACCTCAATTCTAATTAGCTATAACATTATTGCTATATACATCTTCTAAAATAATATGTTAAATTAAAATGTTTATAAATGAACTATTACAACAAGAATATCAAATGAACACCTAAAACCGGAGTTGAACAGTTATTTTAATATATTATTTAGCCGATATGAGGGGTCAATTGATTTCCCTTTGGTTAGGATCGCTCTGGTCAACATCAGGCGATTGACAGCTTATTATTTATAATATGTATGTACTGTGGTGATCCTATTAATTATAGATTGCTAAACTACAACTTCCTCAAAACCTTGCAGTAATCCTCTTAGGATAGTGCAAGTACTTGAATAAGCATCCCAGAGTGCCATATTTGAGGGTGTGGGTTTACATTTTCAAATTGCTGCCCTCACAAGACACGGTGGACAGAGACATGGATAGTAAAACCTATAAAAGGAATATAAACTATTCCTCAGATGGCACCTAGAATATTCCTTTAAAAATATGTGTCCCTACTTGCGTGCAATGAATATGTATGTTTTTTTCATTAAATATGGTTTTATAAGAACAAGATCAGTTTATTCAGCTTCATGCAACACATTTAGAAATTTTCAGTACCGTATATTGAAGAGAACAGTGTTATATGACATCAGGCCAGAATAGCAGAAAGCTACCCAGTGCAATATACATGTACTCATGTTGCTATTTAGAATGGAAATGACCTCATCTTTTGATTGTATTAAGAAAAAAAAAAAAAAAAAAAGCTACTGCTTATAGCATAAATCACTACAAAGTTAAGAATTCTCTTTTGGCAATAAAAACACAATACTAGTCACCATCACTGGGAGCAGAATATGGACACTTTATAGGCCCCCAAATTATTCTTATGTTTTACACATCCTGTGCTCATTATAGGTACTTACAGGGTGTGTACAATGTAATTGTTTATTGTTAAATGTTTTGTGTGCTCTCCTGTCCTGCTGATTCTCAACCATTTGTGAAACCTGTACTGTGGAAAGGATCTTGTAAGAGCTCTATGCACTACCTGAATAGCACAGCTCGTTAATTTGCATTTTAAGATTCCTGCAGGCAGGGGAGATATTTCGTGTTTGTTATGGTCTCCTTTCCCCCTTTATAAATATGCTATTGTGTTATTAGGAGTTCCTGTATGGTTCCCAATATAATTTGGTTATTTGTATTCGGTTGAGTTTGTCATTGTAAGTTTGTAATGCAGACAGGGACTTGTCTCTTTAAAAATAAAACAGAGTGTGTTAGTTCCATTGGGAATTGTGTGTCCTGGTTGTTTTATTCATATACTTGGTGAGTATGGGGGCTTCGTCACAAAAGCAAAATAACAAATCAAATTCTATTAATTTGCCTAGCAGCTTATTTTTCTTTTGTCTATCTTTCTTTCATTGAGACAGATTGCAACTTATTTTTTTTAAAGGGGTTTATTATTAACATCTACAAGAAGCCCTCTTGTAAAAAGCTGCAAGAGAATCCATACAAGTTATTACAGCTATGAGGATGCATTTCGTCCTACTTTAACACAGACGATAGGGATGTGGACTCAGTGCTGCAGTTATACGCACTATAATTGGGGGGAAATGAGAATGAGACAGAGGAACATATTTAAATAGACTTCTTTACAAAATGTAAAGACTGACACAAGATACAAGCACTGTGAATATATCCATTTTTGCTTCATGCTATTATGGGCTGATGTACTGATAATTTTGAATGTCCTTTTCAACCAAGTCAGTAAGGCCAGTAATTTCACATTAACTTCTTAAAGTAGAGCTAAAATGTCTCCTACATCAAACCTGATTATCTCCATTGAAGCCTTTATCATGCTACATAAATGCCAATAACAGGATATTGTTTTCTAAACAATACAGGATACAAAGACATTTACTTATTTTCTAATAGGTCATACCTGAAAAAGGTGTGATGTTCCACACAGACTTTCCAGAGATTCTTAGCAGCCTTGTAACTAGGCAGCTTAAATCCTATTGTGCTCTCGTATGGCTCCTGCTGGATAACAAAAATGTCTGAACATTTTGCTATTGTTTCAAAAAACAAAAATACATCTTTCGACTATTAATGATAAAAGAAATACCCAGTTCTGTAATAAACTGGTTGACCAAGGCAGGATTTTGGTCAGGATTTGCATTAACCAGAAATCTTTATTTAAAACAAACAAACAAAAAAAAAATATATCATGCATTGTACATTTTCCTTAAGCATCCACAGTTAAAACAGGAGATTCTGTACAAAAAGGATGGAAGTAGAATGAATATATATATGCAAAGTTGCAAAACACACACATGAAAAAAAAAATAAAAATAAATAAATAAATCAATAGCTAAAACAAAAGAGACATAATCAAATGCACCCACATCCACAACTATATGTCGAGAAAAGGTGTGAATATCTAGCGAAAATCTTCATACCTCCCCAGGGCGTATCTTGATAAAGAAGCTGCTTCTCTTGTATGAGATCTTAAGGACTTTTGGCCATGGGAATCTATTAATTCTCAGGTTGTCTTTAAAGACCAGGAGACCACCAGAGCAGACTCCCAGCTTGATATCAACCCCCTCCAAGTCCTGCAATATAAAGAAGGACGTTGCATTTCAAATCAAGTCAATCAATTCTAACAAAACAACACAAAGAAATAAATACAAACAATCTATGGATTTTTTTTTAGTTGACAGATTATTTATATCCGCTATAAAGATACCTAAAATGTTGTTATGAAAATGAATGGCGAAAGCAATGGTTCCTAGCATTTTTTTATTTTATTAAAGCTGAAACCAACTATGCTATTTTATGTTGTTCTCTTAATGAATGCATCAATTCCAGATTCTTAGAATGGTATATCATATAAACCATTACTGTAATTGTCTCATTAAGAATCCTTTATGTAAGAAGTAATAAAGATCCTCTCTGGGAAACATCACATACCTTCTTAAAAGCTTATTTTTATTACCAATTGCTATTCTCTTTCTTACACAGTGTGTATGTCTGTCTAGGCTCTAGAATGTTTGGGACACATTATATATTGGTTTTCTGGAATGTGAGCAGACATATTGAGTGCTCATGATGTTTTGTAAGCAAAACCATTAACAAGGATTATCTTATGTCTTCTTTAGTTTATATGAAAATCTTTGTCTACTTCCAATTCCTGGCTTCTGGCCAGACATCTGAGAATTCTCTTGCTGTTGTTACTATTTGATAAATGTTTTCTTTCAAACTAGCTGGTGAGTGTTGGCTTTTTAGTTTCTGGAAATCCAAAAACATTGACCAAATCACATGGTTATTTTTCCAATAGTTAGTTAGTCTAAGGGCTGTATAGGAGCATACATTAAAACAAATGATAAAACAACTTACCTTAGCATTGTGAATGTCTACGCCATACATGGTAAGCTTTTTGGCACTGTCCAAAAACTCGAGATCTGCCTGAGCTGGTGTCATTGATCTGGAAAATACAAATACAAATATATAATTTTTTAACACGGAGTTGTTAAAGTTCTATCGTCCGATGCCTAGGACTTGTATTTCCGGGTAGGCATTTTCTTTCTTTCTGCATTTAGCACCTGGGGGAGTGTGTGATCTGTAACGCCTGTGGATGCATAGCAGTACTCGATCCATTGCTGTACCATGCTCCCTAATGAGTCAAACTAGCAGAGCTTGGCAAAGGTTCCATACACACACACTTACAGTATAAACACACATATAAAGTGCATTCAGAAAGTATTCAGACCCCTTCTTTTTTTATATTGCAGCCTTATGCTACAATTGCCTATATTTTTTTCCCCAACATCAATCTAACCCAGCGGTTCCCAAACTCTGTGCTGCAGCACCCTGGGGCGCGCAACGTGCACACAAGGGTGCCGCGGAATATTTCCCCGATGCTCTGATTATTGCACCAGATAAATATTACTGCTCAACAGGGACCTGGTTGAGTGCAGCGGTCCTTTAAGACCATGACGGGGCCCCTGTAATATCGGCCGGCTGGGAGGAATTGACAGCCTTTCACTTCCTCTCAGCATCATGCAGAGAGACGGCGCAGGAGGGAGAGGAGCATGAAGAGCTCCAGACCCCTCACTCCCCCCAGAAGCAAAAGGACTCAAAGCCACCTTCCTTGACACATAAGGTAAGATAACAGGAGGGTGGCTGGAGATATATAAAAAAAATACAAATAAAAAGAAAATCACTTGTGTTTGTATGAGTTTGAGTGTGTGTGATATATATATATATATATATATATATATATATATATATATATATATATATATATATATATATATATAGTGTGCTTCTGTGTATGTGCCTCTGTGTGTCAGGGTGTGTGTACCTGTCATGGTATGGGTATGTATCAATATTTGTGTTTGTCAGGGTGCATGTGTATCTGTGTCAGTGTCTATATGAATTTGTGTGTATGTGTCGGTGTATTTATATGCATCTGTGGTAGACTCCATGAGGGTGGTATGAGGGCCCAACATCCACAGGTGGGAGTTGTGCTTACAGCCCAACACTGTGCAGGACGTTTGGCATTTGCCAGAGAATACCAAGATTGGCAAATTCGCCACTGGCGCCCTGTGCTCTTCACAGATGAAAACAAGTGCACACTGAGCACGTGACAGAGTCTGGAGACGCCGTGGAGAACATTCTGCTGCCTGAAACATCCTCCAGCATGACTGGTTTGGCAGTTGGTCAGTAATGGTGTGGAGTGGCATTTCTTTGGGGGGCCGCACAGCCCTCCATGTGCTCGCCAGAGGTAGGCTGACTGCCATTAGGTACTGAGATGAGATCCTATGCTGGTGCGGTTGGCCCTGGGTTCCTCCTAATGCAAGACAATGCTAGACCTCATGTGGCTGGAGTGTGTCAGCAGTTCCTGCAAGATGAAGGCCCGTCCGTTCCACAGACCTGAATCCAATTGAGCACATCTGGGACATCATGTCTCGCTCCATTAAACATCGTCACGTTGCACCACAGACTGTCCAGGAGTTGGCAGATGCTTTAGTCCAGGTCTGGGAGGAGATACCTCAGGAGACCATCCGCCACCTCATCAGGAGCATGCACAGGAGTTGTAGGGAGGTCATACAGGCACGTGGAAGCCACACACACTACTGAGCCTCATTTTGACTTGTTTTAAGGACATTACATCAAGGTTGGATCAGCCTGTAGTGTGTTTTTCCACTTTAATTTTGAGTGTGACTCCAAATCCAGACCTCCATGGGTTGAAAAATTTGATTTCCATTTTTTTAATTTGTGTGTGATTTTGTTGTCAGCACATTCAACTATGTAAAAGTATTTCAGAAGAATATTTAATTCATTCAGATCTAGGATGTGTTATTTTTGTGTTCCCTTTTTTTTTTTTGAGCAGTGTATTTTAGTTTTTTTCTGTTTAATATATTTGACAGTTCTTCCCCCAACCCTTTCCCTCTCCTTTTCATACTTTCTCCTTTCCTTCTCTCTGTACCGTGATTAACTATTGCTTACTTGCTTCATTCAGCTACATAACCTAACTGGGTAACGCTGGGATCCCGGTACACTCACTCACACCAGGGAAAAAAGATGACCAAAGTACACAAGCAAATGTGTCCACATTATCACGGAATCAATAAGCTGTAGACATAACACTGAGCCTGCGTGCTCACCTCACTATTGCCTTCTGTCTTACTATGTGTAAACTGAGACTCAACGCTTACATCACAGATGATATATATTTATTTCAGTGCTGGATACAATGCAGATGGATTGCATTACAAAATACCTAAAATAAGAGGGACCTGCAAGTCCCATAGTTTCTTCTCTTTCTCTTGTTACGACTAAAAACTTAATACAAATATTTTTACAAAAAATTAAATGGGGATTTAGCTAGTGGTATTTAATAAATACAAATAAAAAAGGGATAGCTGAATAAAATACATATAAACGGGTGTATAATATAGATGGGCCTTCTAAAAAGTATGTACAATTTAAAGTCTACAAAAATATTACGTCATCAACAGTTCACAAGCCAGGCAGACAGACATAACATTCATGGTAAGGATTAGAGAAGTCAGATGACATGGGGACTGTAGAAACAAAAGACTACAGGATTACTACTCTTACACAAATCAAGTATCCCCAGAAATGCCCCACCAGCCACTATCCGGGATTACATTCATTAAAGTGTTACTATGGTAAATGATGCATATGATCTATGGTCTAAAAAGTAAAGTCTGACATAACCTTAAAATAATCAAATGTCAAGACATATGCAGCACTTCAAAATAAAAATAATTGCTTTAAAACAGGTTACACAATACTGGCCTGTGAGTGTAAGGGTGGGAACGTCTTTTTTTGCCATTAGGACATATCTTCCGAGCACTATAGGGTTATGTGGCACGCCCCCACCCCCAATTGTAAGTAGTCTAACGGTTTTACCGGATGTCCAACAACTGATCTAATCCCTAGAGTGCAGGGTTAGCTCTTTGAGAGTATCAGTTGAGGGAATGGGCTAAGCCCTGCACCACCGGCAGAAAGATGGAGGTTCTCTGGTGGTGGATAGTGGAGGCAGGGAGCGGTGCCCAACAGACCCCAGGTAATTAGTCAAGCTGTTCTGAGAAGGTTCTACTACCTACAATGGAGGTGAGGGTAGTGGTTATGGTGCTTGGAGCATTCCTTTAAGAGGCCATCAAAAATTTGCATTTACCAAATATAACATGGCATTTAACTAACTTTCTTACAGAATCAGAGTCAACTCTAAAAAAATAACATCCCTTGCATTCTTGCACTCACAAATGTAGTACCTACACCCCCAAACATGTAAAACAACTTAAAGGGACACTCCAGGCACCCAGACCACTTCTGGTGGAGTGCCCCTTTACTAAAAGCTATTATCAGCATCATTTTACTAAAGGCTTAATTTAATAATGTTGGACGACTTTAAAAAATATATATATTAAAATATCAAAAAATATCACATCTAAAAAAAAAGATCACTGTAACAAAAAAAAAATATATAAATATTATTTTAAAAAAATATTAAATAATATTGAAAAATGATTCAAACATATTAACCAAGACCTAACTAAAAGCATTAACACCATAAGGGGTTAATTTGATAGAAAGTGTTTTGTGCTGCCAGTGAACAAATATTCTAGATTTCTGTAGGTTTGCCTGTAAAAACGATGAATTTTTTTCTGAGAATTTTCCTACCCTATTTGTTCGGAGTTAATCCAGTTCAAATTCAGCATTTGAACATTTGAAAAATATGCGAATGACATATTACATTGGATCTGCATGTGAGAATTACAGATTTTAAAGCAGAGATTAGATGGTAGTAAATGAGATATCGTAATTAAGTTAAAAAATGTTTTTGCAAATCTTGAAGTGAAGTTGGTAATAAAATCAGGCTTGCAGGACTTCACGAGAAACATTGTTAAAAGCATAGTACAAATCATGTGTTAAAGGGACATTCCAGGCATCCAGACCACTTCTGCCCATTGGAGTGGTCTGGGTGCCAACTCCCACTACCCTACACATGCTTGTATATAATGTGATGGTGCTGAAGTCGTGGTTTAGGTGACCGGCCCGCTCCGTTCAGTAAGAAGGTGATTTTACTCAACTATTCCCCCTCGCGTTGCTGGTCTCACCAAGGATGGCTGCACCTGCATGGCTGGGATCAATCTTGAGGATCTCATCCAATCACATGCTTTTCTATAGGAAAGTATTGAGAGGCTACTGTGCACATGCGACAAAACGTTACACTGCGCCAATCAGCATCTTCGCCTAGAGATGCATTGAAGAGATGCTGAATGTCAGTGCTGACAACACTGGAAACATTATTACACTATAACACCTACCCTAACTAAAGATAAATGTGCCCTACTAAATACAACACCTTGCTGACTCTAGTAGAAGTATTTAACAAATCCCGTTTTAAGGTAGTAGAACGTGTATGTGGGCCACAGTAATCGATCCATCCTGGCCTAGTGCTCTCTAATGAGTCAGACTTGAAGGAGCGATCATTATCACTCGTACCAGCTGATGGCGCAGAACACACACTCATCCACTGCACAACAAGGCATTGCCAGGGCTCTTAGCCCCATTTCCTGCAGAAAACTATTCTTTCAACACATAACGCAAGCACACAACATACTACACACAGACAGCACATGCACACACAAGCTATACACAACCAGAAGACGCACACAAAGTCAATACAATAGGCATCACTATGGGCAGAATATATATATAAAAGGAGGTCAGGAACATTAACATTGCTCTCTGCATGCGCAAGCTGCTCCTCCAGGTTTTATCTGCCTGATGCAGATAAATCACTGTAAGTATACAGCCCCGTGTACACAAACTTACCTGTAGGACTTGTGAAGTTCCATAACCTTCTGCTCCAGATCCTTAGTCTGATTAGGACTCAGTTTAAACTCACTGACATAGTCAGTGCCATGAAGATCCTCATCATAGTCTCCAACCTCTGACTGGACTGTGTAAGAACCCAGAAGGGCAAGAGTGGCAAAAGAGCATGGCAGACGCCCACTAAGGATATCCTGGCGTAGCTGCAGACACAGGTAATACCTAGATAATAAAAGTAATAAGACTCAGTAGGGTGTGCTCTGAAAATCTGAATGTTTACACTGGTAGTTAATTGCTCCAGAAAATTGGTCTATCTCCCCCCCAAAAGTATCTGCTATGTATGTATTTACAAAAAAGTTGGAAACTATTTTTTCAAAAACTTTACATTCTGCGAGTAAAACTGTAGTTAAAAATTACGTGATCCACAAAGGGGAGGTAAGGGGGTGGAATAGTTGACCTGCTGTAAATCTGTACATTAAAATCTTAAAATCCAAAGCACCCTATGTTCAGATAAATGGTGTGGTTCCAAGGCCATCACAAAACTAAACAAAACATAGAACACGAATCTCCTGCTTCAAGAACTGATGTATTCACCTGGTGATATCTTCTGTCAGTTGAGCAGGATCAGGTGGATAAAATTTGACACTGAAAGTAAAGTTCCAAGGACCGCCTACAAACAACAAAAATAAAATAATTTAACTAGATTTCTGGTATGTGAGAAAATGACATGCAAACATATTATGTGTCAACACTAGAGACATGTGTTATATATTCTTTCCTATGGTACCCAGCTGTGAATACATTGAAATATGGCTGGGAAACTAACAGACTGCAGGAAATTATATGAAAATTGCACCACATCAGCCTCTCATTTACTGATAAAAGAAAGCAAACATGTTTAGAAATAGGGAATTACTTCAACAGTCTCAATTTACAGAATTTGTACTCCTACTAACCTAACACTGTGAGAGTGCACTAACCCCACTATCGTTCATTCATACAAAACTGAAATGAATTAAATACTTATGATATCCATGGGCTCTGTATAAAAAAAAAAAAATTTAAAAAAAAAAAAGCCAGTGGTGTTCTACATGTCAAAAACCTTGACCTCCCCACCCCCCCTGCTGGATATTATATAATTGTGATCAGTTTCATGGCACGCCTATTACCGTATTGTACAGGTCTTCATTAAAAATGCCTAGTATAAAAATAAAAGCCAACTTAAAAAAAAACAACAACTTGGTACTGTGATGTGTAATATGAATAAGGAAATGAAAACCAGATAAATTGTGATTGTTTTACTCAAAAATCAGTGACTTTAGGTAAACTACAGACGTGAAGTTTTTAGATGTTTTTTTTCTTGAAGAGAAACTGCAATACTTACATTGCAGAGTTAAGACTGCCTCTAGCGGCTTTTCCACAGGAACTCCGTTAAACAATGCTGGTTGTCCTCGCGCTTTGCATGAGTTTGTCCAACATCTTGAAAAACCCCTTAGGAAAGCATTGATTCAATGCTTCCATATGGGGAAGGCTTAAGGTGTGCGCAGCTCTTGCGCATTAGATTTCAGGATTGTCATGACTTCAGAGAGCCCGATCCAGGGGAATCGGGTAAGTGATACATACAAAACCCGGCAGAGTTAAACATAAAAATTACAGATACTCCATAAACTAAAAAGGAAACCTTATGATAGCCTTCTTAAAACTTTACAAATAAACCCAACTTTTTGCTGAATATTTCCTTTAACTTCCTGGCAGTCCAGCTTGTTAAGGAAATCCTTTGTTATCTCTTCTGTAGAGACTATAGTGTTCAAAAAAACAAAGCAATCGACCTGATATTTTCGATGTAGGTCTGGCTTGTTTCTCAGAATGGCCAGTTTACGCAGTGCTCTATGTCAGTGATTCGTGCACAATGGAACCCACTGTGACCTGTATGGCCTTGTGGAGTAACAGACACAACTGCATATGTGTTTATATCAAGTGTGTTACCAGACTTTCTATACAAGGACAAAATTAGAAAAAGAAAAAAAAAGAAAAGGAAAAAAAAGGACGCAACTGCTATGAAACAGATTAATAGTAATGATTCCCCCACCTCTGCAAATTACATTTACAAGACACTGTATACATACCACCAGGGGGCATAAGAATCCTTTCACCAAAATTTTAAATTGTTTCAACAAATTATGTGAAACAATTGTCAAACACCTCTGTGGTTTCCCTCTAGTGTGCAACAAGAAACAAATAGGATACATTTCCTCCCTCAAAAATGTTGCTATAGGTTATTTTATTTCTTAATTTTTAGTTACATTGGTTGGTCTGTCAAGGCACAGTGTAGCCTAAAAAGGTAGATGTTTTGTTACCCAAGCAGCTTAAGGCACCTAAAGCACTGGAAGCCTACCATGGGCACATTTGCACACAATACTCAATGCCAAGATGAGGGCACCAGTACTTGAAATGTTGCATATCTATTTCAACAATGTTTACAGTGATAAACAAAAAGAGTCCCTGACTTGACGGTAGTATATCTACTTAAAGAAATAATTGCAGTCTGGGTAGCTGTCAATGTACTGTTGGTTTGTAAGCCAGACAATATTAAATTAAAGTAACATTTTAAGCACCAAAACCACTACATATTAATGTAGTGGTTTTGGTACATAGATGCTATGCCTTTTTTTAGACCATAGAAAACTAATTTTTGATAAATGTTTTTATATGCATCTAAAATTATGCATCTGTTCGATTAAAAGCCACTAAAGTCACTTCTGACATATCTTTGATGTGTGCCCAATGCTTCAGCATGAAGCATGGAGATTATTAGTCACAGCTGAGAAAAGACTGTCTCTGAGAAGGAACACTTTGTTTATACTGTGCATGTACTTTGTTCAATACAAATACAAAAAGAATCTGGGATAACGCAAGGAATTTTATGTGGCTCCATTGTTAATAGAACATTCCAAGCACCATAACCACTACACTGTCTTAGCTCAATATAGACACTTTTGCTTGAGCTGAGATGAAGAAGGGCACCAGAGGACTCCTAGTAAGAAGTTAAACTGTTACTGAGCAGTTTGACTATTTACAATGGGGAGTTAACAAAAATGAATACTACAGTCACCAAAACAACTTTAGCTTAATGAAGCAGTTTTTGTGTATAGATCATGGTCCTGAGGTTTCACTGCTATTTAGTAGTTAAATCAATTTTGTTTCTGATTATGTTACACCTCCCCTGACTGTGACTGACACAGCCTGCATTGAAAAAAAGAAAAAAAAAAGTTTAATTTTCAATGAACTGTAACTTAGAAACATAGAAACATAGAATGTGACAGCAGATAAGAACCATTCGGCCCATCTAGTCTGCCCAATTTTCTAAATACTTTCATTAGTCCCTAGCCTTATCTTATAGTTAGGATAGCCTTATGCCTATCCCACGCATGCTTAAACTCCTTTACTGTGTTAACCTCTACCACTTCAGCTGGAAGGCTATTCCATGCATCCACTACCCTCTCAGTAAAGTAATACTTCCTGATATTATTTTTAAACCTTTGTCCCTCTAATTTAAGACTATGTCCTCTTGTTGTGGTAGTTTTTCTTCTTTTAAATATAGTCTCCTCCTTTACTGTGTTGATTCCCTTTATATATTTAAATGTTTCTATCATATCCCCCCTGTCTCGTCTTTCCTCCAAGCTATACATGTTAAGATCCTTTAACCTTTCCTGGTAAGTTTTATCCCGCTTATTTAAAGTTTTTTTTGAACAGGGAGACTGCAGGGACATGAGCTATGCGCCAAAACTGCTTCATTAAGCTAAACTTGTTTGACTGACTATAGTGTCCCTTTAAGGCAAGCTCTACTTCTACAAAGTTTTCCCTGAGTTCCACTCTTTGTCAAGATGGTCAAGTGTAGGAAAAATACTAAGACAAAGTAGTCCCTACCTTGTCTCATGTTTTAAAGAGAAATAGATCAGAAATCAAGAAAAGAACAGATTCTGAAAGAGGAAGAAAAGAGGAAACAATAGGAGAAAGGTTAAGTTTGAGGTGAAAGAATCACTTTAATAAGAATTCAATTTTCTTAGACACACACAAGTTCATCATGTTGTTTGGCAGTACATGAAAGTGCTGAACCGTAGTAGATACTATTTCCATTCTTGATTTATAATCTGATTTACTATTCTCTGCTATATATTTACTACTTTCTATGTTTATACAGCCTTGCATATGTTCTGAATATGAAAAATGAAAAAAAAAACAGAAAGATGAAATGGGTTATAACATTTTAGAACTGGGACCAAGCAGGAAAGGTGTACCTTAATGCACTTAAAGCACAGATAATTCAAGCCTCATTAGGAACTAAGCCATTATAAAGTGTGAGCTGGTAATCGTAAATAATCTGTCTTGTAATGATGCTGTTTACCAACTTGTGCACAGATATACCACAAACCAATTCCACCAAATCCAATTATCCCAAGAAAATGGATCCATACAAAATGTTTCAAAAGGATTCTAAGTGGTTTACCTGACATTATAAAACTTATTTAAAAAAGACAGCAGCAGCTATACAATAAAGAAACACTATAGCATTAGGAATGCAAGAAAGTATTCCTAACACTAGTGTTTTAGTAACTAGTTAGAAGACTGCCCTCATCCCAATGAAATAAATTAAAGCATTTTACTTACTTTTACTCCTCCTGCCCACCAGTCTTTGTATGGCCACGCTGCCTCCTTGGCTCAGATAATCAATCCTGACATTACAAATCTAATGTTTCCCATGGGAGGTTAGTGTGCCTGTACTACAAGTCAGCATCTCCTCATAGATTCTAACAGTGTAGAGATAATGAACGTCGGTCCTGCAATCTTTGCACCACTAAACACAGGAAGTTCCTCTAGAGGCTGCGAGTGACAGCCACTAGATGTGGACTTGGGCAATGTAACCACAGATGGTGTTCTTTAGTAGTGTGTCTAGTGCTTATAGTGCCCCTTTAACATCACACTGGATAATTTAAAACAGTAATTAAAGAGAAACTGCCGTTGTCTCTTCTCTATTGTGCTGTAGAAACTGCAAAGTTTCCATTGCAGAATTAACATACAGTTCTAGTTGCTGTCTTCCTGAGAGACACTAGAAGTGCTTACAGAGTCAGACTAGAAAATGTGTATGGCTGCTATCCCTCATGCATGCAAGTATGCATGCACACCATCTTCCCAAATCTTCCCTTTGGAAGTACTGGATCTGCTGTGATCTTAAATCTAAGTAAAACACCAAAATAGTAAAGCTATGTAGTGTTAGGAATACGTGTTTGTATTCCTAATACTATAGTGCTTAATTTAGCAAATGTCTTGAATTTAAATTAGTTATATTAACACCTTTATCGTGTTTACGATTGTCTTTCGTATAAACAAGGCAAAAAAAAAAAAAAGTACAGAAAAGCTTTATGTAAAACAGCTTATGTTCCTTATGAGCGGACACTCATTTCAGAATACAGTTAGGGGACTACATACAGAGCAATCTCCAATATTTTTAGATTTTAAGATATGTTTTACATTTATATTATCTTGGCCTATAGGAAATTCAGTTCTAGTAGACACATTTTTGAGAGTGAGATGGAGATGATTATTTTATGCTGTAAGTTGAATTTGTGTTTCTGATCTCTAAAATCCATCTAAAACAAGCAGGCTGAGGCAAAGAGAAAACAAAGAGGTCACCGCGCCTGCCCTATAGGTCATGAAGAATAAAAGGTTTGGTGCAATCAGCTTGGGGCCTTCAGTTGCTAATCAAGGCACAAATCAGATACAGATTTGTATATACAATGCCAAAGCCAACTTTTATGGAGGGGATTTTGCATGCTGCCAAGTCAAGAGACTTTTGTCACCCTGGCCCTACATTGTGAGTATGGCTCCTGTATTTCAGGTTGCAACAGATAAAACCAAATAAATGAAATAAAATAATGCCCATTTATCTGGCTCTGTGTACATACAATTTCAAGTGGATTTGATATTCACATGCTCGTAGTGACAGGCCAATTTTAGTTTTTCTCCTTGAAATGTATTCTTGAGGCAGGTAGGTTAGAATTGTCAGGAAGCAAATTTCAAATTTAAGATCAAAATAGCAGAAATATTAAGTGAAAAAAATCATGTCAGCAACACTTTTAGTTTGGCTATTTTGGTATAAAATTTTAAATACACTCGGAATTCCCAATAATTCTCACTTTAGGCATCAAACAGTGTACCTTAAGGATTGATGTGATACATATCCAGCTCTACAAATGCAAATAAACATCTGTCACTTTTGATAGTCCTCAGCTGTTTCTGAAAGTCTCATATAATCATGTACTCAAAACAATACTAAAAAGTAAAAAATAGGTAATTTCCAAGTTGAAGAAGTGGAGTCATACGTATTATTATTATTATGATATTTATATAACGCCATCAAATTCCGCAGCGCTTTACAATGAGTGGACGAACAGACATGTAGTGGTAACCAGACAAGTTGGACACACAGGAACAGAGGGGTTGAGGGCCCTGCTCAATGAGCTTACATGCTAGAGAAAGTGGGGTAAAATGATACAAAAAGGTAAGGATAGTATGAAGCAGTAAGTAGATCTCCTACAGAACAAAACATTGTAAAGTAGAACTAGGGAAAGAAGAGCAGTAGGAGGAGGAAAGCACACCATTTACGGTGCAAATTCATCTCTCAACAATGTGGCTCGGACGGCTCATCAGCTAAAGAGGCTTACAGGGGGCCGTTGAGCCATCTGGAAAGGGATCAGTGTTGTCTGCTCACTCCCTCCCTGCCCATCAGTTCTAAACATAGATGTTTGCCAAAGATTTAGGTGCCCACCCCCATCTCTAAGCTCCATTGTGCAGATTACAGAGTCCAAAATGAAAAACACAGCTACTGCACTTTAAATATTAATACTGCAGTAATGATATCAACAACATTTACAGATTTCGCAAAGAGAATACATACAAGTGCAATGGTCCCTAGACTGATGAACAGCACTGCACAAAATCTAACAGCAAATAAGATTTGAGTGGTGCAGCCTGGCCATTTTCATGTTACTGTAAAACCTCAGACCCCAAATGAACCTTAGCCTTCTTTTTATGATGTAGAGATCCTTGCATTCACCCAAAGAGATGTTTTCATTATTCTACTCTTAACATGCACTACTGCAAAGGGAAGAGGATTTAATACGGTACAATTCCTTGCATTTTCTTTTATGTTCCAAATTCCTGAGCTTAAAATGTAGGAAAGTGTTTTAATTAGTCTCAACAATTGAAAAAAGAATAGCATCTTTATTAGACATAATGGGTTCGTAGTTTGTTTTCCTACTTTCCAATCTCTCTCTAGAGGCATTGTTTGTATTAAAAAAAAAAAAAAAAAATTTGACTCATTGATAGGAGGCAAAAGGATTGCCACCCATGGCAATCCTGGTTATTATGTGTGATATTTCTTTAACAATCAGTACAATGGCAGCTAGAAATTTGTTTTCAAATGCTGCTTTTATTTAAACCTGACCCATATTTATAACCACTACAAAAAAAAAATGTTTAAGTCAAAGAGCACCTGACGGAGGATCAATGGCATCGCTCAGAGAGGGAACATTAGAAATTGGTTTTTCTCAAATCAACTGTAGTGAGTATGGTGCCAAGAGTGCCCTGGTATCCTCCTAAAATAGTTTGTTAAACCATTTTAGTATTGTTTGACAACTTATCTGGGTCCCAGCCATTATGACTGACTCCATCTCATCTGCTTCTGGAATTGAGGAGCTTAAGTCGGCTCCATTTCATGTGTCAAGGAGAAGGGTGTGTACTTTCTATGACACAGGAAATGGAGCTGACTTAAGCTCCTCCTTTGGTCAAAGAAAGTTAAAAGACCAATATAGGCACCCAGACCACTTCAGCTTAATGAAGTGGTCTGGGTGCCAGGTCCATCTAAGGTTAACCCTGCAGCTGTAAACATAGCAGCTTCAGAGAAACTGCTATGTTTACATATGGGTTAATCAGGCCTCTAGTGGCTGTCTCACTGACAAATCACAGTGAGAAGACGCTGGACGTCTATAGGAAAGTATTGAGAAATTCAGCGCTGACGTCGAAAGAGGGAGGAAAGTTCCCCAGCGCTGGAGAAAGGTAAGTGTTTAACCCCTTCCTCCCCCTGAGGGTGGGGGGGACCTAAAGACCCTATAACGAGTTTGTTTTCCTGGCACTATAGTGGTCCTTTAAGTGTTGAAAAAATATATAATAAAATACTTTGTCTTCTGTTTTAAAGAAAATTAGACCCGAAAAAAAATAGGACAGATTCTGAGAAAGCAAGAGAAGAGGAAACAATAGGAGAAAGGTAGTTTAGCATGACAGTGCCACTTTGAGTTTAGGGGTACTTGAGCGTCTCAGTGAAAAAAATAATAGGGCAAGAAATATTACAGCCAACAGACTACCAACATATTTTCTGCCATTTAGAAAAAATATATATATGCATAGTCAAATAGTAATCTGTTTTGAACTGCAACTCATAAAATTCTAATCATGGCTGTCCAACCACAGATTTCTCAATGAGAAGTCCTTGCAATGCAGGTGCTCTGGGCATGTGCTCTGGGAAAGTTCCACTGAGCTAAACAAACCAGGAAGTAACAGGGCAGGTTGTCTGATTGACAGGCAGAGATGCAGAACAAATTTTAATTTATAATAGTGCCAATTTAAATTGAAAGCTGCACTTTTCGTAAAATTATAAAAAAGAAAGGGCACATTCATCACACATAAAACACTACAGCAAGCTAAAGTGATTTGCATGGTGGAGTGCCCCTTTACTAAAAGCTATTATCAGCACCATTTTACTAAAGGCTTAATTTAATAATGTTGGACGACTTTAAAAAAATCTATATATTAAAATATCAAAAAATATCACATCTAAAAAAAAGATCACTATAACAAAAAAAATATATATAAATATTATATTTAAAAAAAATATTAAATAATATTGAAAAATGATTCAAACATATTAACCAAGACCTAACTAAAAGCATTAACACCATAAAGGGTTAATATGAATAGAAAGTGTTTTGCTGCCAGTGAACAAATATTCTAGATTTCTGTAGGTTTGCCTGTAAAAACGATGAATTTTTTTCTGAGAATTTTCCTACCCTATTTGTTCGGAGTTAATCCAGTTCAAATTCAGCATTTGAACATTTGAAAAATATGCGAATGACATATTACATTGGATCTGCATGTGAGAATTACAGATTTTAAAGCAGAGATCAGATGGTAGTAAATGAGATATCGTAATTAAGTAAAAAAAGTTGGTAATAAAATCAGGCTTGCAGGACTTCACGAGAAACATTGTTAAAAGCATAGTACAAATCATGTGTTAAAGGGACACTCCAGGCATCCAGACCACTTCTGCCCATTGGAGTGGTCTGGGTGCCAGCTCCCACTACCCTTAAACCTACAAATGTAATTATTGCAGTTTTTTTATAAACTGCAATAATTACCTTGCAGGGTTAACTCCACCTCTAGTGGCTATCTACTAGAGTGTCTACTAGACAGCCACTAGAGGGCACTTCCTGCTCTATAGCACATAAAACCTGTGCTAGAGCGTCGCTGGACGTCCTCACGCTTTCCTATGGGGGAGCTCTAATGCATTAGTTCTCCCCAGCCGGTGGGCGGGATCAGTCTCGCCCACCAGCCAACATAAAGACTGAGAGGAGCGGCGACGAGAAGAAACCACCGCCGAGGGACATCGGCGGTGTCCCAGGTAAGTGACCTGAAGGGGTTTTCACCCCTTCAGCAACCGAGGATGGGGGGTGGGAGGGAGAGGGGACCTGCAGTGCCAGGAAAACGGATTGTTTTCCTGGCACTGGAGTTTCCGTTTAATCTTTTTTAAATACAACATAACAGTCTCTGGAACAGTGCTTGGTTACAATGTTACTTCACATGAGAGCGTTGTTTCATCAGTTAAACTTGTTCTACATATGGACATACATTTATGATTGTTATCCAAGGCGTGGTGTAAGCGTATGACTTTTTCCCTCCACCAAGTATGAGGCTGAGATTTCCTACAGTAGGAAGGCTTTTGGAGGAGAGATATTAAGTGTGTTTGGGAAAGGACAGAAGAAGAAAAGGTTTTAGATACGAGAGAGTCTTCCCCCGGTCTCCAAGTTGCTGATCCTAAGCGATGCGTGAGTCCCGAGTTTGTACGAAATGTACGGGAAGTATTCGGTGTCCAGCTATAAGTACGTCGCGTGGCGTGTATCGTGTATCCTGGGGAGTGCAAGTTAGTCTATGTCTGTTCTACAGTCTGCCGTAGTTAGGTAGGTGGGTCTGTGTGTATATTGCCAGTCTCAGGGTGTCGGATCCCTATTTGAGATACAGGGGAGCTGATATTAGAGGTGTTCCCAAACTGTCCCTCCAATGAGCAAGTCACCGGGGTTGGGTAAGTGGTCTTCTAATCACCTGCCTGTGTTTGGTATCCCGTAGTCTACTTCGTGGGCCGTGAAGTTGGTAGCACAGTGCGGTATGGTTGACGCCTGGAGTTGCGGGTTAGTGTGCCCTCGTGCGCCCACTAGTCACGAGTGATTGTGGGGTATGGTCTGTCGTGTAGTGGTGTTTGTCTGTGAGTGGCCTCCCCAGAACTGGAGAGACTTCCCGAGGGAGGCTTATGGCTTTGAGGGGTGTCGTGGCCCGCCGCCTGGCCCCCCACTCCCAAGCAGCATGCGAGGCGCCCGCTACCTTCCTGCTTTGTATGAGAACCATGACCGTCACATCTCTGCGTGCCTGGTTTCCCAACTTGCCAATGATGCCTGTAGTGCTTCCGCCGCCTGTATGTCTCCGACCCTGTGGAGCCACTCCTCCCTCGTGGGGATCTCAGGTCGCTTCCAGTAAACAGGTAAAAGGGATTTGGCCAAATTCAACAAGTGGCGTAGAATCGATTTCTTGTATCCGGAGATGGATTGTGAGGTGATGTGTAGTAGGGCCAATTCTTTTGACCATTCCGTGTCGTCCCCCAGGATTGCTCTGATTTCGGGTTGGATTTGATCCGAATATGGGATGATGGCTCTACATTCCCACCACAAATGTATCAAGGTCCCCCTCTCCTCCTGACATCTCCAGCATGTCAGGGATGTAATTAAGTAATTTAACCAAATTTTGGAGCTGAAGTCGGCAGAAGGAGAAGAGTTCCCCAGCGCTGAGGGATTTGGATATAGTGAAAAAACTTCAAAAGATTTTTCCTCCCACTCAAATACAGCTACATCTTATGTGAAAAAAAAAAAAAAAAAACCAACTGCTGGTAAAATGGCAGCACAATCATGCCACTGATTTTTTACTACTTTTTTATTGTTAGGTTTTCAACAACTGCTTTAGCTCTGAACTACTGAACAAATATCAGATTTATATATAAGTAATTTTAGAAGTGTGTGCCTTTCAGATTCTGGTTCAGTGCCGATTCCAGAATAATTAGGTACGTAGTTGTAAACACTTTGACCAAAGAACAAAAAAATTGTTTCAATAGAGAGAGTATAGGATATGTAATATTATGCAAAAAAAAAAACACACTCTCTCTCTCCTCCCTATGACCTTATATTTGAAGTTCACTTTGAATTCTTACTTTAGTGAATATCCTATTCAAACTGAGAATGAAGGATCCCTGACTATCACTCTGCAAAACAGCAAACGTGTGGAGTTTACCTACCAAGCACCTGTTTTCTGATGTCCTTGACCGGATCAAGCCAAACCTAAAATAGAAAGAAAAACTATTTGCATTTCTTCTAACCAGCAGAGCCACCCATGCCCTTTTAGAACTAATGAGGATTCATAGCAAGTGTCGAGGTAGAGAAGAAATATATTAACATATACAACAGATTTTCTACTCCGACTTGCTATTTTTAACTTATTTCTATTACTAGTAATAAAAATAGATTTAGTTATCCGAATTGTAAGGGCATGTTTTTGCTAAATTGTCTACCTGTTAACATATTTGATGTTGCTAGGATTTGTCTAATCAGAAAAAATTATAATGCATATAATATAACTGGCACATACACAGTCACCTATCATTCAGACTATGTTACTTTGCTAGTGAAAAAGAAATCCACAATCAGCTGTCAGTTTTGACTAGTGACAGTATTTTAACTAAATTCTTATTTTAAGTTATGATTTTCCTGAACTACAAGAGACTGTCTTATACAGACAAGAAGTGTTGAATATAGCTTATCTGATAATCATTCTGTCTGCCCAGAGATGCTGAGCAGAAACTTGCACTGTGTGTTGGGTGAGTGCGGTCAACCATTCAGAAGCTCATCCTGTCTGGATTAATTTGGAAGACAATAAAGTCTGACTGGGGTGGGTGCTGGGGGAACCAAGTAATTAAGAGACAAAGATTTTGCCACAGCACCAGATAATGAATTGAAAATGAAACCCATGTTCAAAGCACCATGTGTCTTAGTCAAGCTCTATCTGTGATGATTCTTTGCTATCAATTATCAGATTACAAAAAAAAAAAAAAAAAAACATAACCCCATGTTCGATCAGTTTTTAGGACCATTTTTTAAAAGTTCACTTTATTATTATCTACATTTATACTTTAGTTCTATACCTTGCCGGTCTGGGACTCCCATACTGCAAGGCCAAAATAATCTTCCTCTAGAATGTTCAGGTGGCTGCAGATTTTCTTAAACAGGTCCTGTCCCTTTGCATGTTTCTGTAAAAGACATACACACAGCTGTGACATTTGAAAAGAAAACCTGAGAGTTTAGGTAGGGTGGAATGATGCACAGGTTAAATGATCATACTGTAATATTAAACATTGAAAATTAGCCAAACAAAAACTATGCTTGCAACTCAAAGATTAAAGGACCACTATAGTGCCAGGAAAACATACTAGTGCTGGATGGCGAGGAAAGGGGTTAAACTTACCTTTTTTCCAGCGCCGGGCGGGGAGCTCTCCTCCTCTCCGCCTCCGATCCTCCTCCTGGGCTGAATGCGCATGCGCGGCAGGAGCTGCGCACGTTTCAGCCAGTCTCATAGGAAAGCATTTATAATGCTTTCCTATGGACGCTTGCGTGTTCTCACTGTGATTTTCACAGTGAGAAGCACGCAAGCGCCTCTAGCGGCTGTCAATGAGACAGCCACTAGAGGCTTTAGAGGCTGGATAAACCCATTTATAAACATAGCAGTTTCTCTGAAGCTATGTTTATAAAAAAAAAGGGGTTAATCCTAGAGGGACCTGGCACCCATACCACTTCATTAAGCTGAAGTGGTCTGGGTGCCTAGAGTGGTCCTTTAATGGCAGAATTTGTTGTACTATTGTATAAGTGAAGGGAGGATAGCTTACATGGTTTATGTTTCATATGTTCACCTTAACACCGCTGTCATGTGAGGTCTGGCAAATTGCGGTTGCAGTGTTTCAGAATCCATAAATCCACATCTATGCTCATCCCTAAATAGTATACTACCACTACGATAGACAAATGTGGGGCTAAACGTCAAAAAAGTTGGCATGAAATCTAACTTTAGTCAAATGTTGCTCTGTATTGTATCATATTGTTCAAGTCCATTCACTTGTTGGAAATAATCTCCATTAATGCTATGATATGCTAGAGAGGACCCTTTTGATATTTTACTCTGATATTGGTACATGTACGAATACCTTACGTAAGCTGCAACAGCCAGCATTCCGTTAAGTCAAAGTCTAGTAAACCCAATGGCTTTTTAAATGTTTTTATACATTTTTCATTGCACAACCATAGGGTTACAGAGCAGAACATAAGTTATAATTGGTTACATTGTTCGGAGTTATCACTTTAACAACATTGTCGACAATTAACAACATATGGGGTACATACACAATAGCTGTTGCAAGAACTAGATAGATAGTGCCCATGATACAGTGTTACTTGCTCTGGGTCCATGATAACGCGTGTCGAGTTATAGAAACCTATGCATAAGGACGAAGTTAATGAGGTGGTCTGGGTTGTGTGTCTGCTTCCGTTATACAGTTATAGCTGCTCTGATCTATGTTCCATGGGCCTGTGCCTTCTGCATATAGAGTTTGGGTTAGGCTTAAGTGAGTGAGCTTGAATCCTAGTAGCGATCTTACTCGCTGTCCTATTTGCAGTAACGTTGGTGGTGATGGTAATTAACTTTGGTGCATACTGTAGGTTTGTGGTGAGTAGTAAGAGCAAGAGCAGTAGGTAAACCAAAATACAATAACTGACTAGATCAAAAGCTTTTACTCAAGAGATCAGCCATGCCTATTCTAGTGTGTAATCAATATTTTAAGCATGTGTGCATCCTTGGAGTGAAATGGAAAATGTTAAGCTCTATAACTTTACACAATGTAAAGTTTAAGATTTTGCTATACAATAAATAAAGTTTAGTTACTGTGCAGTAAATAGTTTGCAACCATATAATGCAATGACACTGTGGGATTTATTCACTAAACTCCCAACTTTAGCGATTTAAAACCATACTGTAAAATGTAGACAAATAACTGGTTTGGTTCTCCAATCCAGCTATATAATCACAGGTTGTCTGTTTTAGCCTGTTTTTTCAAAGTCAATTTACTGTAACATTTTGTATTAACTTTAAAGAGTTACTTCACACACCATGACCACTTCAGTGATTAGAAGTGGTCACTCTTCACGCACTGCCAGAGTCTTGGCTGAGTAAACACCAATGACTAGCACCAATAAGATCCATAGATAAAACTGAACCACCCAGAGATTTATATTTCATACAGTGAAAAGTACTCTAATAAAGATTGACCACACTCAGGACTGACACGATTACCCCGGCTACTTTCACGAGTTATAAGTAAATCACCTTCGGTCAGGGTCACGGCTAAGATCTTAAAGGACCACTAAAGGCACCTAGACCACTTCAGCTCAATGAAGTGGTCTAGGTGCCAGGTCCCTCTAGTGTTAACCCTGCAGCTGTAAACATAGCAGTTTCAGAGAGAAACTGCTATGTTTACACTAGTATTAATCCGGCCTCTAGTGACTGTCTCACTGACAGCCGCCAGAGGTACTTCCGAGCTTCTCACTGTGAAAATCACAGTGAGAAGACGCTGGACGTCCATAGGAAAGCACTGAGAAATGCTTTCCTTTGGGCAGTTTGAATGCGTGCGCATATGCATTTGGAGCTGACGTTGGCAGAAGAAGGAGAGTTCCTCAGCGCCAAGGGAGCCCGGTGCTGGAGAAAGGCAAGTGTTCTAACCCCTTCTGAACAGCAGGAGGGGGACCCTGGGGGTAGGGGGATCCAAAGACCCTATAGTACCAGGACAACAAGTTTAAATGAGCCCCATCAGATTGTCCAATGCGGACTTGACACAACAGAAAGCACAACGGTACAGATCAGTCGCAACTTTCGCCTGTCTAAAATGATGTCCAAAATTTGTTGCTTTTGTAGACGCACTCCATACAGTGTTTACCTACCCATATCAAGTCAACATGTTTATTCTGATTACTCTTTGTTCTTCACAATATATAAAAACTCTAAATAAAAAAATTGTAATGGCGTCTAGAGTCTGCACATTCTGAGTTTAACCCCTCTGCTGCTGTAATTCCACCTTCAGCCACGCGTGTCACTGTAGTATCATCAGCCAGCCCGGAACAAGAGTTTTCATATTCCAATGCACAGTATCACAGATCTGAAAAAGCCAGATGTGGTCACTAGCAACATGACGACAGTAGGTGCCCAGTAGGGAACCAGGTAAGAGGGTACACAAATACAAAACGGTTTGCCCAATTCCCAGGAAATGGGACCACGGTGCTCATAAAAATCATGACCACTAAGGGAGGCTATAGTGTTTATGATGCTTGGAGAAACCCATTAATATACTTCTAATGTGAACAAAGAGCATTGACAATATTTGTGGTAAAGCAGAAAGATAAATCAGTTTGACTCTGCAGTATTAGTCAGAGAACTATATATTCTTCTTGCTGCGCAACACTCCTCATTTAATTCTCTATACATCGAACCAGGTACTAGGGTCAGCAATACTGGTCACAGCAATCTTTAAACAAAATTACAACAATCACATTTGCCCATGCATCCACATATTCCCTACGATTTTGCTGTTGCTTGGATCGTATATTAGTCTTAAATCAGGTATTATAGTTTACATATAATCCATTTTAAAATAAGTTTAAAGTAAATGGACAATAATTGCAGAAGGCCAATCAAATGGAGAAAGAAAAAAAAAAGAAAAATAGCCTAGGAGAAAGTAAAAAAAGAAGCAAAAAAACCAAAAATGTCAACAAGGGTAAAAAGGAAAACAAAGGGAAAAAAAACAAAGGGGAAAAAAACCAAATAAAATGAAATAGTGGTTTTGCCTTTTAGATACCGAAAACAATGAGTTGCAATGCATTTACTATAATCCTTTGCTGGCACACCAATCCCAGAAGAGAAACCACAGAAATTAACTGGTTAAAACAGACATTACTGTACTATTCGGATGCTATAAAACATAGTACATAGTTAGCATTGTTGTGGACTTGGGGACAACTGAAAGTTAACAAGAAACTGGTAATTTTACTAGGCCCCACTGACTGACCCGAGTCTGACTATATATCAAGTTCTCATTTTACAAAAGACAAATTAGCAATTTTGCTGTAAGAAGAAATCCCAAGCTGTATCAAGAACACAGAAAAACACCTGCCTGCTCCATCTGCCTGAAGGGGAGCAGCTGTACTGCCAATGGATAGTAAGCACTAAATAGTTTGCATTTTGATTGTATCTCCCACCTTCTTGGAAATTGCATATAATTGAAAAGACTTCATGGGAAAAGGACTGAAGGACACATGTAACCATACAGGGTCCGAAAAAGATATCCCCAGAGTAACTTGTTTCAGAACTGCGGGACACCACCGAAAATAAATAGATTAATAAATGGGTGGACAGCTGCTGTTAGACTTAAAGGGATTTGCAGCCTCTATGAACCAGAACAAAACCAATCATTTGGACATCACAAATGTTTAGACATGAGATTTATCAGCATAGGGACGCTACACCTCACTCATATAAAGAAGAGGAGAACAATCTAATTTCCGAGCAGTAATTGTGCTGTCAAATGAAGATGTAAATCTGATGTTTTTACTACATTAAGCACGAGTATTATGTGGTGAGGGACGCATGTGTGAGATGTCTGATTCCTTGCCTCTCATTTATACCCCATTTTCTAAATAAAGGGAAGGCTATAAAATATTCAGCGGTGCTCCGCAGGGTAATGTAAAAACAGGACACCTAATGACGCCACATAAAGACAAGAAATCGTACCAACCCTACATCTTTATAAATTTAAAGATTACAGCAACAGGAATACAGCTTGAATAAGTGATACAATATTTTTTTTTTTATGGCTGGTGTGTGTTTCAGATGGGATGAGTAAAAACACAGACACATGAGTTGACTCCCTTGAACATTTAGACCTTAGCCACATTCACAGCTGTAATAATAATTTGTAAACACACAATGGAGACAGACATACCCCTGATACAAAGAGGAGCCTACAGAGCCTACACTCCAGGAAATTACACTATAAGCAAAAACCATGACTCTAAAGTTGCATCTAGGGCACTGAAATAGCCTTGTGCACCAGAATATGAAAAAACAATGCATCTCTGGGGTTAACAATTCAGGTGGATCTAATACAGAAAGCATATGCTGTGATATAGCTGAACATAGGCTCCGATATGATACAATCAAAATATGTTAGAAAACCTGAGTGATGTCCCTAATGATTTAGTTGCTTAAAATTTCTGAAACTGGAGTCTTAGAAAACATAGAAACATAGAATGTGACGGCAGATAAGAACCATTCGGCCCATCTAGTCTGCGCAATTTTCTAAATACTTTCATTAGTCCCTAGCCTTATCTTATAGTTAGGATAGCCTTATGCCTATCCCACGCATGCTTAAACTCCTTTACTGTGTTAACCTCTACCACTTCAGCTGGAAGGCTATTCCATGCATCCACTACCCTCTCAGTAAAGTAATACTTCCTGATATTTTTTAAACCTTTGTCCCTCTAATTTAAGACTATGTCCTCTTGTTGTGGTAGAAAAGACGTAAGTGGGATTTAAGCTGGAGGACATACTCTGTAAATGCAAGATCTGTTTAAGGTTTCATTAGCAGAAGCAAATGAATATGATTTATTATTAGAAAGAACCCTCCATTTCCCTAATCAAAAAGCTGAATTTCAACTCTATGAGTCATGCTCACAAACTTCATTTCTTACTGATAAAAGATTTTGTTAGTTATAGTGAAAGCCTGCAGATCTTAACGGAACATTGTAGTCACCAAAACAACTTTAGCTTAAATAAGCAGTTTTGTTGCATAGATCATGCCCTTGCAGTCTCACTGCTGAATTCTCTGCCATTTAGGAGTTAAATCACTTTGTTTATACAGGCCTAGTCACACGTCCCTGTATGGGACTTACACAGCCTTACAAAACACTTCCTGTAAGGAATCATCTAATGTTTACACTACCTTTATTGCAATTTCTGTTTAATATAGAATTTATTTTCTTCTGCTCTGTTAATAGCTTGCCAAACCTTGCAGGAATCTCCTGTGTGTAAATAAAGTTCAATTTACCAAGCAGGAGGCAAAAACTTTTAACCCCTTAAGGACACTGGACGGAAATTTTCCATCATTTCAGCACTCCCCTTAGGGACGTCCAAAATGAAAATTAACCCCTGATTGCCACAAGCACGGGGTTAATCTTCCTGTAGTGTGTCTCCATATCGGAGGCACACTACCATGGGCAGTTTCAGTGATTCAGCCCATGTGATCGCTCTGACCGGGAGTCAGAGCGATCACACGTGCTTCAGTGAAACCCGATCTGTTTCCCTGCAGCTCCATGTGAGCAGTGAACTGTTGGCAACAAAATCCCACCCCCCTCACCTCTTTCAAATAAAATGTAACCCCTTCCCTGCCCTTTGATAACTGCCTGCAGTGATCAAAATACAGATCACAGTATTTCACTGTGATCTGATTTTTTTCTTTTAACCCCTGAGGGTTAACTTTTGTTTTTTTTGTTTTTTTTTAATCCTCACGGGTTAAATTTATTTAATTAAATATTTTAAAATATTTATTTATTTAGCTAGGGTGGGTAGAAGTTAGTGGGGATATTGGGGGGATTTACGGTTAGGCTAATTAGGGGTTAAAAGTTAAAAAAGTGAAAAAAAAACTTTTGAAACGTTTAAACAAAGTTTTAAAATAGTAAAATAAGTTGTTAAACGCTAAATAAAACTTTTTAAAAGTAAAAAAAAAAAAAAAAGTTTCAAAAAAGTTTCAAAAAGGGGGAAAATGCATATTACCTCTACACTTGGTACAGGCTAGCGAAAAAATTATACCATGCTTAGGTTTCAAATATGCCTTTTGAAACACCCTGGGGTGTCTTTAGGAAATGGTATGCCTTTGTAAAGTAATTGGAGAACACAACCTATTAAAAAAATTCCAAAGTGGGGCATGGACCCAGCGTAAAAATTCTAACTTAAATGGCTGTCTCTCAAATATGCCTCTTCAACGTTGTCATATACCTGGTAAAGGTACATACGGGGGTGTTGCTGTACTCATAGCGGAGCAACATATGATGTATTATACTGCTGTAGCACATATAAGGTTTGCAAAATATATATTACAAACTCATTGAGTATGTCAAAAAGGCATAAAAAATGCTTATTACCACTACACTTGGTGTAAGCTAGCGGAAAAATTATTTCATGCTAAGGTTCAAAACACGTCTTTTGAAATACCTTAGGGTGTCTTCTTTAAGAAATGGTATGCCTTTATGGGGTAGCTGGAATAATTAACCTACAAAAAACCTCCAAAGTGGGGTATGGACACAGCATGAAAATGTAAAGTTTGAAAAAACCTGCAATGGCTGTGTCTGAAATGTGTCCCTTAAACGTCCACATATACCTGGCAAAGGTGGATACGGGGGTATTGCTGTACTCAGACAACATAGCTGAGCAAGATAGGAAGTATTATAAAGCCGTAGCACACATAAGGTTTGCAAAATATACAGTACAAACTCACTGTGTCAAAAATGCAGAAAAAAAAAATGCTTATTACCACTACATTTGATACAAGCGAACGGAAAAATTATACCACGCTAAGGTTCAAAATTTGCCTTTTGAAATACCCTCGTCTTCTTTAAGAAATAGTATGCCTTTTTGGGGTAGTTGGGAAAAGCAGCTTGATAACATATTTAAAAATAGAATACGAACCCATTAAAACTCTCCATATAAATTCACACTTAAAAACCTGAACTTGTCATGTCTCTTTCACAGCACAGTAACTTCACAAAATAGTGTCTAGGTCATACATTGGGCTTATTTTTCTCAGAAGAGCATACTTAGGGGGAATTTATGACAGTAGCACGTATTAAATGTAAGAAATACTCAGCGAAAATGCAACATGCATGTAAAAAAAAAAAAAAAAATTAAAAAAAATATTTATTTTTTCTCACCACAAAATTTGAAATAATTTGGTGAAAAAAATTGTGGCAAGTTAAGGTATAATATATGCCTAGTAATATACCCTGGAGTATCTGCTTTCTCAAATGGAAGGCCGTTGTGGGGTTATTTGAACAGTCAAATGGCTATAATGCCACAAAATCAGACATATGACCATCAATGAAAATTCCAACTATAGAAACTGAAATAGCATGGTCTCCTATATGGCATTGTAGCTTCACAGAATAGGGGCAAAGGTATATGTAACGGATCGCCTGGCACCCCGACTGGGTACCTCCATTGAAGGATGCTCCTAGCACTTCCTGAGGACTCCAAGCACTGCAGCAGACACCAAAACCACCGAACCGTAGGAGCATATGAATGCTCTC
The DNA here is from genome assembly GCA_933207985.1 of Pelobates cultripes. Classification (NCBI taxonomy): domain Eukaryota; kingdom Metazoa; phylum Chordata; class Amphibia; order Anura; family Pelobatidae; genus Pelobates; species Pelobates cultripes. The sequence goes on along the minus strand of OW240912.1, from coordinate 173,570,557 downwards.
AAGCATATGAATGCTGTAGACAGTTGAATAGGAACCATACGAATAGGTTTGCTCTCCTAGCAGTCAAACTGGAACAGCATACAATAAATCCTTCCCCCAATAATGAGATGACACTTCACTTTGAGGGTTAAAACAGGAACTCACTGGACTGGCACATACAGCCTCTTTTATTCCCAATCCACAAACTTAGTACTGCCCACAGGGTTTTACAGAACAACTAATAACACACGTACATTACAGAAAACACTCCCAGCAATTATACACAAAATCCTCCCCTCTGCTTGTGATCTAATTATGTCACACAATGGGTTAACATAATTATCACCAGCAGGAAAAATACAGTATCATAAAACACATCACAGGGACCCCAAAACATGCCATAACCCCATAATAAATATATCATTGGAGCCGGGGGATCTGGGTGAACCACATATCCTAAATTCACCCAGATCCGTTCAGTAGTTTGGAAGATACAGTTTAATGCAGATTCCGCAGAACATATACAGGCTATATGAAAAATAATAACTGTATAATGTGTCCCCTGTTGTATAGTTTAAAACTACTGAACGATGTCTTCGTGCACCAAATACTGGCGAGATGGCACCGTGTAGAAAAGTCCAAACAGTGTCTGTGAGTTAAAATGGCCGCCATCCATTGTTCTCACCATGTGCTCCATCCATTGTTCTCACCATGTGCCTCTGATACATGAAAAGGTGTTTTTAAAGGGTAATACATCCCAGGGGCCATAGTCACATGGCAGGAGGCTGGCAATCAGTCTTCTCCAATGCCCAGTGGCGAGGTCGGTTTCGCCACAGTATACAATGGGGGTATCGTTGTACTCAGCAGATGTAGCTGAACACAATATGGGACGCTAGGTAGTACACACTAGGTTTACGAAATACACATTACAAAAACCTTGTTATATGTGTATATGCCAAAACAGACACACACAAAAAAATAAAATTTTAGCAGAGATTGGCGGTGAAGTGGCTACGCAAAAAGTGTCAAACTAACCTTAGGTAAATAGCCTGTGATGTCTACTTTATATAAATATATGCTTTTGTGTGGCAATTTTGTTTCCTGTAATGGGTATGAAACTTCCGAAACAAACATACCAACTTCTAAAATTGTTTCACATTGAAATTCTATTTTAGACCTTGTAGTTTGTGACCTGTAACTTTCAAAATAAACTGCAATCCTACACATATTATGCACTTTGTAAATCAAGACACATAAATGAATTGATTTTGAATTACTTTTCCTAAGCTGGACATATTATGCACACATTATTATTGTAAAGAAAAAAAGGGGGGGGAAGAGTTTGCGCTATGTAACAGAGATGTAAGCTGCAACCCTAAAAGGGAATCCCTCAAGACCCTTGGTAAGGTAAAGGAAAAAAGAAGGAGGTAAGGGCTGCGCTAGTATACAAAAAATGATACTCTAAAAAACAAATTGGCCAGAATAAATAAACAGCAATAAATAGACCTAGGTGTCATAGTCTCTATTAAAACACCATAAAAAAAGTAGATAAAGCAAAGTCCATCCAAGTGTTAAAATGTTCTGTAGAAATTAAATAAAATGTTTAATAAAAATCATAAAACCGTCTCACTGGTATATGGATAGGGTATATGTACAATCCTCAGGAGTTGATCCGTCCGGGTTGTAGGTAATCCGTATATGTGAAGATAAAAAAAACACAAACTTCCAGTGGTGAAATATTGTAGCTCCAAAGATAAAATAAATAAAAAGGATGATAACACACTCACATTTGGTGGAGCTAAGGCCAGCTCTAGGATGAAGGGCGCTTAGGGGTATAATCCCCGCTAAAGGATATACTGGAGAAGTGGGTCCATCCGTCCGACTTTGGTTCCGTCGTACTCCACAGAATATATATATAAAAACAGCAATAGTGCTCTCAGTTGCAAAAGTAAAAGGATAATTAAAATAAAATATACTCACAATGGTAGAGCAGAAAATACTGCTCTATTGACACAGCACTGGTGGAATTATCCCCACCTATGGATTGCTTGAAACAGGATACAATAAAATGCCAGGAAAAGTAATTAAAAAAATAAATAAATAAAGTGTATATACAATAAAAGAAGTATAAGATTGGTCCTATAAAAGAGGTAACCAAAAAAAAAAAAAAAACTTTATTGCTTTAAAATACACAATTTAAAAGCATTAGCGTGTTTCACCTTTAAGGCTTTATCAAAAATGGTAATAGAACAGTATACCTGGCATGAAACAGTATTTATAACACTACACAGTGGTTAAAATTGGCGCCAAAAAACAGATGCACCAATTGCATACAAGTATTGAAACATTTTTAAAACATACTTAAAACAAGTTGAAACTTTACATTTATACAGGCAAAGCTTATGTTTACCTGTTTCAAGCAATCCATAGGTGGGGATAATTCCACCAGTGCTGTGTCAATAGAGCAGTATTTTCTGCTCTACCATTGTGAGTATATTTTATTTATCCTTTTACTTTTGCAACTGAGAGCACTATTGCTGTTTTTATATATATTCTGTGGAGTACGACGGAACCAAAGTCCGGAGAGGAGCTCGGCCATGCTACAGGACAGGGAAGGTGAGACACCAGAACCACTGCAGCTTAATAAAGGGAGGGTGGGGGGCGTGTCCGACTGCCGAGTGGAACGGACGCATGGAGTGAGAGCTCCCGGTCCGAGACGGCTACAGCGTGACTTATAGCAGCTCTTACCCCCCGGCTGACGGTGAGAAACGGGCGGGTTATCTTCCCCTCACCTCCCATGGCCCCGGCAAAGCAGACTAAGCTGACGGATCCGATCCGCCACGGGAAAAAAGACCGGTAGCGGCCGGCGCAAGATGGCGGCGGTGAGGAACTGGAATCCTCACAGGCCTCAAACCCTCCCACAGAGAATGAGGAGCAAGTATACACTGATGCCCCAGTTACAGAAAGAAAACTTTATGCAATGCTGAAAGACTTTAGACTCATCCTGCAGTCTGATTTGAAAAAAGCCACAAATGATATTAAGAAGGAAATAGCAGATCTGGGGGAAAGAACAAACAATTTAGAAACACGTACTGATGACATATGCGCAGCGCAAGATGCCTTGGCAGACACAGTACAACAATTAGTGAGTGAACAACAGTTCTTAAAAAGAAAATTAGCGGACATGGAAGATCGCTCACGCAGAAATAATATTCGCTTCCGTGGTATTCCAGAAAGCGTCACGAGAGAGCAATTGCCGCAATACCTTACTTCCCTGTGCAAGTCGCTGGCGCCGGAGATATCGGAGCCAGAATGGCTCATGGACCGAGCCCACAGACTACCGAAACCGCAGAATCTGCATAAAGATACGCCACGCGACGTTGTCGCTCGCTTCCACTACTATAAGACGAAGGACCACCTACTGCAGGCAGCGAGGAAAATCACCGAGATGCCCGCACCATACACGGGTGTTCAATTATACGCAGACCTGTCAGCTATGACCATGGGCAGACGCAGAGAATTCATCAACGTGACAAAGTCCCTGAGAAACAACGGCATACAATACAGATGGGGCTATCCTACAAAACTACTTATATGGAGGAATGCCAAAACGCATACCGTCAACGAACCGGAGGTGGGAATGCGCTTACTAAAAGAATGGGGCCTATTCCCGCTACAACCGAGAGACGCTTCGACTACAGCATCCCCGAGAGGACCGCATGCTGACTGGCAGATGGCGGGCTCGCCACAAAGAAAAGAATAGAACTATAGTCGGGGCCCAACAGGGACATACCACTAACCCACTGTAGAATTGGACACTGAGAGACACTCTAACCCAATACTAGCCTCCGCTCTGTGACATGCAAATGTAACTGGATTGTGAGTATGTTATTCTGAACCTCTTACTGTGATACATTATATGCGAATCCCTATTGCCCAAGGAGTAAAGCATTACGTAGCGGAGTGACCAAACCTGTTAAAACCCAGAGGGTGGGGACTCAGGGCAGATACAATGGGGACGGTAGGGACGCAATCTCTAAGAGCACTATAGCAAGTGGGAAGTATGGGGTACAGAAGTCACGACTCAGACAATATATACTATGCAGGTTTTGTGACGGCATAACATATCCATGATAGCAAGATGGAGGGGAGGGTCTTGTGGGTGTTCCATTGGTGGGTCCTGGCTGGACATCTCAGACGTGTTTGTGGGGTAGGAATAAGGTTAACTGGAAGAAAGCCATCACGCACTCGGCTGAATCTCCCAGGTGCGTCCCCAGGATGAGACGTGAGACGGACAGAGTCTGCCCGCTCACACCTCACCCACGTAGAGCGCTAGTTTTCTCCATGGCGCTTTGTACATACTTAAGTTATTGTTTTTCCCTCCCTGTTTTTATGTCCATCATCCCTACATCCCCCCCTTTCAGTCCCAGATCAGTAGCGTATCGCATGTCGCAGGCAGCGAATGCCGTCCCACGGCCCCAGCATAGCATAACACTACACCAGGATCATGAACAACAGTTCTTAAAAAGAAAATTAGCGGACATGGAAGATCGCTCACGCAGAAACAATATTCGCTTCCGTGGTATTCCAGAAAGCGTCACGAGAGAGCAATTGCCGCAATACCTTACTTCCCTGTGCAAGTCGCTGGCGCCGGAGATATCGGAGCCAGAATGGCTCATGGACCGAGCCCACAGACTACCGAAACCGCAGAATCTGCATAAAGATACGCCACGCGACGTGGTCGCTCGCTTCCACTACTATAAGACGAAGGACCACCTACTGCAGGCGGCGAGGAAAATCACCGAGATGCCCGCACCATACACGGGTGTTCAATTATACGCAGACCTGTCAGCTATGACCATGGGCAGACGCAGAGAATTCATCAACGTGACAAAGTCCCTGAGAAACAACGGCATACAATACAGATGGGGCTATCCTACAAAACTACTTATATGGAGGAATGCCAAAACGCATACCGTCAACGAACCGGAGGTGGGAATGCGCTTACTAAAAGAATGGGGCCTATTCCCGCTACAACCGAGAGACGCTTCGACTACAGCATCCCCGAGAGGACCGCATGCTGACTGGCAGATGGCGGGCTCGCCACAAAGAAAAGAATAGAACTCTAGTCGGGGCCCAACAGGGACATACCACTAACCCACTGTAGAATTGGACACTGAGAGACACTCTAACCCAATACTAGCCTCCGCTCTGTGACATGCAAATGTAACTGGATTGTGAGTATGTTATTCTGAACCTCTTACTGTGATACATTATAAGCGAATCCCTATTGCCCAAGGAGTAAAGCATTACGTAGCGGAGTGACCAAACCTGTTAAAACCCAGAGGGTGGGGACTCAGGGCAGATACAATGGGGACGGTAGGGACGCAATCTCTAAGAGTACTATAGCAAGTGGGAAGTATGGGGTGCAGAAGTCACGACTCAGACAATATATACTATACAGGTTTTGTGACGGCATAACATATCCATGATAGCAAGATGGAGGGGAGGGTCTTGTGGGTGTTCCATTGGTGGGTCCTGGCTGGACATCTCAGACGTGTTTGTGGGGTAGGAATAAGGTTAACTGGAAGAAAGCCGTCACGCACTCGGCTGAATCTCCCAGGTGCGTCCCCAGGATGAGACGTGAGACGGACAGAGTCTGCCCGCTCACACCTCACCCACGTAGAGCGCTAGTGTTCTCCATGGCGCTTTGTACATACTTAAGTTATTGTTTTTCCCTCCCTGTTTTTATGTCCATCATCCCTACATCCCCCCCTTTCAGTCCCAGATCAGTAGCGTATCGCATGTCGCAGGCAGCGAATGCCGTCCCACGGCCCCAGCATAGCATAACACTACACCAGGATCATGGATGACTCTCTGACAATCCTAACCTTAAACGTTAAGGGTCTCAATAGCCCACACAAAAGGAGGCTAGCAATACAGGAAATGACCAAGTCCAAGGCAGCGATTATAGGCCTCCAAGAGACGCACTTCTGTATTAGGAAACATCCCACACTCAATGTCAAACAGTATCCTCAAGGATACCACGCAATGTCAAGCACTAAGGCTAAAGGAGTTGCTATCTATTTCCATAGGGACTGGGCATTCACGCCATCCAATCAATTTGCCAGCCGAGATGGGAGAATACTAATATTAGTGGGCTCCTTAAATGGTTTAGCGGTGACTATAGCTTCCATATATGCGCCGAACGATAAACAAAAAACCTTCCTCAGCAAAGTGTTTAGGACAATTGACAAGTTCAGAAAGGGCCACACAATTATATGCGGGGACTTTAATTGCGCTCCAGATCCCGATGTCGATATAAAACGAGAGGGGAACAAATTACCACAACAACATTCAATCTCACTAGGCCAACATTTTAGGAAATTATTGCATGGGCATAACTTTTATGACACCTGGAGAGGCCTGAACCCGAGCGGGAGGGACTACACGTATTACTCGTCGGTCCATAGGACCTACACGAGAATTGATCTTTGTCTACTTGACACCAAAACACTGCCCTTCGCCATTAAGGCTCACATTGGGCCAATCACGTGGTCCGACCATGCCCCATATGTTGTCACTATGCGAATTCCGTATCCAGCTAGGGGTAGAGGCACATGGCGCCTGAATCAAAGTCTATTAGACGTACCGGCACATCTCCAACGACTACAGGTCCGGGTTGAAGAATTTTTCGCTGACCACGTAGATTGCTCGTCATCCGACGCTACAAAATGGCTGGCCCATAAGGCCGTCATGAGGGGATAATTAATCCAGATAGGGGCTAGAACAAAGAGGCTGCACAACACAACACTGGACAAGGTAGAGAAAGATCTGGCCTTAGTAGAATCCGCCCATAAAACAAACCCTACAACAGCAACACATAAGCGACTGATGTCACTTCGCACAACACTTCATAGCCTCAACCTCGCTGTAACAGAAAGACACCTGAGGTTTTTGAAGCAATCATACTATGTTATGGGTAATAAAGCTGGGAAAATGCTGGCCAATAAAGCGAAACAAACTAAATTGCAATCTAAAAATCCCGTACATAACCTCCACAACTGGGGATAAATTATACAACCCCCAAGACATAGTGAACGAACTAGCGAAATATTATGCCTCACTATATCAACTAGAAAAAGATCCCTCCACACACCAACCGACGGAAGACGAGATAGTACGTTTTCTAGACAGAGCGCCCTTAGCCAGTCTAACGCAAGCGCAACGAACCCAACTGGAGAACCCCTTCACGGAGGGCGAAGTAGAAATAGCAATCAAATCCCTCCCCAAACATAAGGCCCCCGGACCAGATGGAATATCCAACTACTACTACATAAAACTGACCAAACAACTACTCACGCCTCTCACCAACCCATTCAATCACATAAAAACTGCAGGGAATATGCCCACGGAAATGCTGGAGGCACATATAGTGACGTTACCCAAACCCAACAAACCCCCCACACACTGCGCAAACCTACGTCCGATCTCCCTCCTGAATGCAGACACCAAATTGTATGCCAAACTCCTCGCTACCAGAATTAAACCAATCCTAGCAGACCTCGTCTCGGAGGAGCAAGCGGGCTTCGTCCAGGGTTGTCAGGTAGGGGACAACACTAGACATTTCCTGAACCTGATTGAATGGGCGAACGTCTCGCATCAATCGGGACTCTTGCTAGCGCTTGACGCTGAGAAGGCGTTCGATCGCCTACATTGGAGGTATATGTCACTCACCCTCACCAGAATGGGATTCCCACTAAACTTTAGTTCGAGCATAATGGCACTGTATCAAAACCCTTCAGCAAAAGTCTTTAGCACGGGCTTCGTATCTAACAGGCTCGCCATATGTAATGGCACCAGACAAGGCTGTCCCCTTTCCCCCCTAATATTTATCCTATGCTTGGAACCGCTAATAAGAATAGTAAAAAATTATCCCAATATACATGGGCTGCACACCCAGGGGGGCGAAAAGAAACTAGCTCTGTTTGCCGATGACATACTGCTGTTTGTTACAAAACCAGAGTCCTCCCTTCCCAATCTCATGAGAACGCTGGTAGACTATGGGAAGATATCGTACTATAAAAACAACATAACCAAAACGCAAGCTCTACCCATAAACCTACCAAAACCTACATTAGAAAGGATAAAACCGCAGCACCCTTTCGATTGGCGCACCAATTCCTTAAAATACTTAGGTGTAAACCTCACCAAATCCCTTCAAACGGTGATCAAAGAAAATCACTTCCCCGTGCTAAAGAAAATCAAATCCTCCCTCGAACAGTGGGCTAGCATGGATACCTCCTGGCTAGGACGTATTAATCTAATTAAAATGATGACACTTCCACACATACTATACTTATTCAGAACCCTGCCCATATTCCTCCCGACTGCGCTGCTCAAACAATTCCAAAGCACGATCAATGCACACATCTGGAAGAGGAAGCCCCCGAGAGTGAATAAAGGGTGTCTGGTTCTCCCTTACGTCCATGGTGGACTGGGGATGCCGGATGTAACGGCATACTACAGGGCCTCTTTCTTGGCACAGGGTCTGCGACTCATTAGGATCCATAATCTCCCCCGTAAACCGCTCTGGCTGTCATTAGAAAATGAATGCCTAGAGGCACACGACACAGTCCATTACTTGTGGACATGCTCCACGCCCCGAACATCTGCGGGCATGACCCTGAGATGCTTGATCACTATGCTTACAGCATGGAAGACCTGGTGTCCGAAGGTGCTGGACCCAGTACGGTTATTTAGGGAGGCACCCATCACGACACTAGCAGCCTACTCCCCAGGCATACAGGTGGGCAAATGGCTTAACAAGGGAGCGAGATTAGTGAGGGATTTAATGTCAGGAGATGCGGTGAAACCATTCCCTGAATTGAAAGAGGAACTGGGGTTAGACTTGAGAGATCTGTACCTTTATTTAAGGATCAAAAATATAATACTAACCCATGGTAACCACACAGTCGCTCGAACCGACTCTCCGGTACTCCAACCTAGCCACTTATCTCTGATAAAGGCAGCAAAACCGCTCTCCCTATGTTATAATGCGTTGGTCACAGAAAACACCCCAGATAAACTGAAATACATGGCAAAATGGGAGCAGGACCTGGGATTTCATATCTCCCAAGCAGACTGGCAGTCTGCAAGGGCAAATACAAAACAGGCATCGAGTAGCCTCTCGCTATGGGAGGCCTATTGCAAGATAACTATGAGGTGGTATCTGGTACCACAAAGACTAGCGAGTATGTACTCAGGCGCTACGAACTTGTGTTGGAGATGTGAGTCGGACACTGGAACCATGCTACATGTGTTCTGGAAATGCCC